>JARQOC010000008.1:169423876-170023876 GCA_033576535.1 Allobates femoralis | reverse complement strand
CTTCCCCATATAGTTGTTTTTCTGCCATCTTAACATGGAGACATGTTTTACTGCTCTCTAAAGAATCACTCTTTTTCCTACTGCAATACACTTCAGTACAAGATTTCAGCGAATATAATCTCCATTTCTCCTTGGCTGTTACTTCAAGTCAGTGTGGTTGAGTTAAACTATCTGGAGACGCTTGCATGTGAGTATAATGGTCAATACAAATATCATAGGGAATGGTACCTATACTCGCACTGCATTGAGCAGCCAAAATAATAACAGAGTCATTCGATGCTACAATATAGTGCTCAACTAATACCAATATACAGTGACAATACAACAGCTCAATAAATAGTGCAGTAACAGCGCCAGTACTGTCAAAAATCCTGATATACTATTACTGATCAGACTTGTCATGATTACAAACCTCAGGTGCCAGGATGGTTTTGGTGGAGGATCACATTGGGAAGGGCAGCTGACGTATCCTGTGCCATGCTCCAGAATATAAGGGCTTGCATTAGGTAGAAGCTTTTTGTTAACTCTTTCCCATACTGCACAATACTGTTACATTACTGAGAACTGATATAATCGTATAATAATGCACAAGACATGTACTATGAAGTCGACATCTTCTTCTAGTGACTTGGAGCACAGAAAACCTTGATCGCAGGTGCTTAAAACCTTATATGCTACAGTCAAAGGTGACCGCAGCATCTGAGCGGCTAAAAGGAGGAGGCGCGACAGGAGCTTACAATGGGTACCCATGGCATAGAGAATCTCTTCAGACAGAAGAGGACTTGATCTCTTGCACACCTATTGGATATAACAATCCAAAAAGTCAATATCAGACCTTTAAAGAGATGTGGCTGTGATGCTGATTACACTGATCCCTGCGGTGAAGGATCCGATCTGAGGTTGTAGAATAATTTTCCGCTAAAGTTTTCATCAGATGACGACATCTTCTGTGATCCGGGGGACTTGGGTGTAGGGTCTTATCCTTCTTCTCCATCCCTCCGCCAGCCTCCTCTCTTTCTTTCACTCCCATATTTCTCCTCTATTTCTCTCCGCACCACCACCACCATTATTGCAGTGAGCCGGTCATGCGCAGTGTGATTCTATAGGTGGTCTGCAGGTCTTTAATAAAATCTTGCCGGAAGAGATGCCTGTGTAGATCAAGATTTTAGGTCCATGACCTCTCAATAAGCCAAAATCTCAATCTGTGCATATGCCACCTCCAGCATTATTTTGTTGAAGACATTCTGTAGAATTACACTGTGTATGGTCTTCAATAAATACGCACCAGAGGCGGCGCATGTGCAGATCAAGATTTCAGTTAATAGAGGGAATTAAGCTAAAATCTTGACCTACGCATGCGCTTCCTCCAGCACCATTTTATTGAAGTCCTGCAGATAGGCCACAGAATCACACTGCCCACCTCAATGATGGCGGAGGAAAATGAGGCGTGAAAGAAACAGGGGAGGCGGGCGGAAGGTGGAGAAGCAGAAGAAGACATGAGTCCCCCCCGATGCACAGAAAACATTAGAGTAAGATTATTCTACAACCACAGATTACATTATTTAATGACGTAAAATATTAAAGAAATCATGAAAATTGGATAAGGCCTTCATATTATCTTTTTTCTAAACCTTATCTAGTACTGATGATTTTTTTTTTGCCTTAGGGCCCAGGTTGCGATGACTACTCCTGCTAGCTCTTTAGCTTCGCCCTTTGTCCATTATATAATTATATTATAATGATTAATTCTAATCTGACCCCAGTAACGGCCGACCGTGATTCATGTGACATACGTGAAAGCCTCCCGAATCCATCGTTATCATCCGATCTTCTACTTAAGGAAACTAAGTCGTAACGACAGCACATTTATAAAGTCTCATCTCCCAGGACTGACTGAGAGGTTTCCCTTTGTGCGACTGTAACTGTCCACTACATCACAATGAATGACAGAATCTAACAATTAGTGTCAGCCCCAATGTTTCATTTACGGGAATTATGTGTTTGGTGGAAGAGATTTTTGATGCAGAAATTGATGGATATCGGATGTGAAACTCAACAAGTTACCTCCGTCTCCATACTCCGAGGGAAGATGGGAGGATTATGTAAGACATAAAAGCTGCAATCAGCCGGAGATGGAAACTGAAGAGCAGCATGTAATAAAGGCCGAACATGCACATTGTGAGACAGAACACAAAAATTATCTATCTATCTATCTCTATCTATCTATCTATCTATCTACCCATCCACCTATCTATCCATTATCTATTAATCTATTTCCTCCTTCCCCCTTTACTCTATTTGTCACTATTCTACTGTACACCCTTTTTGTGTACCTCTTCAGTCCTCTTTTGTTGTCTTGTCTCTAACCCTCTTCATTTTCTCTGCTCTCTTTTTCTTTCCTATCTTTCCTATCCTCTCTTTCAACCTTTCTGTCTCTTCTCTTCTTTAGTTTTTAGTTCTAGTCTTTTTCTCTTCACTTCTCTCTATATTGCCTTTTCTCCTTACCTCTATCTTTTCTTACACTCCACCCACCTCTCCTTTTTTCTCTAGTTCTCTCCTCTTTACCATCCTCTCTTTTACACTATATTTCTCTCTTTTCCTTTCTTTTTTCACTTTATATCTCACCTATTTCTCCTTTTTTTTCTCCGCATATTGTTCTCTTCTCCTCTCCCCTTTCATGTCTTTCACTCTGCAATCCTTTCCTTTTCTCTCCTGTCTTTCTCACTTTTTTCTGCTTTTCCATCTTGTATTGTCTACTCTCTCCCTACTCCTCCCTTTCAGTCTACCTTCCTCTCCTCCCCTCCCCTCAACACTCTACTCCACTCCACTCCTGCCTTTACCTCTATTATTATTGTTATTATTTAACAGCCTTCAGTTCCACCTCAAGCCATGGTGACTTGATGGATGAAAGCTCTATAAGAAGATCGATCTTGTGCAGCCTAGATAGGTCCACCAGGGAGGTATTCTCCACCATTATCTTGATAGTATCAAGCCATCAGGTTGCTGGTCTTCCTCTTCACCTTGTTTCTTCTATTCTTCTGAGCCATCAGGTTGCTGGTCTTCCTCTTCACCTTGTTCCTTCTATTCTTCTGAGCCATCGGGTTGCTTGTCTTCCTCTTCCCCTTGTTCCTTCTATTCTTCTGAGCCATCAGGTTGCTGGTCTTCCTCTTCACCTTGTTCCTTCTATTCTTCTGAGCCATCGGGTTGTTGGTCTCCTCTTCACCTTGTTCCTTCTATTCTTCTGAGCCATCAGATTGCTGGTCTTCCTCTTCACCTTGTTTCTTCTATTCTTCTGAGCCATCAGGTTGCTGGTCTTCCTCTTCACCTTGTTCCTTCTATTCTTCTGAGCCATCGGGTTGCTTGTCTTCCTCTTCCCCTTGTTCCTTCTATTCTTCTGAGCCATCAGGTTGCTGGTCTTCTTCTTCACCTTGTTCCTTCTATTCTTCTGAGCCATCAGGTTGCTGGTCTTCCTCTTCACCTTGTTCCTTCTATTCTCCTGAGCCATCAGGTTGCTGGTCTTCCTCTTCACCTTGTTCCTTCTATTCTTCCAAGCCATCAGGTTGCTGGTCTTCCTCTTCACCTTGTTCCTTCTATTCTTCTGAGCCATCAGGTTGCTGATCTTCCTCTTTGCCTTGTTCCTTCTATTCTTCTGAGCCATCAGGTTGCTGGTCTTCCTCTTCTCCTTGTTCCTTCTATTCTTCTGAGCCATCGGATTGCTGGTCTTCCTCTTCACCTTGTTCCTTCTATTCACCATAATGTTCTTCTCCAGTGATGTCTCTCTTCGTATGACAAGTCATAGTCATGACAAGTCATAGCTTGGTGATCCTTGCTTCAAGTGGCATGTCTGGCTTGATTTGTTCCAAAATAGATTTGTGCTTCCCAAGTTCTCCCTTTTAGTCTACCTTCCACTCCTCCCCTCTCCTCTCCTTTCTACTTCTCTAGTTTCATCTCTTTCCCTCTATTCTCCTCTTTTCTCCTGTTCTCTCCTCTCCTTTCTCCACCTCTCATCTCTTCTCCACCCCTCATCTCTTCTCCACCTCTCATCTCTTCTCCACCTCTCATCTCTTCTCCACACCTCTCATCTCTTCTCCACACCTCTCATCTCTTCTCCACCTCTCATCTCTTCACCTCTCCTCTCTTCTCCACCTCTCATCTCTTCTCCACACCTCTCATCTCTTCTCCACCTCTCATCTCTTCTCCACACCTCTCATCTCTTCTCCACCTCTCATCTCTTCTCCACCTCTCATCTCTTCTCCACCTCTCATCTCTTCTCCACACCTCTCATCTCTTCTCCACCTCTCATCCCTTCTCCACCTCTCATCTCTTCTCCACCTCTCATCTCTTCTCCACACCTCTCATCTCTTCTCCACACCTCTCATCTCTTCTCCACCTCTCATCTCTTCTCCACCTCTCATCTCTTCTCCACACCTCTCCTTTCTTCTCCACACCTCTCCTCTCTTCTCCACACCTCTCCTCTCTTCTCCACTTCTCATCTCTTCTCCACCTCTCATCTCTTCTCCACACCTCTCCTTTCTTCTCCACACCTCTCCTCTCTTCTCCACACCTCTCATCTCTTCTCCACACCTCTCCTCTCTTCTCCACTTCTCATCTCTTCTCCACACCTCTCATCTCTTCTCCACACCTCTCCTCTCTTCTCCACACCTCTCATCTCTTCTCCACACCTCTCATCTCTTCTCCACACCTCTCATCTCTTCTCCACACCTCTCATCTCTTCTCCACACCTCTCCTCTCTTCTCCACACCTCTCATCTGTCTTTAGTACTCACCTTTGTATCCCTTCTTTTCTCTTTATTGTCCCCTCTTCTCTCCTTATGTTGCCCCTCATTCCTCTCTTACCCCTCCTATCTCGTTTCCTTTCTAGGCCTTAAGGTAGACCCATCCCTGCTCCTAAATATTTTTCTCTTTTAGTAAACTCTTAATATAACCAATCTAATATTCTTTTCTCTTTGCTCTGTGTTGTGTCACTGCCCTGTTGTTGCTCCTCAGGACATATTTCTTTGAGTTGGAGAACGGTCACATTAAGTTGTCAATTTATCCATACATTTCTAAGAGGAATATTAGAAAATGATACTGTGCAGATGCATAAAAAAGACGCTCCAGAATTGTTATTAAACCTTTACTAACACAGACATATCGAGAGACCTGACACTGATTCTTTAACCAGAATGATTCGCCATTATTATGGCACAATTATGTGATTCCCGCTGTCCCCTTTTCCACAGACAAGGAGAAACGTTTCCCCTTAGACCCTTGAACAGAGGCCTCTCACCTAGCCAAATCACATCTCCTGCTTTGCACAGATGAAGGGCAGCAGCCCAAAACATGTGTCTGCAAATTGAGTTTCGGGTTTGGCTTCTTATCCTAAGTCACTAGATGTCGGACTGATGCTATCGCATCGGGAGGGCGGTAACATCAAAATGGGAGTGGGCTTTGTAATGTTGGCAGTGGTGGCTGTCTCTCCCCCCATGTGCTGTCTCTCTTTTCCCTGTACTCTATCCTTTAACCTATCTCCCCGTGTGCTGTCTTCTCCTCTCATGTGCTCTCTCCTTTTCCTGTGTGCTCTCTCTTCCCCCCCAGTGCACTCTGTCTGCCCCCTTTGTGTGCTGTTTCTGTCTCCCTGTGCGCTCACCCCATCCCCAGTGCACTCTTTCTGCCCCCTGTTCGCCTTCTCTCTGCTCCTCCTGTGCGCTCTCTCCATGCCCCCTCCATGCACTCTCTCTCTAGTCCCCCTGTGTGCTCTTTCTGCCCCTCTGTGCACTCTTTCTCTGCCCCCCTGTGCGAAGACCGGTATAGGGGAGCATGCTGAGACCGGGAGAGGAGAGGGGAGCGGTACATGCAAAGACCAGGACCGGGGGAGGATTGAGTGTTGGGGGTGGGGAACATGTGAAGACCAGAGGAGCCACTGCTTGTATCTGCTCTCTGTGCTCTCCCACTCTGTGTCTGGCAGTGTTTCCCAACTCCAGTCCTCAAGGCACACCCACAGGTCATGTTTTCAGGATTTCCTTAGGATTGCATAGGTGATAATTTAATCACTTGCACAGGGGATAATTCCACCATCTGTCTAATGATAAGGAAATCCTGAAAACATGACCTGTTGGTGTGCCTTGAGGACTGGAGTTGGGAAACACTGTGCTAAAGGACCTTTGATGATGTCATGGTCATGTGATCTGTGACTCTGCCAATGACTGTGACATCACCACAGGTCCTGTAGCATCTCATTGTGTTGCGTATGCGGCGGGCGGGCTATGGCGAAGGGTTTGTGGGGGGTTCCGGGGTATGGGGACTGGATGGCATGTGCGGTGGGTTTGTGGCGTCAAGGGAACTGCTAGCACGTGCCATATTTGATCTCTCATCACTTGGGTGTTCAGATATGGTGCCTGCAACTTGTTCTGGCCAACCACATGATAGGAGGACATGATTACGGTGGAAGTGAATGACGGACACCACAAGGTTAGTATTATAATAGATGAGGCAAGGCTCATCAACAAGTCAATATTGACTTTTAGGATTGCTATATCCAATGTGTGAAACATCATCCCCAACATTCATTTTCCCCGCTAAGAATGCTTTGCAGGCCTGCTACGTGCAAAGGACTATGGGAACTGTAGTTTTGCTGTTGCTCTGACACTCTCAGGAATCAGAAGTTCTTCATTCAGGCAAAGAGACCCCCTGTCATATGAGGACCACAATCAAAATGTACAAAATATCTATGAAGACAATTTTATTTTGGCATTTTTGAGAACACAAAGTTTTGTAAGTTCTAAATAAACCTCAAAGTTTGCCGATGTCCTCAATGTCCTTATCAGAAGTTGTAATATACAATGCAGCGCCAACCTCTGTATTGTCACTATTTGTTCTTTGTAGGAGCACATTATACATATTTATGGTTTATCTACGATTCATGGATGTCTTCTGTGGTCAGCCATGCCTGCGTCTGCAGCCCTTCATCTTCTCCGGACCAGCTCTCTTCATATAGAAACATTTGTCTTTACTTCACAGATTGAGCCGTCCCATTTCAAAGGCAAAGTTTGCAAATAAACGAAGAAGCTGCAGGAGAGAAAGGATGTTTGGAAGCTCCTCAGGTAATGAATTATGGATCCAAGGAAGGCGACGGACACCGGGGAAGACTCACAGTTGGCATCTCACCTCTGGCCCGAAGCTTCATCTCTGGTTAACATCTCACTATCTATAACACCTCTCGGTATTTTTACACTTACTCGCCTCTATTAAACCGGGTGTTTTACAATTATTTCTTACTTCACTTTATTCTTTCTGAAATTTAAATAGTTACTTGGGCAATTAAAAAACTACTGTAATAATAGAGAACGTGGAGTTTTCCGACCATCATTAAATCTCTCTCCGTCTTTAAAAAAAACTATTGTTATAATTGAAAAATGGAGTTTTCAGGCCAACTTTACCATCTCTCTCTCCATCTCTCTCCAGCTGTTCTAGATCTCTCTCCATCTCTCTCCAGCTTTTGTAGATCTCTCTCCATCTCTCTCCATCTTTTGTAGATCTCTCTCCATCTCTCTCCAGCTTTTGTAGATCTCTCTCCATCTCTCTCCAAGTTTTGTAGATCTCTTTCCATCTCTCTCCATCTTTTGTAGATCTCTCTCCATCTCTCTCCATCTCTCTCCATCTTTTGTACATCTCTCTCCATCTCTCTCCAGCTTTTCTAGATCTCTCTCCATCTCTCTCCAGCTTTTCTAGATCTCTCTTCATCCCTCTCCAACTTTTGTAGATCTCCCTCAAACCTTTGTAGGTCTCTCTCCATCTCTCTCCATCTTTTGTAGGTCTCTCTCCATCTCTCTACAACTTTGGCGGCCGTCACACGGTGAGATATCTGTAGCGATATTGTAAGCGATCACGTGCACGCGCGATCGCTTACAATATCGCTCACATCGCTGGTGAGATGTCACACAGACAGACTCACCAGCGATGCGGAGCCGCGATCTCGCTCGTTACTATGGTACACATCGGGTAACTAGGGCCGCGCGTCGCTTAGTTACCCGACGTGTACCATAGTTACCATCTCCCAGCATAGGCGCGGTCGCTGGGAGATCGCTCATCGTGGTGTTATACACCACGATGATGCAGATCGTTGCATCGTTCATCGCTAGATCTGAGAACCGAACCTCAGATCAGCGATGTCACGATCAAGCGATTTCAAATCGTAAATCGCTTGATTACATGCAACGATATCTTGCCCGATATCGCTTAAGCGATCAAAAAGGAGATCGCTTAAACGATATCGGGCAATATATCGTTCCGTGTGACGGCCCCCTTTTGCAGATCTATCTCCAACTTTTGTAGATCTCGCTCCATCTATGGGCCACGTCACACACACAGATATCTTTGCAGATATTGTTCACAGATCTCTGGTTGCAGTGAAATCATGGACACAATGTAACATTTGTAAACAGCCACAAAATGGAACAATGTGTCCATGATTTCACTGCAACCAGAGATCTGTGAACAATATCTGCAAAGATGTCTGTGTGTGTGACGTGGCCCTTTTGTAGATCTTTCTCCATCTCCAACTTTTATAGATCTCTCTCAATCTCTATTAATCTTTTGTAGATCTCTCTCCATCTCTCGCCAACTTTTCTAGATCTCTCTCTATTTCTCTCCAACCTTTGTAGATCTCTCTCCATCTTTTGTAGATCTCTCTTCATCTCTCTATACCTTTTGTAGATCTCTCTCCATCTCTCTCCAAGTTTTGTAGATCTCTTTCCATCTCTCTCCATCTTTTGTAGATCTCTCTTCATCCCTCTCCAACTTTTGTAGATCTCCCTCAAACCTTTGTAGGTCTCTCTCCATCTCTCTCCATCTTTTGTAGGTCTCTCTCCATCTCTCTCCAACTTTTGCAGATCTCTCTCCAACTTTTGTAGATCTCTCTCCATCTTTTGTAGATCTCTCTCCATCTCCAACTTTTATAGATCTCTCTCAATCTCTATTAATCTTTTGTAGATCTCTCTCCATCTCTCGCCAACTTTTCTAGATCTCTCTCTATTTCTCTCCAACTTTTGTAGATCTCTCTCCATCTTTTCTAGATCACTCTCTATTTCTCTCCAACCTTTGTAGATCTCTCTCAATCTCTATCCATCTTTTGTAGATCTCTCTCCATCTTTTCTAGATCTCTCTCTATTTCTCTCCAACCTTTGTAGATCTCTCTCCATCTTTTGTAGATCTCTCTTCATCTCTCTATAACTTTTGTAGATCTTTCTCCATCTCTCTCCATCTTTTGTAGATCGCTCTCCATCTTTTGTAGATCTCTCTCCATCTTTTGTAGATCTCTCTCCATCTCTCCAACTTTTATAGATCTCTCTCCATCTCTCTCCATCTTTTGTAGATCTCTCTCCATCTTTTGTAGATCTCTCTCCATCTCTCCAACTTTTATAGATCTCTCTCAATCTCTCTCCAACTTTTTGAGATCTCTCTCCATTTCTCTCCAACCTTTGTAGATCTCTCTCCATCTTTTGTACATCTCTCTTCATCTCTCTACAACTTTTTGTAGATCTCTCTTCATCCCTCTCTAGCTTTTGCAGATCTCCCTCAAACATTTGTAGGTCTCTCTCCATCTCTCTCCAACTTTTGTAGATCTCTCTCCATCTTTTGTAGATCTCTCTCCATCTCTCTCCAACTTTTGTAGATCTCTCTCCAGCTGTTCTAGATCTCTCTCCATCTCTCTCCATCTCTCTCCAGCTGTTCTAGATCTCTCTTCATCTCTCTACAACTTTTTGTAGATCTCTCTTCATCCCTCTCCAGCTTTTGTAGATCTCCCTCAAACATTTGTAGGTCTCTCTCCATCTTTTGTAGATCTCTCTCCATCTTTTGTAGATCTCGCTCCATCTTTTCTAGACCCTCTCTCATTTCTCTCCATTGCACAAGTCTCATACACAGAAGACCTGGGGTTGGTTTTCCAAGATGTTTGGAACAACCTCCTCCAGAAATCCTTACAATTCTGCATGCAAGTGAGAGTACACCTAGAAGAAGTGATGTTGTTTGGATGTCAAAGAGTAGATTTCATTTTTTCATTCATTTTGTATTTTGTTAATTGATACAAATATAATCTAGGAATACTTCTATTTTTGAAAGCAGCATTTGTCCCACACCTCAGTGCTGAACACTTTTCTACTTTCTGCTGCACAGATTCTCTTGCACTACCTACCTCCTCCCCATTGACAGCTATTGCTTATTCTTCTCTACTTCTATAACAACATCCAACTCCTTATCCGCTGGAATATACAGTTTCTGTGCGCTACACTAGAGCATTATTTGTTTATGCCATTAAGTCTATTTTTAAGCCACAAAGTCTCCTATTTTGTCCCTGACTACATTTGAATCCTTGTTTGTCTGTGTATGTAATTCTCGATAGAAGAAAAGTCTGCCCTTGAGAAAATGAAATAGCCAGTCTATATGAACAGACACATCTGTTAGTGTAACTTCAAAGAGGGTAATGTAGGGCCAGAGCCAAGGAAATACACTATGGAGTGCATTAGCACCAACAATTCAGATGTGACCTTTTCTACTTTTCCTTTTAGCTCGACATTTCCTAAGATGACTGGCACAAGATAACCAGCCTAAAAAAAATCATAATACTTTGTTGGTACGAGCAGGGCCGCACCGTCCATTGGACAGTGTGAGCCCTGCCATTCAGGCGGCAAGAGGCAGGGGGAGCGGCAGTGCAGAAGGGGGTGGCGCCTCATGCACACAGCCTCCCCCTGTCATGGCGCCGGCCGCACACCCGCCGGGGGACCAACACATAGAAGGGGCGGCAGCACTGGGCTTCACCAGCACCCCCCTCCCCCCCCGGGAATCACTGCCGCGGCTCAGGCGGCAGTGGGGCTTGGTGCACCCCCGGGTACGAGTTATAATAGAAGGAATGAGGCGAAGAGGAAGACCAGTAACCCGATGGCTCGGGAGAATAGAAGGAACAAGGTGAAGATGAAGAGCAGCAACCTGATGGCTCAGAAGAATAGAAGGAACAAGGTGAAGAGGAAGACCAGCAACCTGGTGGCTCAGAAGAATAGAAGGAACAAGGAGAAGAGGAAGAGCAGCAACCTGATGGCTCAGAAGAATAGAAGGAACAAGGTGAAGAGAAAGACCAGCAACCTGATGGCTCAGAAGAATAGAAGGAACAAGGAGAGGAGGAAGACCAGCAACCTGATGGCTCAGAAGAATAGAAGGAACAAGGCAAAGAGGAAGACCAGCAACCTAATGGCTCAGAAGAATAGAAGGGACAAGGGGAAGAGGAAGACCAGCAACCCGATGGCTCAGAAGAATAGAAGGAACAAGGCAAAGAGGAAGACCAGCAACCTAATGGCTCAGAAGAATAGAAGGAACAAGGTGAAGAGGAAGACCAGCAACCTGATGGCTCAGAAGAATAGAAGGGACAAGGGGAAGAGGAAGACCAGCAACCTGATGGCTTGGAAGAAAAGAAGGAACAAGGTGAAGAGGAAGACCAGCAACCCGATGGCTCAGGAGAATAGAAGGAACAAGGTGAAGAGGAAGACCAGCAACCTGATGGCTTGGAAGAATAGAAGGAACAATGCGAAGAGGAAGACCAGTAACCTGATGGCTCAGAAGAATAGAAGGAACAAGGTGAAGAGGAAGACCAGCAACCTGATGGCTCAGAAGAATAGAAGGAACAAGGTGAAGAGGAAGACCAGCAACCTGATGGCTCAGAAGAATAGAAGGAACAAGGTGAAGAGGAAGAGCAGCAACCTGATGGCTCAGAAGAATAGAAGGAACAAGGTGAAGAGGAAGACCAGCAACCTGGTGGCTCAGAAGAATAGAAGGAACAAGGCGAAGATGAAGACCAGCAACCTGATGGCTCAGAAGAATAGAAGGAACAAGGTGAAGAGGAAGACCAGCAACCTGATGGCTCAGAAGAATAGAAGGAACAAGATGAAGAGGAAGACCAGCAACCCGATGGCTCAGAAGATCAGAAGAATAGAAGGAACAAGGTGAAGAGGAAGACCAGCAACCTGGTGGCTCAGAAGAATAGAAGGAACAAGGCGAAGAGGAAGACCAGCAACCTGATGGCTCAGAAGAATAGAAGGAACAAGGTGAAGAGGAAGAGCAGCAACCTGATGGCTCAGAAGAATAGAAGGAACAAGGTGAAGAGGAAGACCAGCAACCTGATGGCTCAGAAGAATAGAAGGAACAAGGAGAAGAGGAAGACCAACAACCTGATGGCTCTGAAGAATAGAAGGAACAAGGTGAAGAGGAAGACCAGCAACCCGATGGCTCAGAAGAATAGAAGGAACAAGGAGAACAGGAAGACCAGCAACCCGATGGCTCTGAAGAATAGAAGGAACAAGGCAAAGAAGAAGACCAGAAACCCAATGGCTTGATACACTGTCACGGATGTATCAAGGTTGATTGACAGACTGTCTTGTGTTGTTCCTACTTAGGTATTGAATGCAAGCAGTTAGCTTGTATGTATCTGAAGAATCTTGTTGTTTGTTGCTGTACCTCTCCCAGAGTCTTCCTGGAGATACGTTGTTCGGGTACTTTCTCTGTATGTTCCCCCTGTGTACTCTTTAGTACTCTGGGTTTGACTAAGCGCTCATTCCATCCGTTCCCTACCTAGGGCCCAGATCGGGGTCAGCCAAGACCAGGTGTTCCCAGCACATAGGAGTGGGACCTATCTATGGTGATCAGGGGAGCAAGGGGCCAGTGGAAGGTTTGTTTGGGGGTCAACATCTCCCCCTTCCTGAGACTCAGGGATTTCTTTCCCTGCCTTGTACATCCCTATACCTTGCATAACATACAATTATGGTAATGGCAGAGAAGACTCTGGTGGATCTATCTAGGCTACATATGATTGATCTTCCTACAGAGCATTCATCCATCAAGTCACCATGGCTCCAGATCAAGCTGAAAGCCAATAAATAATAAAATAAATGATTCACACTTTGGGCTTGATTTTATATCACATTTAAAATATGTGAACCTGCATGCTTTTCCTTGTATTTACTCTTTATTCGCCTCCTTTTTAAAGTCTATTTTACGTGTCTGTGATTTTATGTGACATTTTTACACTAAAAAGTCGCCCAAAAAATTATAACACAAAACAGAAAGGAGCATTTTGGACATTGTGCAAAACTCATGAACCATGTGCGCCATTTTGATCAATTTGGGACAAAAAAATGCAAACAACAAAAGTCGCCTACAAAGCGGATGGATCGGACTCATACTGCTAATTTACAAATGATTGCTGTTGATCTCGGTCATGGGACCGACTGTGATCAAGTTACCATGGGGGAATAGTCCTAACAAAAAAGGATTGTCCAACTTATTACACAAAGCTTTACGTTATGTGTTTGGTGCTGAGCAATCTTCTGTTTCTAAGAAGGCATAGTAGACTTGCACTCTAGCACCACCTACTGGAAGTAGCAATACTAAAAGTCAATATTGACCCTTTAATGAGCCTTGTAACATGACTTTGGATTTATACCAGATCAGAGTCTCATCTTGCAGACAAGGTGTTTCGGGATAATTGCCCCTCATCATGCAAAGTATGAGATCTGATCTGCCTGTATGAGAGGCTAGGTGGGGTTTAAGGGGTACGGTTTTCTTCTAGTGGAGAGTGACACACCAATCTGGCATTCCTCTTGGAAATAAAATATGCAAATTGTCTCTTCAGAGAGGAAGTAGAATTGAACTCTAGTGCCAGCTCAGATCTCATACTTTGCACTGACAACATCGTGTCTGCAAATTGAGGTTCTGCTCTGGTGTAAGTCCTAAGTCATATTGAAAGACTCAATATTGATTTCTAAGATTGCTCTTTCCAATAGGTGGCGCTAGAGTTCTAGTCTACTTCCTCTCTGAAGAGACAATTTACATATTTTATTTCCCAGAGGAGCATTGCAGCTTTTAAGTCTCCTCATTACTGTTATGATGGATCTCCCATGTCACCCTCCACAAGGAGAGAACCTTTCACCTTATGAAAACGTAACCCCCCACATCTGCTTTACCTGTATATGGTGCATTTCTATGAGTAACGCGCGTCAATAACCACATTATATATGTCCGCTGCTTATGCTCATATCTGAATTACCATCCATTGTTGTTCAGTCTCTTTTCTTCTGTAGTTCAGCAGCCTTGACTTTTCTGTCTCTTCTCTATGAAGTCTTATTTAGCTGCCACCCATTATAGTATCACTAACAAAGGCAAACACTTGACCCTGCCTGCTGTATGGAGACTTTACCTCTTATGCTTCATTATAATGTTCAAATGACATCAACTAGACGTTTTATGTAATGGAAAGTCATTTCCTAGAAATCTTGGTCAATGTGACACTTTAGGTGGAAATCTTCATTATAATGGATCAGTCTGGACTTGGAGGTAGACTAGGGGGCTCATCAAATTGGAAGATATATTATTTTCCATGATTGGGGCTAGTGGTTATATGTAGATTTTGCCTAGGTGTAAGGATGTAAACCAGTCTGCCACCAACTGATAAAGAAACTCTGTGATTCCCGCTTCCGCCATCTAATGAGAGAGAAAGCTTGGGAGTAGGGGGAGTAACATTTGGGGTAGCAGAGGAGCAACCATGACCAGACCCATATGGGAAGGGGCCCGCTGATGCCTGATGCTATTTCAGCTGGATGTGCATCCAGGAAGCTGAAATGTATTGCAGTGCAGAAACCCACTGGATCCCTGCACTGCAATACACGCCACCCACCAATCAGAGGTGGCCAGCCTACATTAGAGTGTTATTCAAAGGCGGTGTATAGCAGTGACGTCATGCACCACCCATACCAGGTATGCCAAAAATGTTAGCTGACAGCCTCCGTTCCGGCTATAACAGAGGCCGCCCCTTGTTGATAGAATGGGGGATGGTGAGAAGAAAATCATTTTTTAGATGTGTTAGAGAACAGCAAAAAAATGGGTAACATCATTATAGAATGGGTCAAGAGAAGGTACAGTACATTATTACTTGAAGAAGATTGGATGGGGAAATTGTACCAGGATGGGGACATTACATCAGGAAGGGACCCAGGATAGGGGACGTTATACTAGGAAGGGGCCCAGGATGGGGACATTATATCAGGAAGTGGCCCAGGATGGGGACATTATACCAGGAAGGGGCCTAGGATGGGGACATTATACCTGGAAGGGGCCCAGGATGGGGACATTATACCAGGATGGGGAACATTATTACTAGAAGAGGCACAGGATGGGAAATATTATACTAGTAATGGACTCAGGACGTTTGATATTATTACTGGAAGAGGCTCAGGATATTGAATATTATTACTGCAAGAGGTCCAGAATGGGGGACAATAGTACTGGAAGGAGCACAGGATGTGGGACATTATCGTGAGGGGCATAGGATGGAGGATATTATACTTGGAAGTTACCCAGGATGGGGTACATTATAGCAGGAAGAGCCTTGGCCTGGGGGACATTATTACTGGAATGGGCCCAGGATTGGGAAACATTATTATTGGAAGCGTGCCAGGATTGTTAACATTATACGAGGAAGGGTCCCAGGATGGGTGATATAAGTATAGGATGGAGGACATAATTATATTATGGGAGACACATATATCTTTATAGGATTTAGAACGCTTTAAGAGTCCATATATCTGATCAACATATGGGGGGGGGGAATCCAGGTCCAAAATTTGCACTGAGGCCCATCAGATTCCAGTTACGTCACTGGCTTGAGTCTTGAATCCCCTCCATTTACTGATGGGAAAAGCCTGTGAGTCCCAGTTTCTCCCACTTACTGATAAACTCTCGACAGTCATGCTTGACCAACACACTGAAACAAATCCTGTGAGTCCTAATTCCACCACCTATCAAAAGAGAAAGCCTGTGAATCCTGATTCCCCCACCCACTCATAGAGAAAGCCTGTGAGTCCTGCTCCCCCACCCATCATAGAGAAAGCCTGTGAATCCTGATTCCCCCACCCACTCATAGAGAAAGCCTGTGAGTCCTGCTTCTCCTCCCACTCATAGAGAAAGCCTGTGAGTCCTGCTTCCCCCACCACTCATAGAGAAAGCCTGTGAGTCCTGCTTCTCCTCCCACTCATAGAGAAAGCCTGTGAGTCCTGCTTCCCCCACCACTCATAGAGAAAGCCTGTGAATCCTGATTCCCCCACCCACTCATAGAGAAAGCCTGTGAGTCCTGCTTCTCCTCCCACTCATAGAGAAAGCCTGTGAGTCCTGCTTCCTCCACCCACTCATAGAGAAAGCCTGTGAGTCCTGCTTCCCCCACCACTCATAGAAAAAGCCTGTGAGTCCTGATTCTCCCACCCACTCAGAGAAAGCCTGTGAGTCCTGCTTCCCCCACCCACTCATAGAGAAAGCCTGTGAGTCCTGCTTTCTCCATCCACTCATAGAGAAAGCCTGTGAGTTCAGATTTCCCCACCCACTCATAGAGAAAGCCTGTGAGTCCTGCTTCTCCCACCCACTCATAGAGAAAGCCTGTGAGTCCTGCTTCCCCCACCTACTCATAGAGAAAGCCTGTGAGTCCTGCTTTCTCCATCCACTCATAGAGAAAGCCTGCGAGTCCTGCTTCCTCCACCCACTCATAGAGAAAGCCTGTGAGTCCTGCTTCCTCCACCCACTCATAGAGAAAGGCTGTGAGTCCTGCTTCCTCCACCCACTCATAGAGAAAGGCTGTGAGTCCTGCTTCCCCACCCATCATAGAGAAAGCCTGTGAGTCCTGCTTCCTCCACCCACTCATAGAGAAAGTCTGTGAGTCCTGCTTCCCCCACCCACTCATAGAGAAAGCCTGTGAGTCCTGCTTCCTCCACCCACTCATAGAGAAAGTCTGTGAGTCCTGCTTCCTCATCTTCCCTATGAGTGTGTGTGGGAAGTATCATGACTCACAGGCTTTTTCCTGATCTCTGGTCGCAGTATTTGCATGAAAAACATGAGCCAACTCTTAGAAAACGACATATCCCTGAGCTCAGTATCTTCTCGTCCATCATAGGATGTCTTTAAATAAAAGATACAACAGATTTTCTTTAAATATTAAACAACCTCTATAAGGTATAGAAAGACATATAGGATTATCATCTTACCAACCTTGTACAGCAATACATTTTAATAGAGACCCCAAATAGCTCTTTGTTTCTGTAACTTTTAGGATAAGCCTTTCATAAAAGTTGAAAATCCATAAAATCTTGTTTCCCCATAAAATTGCATACGGCATTATATGAAAGGATGGCTAAACTGAAGGTTATATGTTTTATATCGATTCACCTTCTTGTTTTGGGACAAACAGTTCTTTTCACAGTGAAATAACAATTACCGAGCACCAAGGAAGACACAAAGACCGAAATGCTTCAAGTCAACCTGTTAAATAATTTCTGTTTCTGTCCAATTGCCCTGAAAAGAATCTTTTGTGCCTGTAATCAGTCATTGAAAGGCCACAAACATCCGCTCAAAGGTTGGGAGATCTAGGTGAGCACCGGATCTATTAGAATACACCATGTTCTAAATTATTATGCAAATTGGTTTTAAGTGTCATAGGGGTTTTGTTTTTTCAATGAAACCCATTGCTGGTATTGTGTCTCAGGGTTCTTTGGATCACTGAAATCAATCTCAGATACCTGTGATAATTAGTTTGGCAGGTGAGCCCAATAAAAGGAAAACTGGGTGTTCCACAATATTACGCAGGCCACAGTTTTCAAGTAACATGGGAAAGAAAAAGGATGTCTCTGCTGCCGAAAGGCAACAAATAGTACAAGGGATGAAAACATTAGATATTGCATGAAAACGTAAGTGTGATCATCGTATTGTGAAGAGATTTGTGGCTGATTCTGAGCACAGATGTGTTCGTGCAGATAAAGGCAGAATGAGGAAGGTTTCTGCCAGGCAAGTTCATCAGATTAAGAGAGCAGCTGCTAAAAAGGCCTTACAAACAGCAAACAGATATTTGAAGCTGCTGGTGCCTCTGGAGTATCTGGAATATTGTTGAATAAGACTCCCACAAGGGGGCGCTACGTCTCCATCTGTGTTGTCAGAAGCAATGGCAAGTATCCTTCTTTCCTGGCACCTGGAAAGTAGGGAAGTGCAATTGCTTCAATATGTTGATGATTTATTGCTATGTGCACCAGACAAACCAACTTGTTTACAAGAAACACTGTCTTTGAGGATGCAAGGTAGCAAAGGATAAGTTACAAGTGGCAAAAAACAGGGTTGTTTTCCTCGGCCATCGCATCTCTGCACATTCAAAACATATTACAACTGACAGAAAGAAAGCAATCCGTCAGGCAGAACAACCCACCACTGAAAGAGCAGTGAGAACCTTTCTAGGGCTGGTGGGCTACTGTAGGGAATGGATTCCTTCAGCATCACAGAAAATGCAGCCATTATATGATGTATTGGCAGCATGAAATAAAGGAAAACCCTATCAAATGACAACAGAGGCAAAAGAGGGGTTTGACATGCTGAAGAAGGACATTCTCTCTGCCCAGCGCTGGGAATCCCGAACTATGATCTCCCATTTTATTTGTTTTGTCATGAAATGGGAGGGCATGCCAAGGGAGTACTGACACAAAACATGGGGGAAAGGAATATCGCCCAGTAGATTATTATTCTGCCCAACTTGACATTGTGATAAAAGGAGCCCCCCAAGAAAGAGTTGCAGATTTGGTATTGGGCAATACCCTGGAAATACTGGCGCCGCACTCTGTGCAGGAGCTGCTGCTTCAAGCACGGACAAAACATTTGTCAATGAACAGACTAACAAAATATGAAGTAGCCTTGCTTACACCTCCAAATGTTACCATCAAAAGCTGTTCAGGGCTGAATCCAGCCACTCTATTACCAGAAATTGATAATGACTTAACACCTGAACCTGAGCACAATTGTTTTGAGCTAATGAGTATTGAAACACAGCCATTAGCAAATGTTCAAGAGACACCAATTGATAATCCAGATTTAGAACTTTATGTAGATGGTTCCCGATTTTATGTAGATGGAGTACCGCATACTGGATATGCAGTTGTAACTCTACATGAAGTTCAAAAAGTGAGCCATTACCTTGTAGGATGTCTTCCCAGGAAGCTGAGCTAAAAGCTCTGACAGAGGCTTGTATCATGGGTGAGGGCTGTTAATGTCCATTTTTACCGACAGCTGTTATTCTTTTGGCATCTGCCATGATTACAGCCCTATATGGAAAAGCAGACAGTTTGTGGGAGCCTTGGGAAACACATAAAGAAAGCAGACTCAGTGGCTCAACTCCTAAGGCTGCCTTCAGATTTGCAGATGCCTCCGCAGCGTTTTGCGGAGGCATCTGCAAGCATCTGCATGCAGACCGCAGCCCCTATGTTTATAATGGAACGCACGGCGGTCTGCAGATGCTTGCAGACCGCCGTGCGCACCAATTCACTCCTATATGTGATCTGTGCGCAGGCGGATGCCTGCGTACAGATCACACACTCTCGTCCGCACCAGGACGCGTCATGTTGTGTCCCTGGTGCGTGCGAGAGTGTGTGATTTGTGCGCAGGCATCCGCTCCATTGCGCTCCATTATAACATAGGGGCCGCGGTCTGCATGCAGATGCTTGCAGATGCCTCCGCAAAACGCTGCGGAGGCATCTGCAAATCTGAAGGCAGTCTAAGAGCACAAGAGTTGCCAAAAAAGGTTGCCGTAGTTAAAGTGCAAGCCCATACCAAGGATCGCACCAAAGAGGCTGTAGGTAATGACCGTGATGACAACGCTGCTAAGGCAGCTGCTCTGCATCCCCTCCCAGTGGAACTTTACACTGTGCAAGTGTCTGGGAGGGTGGACCTTCAACTTCTCATGCACCTGCAAGCACAGGCCTCTAAACAAGAGAAAGAAGAATGGAAGCGTGCTGATGCCTGAGAAGAGGATGGTCTATGGAAGGTAGGTATTAAAAATTGCCTCCCTAGAGCACTATATTCCATGATGTGTGCTCTCTCACACGGGCCAACTCATCAATCAAAGGACGCAATGGCAGAACAGGTAAAAGACCACTGGGTGGCTCCGGCATTCCATTACACTGCTGCTAAATACGTACAGGGTTGTGTAATCTGTGCATGTCACAATACTGGAAAAACGGTTAAGGTGCCACAAAAGTGTATGCCACGGCCACTCTATCCATTTCAGCGTTTGCAGATTGACTTTGTTCAGCTTCCAAAGGTAGGCACCTATGGTAGAAAGCGACAAGGGAAGTCACTTTACCACACAGATCTGTCAGGAGGTCTTGCAAGCTCTAGGAATAGAGCAGGCTTTCCACTGTCCGTATAGGCCTCAAAGCAGTGGGAGGGTAGAACGCCTAAATGGGACTCTAAAGTTGAAAGTTCAAAAGGTTATGGCAGAAACAGGGAAACCATGGACTGAGTGTCTCCCAATATCACTGTACTTTGTGAGGGTTACCCCCAACAAAAAGACTGGTCTAAGCCCTTATGAGATATTGTTTGGGGAACCACCAAAGACAGGATTGTGTTCTTATTCCTTTATAATACTTTCATCCTAAAAACAGCAGAAGGAAATGATACACCACAGCAGTGGGAACAGGGAGGGTTACAGCAAATGGAAGTGGCTGAGCAGAGTAACTTGTTAAGGGATGAAGAATCACCAAAACAATGGGATAATAAGTTTGTGAGATATCATGAGTATATAGCAAAGGCCCGAAATCTCTCTAATTGTTGGATATGCTCACATGCACCTATTGCAGCTAAAACTAGGCCTTATTTTGCAACCCCTATTCTGGAGGAGGAGCTAATAGGTCAACACTGTTGGACAATGGTTGCCTTATAGTTAGATGAGAAACAGAGTAAAACGTCTGCGCCCCTCCCAATAACGGAATGGACAACACCACCGCGGCTTCAGTTTAATTTAACCTCACAGGCAGAGGGCCAAGATAGCATAGCAAGTGTGGAGCCCAAGGCCCTGGGGGTACTTGGGTATCAGGCTCGGTGGTTGTTCTCACGGGGGGTGTCACGGGTGGCAGCGCCTGAGCCCGTGGCCTGGGTGACACTGCAAAAAGGGTGTATGTACAGGGGATTAGAGTTTGTCATGTGACGCCACCTGTAGTACCTGGTGATGGGTCACCAGCGCCGCCACTGTCCTCCGGAGGTCAGATGGTAATGCAGCTGAGATGGCAAAGCTCCCTACAGGTGGAGCTGGTCCTCCGGGGCAGCGTTCCTGTAAGCCAACAGGTTGATGGAGAAACTCACACACAGGCAAAGTCACTTTCTCCCGGGTACTTTACTGTAAACATTCAGCAGCAAAATACAGAGTCCACTGTTCAGCAAGATGGTATTCAAACAGGTAGCTCTACGGGTGGCTGCAAGTGGATCCTAGGTGGTAAACCTTAGTTAACGAACCCGTGTCCGTCTTCCCCGCCTAGGATGAGTCTATGCCCAATGGCTCCTTGTATGAAACAGAAAAAAACAGCACTGTTGCGCCACACTACTAAATTTCACCACAATGTGGTTCTATTAAATGAACACTAACCTTTCCAGGTTGTGCAAGAATCCGCACAACCAGATTAAGCGTATAGGGAAATAGGGTCCATAAGGTTGATAATCATCAGTCTTCTGTATAGAGAGAAGATATTTTACGCTCCTTGAGTTGGTAGGAATCACTTGCTTGTCTCCTCAGAGCCGGCTGATCATGTGATGAACACAGGTGGAGTTTGGATGATGCACTGCCAGGTCCTATGGACTTGCCCAAGCTGCTCACTACACCGCGCTCCCCAAAGGGAGAATAGGTATGAATGATAGAAGGAGTTGTGTTAGAATGCGGCGCTAGGTAACACAAGACCAAGCCTTCATAGAATTACCTTAAGTTTATTACACAAAGCTGCAGGGTGCGACCACAACGCGTTTCGACACACAAATCGGCGTCTTTCTCAAGTGGAAAAGACGTTGAGAAAGACGCCGATTTGTGTGTCGAAACGCGTTGTGGTCGCACCCTGCAGCTTTGTGTAATAAACTTAAGGTAATTCTATGAAGGCTTGATCTTGTGTTACCTAGCGCCGCGTTCTAACACTGCTCCTTCTATCATTCAATGGCTCCTTGTAGGTAGACTTGGGGCTCCCCTCCCTCGTGGTGAGGAAGCAGGCAGACCACTCTGTCTGGCAGGGTGCCGCAGCTGATGAACAAACCGCAGCAGCGGGTTGATGACTGCAGAGGTAGACTCTGGCCGCTTCCTTGGGTCTGGCATTCCCGTGGTGGACTGGGGAATTCCCTGGAGTATGGTCGCTACACGCTGGGGTTCCCCCTTTCTCTCTAGGGCCCAGACTCCGCACGTTGGGCTCCCTCTCTCAGGATCATCTCTCTCCTTTCCTCCGGATCAGCATAGAACTGTCCGGGTAACCCTTCCGCCTTGCTCTACACTCCAACTTCAACTGTCTCTAGAGAGATTACTCTTTCTCCTTCTAGTGTTTGTTTTCCCCTAGAGGTGAATATATCTCCCTCCTGGGTAACCTCCCACCACTCCATTAATATGGGAGTGCAGGAATGGGGCCCACTCACCAACCTAGGATCCACTTGCAGCTGGGGAAAATTACACCTCTTTTACGGGTGCAATACCCCTCTGTGACGCCTGACTACCTGGGTAATATACCCTCACACCATTTAGAAATTAGTTTTTCTCTTAAGAAGACCATCCCACCTGAGACTAGTAGAAACGTACATAGTAAGCGGAACTGTCTTCAAAGATATGTGCATGATACTAACTGGACTATAGAACACAAATGTGATTATGGTAATAGAGAGGCGTGTACTGAACGTGGAGCAAAGCAAGAATTGCTGGACCTTTTGGAGTAATGTTTGGAACAATGAGAAATGCACACATGATTCAGGAGCTGGGAGATATCTTTGATAATGTAACTGATCTTCAGGTTGGTGCAATATATGTAGAGTCAGCCTTTACGAAGCAGCTCATTGTTATAACTAACCAACACTCAATGGTGTTAGACTATCTTACTGCCTCCTCTGGTGGATTTTGTCAGCTTGTTGGCGCCGCCCTGCTGTCATTTTATTGACCCCTCAGGACTTATGCAGGTAACCCATGATATTGACCAAGATGAAAAATTAAAACAAGAGTTTAAAAAAGCTCCTGATTTAGATGACCCGCCCTTCCCTTCATGGCTCTCATGGTTAAGTCCTTTAAATTTGTTCAAAGGTGTGGGTGGATGGGTAACGAGAATTATTCATTTTGTAATCCAAAGGACATTCATAATATTGGTAATTGCAGTACTGGTGAAATTGTTTGTATTACTAGGAAAGAAAATTCTGGAAGCTAATTGTAAATGTTTTTCAGGTAAATACAAGGTGAGAGAGACTTAAAGGGAACCTGTCACCTGGATCTAAGCCCCTACACTATCACTACCTGTCCCTGCACCTTCCTAGCTGCTCCCTATCTATCCCTCTTTAAGCTAAATCCACCCTATAAAACAGCAGAAAAATAACTTATAACTTACAGAAGTCCCTGAGGCTGGGGACTGAAAAGGTGGAGCCAGGCTCCATTCTGCCCCTCCTCGATGCAGCAGCACACGCCCCGCTGGGCGGCGTTATTCTTTCTTCATCGTCGCTCCTCCATTTGGAATCTCCGCCTGCTTTACACCTATCATGTTTTGGTGATGCGACCTTGATGTGTCCCCTGACCGAGACACAGCATATGGGAGATTGTATCTTCTGCTCTGTAGCAGCACACACAGGGTTAGCTGCTGCTGGAGCTGAGTGCTGATTGAAAGCACTGATGCCCAGGTGTGCAGGTGAATAGGAGATGTTATGAGCTGCCCTGGGCTGTGGGGAGGGGGTGGAGTGTGTCAGGACAGCAGCAGGAGCTGCTGTGTCGAGAGCTGTGTGAAGATTTAACACAGCCTGTGAGCTCTCTCAGAGTGGACATTCATGAGGCTAATGAGCGGACGGTGAGGAGAGAAAGGTTGTGTGCTGACCTAACACAGCCTACCCCGGGGAAGGTACAGAGCTTCTATATCACCTGTTGGGATTGTATGAGGTTGCACCCCGGCTGCACCCCGGTGTAACAGGCCAGACTAACCCCCTGACCAGAATATACACGGGGTTAAAGTGGCCTAGGCCAGATTATACACCTCCGTATACCACAGCAGCTGTAGATCAGGACCCCAAGCCGTGCACAGGGCCCCAAGCAACACATGGGGGCCCGAGGCAGCACAAAGTGGCCCCAGGCAGCAGAAAATGGCCCTACGCAACATACAGCGGCACCAGGCAATGCTAGAGCCCCAGGCAGTGCTAGGGGTCCCAGGCAGTGCACAGGGCCCCAGGCAGCACAAAGTGGCCCCAGGCAACATACAGGGGCCGCAGGCCGCACACGGGGCCCAAGCAATGCACGGGGCCCCCAGCAGGGCACGGGGCCCCAGGCAGTGCACAGGGCCCCAGGCAGCACACAGGGGCCCCAGGCTACACACAGGATCCCAGGCTACACACAGGGGCCCCAGCCAGCATACAAGGGCCCCAGGCAGTGCACAGGGCCCCAGGCAGCATAAAGTGGCCCCAGGCAGCATAAAGTGGCCCCAGGCAACATACAGGGGCCCCAGGCAGTACTAGGGGCCCCAGGCTACACACAGGATCTCAGGCTACACACAGGGGCCCCATGCAGTATACAAGGGCCCCAGGCAGCACAAAGGGGCCCAAGGCAGCGCATGGGGGCCCTAGGCAGCACACAGGGGCCCCAGGCAGCACAAAGGGCCCCAGGTGGCCCACTGCCTGGGGTCCCTGTATGTTGCCTGGGGTCACTTTGTGCTGCCTGGGGCCCTGTGCACTGCCTGGGGCCCCGTGCACTGCCTGGGGCCCTTGTATGCTGGCTGGGGCCCCTGTGTGTAGCCTGGGCCCCTGTGTGCTGCCTGGGGCCCCTAGCACTGCCTGGGGCCCTAGCACTGCCTGGAGCCCCTTTATGTTGCCTGGGGCCCTTTGTGCTGCCTGGGGCCCCTTTGTGCTGCCTGGGGCCCTTGTATGCTGCATGGGGCCCCTGTGTGTAGCTTGGGATCCTGTGTGTAGCCTGGGACAGCTAGTACTGCCTTGGGCCCCTGTATGTTGCCTGGGGCCATTTTGTGCTGCCTGGGGCCCTGTGCACTGCCTGGGGCCCCGTGCACTGCCTGGGGCCCTTGTATGCAGGCTGGGGCCCCTGTGTGTAGCCTGGGATCCAGTGTGTAGCCTGGGGCCCCTGTGTGCTGCCTCAGGCTCCCATGCGCTGCCTGGGACCCCTAGCACTGCCTGGGGCCCTAGCACTGCCTGGGGCCCCTGTATGTTGCGTAGGGCCACTTTCTGCTGCCTGGAGCCACTTTGTGCTGCCTCGGGCCCTCATGCGTTGCTTGCGGCTCTGTGCACGGCTTGGGGCCCTGATCTACAGCTGCTGTGGTATACGGAGAATTACAATATGGCCTAGGCCTGTTTACACCCCGGGGTATAGTTTGGGCTAGGCCAGAATATACGCCGGGTATAATCTGGGCTAGGCCACTTTAACCCCGGTATATTCTGGTCGGGGGGCTTAGTCTGGCCTGTTACACCGGAACCTGGAGGTCTGTGAATACCTGAACTGTGCCATTAAACTGTGTGCTGTGTGAGTAAATACCTGAGTCACTGCCTTCTGTCGTGCCGATCCTAACCGCTACCTTATAGTGTAAAGTGGGTGGGAGATTCCAAATGGAGGAGGTGGCGATGAAGAAGAATAACGCCGCCCAGCGGGGCGTGTGCTGCTGCATCGAGGAGGGGCAGAATGGAGCCTGGCGCCGCCTTCTCAGTCCCCAGCCTCAGGGACTCCTGTAAGTTGTAAGTTATTTTTCTGCTGTTTTATAGGGCGGATTTAGCTCAGAGAGGGATAGATAGGGAGCAGCTAGGAAGGTGCAGGGACAGGTAGTGATAGTGTAGGGGCTGAGATCCAGGTGACAGGGTCCCTTTAAGGCACTGTCACACGTATCGACGCTCCAGCCAATTAGAAGGCACCACACCCTAATAAAGCCTTCAGCTTCCTGTTGGAAACTGCCAGCTATAGCTTGTTTACCTGGTTTAGTTTTGTTGTTCACCCACTGAATGGTTTTTCCTATTTTACAAAAGATCGGAAGACTAAGCCTGACCCCTGTGAGATCATGTGAGGTATATCGGCAGGATTCCTGCTCTTCGGTGAGCAGACATGGACAGATCTGGAGAGAAGGTAGATAAACTTGTAATTTCACAGAAGCTCCAGTTATTTATACATAAATGAGTGTAAATTCAATTTGCAATATTGGCTCCATTGAATATTAATTTAGAAAACTCTAACCACATTAATATCCCTTTTAATGGCCATTATATGACACATTCTCGATGAATTTTACGTGCCCTCCTAATTACAGCTCCATCATGGCACCGTCCATATGGCATCCCCAATGTCGTGGCATCTACCGAAGCATGATCTGTTTGTAAATTCCTATTCACATGCAAACACCCGGTTGCTGAGTTACTAGAGTGTACGTAATAATTAGGAAGGTGAATAGTCTTGGGATTAAACAGCCACTATGTTTATTACTGTGTGCTCCGGTGCAGATTAGTATAAATCAGTGTGACACATTGCATAAATATTTATATAGACACCAGCTGAACATCGTCTAAATATATCAACGCGTCCTAGCCCGGGTATGTGTCTCCTAATTAGTCCAATCTTCAACAATCTGCAAATTAAAATATCCCAAATATGTTTGAGAAAGGGCAGAGCTAAAATGTGACTAATTTGTGACTTCATCTAATGACGTGCCAATGCCAAGACCATCCGGACTGTTGGCTGGATGGACGAAAAGACCAGTAAAATGGACTACGTAAGACTACGTGGACAGCACATATGGCCAGAAGATCATCTGTTGATGAGAAAGGGGCTCTGTGTACAATGATTGGGTACAATTAAGGTTCTACATAAAATTATAAGACAGAAATGTACCACGTGATATCCAAATGGGGCTCTGTAGCGTCATTAGCTTCAAATAAGACAAAAGATCATTATTTACAAATAGAGCCTTATGTAGGATTGCTTCATCCAATTAAGGTCTATGAATGGATAATGATATTATATAAATTAATTCTTATGAAGGTTCATGAACCCTTTCTAGAATCATTGGATCCAAATGAGGACCAATGTAGGATCATGTACAGTACTGACCAAAAGTTTGGACACACCTTCTCATTGAAAGAGTTTTCTTTATTTTCATGACCATGAAAATTGTGGATTCGCACTGAAGGCATCAAAACTATGAATTAACACATGTGGAATTATATACTTAACAAAAAAGTGTGAAACAACTGAAAATATGTCTTATATTCTAGGTTCTTCACAGTAGCCACCTTTTGCTGTGATTACTGCTTTGCACACTCTTGGCATTCTCTTGATGAGCTTCAAGAGGTAGTCACCGGAAATGGTCTTCACTTCACAGGTGTGCCCTGTCAGGTTTAATAAGTGGGATTTCTTGCCTTATAAATGGGGTTGGGACCATCAGTTGTGTTGTGCAGGAGTCTGGTGGATACACAGCTGATAGTCCTACTTAATAGACTGTTAGAATTTGTAGAACCTTGAGATAGACCTTAGAGTAAACCTTGGAGTAGACCTTGGAGTAGACGTTGGAGTAGATCTTGGTGTAGACCTTGGAGTAAACTTTGGAGAATACATTGGAGTAGACCTTGGAGTAGACCTTGGAGTAGACCTAGGAGTAGACCTTGGAGCAGACCTAGGAGTAGACCTTGGAGTAGACCTTGGAGTAGACCTTGGAGTAGACCTTGGAGCAGACCTAGGAGTAGACCTAGGAGTAGACCTTGGAGTAGACCTAGGAGTACACCTTGGAGTAGACCTTGGAGTAGACCTTGGAGTAGACCTAGGAGTAGACTTTAGAGTAGACCTTGGAGTAGACCTTGGAGTAGGCCTAGCAGTAGACCTTGGAGTAGACCTTGGAGTAGACCTTGGAGTAGAACTTGAAATAGACCTTGGAGTAGACCTTGGAGTAGACCTTGAAATAGACCTTGGAGTAGACCTTGGAGTAGACCTATCAGTAGACTTTGGAGTAGACCTTGGAGTAGACCTTGCAGTAGACCTTGAAATAGACTTTGGAGTAGACCTTGGAGTAGACCTTGGAATAGACCTTGGCGTAGACCTTGGAGTAGACCTTGGAGTAGACCTTGGCGTAAACTTTGGAAAAGACCTTGGAGTAGACTTTGGAGTAAACCTTGTAGTAGACTTGTGCAAAAGTTCTGCTTCATTTTTGAAAAGTCGCAATTGATGAATTGGCTGCAAACATCCGGAAAACAAAAATCTCATACACATTGACAAACAGGTGAACAAATGTAAAATAGTGCAGAATAAAATGAAAACAAATGAAAAACAATAAAAACTAGACAAAAAAAGCAATAATGAATTGGCCCATAAACGTCTAGATCTAATGATGAATAACTTAATATTAAAATATGTAAGAATGGCAAAATTGCTTTTAGTTTCAACACGGTGAGTTGGAAAGTCCAAAGATCCAAAAATGTTGCCCATATGGAACTGGAAGCGTTAATCACTTTTTCTTCGAAAAAAACCAAATATAATAATATAATAATATTTCTTAATTTATATAGTGCTATTAATTCCATAGCACTTGTATGGTTGTATGTGCTTGATGGAAACTCAGAGATTCCTTCAAGAGATAAGCAAACCTTAAAAAAATGGTATCCTTTATTCTTTCTCCCTGGAAATGAAATCTTTGACCACAGCAAATCAATTCTCCCATATTATTTAGATGAGTGAATGCATAAAAGATCTTTTCTCCATTGATTTTCCGAGAGAGAACTCTAGAATCTGGCAAATCAATTCTACCCTTACGACGGCCTACCGTTTTCCCAAGCACTGATGACCTACATTGCTATGTGTGACTGATTTACTGTCGCCCTAATCAGATGATTGGGGCCATATACATTATATTTATGTTCAGTGAGGTCTAAAATGGCTTAATTGGCCCTTAAGAATCTCATCGTGGCCTGAGCTGCCTCTTATTCAGGTTTCAAAAACACTTTCTAACCAACCATGACAGTTTTAATGTTTATTTAACATTCCTTTGTGATAAGATTGTCTATTGTCCTGTAGATCTCCAGAGTCCACCATGTTTTATCTGCGAAAAAGCTGGAATGAGATTTAGGGACCAGATAGGGACATATCTAATTCAATTTATTAAGTATCAGCCTCCAGGTCAATCTCAAGCCATGGTGAATTGATGGATAAATGCTCTGTAGGAAGATCGATCTTGTTCAGCCTACATAGGCCTACCTGGGTCTTGTCCGCCGTTCTCTTGATAGTATCAAGCCATTGGGTTGCTGTTTTTACTCGTCACCTTGTTCCTTCTATTCTTCTGAGCCATCAGGTTGCTGGTCTTCCTCTTCGCCTTGTTCCTTCTATTCTTCTGAGCCATCAGGTTGCTGGTCTTCCTCTTCACCTTGTTCCTTCTATTCTTCTGAGACATCGGGTTGCTGGTTTTCATTTTTGCTTTGTTCCTTCTATTCTTCTGAGCCATCGGGTTGCTGGTCTTCATTTTTGCCTTGTTCCTTCTATTCCTCTTAACCATGAGGTCACTGGTCTCCTCTTTGCCTTGTGCCTTCTATTCTCCTGAGCCATCGGGTTGCTGGTCTTCCTCTTCACCTTGTTCCTTCTATTCTTCTGAGACATCGGGTTGCTGGTTTTCATTTTTGCTTTGTTCCTTCTATTCTTCTGAGCCATCGGGTTGCTGGTCTTCATTTTTGCCTTGTTCCTTCTATTCCTCTTAACCATGAGGTCACTGGTCTCCTCTTTGCCTTGTGCCTTCTATTCTCCTGAGCCATCGGGTTGCTGGTCTTCCTCTTCACCTTGTTCCTTCTATTCTTCTGAGCCATCAGGTTGCTGGTCTTCCTCTTCACCTTGTTCCTTCTATTCTTCTGAGCCATCAGGTTGCTGGTCTTCCTCTTCACCTTGTTCCTTCTATTCTTCTGAGCCATCAGGTTGCTGGTCTTCCTCTTCACCTTGTTCCTTCTATTCTTCTGAGCCATCAGGTTGCTGGTCTTCCTCTTCACCTTGTGCCTTCTATTCTCCTGAGCCATTGGGTTGCTGGTCTTCACCTTGTTCCTTCTATTCTTCTGAGCCATCAGGTTGTTGGTCTTCCTCTTTGCCTTGTTCCTTCTATTCTTCTGAGCCATTAGCTTGCTGGTCTTCCTCTTTGCCTTGTTCCTTCTATTCTTCTGAGCCATCAGGTTGTTGGTCTTCCTCTTTGCCTTGTTCCTTCTATTCTTCTGAGCCATCAGGTTACTGATCTTCCTCTTCACCTTGTTTCTTCTATTCTTCTGAACCATCGGGTTGCTGGTCTTCCTCTTTGCCTTGTTCCTTCTATTCTTCTGAGCCATTAGCTTGCTGGTCTTCCTCTTTGCCTTGTTCCTTCTATTCTTCTGAGCCATCAGGTTGTTGGTCTTCCTCTTTGCCTTGCTCCTTCTATTCTTCTGAGCCATCAGGTTACTGATCTTCCTCTTCACCTTGTTTCTTCTATTCTTCTGAACCATCGGGTTGCTGGTCTTCCTCTTCGCCTTGTTCCTTCTATTCTTCTGAGCCATCAGGTTGCTGGTCTTCCTCTTCACCTTGTTCCTTCTATTCTTCTGAGCCATCAGGTTGCTGGTCTTCCTCTTCACCTTGTTCCTTCTATTCTTCTGAGCCATCAGGTTGCTGGTCTTCCTCTTCACCTTGTGCCTTCTATTCTCCTGAGCCATTGGGTTGCTGGTCTTCACCTTGTTCCTTCTATTCTTCTGAGCCATCAGGTTGTTGGTCTTCCTCTTTGCCTTGTTCCTTCTATTCTTCTGAGCCATTAGCTTGCTGGTCTTCCTCTTTGCCTTGTTCCTTCTATTCTTCTGAGCCATCAGGTTGTTGGTCTTCCTCTTTGCCTTGTTCCTTCTATTCTTCTGAGCCATCAGGTTACTGATCTTCCTCTTCACCTTGTTTCTTCTATTCTTCTGAACCATCGGGTTGCTGGTCTTCCTCTTTGCCTTGTTCCTTCTATTCTTCTGAGCCATCAGGTTACTGATCTTCCTCTTCACCTTGTTTCTTCTATTCTTCTGAACCATCAGGTTGCTGGTCTTCCTCTTTGCCTTGTTCCTTCTATTCTTCTGAGCCATCAGGTTGTTGGTCTTCCTCTTTGCCTTGTTCCTTCTATTCTTCTGAGCCATCAGGTTACTGATCTTCCTCTTCACCTTGTTTCTTCTATTCTTCTGAACCATCGGGTTGCTGGTCTTCCTCTTCGCCTTGTTCCTTCTATTCTTCTGAACCATCAGGTTGCTGATCTTCCTCTTCACCTTGTTCCTTCTATTCTTCTGAGCCATCAGGTTGCTGGTCTTCCTCTTTGCCTTGTGCCTTCTATTCTCCTGAGCCATCGGGTTGCTGGTCTTCCTTTTTGCCTTTTTAATTCTATTCTTCCTATTATAATGTCCTTCTCTAGTGATTTTTCCCTTTGTAAGAAGTATCTACGTCACATCATGTCGTAAAAAATAAAATCTCCGTCAGCTTTCTTGAGGAACGCTCTTCTAGTTCGTCTCAGTTTCTGGTGCAGAATAGCCATGTGTGTGATGAAACAGCCCGGGAGAGAGAATCGAAAGGTATAATTACATAATTAATTGATATTGCCCATGGGAAGCAAAATGCAGCAAGGCTAATAATTAATGGACAGAGACCTGATTTTGTTTCCTTAACTGATGGGATGTTGGAATATGTGAGAAAATGTGTTTGTACAAATTAGGTCTCATTAAGAGACCGGGAGACATGGTGCAAAAAAAAAAAGCGTTGTATTGTGTCTTGTGTTGTAATGTATGGAGCTTTGTGTGTCTTGTGGTTTCAACAGGCGAAGGGAATTCCCTTGGGGCCATTGAAATATTCCACCCTGCTCAGCTTTAATTAGCACAGTGATACACGGCTCTCCATAACGTGAACATTAATGTCTTACATAGCACGTCCCTTACATCCCCTGTGATTTGGACACTTTCTGATTACAGCAGGAACATTTCATTCTTGCCACCAGACATCCAATGTTTGATTATGACTAGGACTGTGATTGGTCAATGTTTAGGAATATTTTAATAAATCAAGGGTTTCCTCAATGAATTCCACCAAAGCGGTGGATCAACATGTAGAAAATGGATGTACATTTCTTTAGATCTTCATGATGTTCTTAAAGACCTCACCCATTCCTCCTACTTTTCTTATTTAGCTTGGGTTACATCTTATTTCATGTGGTGTTATCTGAGGAAGGGGCTTGACCCCGAAACGCGTAATAAATCACCATCTGTATTTCTAACAACCTGAATCATTGGATTCCTTGGAGCGGGAGCGCGGTCCTTGCTCCCATTTCTCACGGGAGGACTGCTGCAGACCGTGTAGCTTGACATCTACAGTTGTCACCGGTTTATGAGGGGGTCGTGACGTCTCACAACCCGAAGAGGTGAGCGGTTTCAACAACTTGCTGCACTCATAATCCTACGGATAAACACTATTGGGCGCCCTTTCCTTTCTAGTGCTTCATTCGTTATTTAGCTTGAAGTAGAAAGCTTGAAGGCCGATTCCAAGAGAAATGTTTTATGGTACCTTTACACGCCGCCACCGAAGGCAGCAACAGGCAGGCACCGCACGTGCACGCGCGTGTTTTCAACTGTTCCTAACGGTGCCTGATGCCGCAATTACACGTCGCCACAAGGTGCTCCACAGAAGGTATTTTCGATCCCCGGAAGTGCCGCCGGGTGCCGCGGGTTACCTTCTGTGGAGCACCTTCCCTGATTTACATGCCGCTACCACAAGGGAATCTGGGCGTACATATTGTGCGCCGTAACTACATAGGCGTGCCAGAGTTGTGTATTACGCGACGCTCGTACGATGGTTGGACAATGCAATAACATCATGATTGGCCAGCCAGCGCAGGGAGGCTGCCTAATACATGACGCTATTGCAAATCTGTATTGAATGGTCAGCTCGTTAAATATGCCGCCCTGTGCAGAGACAGCCAATGGGTACACAGTAGTCCCCACCAATGATAGCTGATGGGGCGTGGTATACATGACGCTGTAGCAAGCCCCAGGGAACTCAAATACCGTGCCTGTGCCCGGATTACACGCCGCTACCATAGGGGTTATACCTGCTTGTTTTTGAGCATGGCTGAAACACAGGTATCCAAAGACACAAGAGGGAACTTCATGAATTACACGCCGCCACTTCGCGGTCTTTTGAAGGCAAAAGGAACAATTTTGTCCAATACCTGGCGGTTTCTACCTTTCGGTGGCGGCGTGTAAAGGTACCATTAGAGGAAGACTGGAAGAGCACAGTGAAGGCTGTTTTACGCACTTCTCCAATATATGGTTGGTTTGCCATGGAGCAGCAGAAAAAGAAGGACAATGGAAGCATCGGACAAGCAGAGAAGGATTATAGCAAACAATCTACACATTGGAAGTTGGAATATGCAAACTATTAACTATGTGACTCCAAGCAGGTTGAGCTTTTAGAACTAAGGCAAGAAAGAACCCAAAAAGACGCAGAAAAAGAGGGTTGAAAATAGAGAGGTCCCTAAAAATGTGCACATCTTATAACTTCACCAGTTACTATATGACTTGCACCAAAACTGCAAGGTGAAGCCCCAATGCTCCAGGCCACAACACTGCACAGGCACACCACCACAGCGGTAATGGCCTCCACAAAGAACTCCCCCCAGGTGTTATTTTATCAGTAGGAGGCTGCCAATGGGGTTCTTTCTTTTTTATGATCTCAACTTACAGTCTGAGAACTAGTGGAAAAGTTCTTCAGTTTCCTGCCTGGTGCCTTGTGGTGGCCATTGATGCTGTGATACTGGGCATGTGGGGGGTTGTGTTCGGGAGCCACAAGGGTTTCGCCTTGCAGAAGGTATACTGTGGGATACAGTGGAGAAGGTGAAGGACATCATTCAAATGTCTAGCTGTGTTGATGGTGTTTGTACCAACTCAACTACCACCTGGTCAAGTTAGTGGTGGTATAAATGGTCCATTGCCTTTTAAGAAGTGATGGTTTGCACTCAGTCTCACTAGAAGACTCCCAGCCACCATTAATTCTCATAGAAAGAAGTGCTTACTCTTTCCTTACACATGCAGTACTTGGGCCATTCTCTACTTTGGCATTGACTTCAAATGATTGTCTATACATGAAGCATCAATTATGGACATTCACAGGCCACTAGGTTAATATTTTGACTGGCAGCACCAAAGCATCAAGGACAAGCGGTGAAGCTTCTACGGTTGGTCGCTATGTTTGGTTCCAACGTCTGGAGGCGTTTATCCACCTATACCTCCTTAGTGTCCGTCACCACCTCTCCAACAGCCACAGGGCAGAATATGGGATATACTCCCCACCCTCAGTCTTTTTGTTCTTAGCTTAAGCACTACCAATCTGTTTTAAAGACTAATATTTAAGTCATAAGCCAGACAGATATCTCCTCTGTATCAAACAGCAAATTTCACATTAGATGGCTTCCAATCAATTACAACCGGGCCTTGTAGTAAGTGACAATGTCTGGAACGTTGTGGCTATACTATTTTTGGACAAAATGGCACATGTTCCCTATCCGGTCCAATTCCTAAATTTGATTGCAATTTTTTTTTTTAAGAAATATACTAGCTTAGGGGAAAGTAAAGTGGCAACTGATTATATTCATTACCAGGCAAACTGGAGCTTGTGTTACTTTGAAGTCTGCCATTGGTAACTGATGAGGGATGCGTGTCACCTACTGAGGCTCTTTGAAGAGGCTACTAAATTTGCCAGTAGAGAGATCTGAGGCTTCAATAATGTCATAATGGCGAAAATACTCACAAGGATGCAACAGGGGATGGAGGAAGAACAGAAATGTTCACGTTCATTGCCTAGGGCTGTTTGGGACCCTCAGGGACAATGTCATCTGCAGCAGGATTTGAAGACGAGGGAAAGAAAATAAGGAGGAGGAGAAGAAGAAATAGCAATGGGTGATATGGCTGATCACATTAAGTTATCCCAATCACAGGCATGAGGTTGACATTCAACGTGAAATTAATGATGCAAATGCCGACAATGGCTATGATGACCAACTATCGTATTGGTCGGAGAAGCCACCCAATGGAGACCTCAATCATTCTGATGAACATGACAAGCTGGATGAGCTGAAAGGCATATTTTGTAGCATCAAATAGAGGAATGACTATTGGTTTACCATGCTTTTAGACCCTCACTATAAAAGCAAAATGGGGGAACATTTTCCAGCTTACAATAGACATTTGAAATTGATATATTACCAAAATAGCCAGTATTCCATGCTTGGTGAAACTTCTATCAAGCAGACACTAACCAGTAGACAATATGTACCAGTACTACCATTAAGACAAGTACCCGAAGCAACAACAATTATAGTATGTGTGACATGATGGACTAGATGATTTATGAGCTGCGGCACCAACCTGATGCACATCAGCAAAGCAAGTAGCACTAACTCAACAGCCAGGTTCAGTAATACCCAGACTGTGTGTAATGACCGGAGGTCCTATTAAGATCCAGAGAGTCACAGACTCAGACAGAGGCAGAAATAAACAACAGGTTTTTTTACTGATATGGGGATCAAAGTACGGTTCAGTATAGAATGTAATAGTCTCCAAATCCCCTTTAAACACTATCAATAACAATTTCACACACTCAGCGTTAGCCGACATCAATGCACCGATCTCGGAGTTCCCAGGGTATGTAAATCACACTCAGAATCAGGAGCAAATTTACCTACACGTTAAACTGATCAAGGATCGAACTTAACTAACTGGAAAGTCGATGTACATCAGATGGAGAACGGTCTGATGGGACCTCTGAGATGGAGCACTGAGTATAACTTATCACAGCTAATAACAATGCATTAAACTATATCAATGGTGGCTATACACTTAGCACAGGGATACCCGGGTATCTTAAAAGCTAGGGTACCGTCAACCTCAACTGTAGTTTCACATTGGCCTATAGTCCACAGTGGCCGCAGGGAGGTATAGAAAAAAAAAAGCGTCAAAAAAGCCCTTATTGTAAAACAGCAGAAATTCCATGGCTTGCCAGTCAATGCCAAATTCACACATCCGGAACTTTAGTTCTGTAGCCCCGGTATACAGTGTCTGGAACACTCTTTACCAGGGCTTGTCAGGATCCTCTCGATCGGGATGGCACCGACCCAGTCTCTCCTCAGTCTCTTTTCTGGTAGTGTAACCCTTGTCAACTCAACATACCGTCTCTAGTCCACACAGTTTCCTCCGGCTCTGCAATAGTTTCCAGCAAAAACACAAGTTCTCCCAGGACAGGGATCAGCCACCCCTGCCGACAGCTTGCACAAAAAGTCTTATCAAAGTTCAATTTCCAGGCTTCTCACCACTGTTAGTTTTTAGCACAATTTACAACTTCACCTTCACCACAAGTCTCATTCTCCTACAGACACAGGTTCTCCTCCCAAGCCCATGCTGCCTCGCTCCAGCTCTTGTCAGGCAGGCCGAACTCACAGGGTCCTAGTGCTTTGCTGATGCTGTTACATTCCACACTCCCACATGTGTCCTTTCACTAGCACATACCCTATGCCCCCACTTCATGGACTTCTAGGTCAGCAGTGTCAAAACCTGGCTCAGTTTTCGATGGGTCTACTTTGTACCGCCAGTATATTGTCAGAGAGTATAATCAGCATGACGGGTGGCTTTGTTATGCCCAGATTGTCCTCTACTAGTGTGGAAACCCTTACATTTGTCACAATGAATCAGGCATGAATCAGTGCAGATTTTCATTCACCTACTACCAGAACCAGAACCAGCAGAGTAAGGTTGATAAGCACTACAACCATGACAAGGAGAAAATGTAGAGGTAGTATGAGAACCAAAGTGAGGAAACACAAACTACATGCACAGGTGCAAACAGGTAAAATGATAAGTGCAAACAAGGATAACCTCCTTCAAAATGTACAATAAATAGAAGATAGGTGCAGGTTACACCAAAGAGAAAACAGTGCAAATATAAACTGGTTTCTGCTAATGGAGGCAGGGCAGGTACTCCCTAGAAGAACCCATTTGGTAATTAATGTAACCGGCAGTGAATGTCGGGAATAGGAGAGCATAAATATCCCCACCCGGGCTGTGATTGGACAGATATAATAAGCAATTAAAAACATGTGATGACCACACACAATGCAAATAGAAATTAAAGATGAACGTTAATAGACCATCGACACTTGGATAGGGACTGACCAGGCTGTGGCTCAACAAGGATGAAAGCAAACCACGTAGCACAGAGTCACTAGGTCAAATCCTGAGGCATGACACAGACCTACAGTAATTTATACAATCAAGATGGCCAACAGAATCTAGACTGTTGTCTACTGAAATGGGAGAAGCGTTAAGTTGGATTGAAGATTATTAGCTGTTGGGTATGTTTTCATGAATGGCTACTCCACAATCAAGACTTTAGCAATCATAGAGTCCCATTTATTGGCTGAGGGTTTTCATCCTTTAGACCCCATGTAAGTAAATGGCTGAGGATTTCATTCAGTAGATCCCATAAAAGCCAAAGGCTGAGGCAGGGGCGTAACTACAATAGGTGCAGGGGTTGCGATCGCACCCGGGCCCTGCAGCCTAGGGGGGCCCCAGAAGTCCCTTTGGCCTATAGAAAAAGACTAATGCTATGAAAGGTTTGCAATAATTGGGGGCTCCGTTGGAGCTTTCGCATCGGGGCCCCTGGGCCTGAAGTTACGCCACTGGGCTGAGGGTTTCACCCATTAGACCCCATGTAAGTCAAAGGCTGAGGGTTTTATCTATTAGACCCCACTAAAATCAATGACTGAGGATTTCCTCCAGTAAACCCCATGAAAGTCAAAGGCGGAGAGTTTCATCTAGAAGGCAACATGTAAGTCAAAAGCTGAGGGTTTCATCAATTACACCACACTTAAGTCAAAGGCTGAAAGTTTCATCCATTAGACACCATGTAAGTCAAAGGCTGAGGGTTTCACCCATTAGACCCCATAAAATTCAAAAGCATAGGCTTTCAGCCATTAGACACCATGTAAGTCAAAGGCTGAGGGTTTTATCCAGTAGCCCCATGTAAGTCAAAAGCTGAGGGTTTCATCCATTATACCCTATAAAAGTCAAAGGCTGAAGGTTCCATCCAGTAGACCCCATGTAAGTCAAAGGCTGAAGGTTCCATCCATTATACCCTATAAAAGTCAAAGGCTGAAGGTTCCATCCATTAGACCCTGCAATAATATTCCATCTAACTTTGTTTTACACCTCTACCTCAATAAGGGAGCCATAGAGTTTGGATTTGGTCTATTGACCCTGATTTGATGGACAGATGATTATAATTGGACTTAGATTTTCTAACCGGTAAGGTGTTAGGTAGCAAAATAGCTGAACAAAAAAATATTTTATACCATCTTGTTCTCATCAAAATACAGGTCAGGAAAATGTGCAATACAATACAGCGTGTTCCTTTCCTATAGTTTTGTGCAGATCTTCAAAAAATGACAAAATCAAAAGCTGACTGTCTGGCTTTAAATACGCGAAGGCAGCTTTCCGACTGATGCCGGCTCCTCGACTACTCGGCTTCCCGGATAGTGTACAAATAGTCACCAATCTGCACCGCCTCTACCTTGTTAAATGGAGGATAAAACTCAGTATTTCTTCCCAGTTTCTGGTCTTTGATTGCTCGTATTTTGTATTCTTTTATTTCCAGTCTAGGAACAAGTCTCGACAGAGTAAGAGTGAACTGACTAGAGCGCACTGCAGGAGAGTGTCAAATCAGGTGAATATTGCATATATTTTGTAGGATAATGAAGAAAAATCTGCATTTATTACCTGTGTCTCCTTAAAGAAAACATCAGCAGTAACTTTAATACAAATCGATTTGCAGGACTTGGTCCTATGGCCATATCAGTAATCTGAGGCCGCCTGAGGTAGCCCTTATAACCGCCTCCTACTACTCTTCTTTTGATTAGCTGGCCTTTGGCGAGGTCACGTGTGTCATGCTACCCAAAGAGATTGCACTAGACCGGCGAATCAAAAGAGCCGTGGATGCTGGGTGGTAAGAGGCGGTCATCCGGGCTACCCTCCGGCGGACACCGATTACTGATATGGCCAATGGACCAAGTCCTGCAAATCGATTTGTACCAACTTTATTTAATTAGTAGCTTTATAAACCACGTATGTTGGTAGATTGGTGAGGGCCTTATGCTTAGCAAACACAGAATGGTGTGAAAGCGAATCTGTCACCCCCCCCGGGCATCAAAAGCTAAAATAGCCACCTTCTGCAGCTCTAAGGCTGCATTCAGAGAAGGTGGCTATAGGCTTTTGATGTCCTTTATACTATGAAATATGTAGTTAGGTAATTGCTCACACTTATGAAGACCAAAGACCGGGAGGCGGGGTTTCACACTCCTCCGACCCGCCCCCTCTTGTCAGTCATGGTGCGCGCCTGCTGCTGCCTCCCCTCACTGTGTGAAATGAACGCGCGTCTTCCTTCTCCTGTATGGAGCCGCGCATGCGCTGTGCGCCCGGTGTCCAGGAAGTCGTCGGCAGCGCGCACAGCGCATGCGCGGCTCCATACAGGAGCAGGAAGACGCGCGTTCATTTCACACAGTGAGGGGAGGCAGCAGCAGGCGCGCACCATGACTGACAAGAGGGGGCGGGTCGGAGGAGCGTGAAACCCCGCCTCCCGGTATTTGGTCTTCATAAGTGTGAGCAATTACCTAACTACATATTTCATAGTATAAAGGGCATCAAAAGCCTATAGCCACCTTCTCTGAATGCAGCCTTAGTGCTGCAGAAGGTGGCTATTTTAGCTTTTGATGCCCGGGGGGGGGGTGACAGGTTCGCTTTAAGGTACTAGGGGAATGTCTTAGAGAGAGGGGCATCCCCTTACTTGGTGTTATCAATTTATGGAAACTGAATTAAAGGTCATGGAAAAGAGATGGAAGGAGGACACACCATTTGTATGATGCTGCAGAACAAATCAGTTTTCTTAGCTTTAGTGATTTAAGCCTAGCTCCAGTTATTCTTATATTGGGAAATAAGCTAAACAGGACACCCACCCCAAAGGAACTGTAAAGTTAGAAAATCTGAGAAAGGGAAATTGGCCCACCAGAACAAATAAATCTCTTTTTGTGGTACTTATCCTCAGAGTCTCATGAGCGTGCCGTGTTATGATGTCACCTCTGGACCCGGTGTCAGGTCTCAGTGTTTAATCGATCACAGGCCTTCTCTAGAGCTCACTCAGTTGTTATTTTGCTTATATACTCTCTCTTCTGTGCTGAAGGGATTGAGAACTTCTTCCTTATTGACTGAGTATTCCCTTAGCCTTCATTTCAGCTGCAGCTTGTGATTATCTCCCCCTTTTGCTATGTCTACTTGGCCCTGTGCTCACTGCATGTTGGATATAGAATTGTTTTTCTTACCTGTGGAGGAGCACATTGTGTAGTGCCCCACTAAACAGCACACTACAAAAGGGTACTGCACCCCTAACAGAAGGTGCAGTATGCTTTGTCCTGGTAGGGGGTAATAGAAGCCTGAAGCTCCACAACCACACACATACACCTAGTGATAGGGGACCAATCAGACAACCCGTTACTAGGGTAACCGGTCCCGGTGGGAGGAGAGCTAGGTTATATAGTGAGTGGGGAAAGAGCTGGAAACAGAGGAGAGGAGAAGAGAGCAGAACAGAACAGTAGTTGGAGGAGAAGAAGGAGAAGTAATGGGGAGGGCACCTCAACCTGGTGGACCAGACAGTGGGGGCCGGATAGAGGGTAACCGAATACCCTGGCACAGTCCGAAACGGGGTACCGGCTCCGAAGCGGTGCAGAGGACAATCCCTGAGCCGCAAATACTGGCGTGGTCGAAAGCTTCATAGGAGCATGATCCAGCCCGACCTACGCACGGTCCCCACCAGAAGCACCAAACCGGGTTGAGCACCCCTTAGAGAGAAAAAGGATCCTCATATCACCCGATAGGCCTGGTTCAACAAGCGGCATTCGTGCAATGGCAGCACGATGAAGAAGGCGAGCGCAGAGGTAGGACAGAGAAAAAGACAAGGAAGGGACATCACTGGTGCTTCAGAGGGACATTGCCTACTGTCAGGACCACCCAGTCCACTACCCAAGCTGTAACAACTGCATACCCTGTAAGCTGCAGATTACCAGAGTAAAGTACCCGTGCAGAGTGAGCAACGTGTCTGTGTTTCTTCTTGGTAAATGGAGGTAATTCTGCACTGTGAAGCAGAGACTGTGCTACCCCATTCCAGTTCCATACCGCAATGACTGCACTGCCCTACTCCACTATCCTGCCCTTACAGCCCCGGGGACCCCACTCTACCTGTAGAGAGCCACAACACCTTGCTGCCGCCCATCACCCCGGAGGTACTAGCAGTGCTGGTGCCATCACCGGATCCACAGGTGGTGTCACAACCTACTTCTATAAACATTAATCCCTCTAAATAATATCCCTTTTTGTTGTCACCGCAAGGGCACAGGCTCGGGCACCGACCACCCGTGACATCCACTGTACCCAAGCGCCCGAGACCTGAGTACTCCCAGACCCTTGTGAGCCAGACAATTGTTGTTAAGATGTGGTGTCATTCCTTTTGCAGCAGTGAAGCTTCTATCTGGAGAGCTTCTTCGAGCCCTGATATATCTGGTGCCTTGCCTGGGTTCCCTGTGTGTTTCCTTGCTCTCCAGCCAATTCACTTCCTCGGGGGAAGTGGGACATCTAGATGAAACATATACAAGAGGCTACCAAGATACATGACCCCACGCATCCTAACCTTCAGGGGTAATCTTGGGGATTGGGATTAGCTTTAGAATTCCTAACTGGAGTGCCAGCATATGTACACACTAACTCTGCTACCTTACAGTCATGATTGTTTAGTCTTTCTCTGTATACTTGCCCTGTTGCGGTTGTTGTGCTTAGAAACCTCTCCCCTGGCTCCTTAGGAGGTATGAGAAACTCTCAATGGCTGATCAAGAAGTGTGGCCCGAGCAGTCATCTCCTAGTCCTGCGGTTAGAGATATTCCAGCCTGTTCAGGTGAATTTAGGGACTGCACAGTCGGAGTACTAGTCTGTACAGGAACCAGTTGAGTGGAGGTGTGGCCGCAGAGAGACTGTGATTTCCAATCCTATGTGTGCGTCACACAGAGGCTGCAGTCTAGTCCTAGTTATTCCCACACACTTCACTATGGAGAGGTGACCTCCCCAGAGGATCTGCAATGCAAGGGTGAGGTATGGAGTACGTCCTTGGAGGATGTCCTTGGCATCATAACAGGGGCCCCATTTTGACCTTAGTTGTAGGGCCCTCTCTCTTCCATATATCACTCTATATTCATGGATAGGCTTGCCTAAAAAACTTAGTTTTCGAAGAGCCATTTGAGTCTTAGGACTACAAACTTGCGATTTTGCGGCACTGAAAATAGTCTTTCAATAAATGCAAAGGTTTAATTTGCGGTTCCTAATTCTCACCCGGCTGCCAATATCCTGAGCGTCCCGGTCATTTGAGACGTACCTGTCACTAACTGCTCTCAGATCTGTCCTTTTCTGGCACTTTTAATTAATTTTTCAGAGGTAGAGAAGAAAAGGGTGAGAAAACGCAGATGATTTCTTATTTTTAACTTCATCCCCTGTAGCTGGAGCTTCGGGGACAGGAATGAAAAAGGTCATGAGAAAATCCATTGGAGGCGCGCTGTCCCCGGCTGATGTCTCTCTCTACCGCTGGCCGGATTCGGAGAGCCGCTATTGAACCTTGAGCTGTTCGCAATCAGCCGATCAGTAACATGTTGTCAACAAACTGTTGACCTATTTCATTGACACTGTGGCCCAGTTTATCGATCTTCCCCAGGGCTCAGTGTTCATGTACAGCTCAATTATTCATCATCTGTCATAATTGGGAGAAATCTGTCCTTTGTGGGCAGTTTCAAAGAGGAGAACCGAAAGCCGGCTGCGGGGGTGTGAGAATCCATATACCACAGCTCTCCTCCGAGGGTCGATATGTGATGCATGTACTTAGCGTACACTTCCTCCCATAATATTATTATAATACAGAAGACATTTCTTCAATAGGGTCGTGTGAAGAAAACACCGAGTTCACCGAGACACAGTCAGAGGTGAGCGGTGACGTCATCGCTTGTGTCATCTGAGGAAACAAAAAACTCACGGAATCATTCTGCACAACAACCTGTTGGATTTGATGACATTTTTATTCAACCATTGTCCTATAGTATATTTGAAAACTACATTTTTAGCACGATTCATTATTTTACATACAAATTGCATAAGAAATTGACATTGAACTACTCTAACTGCAAAAACACTTGTGCATGCCCTCATCATCTCCCACCATGGCTACTGCAACCTCCTGCTCTCTGCCTTCCCTCTAGCACTCTAGCACCACTCCAATCCACCCTAAATTCTGCTGCCTGACTAATTCACCTACCTCTCTGCTGTTTCCTAGTCTCTCCTCTCTGCCAAACCCTTTACTGGCTTCCCATTGTCCAGAGACTTCAGTTCAAAACACTATGAGATACAAAGCTATCCGCAACCTGTCTCCTCTATACATCTGTTACATGGTCTCCTGGTTCTTGCCTACATGTATCCTTCGATCCTCTGAAGATCTCCTTCTCTATTCCCCTCTTATCTCTTCATCTCTTCTTCCCACAAATACTTACAAGACTTCTCCCATTTATCCCCCATACTCGGGAACTCTCTGCTCCAACACATCAGATTCTCACCTACCATGGAAAACTTCAAAAGGAACTTAAAGACCCAACTCTTCTGACAAGTCTACAACCTTCGCGATCCTCAATCTACTGCATCGCCACACGACTGTGAGTTCTCATCTACTGTATCCTCACCCATCCCTTGTTGACTGTGAGCCCTCATGGGCAGGGTCCTCTCTCCTCACCTACTGTATCCTCACCCACCCCATGTAGACTGTGAGCCCTCATGGGCAGGGTCCTCTCTCCTCACCTACTGTATCCTCACCCATCCCTTGTAGACTGTGAGCCCTCATGGGCAGGGTCCTCTCTTCTCATCTACTGTATCCTCACCCATCCCTTATAGACTGTGAGCCCTCATGGGCAGGGTCCTCTCTTCTCATCTACTATACCCTCACCCATCCCTTGTAGACTGTGAGCCCTCGTGGGCAGGGTCCTCTCTTCTCATCTACTGTATCCTCACCTATCCCTTGTAGACTGTGAGCTCTCATGGGCAGGGTCCTCTTTTCTCATCTACTATACCCTCACCCATCCCTTGTAGACTATGAGCCCTCGTGGGCAGGGTTCTCCTAACCTCTTTGCATCCTCACCCATCCCTTGTAGACTTTGAGCCCTCACCGGTAGGGTCCTCTCTCCTCTCCTAATGTATCCTCACTCATCCCTTGTAAACTGTGAGCCCTTGCAGGCAGGGTCCTCTCTCCTCCTGTACCTGTATGTGCCTTGTATTGTTCATGAATATTGTTCATCTATGGATGCCCCTCCGTCCACTCTCCTTGCTGTATGCCGAGTTTGCTGAGAGCGGCGCAGCAGGGATGACGTCATCACTGCGCCCGGCGGTCACATGTAGAGCCCGCTGGCATACAGCAAGGAGAGTGGACGGAGGACCCCGGGTGCGTGCGGACATCGGAGGGTGAGATCAATGTGGAGGCAGGGGGACTCTATATACCGAAGGGGAAGCCGTGTGCCAGCAGGGGGTCTCTGTATACCAATGGGGGGGCCATGTGCCAGCAGGGGGGCCTCTGTATACCAATGGGGGGGTCGTGTGCCAGCAGGGGGGCCTCTGTATACCAATGGGGGGGCCATGTGCCAGCAGGGGGGCCTCTGTATACCAATGGGGGGGCCATGTGCCAGCAGGGGGGCCTCTGTATGCCAATGGGGGGGCCATGTGCCAGCAGGGGGGCCTCTGTATATTTATACATAAATTTAAATGGATAAAAACCACTGTTGCCAGATATTACATGTACAATTGTTCGACAGAATTCCTTTTTAAATAGGATTTAAATAAAAATATCGATCTTGGTTTTACAAAAAATCCTTATGGGATGGAAAAAAATGGAGGTCATTTTCGTAATCAGCCACCAAATTACATAAAAATCAGTGAAAACTTCTCTTGTATTTTTTTCATCGCAGGCCTGTGAATTGCTCTTCTCGCCCCCTGTACGTTTTCTCAGATGAAACTGTTCTCTATATACCGGTAGATGACCATGCAACTCCTGACAACACCTTATAATTTATAGAGTACCAGACTACCAAGACTGTGGATGGGACATTGGAAACAGCTTCCAGTCATCTCTATGAAGAGGGAAAGTCCTTGCTCATTCTGCCATCTCTAGTAGAATGTGGGGAAAAACCCTTCGGCACTTCCTTCCTTCAGCTGGAAGTAACAGACGTCCTCTTGATCCATGGATGTTCAGGAATCACGCAGTTAAAAACTGCTTCCGACCTTGCAACTTTGCGGAGTGACAGGGTGCCCACCGAAATAAAGCAGACCATTAGATGCTGCGAGCGAGGTGCTGGATGAGAAGGGAGACAGACTGTTTCGCGCCTTGATAGGTGGGGCCGGTTGTAGCGTCAGCAAGGCACGAAACAGTCTGTCGCCCTTCTCATCCAGCACCTTCCTGGTGTATTTTTACCTGGAATAAGATTTGCTAATGGGCATGGAGTTAGGATTGCTGCCTCTTCATTTTCCCCCTCCCATCATTCTGCCATCTGGCCAAGAATTGGATTTGGAGGCCATTAGTTTTAGGGTTAGTGCCCTTCCCACATAAATATAAAAAGACTTCTCAGAAGATAAACCTTTTATATGTTTGGTAGATAATAATACCATACTTTCAACTCTCACAAAACATGAGAATGGTGTCACAGGGCTACCATGACAGCGAGTAGCCTCTCCTATTCTGGGGGTCAGAAGGTCTCAGCAAGTGGCTACACATATGCCTGTACTGGTTCGAGCTGCTTTACTTTCTTCTATCTGTGCAGATTTCCCTTGTTCTGGTGCTGCAAGGGTTAAAGCTGTTCTTTTGTCTCCTAAGGCTTTCTATCCTGGCCTATCTCAGCTGTTCTGTATTATCCTCCCCATCTGGTATAAGTACTCACCATCTTAGCTTGGGTAATTGCCATTGATAGCTTGCTATACCTTGGTATTGGTATGGAGGAGTGAGCTCTGGAGATAAGACTTTTCTGAAGATTACTGCCAGGAAATTTCTTTTACCGTTGTCTATCTTAATCCCGTTGTGTTATCCTCCCCCATCTGGTATAAGTACTCACCTCTTAGCTTGGGTAATTGCCAGTGATAGCTTGCTATACGTTGGTATTGGTGTGGAGCAGTGAGCTCTGGAGATAAAGGTCGATTTGGACTTGTTTCTGAAGATTTCTGCCAGGAAATTTTATTTTACCTTGTCTGTCTTTAATCCCTTTTGTGTTTATTATCATAGAGCAGGACTTGTGTTCCTGTTGGGCTGAGCTCTGGGTAAGACAGGAATAAGAATGTGATCAACCCAGAGGGTCAAAGAAACCGTCTAGGGATGTCAAGGATCTCAGGGTTGTGTAGGGTAAGTGTCAGGGGTTGCCCTTCTTGTCTATCCCTAGTGGCAGTACTCCCCTCCCCTTCTGTCTCGTTGTGCGCCATTTGGCTACTTTACAGACTGCAACGCAGCGTCTAGTAAAAAAGTGACCTCCTAGATTGCTGAAAGAGCTGGACAATCTTCCGGACACCTTCCAGTCAGCAGTACTCTCTGAATACATGGCATGGGTATACTGTGCCATCATAATCAATCAAAGCAAACCAATTTAGCAGAATAGGAAGAGGTTTATACAAAAAGCCTCCATGGTTTGTTAACAAACCCCTCCACACATTAGGGGGGCAGGTATGGGGCATGGACAGGGTCTAAGCAAGCCAAAAAAAGAGGCGGTTATGGTGTTCATTAATTGTTGGTTGCTTCCCCTAATTTTTTCGGCAAGTATGGATACCTACAAAACCACATTATCCAGCACATAGAATAGTATAGCACATAGGAGCCAAGACTGGGGAAGAAACTTTTCCTTAATATAACTTTTGCATAAATCCGCCGATTACGACTTTGGCCAATAATTCCATGGCAGATTCCGAGAGAAAAGCATTGGGCGTGCTAAATTTTCATATTTCCTTTCCTCTGTTCTCCAGGGACATAAGCTGCCACCGGAGGTGTCTGGCACCGGCTCATTCCCGTCTCTCTACTGAGAAAACATGCACTTACAGCTGAACCAAGCTTGCATGTACGGGGAGTTGGAGGAATAGCAGTCAAGCTCAACAAGCCAGCAGCTATTACAGATGTATGGCCATTATAGGAGCTAGAGTGGTAGGAATTACACAAAGCCTACTAATGTATGAATGCACAAACGGGCTACCTCTGAGATTTGGAGAAATATGTACTTAAAAACCTGCATGCCCCCATTAATGTTTCGCCTGAAGGGGTATGCACCATCCGGTGTGTACGCTTAAAGGAATCCCACAGATAGGATGCAACAATGCCGCCTTGTTCTCCCCTCAGGCCAGCTTTTAAATGCTCGTCATGTTGGGTCTCTATGTTGACTCCTGATTCTTCTCTCCCCCCCTTCCCGATTTTCCTCTCATCTCCACACTTTCTCCCCTCTCCCATCAGGTGCGTCTCTCCTTTTCATATCCTTATTTTCCACCTCTCTGCTGGCTTTCCTCTCCTGCTCCTCTCCCCACTCTCCGCCGGTTGCATCTCCCATATCTACTCGTTAGCCGTATTCTCGGAGCCGCTCAGCTGTATCCAGTTGTTTTATTCACTTATTGAGAATTTGTATTAACGAGTTAAAAGACACGAGGATGACATAGCAGCTGATGCGTAGATAATGCAGTGCCAGGGGATAATCGGAGCTAGATTGGACGGCTAACACGGAAGACATCACACTGGCAAAAGAGGAGAAATTTACCAAAAGTCTGAAGATCATGTTTAATGACATGCACTTAACATGTGTCTGAATATCCACACGCATCCTTCAGGGATGACCTCACCAAACATGACCTAAGATTATCTGCTCCACAACATGTGTCCGCGGGTCGCCAATGGCCTTGTAAATTATCTCTATTCACACTCAATGGAGCTAGATGTAGTCACTACTTATAGCTAAGGTGTGACACAGTCATTACTTACAAGTAGTTAGACAATTGGGAAGTTATGTAATCTGGGATCAAATTCCAGGAGAGTTCATAGTATTCAGGGAGTAGACAGAGACTGAGTCATGCAATGGTCCAGGGTCAGGATTCCAGGAGAGCTTGTAGTATTCAGGGAGTAGACAGAGACTTAGTCATGCAATGGTCCAGGGTCAGGATTCCAGGAGAGCTTGTAGTATTCAGGGAGTAGACAGAGACTTAGTCATGCAATGGTCCAGGGTCAGATTTCCAGTAGAGCACAAAGAGAATTCAGGGAGTCAACAGAAGTGTATTCATGTCATGGTCCAGGGGTTAAAATACCAAGAGATCACAACAAGTACAGGGAGCAGGCAAATGGGAAATCAAGCCACAGCCCTGGGTCAGATAACAGAGATAAGAACAGACACAGGAGTGCAGGCCGAACACACGTCAAATATAATGTACAACTGGCAGGATTCTGGGAGAAGCTGCTCAGTAAAATAGCAGAGCAATCACATGGAAGATGGAACACCTGAGCAGCCCAGCACCTCCCAAAATCAGAATGGAAGCCTGCAATGTCAATCAACTACTGAACGATCAGCACACCAGATACCAAATAAGATAACTCTTATTGCATCTGAAATGCACTGGGTGGAGGAATCTTGACAAGTACCTGACACAAACCATGGAGAGAGGTGGCATTGGTGCTGTTTACAGATGAAGCAGCCATTTATTTTTAACACCACATTATAATTGGCAATGTAAACCATTGAGACAACACAGATGTATCAAGTCCAAAGTACATTTTTACTCTTCTCTCATGCTTTATTGAATTAATATTACTAATTTATTTGTAATATTTCGTCTCCATTTATCTTTCTCCATGTATGAGCCACTTTTCTCCTTTTCCCACCTCCAGAACTTATCATTTACTCTGAAAGAAAGAGATTAAATCTGATCTTCTCCAAACAACAGAAATTGCTGGCTCACTAGGGAATCAGATTACTGCTGCCTAATGAAGTCTATGGAGAGGAAAGAGAAAAGGACAAAGTGAGAGAAACTGGGAGAAAATCAGAGACACAGAGGAATGGTGATGCAATTTTCTTGTAAATATTTTATCCCAGCCAAGTGCTGGATTCACAGTTGCAATGCTCAATACTCTCTATAATGTCTTTCATGCTGAACATGTACCACATGGAGATGAGAGAGTATATATCATTAATCCAGTACACTATATGATTGGAATGTATGGAATCCATCACCCCATTTGCACAATTCCACCTACTTTGGAGGCGGCAATGGGCCCCCTTAGCTCATGGGCTCCTGTGAGGCTATGGGTTGCACCAATGATACGTCTGCTCCTGATGCTGAGCCAAATAAAAAGGGGTACAATATAATATGGAATATGTAGCAAGGAAGAATAAAGTGCAAGGAAACGAATAATTGGGCCTCAGTAAATGTGGCACCTCAGAGTTCAGATACCACAATGTCATTATCGCCCCCGGGTGGTAGTGTCATACCTGAGAGCAAAGAGGGTATCCACTCCAGGCAAATACATAACACCTTTCGCCTCCAGGCCTTAAGGGGGAGATCAAAGCACGGGTTCAAGGCAGCTCACTTATAAATTCTGGGGCGGAATTAGTCAGTTCAATTCATAGGAAGATGGGAAAACATCCTTGGACTGGAGCAGTGCTAAGCTCATCCCAGGAGACCTAGCTTAGCTTGAGTGACCCGTAGGCAAAGGTCTGAGGAAGTGAAGGAGAGCCTTGGAGTAGAACGGTGTCGAGCTCACCCTGGAGGAGTAAGCACCAGAGTCCGAGGCTGTGCAGGGCCTAAAGTCCCGGCAGCCAAAACGGAGGTGGGGATTCCAAGTTCCCCATCCACACCAAAGTGCCCGGGGACAAGCAGACTGAAGAGCCCAGGAGCAGCCGCCTGAGAAGTGGGGCTCAGAGAGCATTCAAGTTGCCTGTCATATGGCACACTGAGAAGAGAGACAGAGAGAGAGAGAGGAGGCCCAGCTCAGCTTAAAGCAGCAGCAGTGATCCATAGAGAAAGCGCAGCAGGGATGCCTCAGAACTTGCCGCGTGTGGAGGACCCAAGTTGCTTCCAGGTTGTAGTATTCCAGAAATACCATCTGTCCTTGTGCCAGTATCACCAGTAAAGGACTTGAGGAACCAACAAACCGGGAGTCAGTCAGTTACTGCACCCTATCCTGCACCCTACACACTTTCACATCCACTGCCCTGGGGATCCGCCCACCCATGGGGAGCCACTACATCCCAGCTCCCATCCATCATACTCAGAGGTTCTGCAGCAGCGGTGGCCACTCATAGCCACAAACCACGGTGGCATCACAAATAATCCTCTTTATAATTTCCTCCAAGAACTCTTTGAAGCTGAACCAGGGTCATGGAGCCGGTCTCGACCCCTTGACTCTCCTGAAGCACCAGCTGCCCAGTTCTGAGTACCCCAAGGTCCTGGGGCACATCATAAAATATCACACAAATTAGCAATATTCATTTGATGTCACGCCCAGAAAAAACAAGGCCGAAACGTGCGTCGGGGTGAGAGGACGTGTTACTAAACGAATATGTGCAACCAGCAATAGTTATTCCTCATGTAGCTTTCATATCTGTAAACTGTTTGTAGAACCCCATAAATCTGTATAGACTGCATCGCTTGTAGGTTTTACACCTGCCCGAGTGAGTCTAAATGATATTGTAAATGGTTGTATCCACTTTTTATAGCTACACTCGAAATCACACATTTTGGTATTTTCTTCATTACAACCTTGTACCATTTAGTGTCTGCAGATCTATGTGTGCCTACGGTCACGGACATTAAGCGCGCCGCATGTAGCCTGGTCTTGCAGTCTCCTCTACTATGAAATGCAAGTAATGTAAAACATTTTGTAAAGAGACAAAAAAAAAGACTTTTCTATTGGACGCGTGTTTAGTTAAAGCAAACAGGAGCGGACACGAAGTAGACGGAAAGTGTCTGAGCCGTCCAGGTAGTCATAAGAAAGTGTAAATGTCAAGACATCCTATCCGAGTCCTGTGGGATTATCTTTAATATCAAGCTGAGCACTGTAGCCGGCAGAACAATTCTCTACTTACTTTTGTGTATTCAAGCATCACTGGGTATTATCGTGCACCTATCACTTTAAATTATGTTTGACATGATATACTGCCTGGAATGTGCTGCCAATCAGTGGGGGGTCCTGGTCCAGGGATCCACACATTGCTCTTATATATGGGTCTGTCCAGGATCCACCATGCTCTATATCTCTCGAAGCACTTAATTCTGCCAGCTCCAACATGAGTGTGTCTATGGCGCTTCCAGGCTCAATAGGTCATGGCCCGTAGGGATGCCGCTGACCTCCGGAATGAGCCTGGTCTTGATTGAGCCATTGAAGCTGTTTTGACCCTTGAAAGGCTTGCTGACTTTAGCCAGGATAAGGTATCCACGCCATATTTCCCTCTAGTTGAACTTAGGTAAGCCGGCATATTTCTTACTGTGGTGGATGCCTGGTTTGACCGGTCACTTGGGGATGCTGCATCCTCATCCCGGGACATACACCTAAATTAGGTGAATTCTCCTGGGCGACTCTCTTCATTCTTTCCCCTTGAGAATTAAGTGACAAGGCAAACTTACATATCATCTCCGTCTTCTGATGAACCTTGTACAATAAGACAAGGCGAAACGCGTGAAGCTTGAGAGATATCCTTGATCAATCATCTTGGATCTGCATCTGCTGTGAACATGTATGGACACCCCGGATGGCTATGTGGCATCCCACCTGGTCAGGAATCACAATTGGGGTACTACACCCATAAATGAGTGTGCGGTAACCCCTGTCACAGTGGAAGGCAGATGTCTGTGGGAGGATCCCATCCCAGCACTCCCACACACCCACCTAGGCAGATGGTAAGGGCCCATACCCTAAGGGGGGGAGTTAGGGGAGAAAGGGAGGACACACAGTGAGTTCTAGTCAGCACTGAGGGAAGACGGAAAACAGGGAGCCTCCGAGTGAGAAAAGGAGACTTCCAGGGAGAGGGCCTGGAGAGAGACAACAGGCAGCCCAGACTAAAGGAGGGGACCCCCCGAGCACCAGTACTCAGGGAGGGAACCCTGGTCCACTTTACCGGAGTGCCAGTGCTGAAGACGGTCAGGAAGTCCAGCCCCTGAGCCGAGAACACTGGAGCTGGGATCCTCAGAGCACCTCCACAGGCCTGGTACTAAGCGGGCTACCCCAGGACAGACACCAGCAGCAGGACACAGATTAGATTCAAGAAGGCATAGCACGGGAGACTTCCAGAGACTCTGCAGCCCACTGTGACTACTCGGCCGGATAATGACTGTTTTGCCACTGTGAACTGTATAATCATCTGCCTTGTTCCAGTAAAGTACCCGGGTAGAGTGACTGAGTCTCCATGTATCTGTTTCTCTGCTATACCGTGCTCTGCTCATTTTCATCATCAGCACCTCCATCACCAACAGTGCATCACTGCGCCGGAGTTCTAGCTCTACCTGCAGGGAGCTGTACCACCTTGGCCGTGATATCACCACCCTCCGGAGGTCTGAGGCGGCACTGGTGCTCAATCACCAGAAGCTGCGGGTGGCGTCACGACAAACTTTATAAACTTTTATTTCTCCTATTCAACTTCCCCTTTTTTAAAGTTGACCACCAGGGCCATGGGACTGGGTAGGCCACCAGTGACATCCCTACCGCAGCAGAGGGTCCAGACACCCGAGTCCCCATAGCCTGGGGTGTGTCAGCTACCACACTATCGACTTCACCATGAGTTAAGTCCTTCCTCTGGAACATTAATCCCCTTACTATATATGTATGTTATCCACCTTGGTCTCCAATTAATATCATATTTAGGGAGAGCCACCGTGGAGTGGGGGCACCATGAACCTTAGAGTGTAAACACCTCCATTGTCAGATGTACCATCTGTGATCTACCTGGAAGAAGGGGGCTTGTACCCCCGAAACGCGTAGAGAATAAAAAATCACCATCAAAATTTTTGAGGTTTGCAAGTGAGTAATTTCTTCAGACGGTAGCGAAGTTCTGATACTCAGTTCCATTGTTTTCCTTCATGCACCAATGGTCTCCCAAGGACAGAAGACTCTCGTGACATTAGTAAAGTGATTTGCAAAGTTTCATAACTTTCAATGCCTGACAGGTTTATTAAAAAGTTTAACTTTTTAGTTACTCCCCTCGAAGCTCATTGAATGAGCACTAAAGTTCTTTTGGCTCCTTCTTGTTTAAATGCATGATTCCTCCAGAAACAGACCCGGCTTGTATTCTGACCCTGTCTCTTGTCCTCCACCTGCCCTGACCTCCTGCATGAAAATCTTATTGAATGAACCTATTGACTGGTCTAGTTTTGGCTCATCTGATCACACGTAAAGGTTCAAATCATCGCTATAGATAAAAATCTAGTGGATAAGCTATAGATGTCCTAGATGTGAGTACCACTTTATTAATGCAATATCTCAGGAGACATATGTTAGGACTGAAGCATTTCAGACCCAGTCTGTTTCTGTAAGGGCATCCGTATGCTCTACTTTTGTGGTATTTTTGCCATTTGATGGAGGTGACCTGTCATAAATGTGTTGCATCCTGAAGTGACCTCTGAGGGATCTGGGATCAGAAGTTCTCAATACTTAATTGATTGCAGATGCTCTATACTGACCATGTTGAAGTTGCTTGTCTCCTGTGAAGCTGAGGTGTTCCTTTCTGTTGCAGCTGCAATGTTTTTTGTAGGAGACGTTTTGGGAAATTTTGCTATCTGTTCCCCTGTATGTCTTGTCTGTCTGTTCCCATGCCCTCCTGCCTCTTCAATCCCCTGGGGGAGAGGGGGACAAATAGATGAGTAGTATCTAGGAGTATGGCAAGGTACAAGACCCCATATGTTCCCAAACAACAGGGATAATCCTGGGGAAAGGGATATGCTCACATGGACAGCTGCCGCAGGATCTGCACTTCCAGGTGCAAAGTGGTGTCATATCCAGAAATACCAGGCTCCTTCAAAGATGCTCCTTTATTCCCTACGCATTTCAGTGCCGACTCTGAGGAAGGTGCAGGGACCCTTTTTGGATTTCTGGATATTTGAAGGTACGAGACCCAGGTGTCCCCATCATCAGGGGTAATCCTGGGGACAGGGATAGCCTAGGTTCTCTAAGCATGAAGGACACAGAAGACATATCTGAGATTGAACAATCCTGTCTCTTTAAGGATGTCAATATGCTCTTCGTAGATGGTACTTTTGGTCTTTGATGGAAGTGACATGTCATGAATGTGTAGCATCCTATTGTGACCTCTGGGGGATCTAGGATCAGGAGGTATCAATGCTTAATTAATCACAGATCCTCCATACTGACCATGTTGCAGGACCTTGTCTCTTGAGAAGCTTTTGTTTCTGTTGCAACTGTGAAGTTCCTGCTGGAGAGGTTTTGGAATCCTTTGGTATCTGTTTCCCTGTCTTGTCCGTTTGTTCCCTTCCACTCCTTCCTTTACAGTCTCTGGGGTGAAAAGGGACAAGTTGCATCTAGACGTGTAGTAAAATACATGACCCAGGAGTCATCACTAACAAGGGTAATTCTGAGGACAGGGATAGCCTAGTATCAACTAGCATAAGGGAAACAGGAGACACATGTTGGTATTGAACCATTGAAGACCCAGCCTGGGTTTTTAAGGGCATCTGTATGCTCTCTGTAGAGGAGGTGACATGTCATAAGTGTGTCAAAACATGAAGTGACCTTTGGGGGATCTGGGATCAGAAAGTCTCAATGATTAATTGATCTCAGATCCTCCATACTGACCATGTTGAAGGAGTTTTGCTTCCTGAGAAGCTGAGGTGTCCATTTCTGTTTCAGCTGTGAAGCTTTGAAATCTTTTTATATCTTTCCCTATTTTGTTCTTGGGTTCCCTTGCACTTCTGCCTCTTCAGTCCCTGGAGGGAGAAGGGGACAAATAGTTGAGCTGTATCTAGGAGACCCATGAGTCCCCTCCATCAGGGTTAATCCTGGGAACAGGTATAGCCTAGGGTCCCCTAGCATGAGGCATGCAGGAGAAATATGTTGGGATTGAACCATTTATACCCAACTTGTCTCTGTAAGAGGGTCCATACACTCTACATAGATGATATCTTTGCCCTTTGATGGAAGTGACCAATCATGATTATGTTGCATCTTGTGACCTCTGGGGGATCTGGGATCAGGAGGTCTCAAAGCTTCATTGATTGCAGATTCTCTATATTGCCCATGTTGAAGGAGCTTGCCTCATGAGAAGCTGAGGTGTTTGTTTCTGTTGCAGCTGCAAAATTTCTGACTCACCGTAGCCGGGGGGTACACGTAGCGGGCGTTGTTTCTCCTCCAGTCACGGAACCGCGCCTGCGGTGGTGTAGGCCCGGTGGTCCAGATCAATAGGGGAATGGCGGAACAGTGGGGTGATTTGTCTTCGTGACGCCACCTGCGGGTGTTCTGGTAACTTTACCAGCGCTGTTCGGGTCTCCGGGGGATGGTACACAGCGAGATGGAACGCTCCCCACAGGACGAGCGGGAATCCCCGGAGCCGGGAGCTGCGCAAGATGTTGTGAGGCAGCTGCGGGACGCTGCGCGCTGAATCCTGGAGTAATGCACAACCACACAAAGTCTCTTTTAGGTACCTTTACTGGATGGTAGTCAGGTACACTCGGACCGGGATAGTGAAGTTGGCACTTATGGAGTTTCACAGCAAGCAGTGTTAGGCTTCCTTTCTCTACTTCTGGTGCTAAGGTCGGGTGGACGTGGAATCCAGCCGGACCGGACAGGGTGTTCAATGGAACTTGCTTCACCTGGTTAGCAGCACTGAGGGCACTGTAAAAGGGTCTGAGCAGGATCAGTACTCTTCCCTGGGCTCTCGTGGGTAGGTGCATCAGGTGGAACAGGTGGCTAAACCTCCTGTTGGATGTGCTGGTTCTCTGTGATGGCTTTGTAGCTTCCACAGCTTCGGTTCCAGTAACCGGATGATTTGGAAAGAGTCGGATTAACTCTGTGTTCCTGAGAGGTGATCTCCTTCTTCCTATTATCCCAATTGCAGGGATCTCCACTGGCTAACAGGCTAGCAGGGCCTAGTGTGTGTCTCATAAGGCTGGAGATCACACACACCCTCTTCACAGTTCTGAAGTGACTGCACACTCTGAAGTTTCTCCCTCCAAGACTCTTTTTATAGGGGGAACTGGTTAGAAGTCACCAGTGTAGCTCCCCCTAGAGGCTCGGGGTGAAACCAGGTGTTCTAAGTGTTGTTTGCGTTTGTGGTTTTTGCTGTGCTGTTACTTACTCCATTTGTACCTAAGGATTTCTGTGGTGCCCAACAGGTGCCAGGGTGCCACATTCCCCCTTAGTTAACCTCAGTTCTCCCGGCTGAGCAAAAGGTTCTTTTTACAACTTACCACTAAGCATTTATAACATTCAATTTACAAAGTCTTAAAGAAAACACAAAAATCACTGAAAAGGAAGTGAAAAATGTGGAAAAAGTGAAAAGCAGTCCGTACGGCACTAGTCCATCTGCCGCAGGCTGGAAAAAGGTAAAGTTAGTGGTCACACAAGTCCTGTGACAATTGTTCAAAGTTTATGGAAAGGGAAAAAGGTAAAGTCCAGGGATACACGGTAAACTTTATACATTCCCTACGGGTGTCTCTGCTTGGGAGGCCGGTACTAACCTTCTATACCTTACCAGGCGCTTTCTGTCCCCAACTTAGTATACTTGGGACATAGCCCAGTTCCTCCACCCTTCTGTACACTACTTTTTACAGGTTTTGAAAAACAGTATTATATACAAACACTTACAGGTTATATTTTCCACTACATTTTAAACCCATTCTCCAAGTTTATGTGGGGGTTGACCTAATGTACTACGTGTGGATCTGCGTAGTGTGGGTGTTTCCAAAGCTGTTTGTGTAGTGTACGAAGTGGTTGGTACTTCTCTATGTTTGCTTTGTGTAAGACCATAGTAAGTGCGGAGTCTATCAACTGGACTGACCTCTGTAGGTAGTTGATTAGGAATGGCTTCTCTTACTGTGGGACTAGCAGGCTGACCGATTACAGGAATCTCAGGTTCCATGATAACAGGCTGCAATTCTTGCACTTGGACTTCTTCTTGTTGGACTTGTGGAATTGGATTTGGCTTTGGCTGACCTTCTGTAGGCTGGTAGAAGTGCATAACTGGTATGAGGAATGCATCACCTATTTGTGGCCAATCGGCTGGTAAGTATCCAATTTCTGTAAGGACTAGATTATCTTTTGTTTCTTCATCTGTAGTTACAGTAGGGTAACTGGTTGCTTGTGGGATTAACTGTGGCGGACATTTCTTCAAATGATCCCTTGAGACAGTCGCAATAGTATTCCCATTGTCTTTGCTAATAACACAAGTTTTTGAGTTATCAAAGTGTGACGGCATAACGGTGTAGGGTATGGATTCCCAACTGTTATCCAATTTGTTAGTTTTTCTTTTTCTTTTCAGCACTACATCACCTATAGCTAATGGTTCAGCTGAAGCGTGTTTGTTAAAGTCTTTTTCTTGTTTGGTCCTACTGATTTCAAGGTTCCTTTCAACACTCTCCTGTACTTTCTTGTACTTTTCTTGGCGTTGACTGACCCAGTCTTCATCAGAAGAGTCTTCTGTGGGTTCAACGGTTCCCATCTGCAAATCAATAGGCAGTTTACCTGGTCTTGCTCTCATCAAGTAAGCAGGTGTGTAATTCGTCGAACTGACAGGTATGTGGTTGTAGATGTCCACGAGATCTGGAAGTTTCTCTGGCCATTGATTTCTCTCTTCAACTGGTAAGGTCTTGAGCATGTCAATGACTATGTGGTTCATCTTCTCACATAAACCGTTCGTCTGAGGATGATAAGGTGTTGTGCGGATTTTCTTACACCCATACAGCCCTAAGAATTCTTGGAACAGAGCTGATTCGAAGGCTGGTCCTTGATCAGTTAAGACCTGGTCTGGATACCCATGGGGGCGACAGAAGTAACTCTGGAACGCTTTGGCTGCTACCTCAGCAGTTAAGTCCTTAACTGGAACGACTACCAGGAATCTTGAGTAGTGATCAACGATGGTGAGAGCGTAGGTGTACCCGGTTCGACTTGGGGTAAGCTTCACATGGTCGAGAGCAACTATTTCAAGAGGTTTGGTGGTAACAATTGGTTGCAACGGAGCTTTCTGAGTTAGATGGTCTTTTCTTCGAAGGTGACATGGTCCACAGTTTTTACACCATTTGTCAATGGAACCTCTCATACCGACCCAGTAGAACCGATCCTTCAGGAGTCTCTCCAGTTTCTTCCATCCAAAATGTCCTGCATCATCATGGTATGCTTCAAGGATCATTTGGACTTCGGTCTTGGGAACTACAATCTGCCAGATGAGTTCATGGGTTCTTGGATTGAGGTATCTTCTGCATAGTTTACCTTGGTAGACGAACAACCTTCCTTTCTCCTTCCACAGGCGTTTAGCAGTTGGTGAGGCATCAGAGTCCATATTGGCGTGCTCTTGAGTGATGAGATCCCTTACCAGGCTGACATCTGGGTCGTTGGCTTGAGCCTCCTTCCAGTCATGGTGAGGTAACGGGTTCACGGTCCTCTCTACACGTGTCTGGTTTCTCTGATGACATGTTGCTGTACCGGAACGGTGGAAAGCAGGTAGTTCAATCTCTTCTAGGTCATCTATGTCTTCTCCATCTTCGGGAAGATGGGGCATTCGGGACAGGGCATCAGCATTGCCGTTCTTGTGACCTGCCCGGTACTTTACAGTGAAGTCGTAGTTAGCGAGTCTTGCTACCCAACGCTGTTCTAGGGCTCCCAGCTTTGCAGTCTCTAAGTGTGTTAGAGGATTGTTGTCTGTGAAAGCTGTGAACGGGGCGGATGCCAGGTAATGCTTGAAACGCTCTGTGATCGCCCAGACCAGGGCCAGGAACTCCAGCTTGAAGGAGCTGTAGTTTTCCGGGTTCCTTTCTGTGGGACGAAGCTTTCTGCTTGCGTAGGCTATCACCTTCTCCTTGCCCTGCTGACGTTGAGATAGGACTGCTCCTAAACCTTCATTACTTGCGTCAGTGTACAACAGAAACGGTAGATTGTAGTCAGGGTAAGCCAGAATTTCTTCTCCAGTTAAAGCATCTTTTAACGTTTGGAAGGATTTGTCCTGCTCTGGGCCCCAGTGGAACGGGGGTCCCCTGATCTTGCCGTTTTTAGATTGACCTACTAAGAGATCTTGCATAGGTGCGGCTATCTTGGTATAGCCTTTGATGAATCGTCGGTAGTACCCGACCAGTCCTAGGAATTGACGTACCTCCTTGTGATTGATGGGTGCTGGCCAGTCCTTGATGACGGTGACCTTATCCGGATCCGGTGCTACGCCTTCAGCGCTGACCACATGTCCTAGGTATTGGACCTTGGGTTTCAGCAGGTGGCACTTGGACGGTTTCAGTTTCATCCCGTACTTGGACAGTGACTCGAACACTTCACTCAGGTGTTGGAGGTGATCTTCATAGGTCTGAGAGTAGACAATGACATCATCAAGGTATAACAAGACAGTCTCAAAGTTCTTGTGGCCCAAACAACACTCCATAAGTCTCTGAAATGTTCCTGGGGCATTGCACAAACCGAATGGCATACTGTTGAACTCGCATAAGCCCATGGGAGTAGTGAAGGCTGTCTTCTCACGATCCTCCTCTGCAACGGCAACCTGCCAGTACCCACTAGTAAGATCTAATGTGGAGAAGTAATTGGCAGATTTGAGTGCAGCTAGTGACTCTTCTATGCGTGGTAACGGGTATGCATCTTTGTGTGTGACTTTGTTGATTTGCCTATAATCTACACACATCCTCATACTACCATCTTTCTTTTTAACCAGGACTAGTGGTGCGGCCCAGGGACTACAGCTATCCCTAATGACTCCTGCATTCTTCATGTCCTGAAGCATCTCTTTTGCTTTCTGGTAGTGTGTGGGCGGTATAGGCCTGTACCTTTCTTTGATAGGTGCATGGTTGTTTGTGGGGATATGATGTTGTACCCCTTTGATCCTCCCAAAGTCAAGTGGGTGTTTACTGAACACTTGCTCATACTCCCGAACCACCCGGTATACTCCATTTTTCTGGTGAGAGGGTGTATTGTCAGTTCCTACACTGAGTTCTTGACACCATTTCTCTAACTGATCTTTGGAGTGAGGGGGTTCATCAGTGACTATTTGGTTTGAGGATTTTACATCAATCACAGCATCATCTTTTACTTGGTACAATTTTGCAACAGTTGCATATCTAGGTAGTCTGACTTCGTCATCACCATAATTCAATATGCGTACGGGGACTCTCCCCTTTCTTACATCGACTAACCCTCTGGCTGTCAAGAGCGTAGGACTACTGTCAGACATTACAGGTTCTACTACAGCTTGGTAGTCCTGCCCTCTGAGGCCTATGGCTGCTCGACACCAGATCATCATTTCACTTCTGGGTGGTACCACAATTGGAATGGGATCTGTGACTCTTACTCTGCCAATCTCACCATTTGACAAGGTTACCTGTTGTTGATACACCAGAGCTCTGATCTGCTTTTGGATAGCCCTCTTTTCTCTGGGTTTACCGGCTTCAGCACTCTGTTGGAGCAAAAACAACACTTCATCGAGGCATTTGATCATGACATTGGTACCCAATATGACATATGGATCCTTGTGGTTAGGCTTATCCTGAACCACTAAGATACCCTGGTTTTTCAACTGCACCCTCCCCACCTTTACTGTAGCTTCCCACTGTCCCTCTATGGTAACCGGAATACCGTTAGTGGCTTCAAGGTTCATCTCAGGGTTAGGGGGTTCTAGCTTAACATCTGGCCAGAACTGCTTGTAAAGGGCACTGGGGATGGATGTCACCTGGGATCCAGTGTCTATCAAGGCGGAGATCGCGATGCCATCAATGACGATTGGTAAGTATGGACAGTCTCCCACATACTTGTGTTCCCAGCTGGACGTAGGGCCTGGACAGTCTACTCCTGGGGTTGGCCCTTCTCGCCCAGGGGTCGCTCGTTTAAAGGACGGGATTGCAGATTGCGTCCTCCTAAGTCGTTCTGCTGACTGTTGCGGCGTCTGTCAGGACTGCGGCGGTCTGCAGGTTTTCCTCGCGACGGCTTTGTCTTTCTCCTCATCCACGGGACGTCGTCAGGACTGTCGGCGAGTAGAATCTTGTCCGATGGCCTTGCATCTGTCTTGGGTCTTCTCCCAGCTTGTAGCTTGGCCACGTCCTTCATCAGCTGCTCGACATTAGCACACAGTTGATCAAACCGGTCAGGTGTCACAGTCTGTGCACTGGACTGAATCGCAGGGATTGGAGATGTTGCTGCCGGTACGGAAGGGGTGTCAGCGTACTGCTGCTGCTGCGGTGAAGCGGGATCAGGTACTTCAGCGAGTCGCTGTCCCCAAACTGTTAAGTCTCTCAAGGTATCAAACTCTGCGCCTGGATTTTGTATGGACCACCAGCTTGCTTGCTTTCTATCCTCAGATAGTTTAAGGCCCACAATAAATTGTCCAATTAACGCTTTGTTCTCATCTCGAGCACTGTCAGGGTCGACTTGTTTTAACAGTCTGTATGCTTCTTGCAAGCGCAGTGAATAATCAAGGACAGTTTCTTGTGCCCCTTGGTTACAACGATAGAATGACAGTCTTAATCCAGCTTCGGTATGGCACTCAAAGACCCGGGTTAATCTAGCGAATATCTGCTCCACAGATTCCTGAACTTCTATAGGCCAGCTGCGGCTCTGCAGTTCGGCTGCACCGGTTAACTGTCCCATAATAACTGAAGCTCTTTGCTTACCGGTCATCGGGTACATGTCCAGGGCTTGGCATATCTTCCTCTGGAAGTTTTCCAAGGTGCTGGGTACACCGCTGTACTTGGGTAACCAGGTCGCACTAGGAACGTAGGGTAGAGACATCGGCATAATCGGAGCGGGTTGTGGTAGCATACCGCCGACTTGTTGCTGTCCATCAAGTTGTATATTTTGAGGTGCCGCTTGGTCTAGCGGGGGCACCGCGTGATCGGGAGCCGGGTTACTCATGGTCGCTCCCCCTTAGTTAAGCGTAGCCTTTCCCTCGGTTGCAAACGGAAGTGTCGGCCTCGCGGTGAGGAGTGAGGCACCACGGGAGTTTCCGGTTCCTGCTGCGTACGGAGGAAGTCGTCAGAGCGTGGGGGCGGGGTCAATCTTCGCGCCCTCTGCACAGTCACGCCCCTTCTTTTCCCGCCTTTTCGCGCAGCAATGGCGGACCAAATGTACAGTTCGACATTTACAGTCAATAAATAGCACACAATACCCGAGATAACGGGCCTGCTCGTATCCTGTTCGTGACGCCAAATTCTGACTCACCGTAGCCGGGGGGTACACGTAGCGGGCGTTGTTTCTCCTCCAGTCACGGAACCGCGCCTGCGGTGGTGTAGGCCCGGTGGTCCAGATCAATAGGGGAATGGCGGAACAGTGGGGTGATTTGTCTTCGTGACGCCACCTGCGGGTGTTCTGGTAACTTTACCAGCGCTGTTCGGGTCTCCGGGGGATGGTACACAGCGAGATGGAACGCTCCCCACAGGACGAGCGGGAATCCCCGGAGCCGGGAGCTGCGCAAGATGTTGTGAGGCAGCTGCGGGACGCTGCGCGCTGAATCCTGGAGTAATGCACAACCACACAAAGTCTCTTTTAGGTACCTTTACTGGATGGTAGTCAGGTACACTCGGACCGGGATAGTGAAGTTGGCACTTATGGAGTTTCACAGCAAGCAGTGTTAGGCTTCCTTTCTCTACTTCTGGTGCTAAGGTCGGGTGGACGTGGAATCCAGCCGGACCGGACAGGGTGTTCAATGGAACTTGCTTCACCTGGTTAGCAGCACTGAGGGCACTGTAAAAGGGTCTGAGCAGGATCAGTACTCTTCCCTGGGCTCTCGTGGGTAGGTGCATCAGGTGGAACAGGTGGCTAAACCTCCTGTTGGATGTGCTGGTTCTCTGTGACGGCTTTGTAGCTTCCACAGCTTCGGTTCCAGTAACCGGATGATTTGGAAAGAGTTGGATTAACTCTGTGTTCCTGAGAGGTGATCTCCTTCTTCCTATTATCCCAATTGCAGGGATTACCACTTGCTAACAGGCTGTTTGGGGCCTAGTGTGTGTCTCATAAGGCTGGAGATCACACACACCCTCTTCACAGTTCTGAAGTGACTGCACACTCTGAAGTTTCTCCCTCCAAGACTCTTTTTATAGGGGGAACTGGTTAGAAGTCACCAGTGTAGCTCCCCCTAGAGGCTCGGGGTGAAACCAGGTGTTCTAAGTGTTGTTTGCGTTTGTGGTTTTTGCTGTGCTGTTACTTACTCCATTTGTACCTAAGGATTTCTGTGGTGCCCAACAGGTGCCAGGGTGCCACATTTCCTGATGGAGAAGTTTTGGAATCTGACTTGTCTGCGTGATCCCTTGCACTTCTGCCTCTTCAGTTCCTGGGGGGAGAAGGGGACAAATTGATGACCTGCATCTAGAAGTATAGCTAGGTACGAGACCCACCATCGGGATAATCCTGGGGACAGGGGTAGCCTAGGGTCCCATAGCGTGTTGGACAGTAAAGAAACTCTTTATCCCTCGCTTTCCTACAGTCACTGACACATTGAGCCCCAAGGTTGAAGCACCTTTTTCCACACTGTTTTTAGCTCGGCACCACACAACAATGCGGCGGCCGCAGGCCCGGCACACACCAAAGTGTTTGAAATTCAAGGAGCTTGCAGGTTTTCCCATCTCAAGCGGCCGTCATTCATTTCTCACTAAATATGTACCAGCAACAGAGGGCTGTTTGCGAAAGTATCTGATTCCAGCGGCAGATTTATAACCTCTTCCTGGCCGCGCCGCTATGAATCTTCACAAGGTGCCAAATATTATACAAATTAAAACAGCTTCACTTCCAGGCAAAAGTCCCATTACTCCCCGCTCCAAACAAATAGGGCTGCTTGGCATTGGATTCATTTCAGAGTTTGGGGGCTTTGTGCTGTTATAATACTCCAGAAAATTATACACAGAATTTTTCAAGCAGGATGTGCTGTGCTATGAGAAATTCTGCCGCTAAATACATAATAAATATACCTTTTATTTTCCTAAGTAGTCATTAAGCCGCATCTATAATTTACTCTTTGCAATGAACATTTACAAAATTGTAGCTTCGGTATCACAAACACTCGCTGATTCACAATGAAGAGGTGCTGTATGTTTTGCTGATGTTAACTCACTAAAGGTTGGTTACTGAGTGCAAACTAGGGGCGAAACGGCTGGTGCGGCGCTAATACTTCGCTGTCACTTGCTAATTATCTTCCTTCCAGTTCATGCACTCAGCCATGATATGCTTTTTTTTTGTTCTGTTTCATACTAAAGGTTAGCTACTAAGTGCAAACTGAGGACAAAAGGCTGGTGGGTCAGCAGTATTTAGCTGTCACTTGCTAACTATCTTTCTTCAGGCTCATAAACACAGCTGTGTTATTTCTTTTGTTATTTTTAATACTAACGAGTAATTGCTTAGTACAAATTAAGGGCAAAATTGCTGGTGCATCAGTAATACTTAGCTGTCACTCGCTAATTATCTTTCTTGGGAGCTTGTGAAAACAGCCGTGTTATTTTTTGGGGGGAGTTATGCTAAAGGTTAATTAATAAGTGCAAATTAAGGGTAAATTCACTGGTGCATCAATAATACTTTGACCAGCTTCACATTGCGGGTCAGATACGATCTGTGGCTGTCAGGGATGACCCTGAGAGCCCCAGATCGGATCAGCGCACAGAACCGGAGGACTAATATGCCCTCCGGTCCAGTGTGCTGCCGCACGCAGCTGCCGCTGATGATGATTCAGGACCGCGGCTCACAGGGAGCTAGCCGCGGTCCTGAAACAACAGCGGCGTGCAGCCGCAGGTGTCGGTTCCCGGACTGGGGCAATCCGGCCCCATAGGCTCCCATGGAAGGAGCGCCGGATTGCCTCGGATCCGGGAGGATCCAGGCGAATCCGGGGCAATCCGGGAGAAGGCAATTAGAGGAGATATTCTCCTCTCGGACACAAAAACGTTGCAAACAACATTTTTGTGTCCGTTAGAGAATTCTGATTTCTCCCGGATTGTCTCCAGACAGATAGAAACCAGATGGCAGAGAGCTGCCATTCGGCTTCTATCCGGCCCCATAGGATACTATGGGGCCAAAATCTGGTCCGGGGCTGTCCAGTTTACACGGACAGCCTCGGATCGGATCAAGCCGCTCTGTGAAGCCAGCCTTAGCTGTCACTTGCTAACTATCTTTCTTCAGGCTCATGAACACAGCTGTGTTATTTTATTTATTTATTTATTTTTATACTAAAGGCTAATTACTGGTATTGCATCAGTAATACTTAGCTGTCACTTGCTATTTATCTGTCTTGGGGCTTGTGAAAACAGCAGTTTATTTTTTTGGAGGGGGGTTATACTAAAGGTTAATTAATAAGTGCAAATTATGGACAAATTCACTGGTGCATCAATAATGCCTAGCTGTCACTTGCTAACTATCTTTGTTCGGGCTCATGCACACAGCCGTTTTATGTATTTTTTGGTTCTGTTTCATACTAAAGATTAGTTACTAAGTGCAAATGAAGGGCAAAATGGCTGGTACATGAGTAATACTTTCTATCACTTACTAATTATCTTTCTTAGGTCTCATGTGCACAGCCTTCTTATGATTTTTTTGGTTATGTTTCATCCGAAAGGTTAGTTACTAAGTGCAAATCACGGGCAATACACCTAGCACTTCAGTAATGCTCAGAGTCACAACCACTATAAAAGCAGATCACGGCTGCTGCAGTCCTCAGCGTGGTTCATATAGAGTAGGGAGGATGAAGGGTTAAAAACCACGCTGCCGTATTCCACGAGATGTCAAAATGTGAATATATTATTGATTTATTATCCATATGCATTTCATGGCTCCCTGACACACCCTGAAGCATTGCAATATGATATTGATTTGCTCTGAGGAAGGAGCCAGGGAGATCTGAAATGCATTGACTAATAAATCCAATATTATATTCACCCTTTAATGTCTCGTGGAATACGGCAGCGCGTTGTTTAACCTTCATCCTCCTTACTCTATATGCACCACTCTGGGACTGCAGCAGCCGTGATCTGCTTTTATACTGGTTGTGACTCTCACAACCACACAAGGTGAAGCCTCTGATACCTATTTAGGTCATATTTTATCTCTCAGACTCTTCATCCTCCCTACTCTATATGCACCACGCTGGGACTGCAGCATTGATCTCTTTAGTGGTTTGATCTCACAACCACACAGTAACCTTGATACCATAGTCTTTATCTCTCAACCTCATCTCTATTTAATTCGAATAATACCTTTGGTTTCAATAATATCAACATTAACAGAATTAACACTGAATATAATATATGGTGTCACTTTATGTATTGAATTACTGAAATAAATGAACTTTTGATATACTAATTCATCAAATTTTTACTTTTACGTAATTAAAATAAAACTTGAAACTAGAGATATTTCCATATTTGAGACCAACAACCCATTTAGAAATCCCCTAATTGTAGTCAGGGCTATAAAGCACCAAATACACAATAATATAATCATAGAATTTAGCATAGGAAACAGTTGTGCACAGAAGAAATAAACATATCATTTTATCTTATGCATAAAAACTGCAGTAAACTATGTAAAAATAACAATATAAATATACAATAAAACACAATTTAGACACTAAATCAATGCAAACAAAAGTGGGTGAGCTGTATTATCTTAGCTGTTTGATCTGCATACAATCAACTGGGTATAGAGGGAAGATTCATCATTATGCAAAAAGCCATAGGTCAAAAAATAATTTAATGCCATGAGAATGCAAAGTTTACATATATAAGCAACAAAGCAAGTGAAGAATGATAATTGTGCACTGAAGGTATAACAGAGCTCACCCGCCACATCCAATGCACGTTACCAATGGCTTCAAAACATACCCCAAATCCAGGGATGAAAAGTCATCCTCAAACCTCGGAAGGCAATTAAGGATTTAAGAACTTTCCTCGGAATCAGAACTCCCAATGTAACAGTTCTCTGAATCAGATTCGAACAATCAGGCCTACTCATTGGGTGATGGTAAGAAATTCTGATGTCACCGGTGAGACCTTTGACGAGTCTGGGACCTGAAGTTCACATTACCTTGTGAATCACTGATTTATTGAAATGTATATTCTTTCTTTAATGACTCTTTTCTTTCTGGTTGAACATTGTTAACCTTACTTTGGGTGTAGCATTTTGTTACCACTCCCTTCTTTTTTAAATAGTCACTGATCTCATGATCTGATGTTGGTTATAGAATACATTTCTATGCTGACCACTGTGGAAGGAGCAAGCCTCTGAAAGTTGCTGGAGTCTCCACAATTGCAGCCCTGGTGCTTCACTACTATTGTGAAGTTGGAGTATATCCTTTTTGTCTATATCCCTCTGTCCATTCTCCTTCCCTTGTGTCTTATTACTGCAGCGGTGAGACTAGTGCCTTTGCACTATCCAGTGTGAGTGGAGAGATAGCAAGGGATTAAGCACGTGACAGGGGGGAAGGACCTGTTTTGGGATATTAGGGATCTTAGGGTACAGATAAAGGGGAGTATCAGGAGTTGATCCATCTCCCCTCTCCCTACAGCTAGAACCTTTCTCTCTTTTCATCCCTATTGCTTTCCTTGTGTTGCGCTGGGAGTTGTTTATTCTGACGTTACTTCTGATGACTCCTAACTGGAAGATACCAGGACCCAGGCAGCTTCAAAAGATGGAAAGCCAGAAACGGGTTGGCAGATATGATTACAGAATGATTACTGCATCATATTTCAACAATATATGTAATATATGCAGGTGCAGGGGTTGCAAGCGCACCCGGGCCCTGCAGCCTAGGGAGCCCCAAAAGTCCCTTTGGCCTATAGAAACGACTAATACTATTAAAGATTTGCAATAATTGGGGGTCCCGTTGGAACTTTCCCATCGGGGCCCCTGGGCCTGAAGGTACGCCACTGGTCTGCTCCCAACTTTCTGTAGAGAAGCAAAGCCCCTGCTTCCTGTAGAGAGAGAAAGATCCGCCCAACCTTCTATAGAGAGTTAAAAGCCTAACCTCCATTTCCTGTAAATAGACAAAGATCTGCCTCCAGTTCCTGTAGAGAGACAAAGACCTGCCCTAAAGTTCTGTACAAAGCCAGAGATCTATCCCACTTCCTTCAGACATAGAAAGAACTGCCCCACTTCTCTTAGATAGATAAAGATCCTCCCCACTTCCAGTAGCGTTAGGAAGACACCCCCCACTTTCTGTAGATAAAGGTTCACTCCTTGTAGAGACAGAGAAAGACCTGCCCCACTTCCTTTAAAGACCTGCCCACTACCTGTAGATATAGAAAGATCCACCCCAATACTTGTAGAATCAGATAGACTTACCCCCCATTTCTGTAGATATATACCCACCTCAGTTTCTGTGGATAGAGAAAATCACACCCCCACTTTCCATAGAGACAAGAAGACACACAACCACTTCCTGTAGATAAAGACACGCCCTCTTTCCTGTAAAACCCACATTTCCTATTGAGACAAAGACACACCTACTTCCTGTAGATAAATACAAGCCAAACTTCCTGTAGAGAGAAAAAGACACTCATTACTTCCAGTAAAAACAGAATGGCACACCGCTACTTTCTTTAGATAGTGAAAGACTAGACCGACTTCCTGTAGTGAAAGCATGCCCCCCACTTCCTGTAGTGAAAGGCATGCCCCCCACTTCCTGTAGTGAAAGGCATGCCCCCCACTTCCTGTAGTGAAAGGCACACCCCCACTTTCTGTAGTGAAAGGCACACCCCCACTTTCTGTAGTAAAAGGCACACCCCTACTTCCTGTAGTTAAAGGCACACCCCCACTTCCTGTAGTGAAAGGCACACCCCCACTTTCTGTAGTGAAAGGCACACCCCCACTTTCTGTAGTAAAAGGCACACCCTACTTCCTGTAGTTAAAGGCACACCCCCACTTCCTGTAGTGAAAGGCACACCCCACTTTCTGTAGTGAAAGGCACACCCCCACTTCCTGTAGTGAAAGGCACACCCCACTTCCTGCAGTTAAAGGCACACCCCTACTTCCTGTAGTGAAGACTCACCCCCTTTCCTATAGATAGAAAAAATCTCACCCCACTTCTTGTAGAGACAGAACCCCTCCACGACCTGTATTTAAAGACCTGCCCCCACCCTGGCACCGCACCCACCTCCCGTAGAGACAGGACGACCCACCCCCACTTACCATAGAGTCCCATAGAGTGTATTCACACAGAAGGGCGACACCTAGTGGTCGGCACCATCAGAGACGATCATCTCAGAGATGATTTATAATGTAATGTGCAGGCTGTGTATCCCATTATCTTGATCCCGCTTGTGAACGCACCGGTTGGGTTTCTATATCCGAGCTGCGTATAATCTTGGCATTCAGGCTCAGCTGCTAGAGGAACTTGGAGAGAATTCTTATATGATTATCTTGCAAGAAAAAATTATTAAAATGCTCATTGATGAGCGAATGAGACAAGGTTATCGATTCCCATCCATAAAAGTGTCAGGGCTGAAGCAATATATCAGCTCGGGAGTACACCATCATTCCTATCCGTAATCACAGGAGAAGAATTTAATGTTTGAGGACTCCAAGAATCATCCATCCCTGTCCATTACCCGGGATTGATGCCTCCAGTCACCGTCTTCCCTCCTCTTCCAGGACGTTGCCATATTACGGCTTCATACAAAACGAAGAAAATCAAATGTGGGAATGATTACACTCACATTGACGCACCTGCCCACCGGGGGGCGCCACCAACGAGCCTCCATCGTCATTGACTCCGCGGAATCAGAGGGCTATTGTCATCTCCCGGCAGGAGAAGAGTTAAGTGCGATGTTTATTTCCGCCTCCACCTGTGCCGATAGGTAAAAGTTTGCAATTTATGTCTTTTCACGTCCAACAGGGGAGCAGTTAGGTGGCGCATTAAAGAGTGCGCTAAGTGCATTTAATGAATCCTAGGGCTCTCGTCACATCAAAGGACACACGTGAGAGCTGTTAGCTGCCAAACTTTTCTCCATAGTGAATGGGATATGGGTTTTCCATTGAATACAAAGTGAGAATAACGCTGCAATAACAAAGTGATTGGTGTGAAGGACTAATGTGATCCAGTTCGATGGACAGGAGATCACGCACTGTAATCTGACCAAGAAGGACACGCATTACTCATGTAGCCATTAACATAAATTACAGGAGGAGTTAATGAAAGTTTTAAGTGGCTCTGACAGATCAGACTGCAGAATATGAAAGGGGAAGATATATCATTGCTATTGTTCTCACTGTTGCCAGAAGTCATAGAAAAAGCCTATGAGTGCTGCCCTGCTTCCCCCACCAAGTCATAGAGAAATCAAGAGTAGTTCTCTCCCCACCGACTCATAGACTGCTTCCCCCACCCACTCATAGAAAGTCCTGTGAGTCCTGCTTCCCTCACCCACTCATAGAGAAAGCCTGTGAGTCCTGCTTCCCTCACCCACCCACTCATAGAGAAAGCCTGTGAGTCCTGCTTCCCCACCCACTCATAGAAAGCCTGTGAGTCCTGCTTCCCCACCCACTCATAGAGAAAGCCTGTGAGTCCTGCTTCCCCACCCACTCATAGAGAAAGCCTGTGAGTCCTGCTTCCCCCACCCACTCATAGAGAAAGCCTGTGAGTCCTGCTTCCCCACCCACTCATAGAGAAAGCCTGTGAGTCCTGCTTCCTCCACCCACTCATAGAGAAAGTCTGTGAGTCCTGCTTCCTTCACCCACTCATAGAGAAAGCCTGTGAGTCCTGCTTCCTCCACCCACTCATAGAAGAAGCCTGTGAGTCCTGCTCCCCCACCCACTCATAGAAAGCCTGTGAGTCCTGCTTCCCCCACCCACTCATAAAAAAGTCTGTGAGTCCTGCTTCCCCACCCACTCATAGAAAAGTCTGTGAGTCCTTGCTGCTCCACCCACTCATAGAGAAAGCCTGTGAGTCCTGCTTCCTGCACCCATCATAGAGAAAGCCTGTGAGTCCTGCTTCCCCCACCCACTCATAGAGAAAGCCTGTGAGTCCTGCTTCCTCCACCCACTCATAAGAAAGCCTGTGAGTCCTGCTTCCTCCACCCACTCATATAGAAAGCCTGTGAGTCCTGCTTCCCCCAACCCACTCATAGAGAAAGCCTGTGAGTCCTGCTTCCCCACCCACTCATAGAGAAAGCCTGTGAGTCCTGCTTCTCCCACCCACTCATAGAGAAAGCCTGTGAGTCCTGCTTCCCCCACCCACTCATAGAAAGCCTGGAGTACTGCTTCCCCCACACACTCATAGAGAAAGCCTGTGAGTCCTGCTTCTCCCACCCACTCATAGAGAAAGCCTGTGAATCCTGCTTCCCCACCCACTCATAGAAAGCCTGTGAGTCCTGCTTCCCCACCCACTCATATAGAAAGTCTGTGAGTCCTGCTTCCCCCACCCACTCATAGAGAAAGCCTGTGAGTCCTGCTTCTCCCACCCACTCATAGAAAGTCTGTGAGTCCTGCTTCCCCCACCCACTCATAGAGAAAGCCTGTGAGTCCTGCTTCCCCACCCACTCATAGAGAAAGCCTGTAAATCCTGCTTCCCTCCACCCACTCATAGAAAGCCTGTGAGTCCTGCTTCCTCCACCCACTCATAGAAAGCCTGTGAGTCCTGCTTCCTCACCCACTCATAGAGAAAGCCTGTGAGTCCTGCTTCCCCATCCCACTCATAGAGAAAGCCTGTGAGTCCTGCTTCTCCACCCACTCATAGAGAAAGCCTGTGAGTCCTGCTTCTCCCACCCACTCATAAGAAAGTCTGTGAGTCCTGCTTCCCCACCCACTCATAGAGAAAGCCTGTAAATCCTGCTTCCTCCACCCACTCATAGAAAGCCTGTGAGTCCTGCTTCCTCCACCCACTCATAGAAAGCCTGTGAGTCCTGCTTCCTTCACCACTCATAGAGAAAGACTGTGAGTCCTGCTTCCCCCACCCACTCATAGAGAAAGCCTGTGAGTCCTGCTTCCTCCACCCTCTTATAGAGAAAGGCTGTGAGTCCTGCTTCCCCACCCACCCACTCATAGAGAAAGCCTGTGAGTCCTGCTTCCCCACCCACTCACTCATAGAGAAAGCCTGTGAGTCCTGCTTCCTCCACCCACTCATAGAGAAAGCCTGTGAGTCCTGCTTCCCCATCCACTCATAGAGAAAGCCTGTGAGTCCTGCTTCCTCCACCCACTCATAGAGAAAGCCTGTGAGTCCTGCTTCCTCCACCCACTCATAGAGAAAGCCTGTGAGTCCTGCTTCCCCACCCACTCATAGAGAAAGCCTGTGAGTCCTGCTTCCCCCACCCATCATAGAGAAAGCCTGTGAGTCCTGCTTCTCCCATCACTCATAGAGAAAGCCTGTGAGTCCTGCTTCCTCCACCACTAGAGAAAGCCTGTGAGTCCTGCTTCCCCCACCCACTCATAGAGAAAGCCTGTGAGTCCTGCTTCCCCACCCACTCATAGAGAAAGCCTGTGAGTCCTGCTTTCCCCACCCACTCATAGAGAAAGCCTGTGAGTCCTGCTTCCCCCACCCATCATAGAGAAAGCCTGTGAGTCCTGCTTCCCCATCACTCATAGAGAAAGCCTGTGAGTCCTGCTTCCTCCACCCACTCATAGAGAAAGCCTGTGAGTCCTGCTTCCTCCATCTGCTCATAGAGAAAGCCTGTGAGTCCTGCTTCCTCCACCCACTCATAGAAAAGCCTTGAGTCCTGCTTCCTCCACCCACTCATAGAGAAAGCCGTGAGTCCTGCTTCCCCCACCCACTCATAGAGAAAGCCTATGAGTCCTGCTTCCCCACCCATCATAGAGAAAGTCTGTGAGTCCTGCTTCCTCCACCCACTCATAGAGAAAGCCTGTGAGTCCTGCTTCCTCCACCCATCATAGAGAAAGTCTGTGAGTCCTGCTTCCTCCACCCACTCATAGAGAAAGCCTGTGAGTCCTGCTTCCCCCATCACTTATAGAGAAAGTCTGTGAGTCCTGCTTCCCCCATCACTCATAGAGAAAGTCTGTGAGTCCTGCCTCCCCTGCCCAATTCTGGTGATTGGAAGCTGTTGGAGTTTGTATGTAGGAAAAGCTGTCAATCATTGTCTGTGAAATACTGAACAAAAAATCTAGAAATCTTATGTGTCTTTAATCTCAGTGATCTTCATTCTATACAATGCTGATATCTGATAGGAGACCTGTGTGAAGCTGGACACAAGTAGGTTAAACCTGGCGCTGCCAACGATCCAGTGATGAGCAGGAGACGAGAGTATTGAGCTGTGGTTTATTAGTCAACGTATATTGAAGTGACAAAACATCTTCATCAGGACAAACCACAATGCTGGGTACAGCCCGTAAGTGTGGATACAAGGAGATGCATCATTCAATAAAGAGGCACAAAATGAACCTCTGACATCCTATGACAGGAATACATCATCGTGCAGAAAAACATACACCTACATCTCAATGAATTAGAAGATCATCAAAAAGGTCATTTATTTCAGTAATTCAATACATAAAGTGAAACTTATATATTATATAGAGTCATTACACACAGAGGGATCTATTTCATGTGTTTATTTCTGTTTATGTTGATAAGTATTGTTAACGGTTAAAAACCGCGCTGCTGTATTCCACCAGACATCAAAGGGTGAATATAATATTGATTTATTAGTCAATGTGTTTCAGGTCTCTCTACCCCTTCCTCAGGACAAATCAATATCATATTGCCATGTTACAGGGTGTTTCTGGGAGCCCTGAAACATGTTGACTAATAATACGGCAGCGCAGTTTTTAACCCTTCATCCTCTCTACTTTAGTTTTCTGAGATAATGACCTTTGGGTTTTTCATTTGCTGTAAGTAATAATCATCAACATTAACAGAAATAAACACATGAAATAGATCCCTCTGTGTGTAATGACTCTATATAATAGATGGGTTTCACTTTTTATATTGAATTAGTTAAATAAATGAACTTTTTGATGACATTCTAATTCATTGAGATGCTCCTGTCGGATGATCCATGAGGATCCACCTGCAGTGAACCCTAATAGTTGGTAAAAATGAAAAGGCTACTAAGCTTATTTGTGTTCTATGTTCCATCGGCCAAGTTTGGCTTTTCCTGGGAGACACATACTGTGGTTGTCCACTATAGTATAGTATGGCCCATCAAAGGGACAGGGCACTTGCACAAGCACTGCCTGTTATGAAAGTGTAATCATAATCAACCCATATGAGAGAAAAAGGTAAAAGACTGAAAAACCGCTCCTGACCTAGCTGGTTCCTGTACAGACTAGAGATTTGGACCCTGCAGTCCTTAGTGATACATGAATAGGCTAGAATGGCCCTAGTCACAGAGTAAACACTGGCAACTGAGACCAATGCTGACTGAACAGCTTCATGTTCCTATTAAGGAACTGGAGGGAAGAGCAATATACCTACAAAAATGAAAGGAGTGCTGAGAAAGAAGGAGATCCCAAGATGAGCAAAAACAAACCATGAAATACAAAGTGACAAGATAAGGTCTGTACTGCTAGAGGGTATGTCACCTATTCCCTAACTGCAAACAGAAGATAATGTGCAGGGTGCAGAGCAAAAACAGCAGAGAGGTAAACCCCAGCTAGTCTTACACTGACTGGCATATACAACGACAGTATGGCTGGATATCCACATGAAAATATCACCAGCAGGAAAGAGCAGCAAGGGGAAGGTATATATATAATCTTACTCAAGGCCCCTTTTGTCTTAATGAGTAAAGAGATCTCCAGTGCATTGACCCGTTATTGCAGTCATGTATTGCTCACCTGTTCCGGTTCCAGTGTTCGTCTCTCCTATTGTCGGCTTGCCCTGCATTAGTCCACTCTGGAGCTGGCAAGGGCTTCACCAGCTAGGAGCTGAATGTTCAGGAAAGTAAAGCACCTTTCTTCCCCATTTTTTTCAGGAGTTAGACTTCTCTTCGTCTGGACTGTGCTCCAGCCAGCTTGTTAATTATCCTTCCTACAACTCCAGCCTACTTTTCAATATTCCTGAGGTTAAGCATATCATTGCTGAAAGTTCCCGATTGCAAATATTTCTCTGCTGTCCCTGTGCCTTATTGATCGTAGGCCTTCTGCTGGTATTTAAATGTATTTTCTTTCTTTTTGTGTTGTAGACGTTAAAGACTATTTCCTTCCTGGCTGTTTCTTGTGGCCTCAATCCTCAGGTGCTGAATTTTGTGGCCACTCCCCTCCACTATAAATAGTCAAGTGTTTGATCATCTGACGCCAGTTATAGAATCCTTTTCTATTCTGATCATTTCAGAATTAGAAGGTCTTTAGAGCTCTGGAGTTTAGCTGCACTGGAGGAGTTGGAGTGCTTTGCTGTTTGAGTCTATTCCCTCTGTTGGTTCACCTGTCCTCTTAGTTGTATTATTTGCAGTGGTGAGTCTAGCGAACTCGAGACCTTCTCACTAGCCAGGGTGAGTTCAGGGAGAGTGAGGGCCAAGGCACGTGGTGGCAATGGGGAGAAGGACCCATATAGGGTCCTTAGGGAGTGCAGGGAACAGACTTTGGTGAGTGCCAATAGATGGCCCTATTCCCCACTCTCTATCACCAGGGCCATCATATATTCCATCTCTGTTGTCTTCTCGGTGCTGCAGCGCATGCTATGCATCCGTACACCCCGATGTGATAGTACATTTCCTTTGCATCATCACCTTTAGTCCATACTGCTCAACATGACCACAATCTTAGACAATCTACCTCACCACATGAGATCATTATTACATCATCTTATAACATCACTTAAACGTGCAGATTTCCTTTAAAGATGTTCATCATTATGTTAGGACTCGGAGGTCTGTCTGAGGGGACAAAAGTGAAGAAGAACTACACTTGTAAATAAAACACAGAGTGAATCCATTTTAGTGTATGCATTTACTATGCATCATTCATTGTTTTAGTGATTTTGGGGGTCTTGGTGATTTCACATAAATATTTATAGTAGGAATACCCCTTTAGGAAATAATTCAGTATCTGTAACATATATTTTAGACAAAAGGACAGCCTTTTTCAAATCAAGTAATGGGTTAAGGTTCTTAATTTGTCCAGACATGTTGTTCTTTTCTATGTTGACTCATGGGAAGTGGGTCATTGTTTCTTATCAGACTGCTTGTAGCCTCTATTGTCTTGGTTTGTGGATTGCAAACTAAATGTAATAATTTACCTCAGCCCCTTATGTCTACATCATTCAGAGGAAAATTATGCAGTTGGATCGAACTGCCAAGCACTAAAAGAACAGCCTTATTCCACCAATCCAGCAAAACCACAATACCCTGAGAAGAAGGCTCGGACTATATGAAATGACTTGCTTCAGTCATCAGTGGTTATATGCTATAGGACATCAGCCTAAGGACTTCGGTCCCGGCTAGAAGATCATAACCTAAATCATATTCTGCTGGAGTTCAGCCTAGGACCCTAGGATTCGGCTGGAAGACACCCAGGGTTGCTTTGCTGTGCTTGGTTAGCTTCCAAAGCTTGATGTTATTCCTTTTTAGTTTGTGCTCATCAAAAGCGGGGTGCAGCTGGATTGGGGTAGTTGTCCCTGGAAGCCCCAAAGATTCTAATCCCTGATGAGCCAGCGGAAAGGTGAGACTTTGTGGCCTGTTACATTATGTATTGTACTTGGTATGTGTTATATGACTTTGACTGTTGTGGATGCAATAAAGTCTTACCATTATGTGGTTCCCTCACCCTGTGTTGTCTGAGTGGTGTTCCTCCCACGGGTAAGGAGTTCGGGTGTTCAGTGGGATGAGGTCTGGATCATGCGGTCTTTCTATAGAGCACCCACTGACCTCCTTGCCTCCACCAGGACATGTTTAATTCTGCCATCCATGGCTGACTCATTGACCGTTCAACAATGTAGTCATACGGCTAATTGTATGATCATGACTGATGGCTTCATGTCAACTGAATCGCAACCTCAATGCATTTTTAATACAGCCAAGAAAACTCCAGCTACATCACTAGGGCGCGATCACACTGAGCCTTCACTGTATTCTTTAGCACAGTCTAAATAATCCAACCCTGCTGATGGCGGCAGGTAACTGCCCTTTCCGTGCTCTCATTCGGATGAATGTTGCAATATGTCCTGAAAAATTTAATATAAATGAATAATGCAAAGTTTCCTACCCCGGACAGTCACATTATGTTGATTACATTCCGTATTACACGGAGCCTTGAGATTCAGGATGAGGCTATTTAATATAAAAAGCAGAAAAATAAGGCAAAAATAACTCAAAAAATAAAGCCATGAATCTAATACAAAGGGAAGATTGTGATTTTTCTTTGCTGACGGTTTTCCGTCCTCGGTGTCCATCTTCATGGGGGGGGGGTCAGAGACGTGGAATGACTGAGCGGACGGAGCCTCATTGCCAGGAAGTTAATGAAATGATCATCGATGACGGGATGAGTCAAGGTTATTAATTCCGATCCATGAAACCTACAATGTTTGTGTAATCCATCAGATCGGGAGAACACTTTCATTCCCACCTTTAATCATGTTTAAAGAATCTAACGTTTAAGGGCTGCGAGAGGCAATTAGTTCCAGCACATTAACCCAGACTGATGGCTTTTCAATCCTCACCATTCTCCTTATTTCGGGATGACACGCGCTCACCTGACTTTCCTTATCCTCTATTGATAGCATTGTATTTTCATTTATTTATCATATTTATGCAGTAATAAAGAGGATCTGTCATTTACCATAAATATGTAGATTTTTGTTTACCTTGTGCAAATACTGAATCTGAATCCTGAATCTGGTATTACTTTTCTATTGTTCCTATGCATTTCTTTTAGATGGGCTGATGGAGGATCAAGTGACCAGGTCTGCCCATAAGTCTCCACCAAAAGAAAGTATCTCATATGTGTCAGGGTAAATGGTGTGGGAGTGAGAAGCAGGATAGCTATAAAGGGCGAAACAAATTGGGTGTCTAATCTGGCCCTGGATTGGAGTCCTTTGCTAGCCCTGTATCCAGAGATACCTGGGATGGTGAGGAGGTCTGAACCGCCAACCTTTCCCTGTTCCTCACCAGCCCTGTGCTACACCCCCTCACCTCCACCTACCACAGATCGGGAAAGCAGCAACTTCCTAATGCAAAGCAGTAAATGCATCGACGTCTTCCCAGCTCACAGGTCAAAGCAGAGTGGGCTTTATCATTGACATTACCTGGTGGAAGGGGAGGCTATTTAAAAGCCAGGGAAGTCATCACCTGACATCCTACAACTCCCCACCTGTAGAGCCACAAAAAACAGCATCATCAAACCAACACAGAATGTGTCAAAGGATATTTAACTCCAGAAACTCCAGAGAGTTTCACATATAGACTGTAACAGTAAACACATGACAATGTGGGAAAGCTGTTTTTCAATTAGAGAACGCTGATGGGCAAATCTGGTCACATGATTGTCACAGGGTGGTATAACGGTCAAGGGAGTAAGTTAGCAGGATGGTAATCATGGGCAAAAGTTGATCAGGGGAACTAGTCTGGCCCTTAGACTGGTGCATGGCTCACCCTATTCCCAGAATTACCTCTAAAGGTGAGGATGTCTGGGCCGCCACCCTTGTCATTGCTCCTGATCAGCCCTAGGCTAAAACCCCCTTACCTCCACCCATAGACTGGGAAGCACAGTAATTCCCACAAATTAAGGAAACTCCAGGTAGAAACAGCAGGAAGACTTCAGCACATACTACACTAACGTCTTCACAGCTCAAGGTCCTTGCTGAGACTAAACTCTATCAGCAATATCTGCTGGTGGAAGAGGGAACTATTTAAAGGCCAGGGAGGTGAACAACTGCATAACCAGACACACACCCTCACCTGAAGAGCCTTAGCAAACCACAGACAGCAGCAGCTTCTGATATTAACTCCGAGTTTACCAACATTACAAAATCATGTCCTCAACCCATCAGTTAAAACAAAAAGTAATAGCACAATCCCCTTTAAATCATGGATAGAGAACATTTTTCTATTTCTGACTCTATTTTTCCTTATAAGCTAACGATAACCATTCAGCGTTCTGATATATGGGTAATGCGACCGCCCAGGACATAAACAAGACTTCTATTTACTCTATTAATATTAGTTAGGAATATCTGTGAAGTTGAAAGATTCCATGAAAATCATTATTCTCTTTCCAAGAATTCATTCAGCTCTTGCAGATAGTTCTTAAAATATTAATGGGAGCTGTCTGAGCCTCCTCGGCAGGAGAGGAGAGTGTTCAGTCCCACCGGCCTTCAGGCAAAGTGCTTTATCCAAGGGGGAAGACATCAAAAATCAAAGTATTTATATGTAAATTTTGAGTGCGAAGGTGAAGCGTTGAGGATCTGGGGTCTCCTGTTTATGGGACATCACAGAGAAGACGAGGAGTAAAATATACAAGATTAAAAAACATTGATGAAAGCAAACAATATTAAATATTAAATGAGATTCAGAAAAGAAAAATCGCAGAAATCTTCTTTTAAATACTGATTTATTTATTAAGTTGCCTTAAAATGCAATACAAAATGTAAAAAAAAAGTAATTCCGACTAATAAAAAAGATGAAGATGAAGAAATCTTGTTTAAAGGGAACCAACCAGCAGGATTTAGGGCTATAAAGTGAAACCAGTGCCTTTACTTGAATGATTCCATGTTTGATTGCAGAGAAAAGTGTCATAAAACTCCTGGAAAACAGGGCAGCAGGTGATTTATGTGTGCCTTTGGACTGTAAGCCAACCTCTTCCCTCCTCCCTGTTATCTCTTTCAGTTTCTGGCAGTTTCTGTGCACTGTCACTATACTCCAGCCACAGGGTGCTTGACAAAACTGAAAGTTGAGATGAAGGGGGGGCGGGTTTGGGGGGTGTTTGGCTTACAGCCGAAAGGCTTGCCCACAGAGGAGGATAAAACACAACCTCAGTGCTGCACACGTCAATCATCTGCTGCCCTGTTTTCCGGGGATTTTAGGACATTTTTCTCTAGGGATGGGCGAATCTACTCGCTAGGACTCGTTACTCGGCGAGTAGTAAGGGACTCGCAGGACTCGGTACTCTGCGAGTTTCCCAGTGATTACTCGCACGAGTCCAATGCAAATCAATATCAATCCTAGTTTTGTCAGAAACGCTGACAAAACTAGGATTGCCATTGTTTGCATTAGACTCGGCTAATGTGCCAGTGATAGCAGGGAAACTCGCAAATAACTGCTGTTTCTTTGCGAGCCGAGTCCAGCTGTCTTCTCTGTGTGCAGGCTGCCAGCTCCAGGGTCCTAGAGCCCGCCTGCTCACAGAGATGATGTAGCAGAGCTGAGATTGTTCTCAGCCTGCTCATTCCCTGTGCATAGACATCTATATCTATGCACAGGGATGTAGCAGAGAGGACATCGCGTTTTGGACTGTGTCGGACGGAAGAGGATTTTTTTAATTAAAGATGGAGTCCCTAATGGCTTTTTTTTTTATTTCAAATAAAAAATTTTCTCTGTGTTGTGTTTTTTTAACCCTTTATTGGAGATTCTTAGTGGCTGGGTCAAACGTGGCCTGACATTAAGAATCTCGGGCTTAATACCAGCTTGTATATCAAAGCTGGTATTAACCCCTTTATTACCCAGCGTGCCACCGCCACCAGGGCCGCTGGAAGAGCGGGGTTCAGCGCCAGAGGATGGCGCTTCAATGAACGCGCCATCTTCTGGGGCGGCTGCGGGCTGCAATTTGCAGCGGGGGGTGCCAGAAAGCTTGGGCATCCCTGCGCTGCGGATTCCAGCCCCCAGCTGCTTAGCTGTACCTGGCTAGACATAGAAATTGCGCGGAGCCCCACGCATTTTTTTTTTTATTATTTAATGAATTTCAGAGTCAGAGGCTCAGAGTCAGAGTCGGAGTCTCCTCAGAGTCGGAGTCTCAGAGTCGGAGTCGCCACAGAGTCGGAGTCGCCTCAGAGTCGGAGTCGCCTCGGAGTCGGAGTCGTCTCGGAGTCGGAGTCGCCTCGGAGTCGGAGTCGTCTCGGAGTCGGAGTCGTCTCGGAGTCGAGTCGGAGTCGGAGTCGTGTCGGAGTCGTCTCGGAGTCGAGTCGGAGTCGTCTCGGAGTCGGAGTCGTCTCAGAGTCGGAGTCGTCTCGGAGTCGGAGTCGGAGTCGTCTCGGAGTCGGAGTCGTCTCGGAGTCGGAGTCGTCTCGGAGTCGGAGTCGTCTTGGAGTCGGAGTCATCTCGGAGTCGGAGTCGGAGTCGTCTCGGAGTCGGAGTCGTCTCGGAGTCGGAGTCGTCTCGGAGTCGAGTCGGAGTCGGAGTCGTGTCGGAGTCGTCTCGGAGTCGGAGTCAAAAAAATGCGTGGGGCTCCGCGCAATTTCTATGTCTAGCCAGGTACAGCTAAGCAGCTGGGGGCTGGAATCCGCAGCGCAGGGATGCCCAAGCTTTCTGGGCACCCCCCGCTGCAAATTGCAGCCCGCAGCCACCCCAGAAGATGGCGCGTTCATTGAAGCGCCATCCTCTGGCGCTGAACCCCGCTCTTCCAGCGGCCCTGGTAGCGGTGGCACGCTGGGTAATAGAGGTTAGGGCCAGCTTTGTATTATCAGCTGGCCCTAAGCCCGAAATTTATGGCGGTCACGCCAATATTAGACATGACCGCCATGAATTTCTATTAAATTGTTTTAAAAAAAACACAACACAGAGAAATTTTTTTATTAGAAATAAAAAAAAAAGCCATTAGGGACTCCATCTTTAATTAAAAAAATCCTCTTTCGTCCGACGCAGTCCAAAACGCGATGTCCTCTCTGCTACATCCCCTGTGTATAGATATAGATGTCTATGCACAGGGAATGAGCAGACTGAGAACAATCTCAGCTCTGCTACATCATCTCTGTGCACAGACATTCATGTCTGTACACAGGGAATGAGCAGACTGAGAACAATCTCAGCACTGCTACATCAGGCAGCAGGCAGGCTCTAGGACCCTGGAGCTGCACAGAGCAGACAGGACTCTTATCTGTGCGAGTTTCCCAGCGATAACAGTTGCAAAGTAAACGAGTCCAATGCAAATAAATGACAAAACTAGGATTGCTTCAGGCTGAAGCTTCCGAGACACATCTGCGATTTGTAAATGTCACACTACTCGCTATTACTCGCTTCCCCATTCATTAACATTGGACTCGCTAGACTCGCAACAAGTAGCTCGGACTCGCTAGAGTCAAGCGATTCCGAGTAATTTAGGATTCGCCCATCACTACTTTTCTCTGCAACCAAAAGTGGAATCATTCAAGTAAAGGTATGATTGCATTCAGCATCCCAGTGCCTGCTCTCTTTTAGAACCCCAGAAGATCTCCTTTTCATGGATGGTCTGAAAGAATCTGACATACATGAACAAGCAGGTGATCACTGTATGGCTTTATTCTAGGAAATTGGAGTTTCACACTAATGCTCCCAACAAATATTAGAGAAAAAATCTTCTGAATCGACCAATTTCGACAGGATAGGACGTCATCTAATCAAGTCTTTGGCCAACCTTAAAGAAGCACTGTTATCCATTTAATATACTGCAATCATCATATTATATACCACTGAGTACTTACAATTGCTCATTTTGCCCTCCTACCCAGCTAATTCTTCTCTTTTCCATTAGGTCTATGAGATCACATGATTAAAAATTGACAAGTTGATTCTTCTTAGGCTCTACGCTGCAAATTTATAGAGGAAGAGACTTGAACTCTGGTGTTGTAGGTAGCAATCCTAAAAGTTAATATCAACCCTTTAATGAGCATTGCCATATGACTTATGATAAAAGTCAAACCAGAATCTCAATTTTCAGACGCAGTGTTTCGGGATATTGCCCATTGGCAGTGCAAAGTATGAGATCTGATTTGGCTAGGTGAAAGGCTAAGACTGGGTAAAGTTTCTGCTGGTGGAGAGTGACATGCCAAGTCTGGCATGCCAGTATGAGGAGACTTAAACTCCTTGCAATGATCCCCTGGGAAAACAATTATTCAAATTGCCTCTACAGAGAGGAAGAGGAGTTGAACTCTAGTGCCACCTATTGGAAGTATCAATCCTAAACTCTATGTAGAAACTGGAAATCTCTTTTCCCTGCGTGAATCATCACTGCAAAAGTAAATGGCAGGAGGGAAGAGGGAGCAAATGGGTCAGGAATTGAAGAGGGGGATTACTCATGCAGGAAAAAAGGGACTTCCTGTTTATACACAGACCAGAGAAAAGAGAAGAATTTACTGGGTAGAAAGGCAAAATGAGCAATTGTAAGTACACAGCACTTTACAATATGATAATTCCAAGAGGATACGAACTTTGATGGGAGAGCTTCTTTAAGACTTTTTGACAGCACATTTTTATCACAAGAAGAGTAAAGTCTTTTCCCGCGCTAATGGGACCCCTGGCAATCATCACTATTCTTTTGGGTAATGTTAAAGCATGTGATCAATTTTCTTGAATAAGACGTTGGCTGCGGTAATGTGGCAGTGAATGTTTTACTGCAACATACATGTTACAGCGTTTCAGAGAAAACATTTTGAAAAGTCAGGTGGGGACTATGCATCTCGCACGTCTAGTCCAAGATGCTGGTCCCTAGCAGCTTTTCTCCATCCCCATCCTTTACACCGACAGCTCTCTTAAGACATTAGGCGCTCTTTATTGGCTCTGTACTGTACTTAGATTTAAGTGAAGCAATGGCCGCGCATGCGCACCACTGCTCCACTCATTGTCTGTGGGTCTGATAGAAATAGTCAAGTACAGCGCTTTCCTCTTTAAGTAAACATATAAGTCAGCATCAAGAAAAAGCAGACCAGAAGGGTTTCATTAAACTGCCACCATGTGCACAATTCGTTACACCGTTGTGCTGCCCTGCAATTTAATGTACTAATTCCTTGGTCTAATTAGAAAGAGTCTGCGCGACTATTCTTAGTACAAGCCAAGTGAGATACCTGGGGGAATGAGCCGTACAGATCAGGAGCACCTCTGTGTAACATAACAATTAAAACCGCTCTCATACAGTAGTGCATCAACAACAACACACATAATAAAGGACAAATAGAAATAAGTGCTGCAATAACGGGGACTGCAAATGGAGGACATCAATTATTCCCTGTAATATTGGTAAAGCAGGCTGTCTGCTTTAGTTAGTAGTGACAGTAAGCTGACCGGAGGACGTCCTGCTGCTACAACACTCGACAGCCAGCTGTATTAAGATTTAAATTTCTCTGCAGCGCCTCCACTGGCAGACTAAGGTATTACACATTTACCATGGAAATCAAGAGCCAGTCTGAGACAGGGGTGGACACTGGCAGAAGAGGAGCCATATGCTCTTTCCAGCTTGTTTCCATGATTTATTAATTCTCTATTGACGGTTTTTGCACTAGACTGCTGTGATTTCCAACCCATCGTCAAAACAGGGGCCCAATTTGCCTTCATTCTCGAGCAGGAACATTGCACAACACACGTTGATGACACTGCTGAAGATTGTCGAGCCCTATGGTCAACTATCTTTATGATATGCTAAAAAAGGGAATCTGTCACCAAGTTTTTGCTCCACCATCTGAAAGCAGCGTGATGCAGAGACGGAGATCCTGATTCCAGCGATGTGTCATTTACTAAGCTGCTTGCAGTAGTTTTGATACAATCCCTGTTTTCTCTGCTGCAGATCTACCAGTTCTTTGAATGCTGAGCCATGTATAACCCCACCCACACCACTGATTGGCCGCTTTAGTCCAATGTACATCGTGCACAGAAAGCAGTCAATTAGAGGTGGGGGTGGGGTTATACAGAACTCATGAATATGGAGGACTACCTGGCATTAGGTTACTAGTCCTCTAGTGATAATCTCCTGCTGATAAAACAGGGATTTTATCAAAAGTACACTAAGAAGCCCAGTAAGTGACACATCCCTGGAATCAGTGTCTCAGCCTCTACATTAGATTAGGTGAAAAAAACCTGCTGACAGATTCCCTTTAAATTGGACAGCATGGCGTATGCCAATTATTGTCGTGATCTTGCTGCTGGCGGGAAAGGGACCCCTGTTATGGGGATGGCCAGTTGTCAGCAGTCATATCCACAATGATTGAACAGTTATTATCACGTATTTAATGTTGAAGTATAATGTGTGTAACCCAGAATGTGCCATAAAATGTCCTGTCATTCTATTTGCCGTGAACTGAGTATCGTAGCTTCTTTATAGACTTCATTTAGGGTGTTTAGGAATGGTAATATATTGTGTTCATCATCTGTAAAGGTTATTCTAAATCCTTACAGACTAGCAAATATGAGCCTGGTTAATTTTATTAAAGGGGTCGTCCTACCCGGAAAACTAAGCTCTGAAATTCCCAGATAGAATAAGGTGTAGCCGCGCATGCGCACGCACCACTGTGCTGTTGATTATCTCCATTGCACTGGGGGATTTGAGACCCCTGTTGTGGAGGCACGAGAGTCAGTGGGTGCTTTCGTCGGCTGTTCTGGCTCTGTCGTGCTTATCTTACTGAATGCCCGCACACATTTCCCATGAGCATAATACTGCTCAGACAGCACAGGGTGAGGGAACCACAAAACGGTAATAATTTATTGCGTCACCAACAGTCAACAGCATATAGTACATTCCCAGCAAGGACACACGATGGTGCATGTAACAGTCTCACCTTTTTGCTGGCTCACCAGGATTAAAAAACTTCCATGACCAGCTACCCCAGTCAGCAGCACTCACACCCATTGAGAGGAAGCCAACCGAGCACAGCGAGATATGTGGCCAGGTGACCGGATTGTCCCAATCTGGGTTCTCCAAATGAATTCATGGGCTCAGTGTTGGGCAGTAGACCAGTTCTGTAACCCACCATCTGCAACCATGGCCCTTAGAAAAAAGAATCAGCCCAGGGACAGGATCAGGCCCCTTTTTGTATCTCTCAGCTCCCGTTTCAGGGCATTGTGCCCCACAGGATTGGTGGGCCTGTTTTCTCATTGATCGCTAGTTCGATCTGACTGCATAACTGTCCTCTAAATGCCGCAGGGAGCTGATGCAATCCACAATCAGCAGGCATTCCACAAGTTATCAGACAAATGGGGCACCACACAGTCTCACTTGAAACAATAGCTCATGTCCATTGATTTGCAGAAAAAAGGAATAGTATGTCTGGCCTAATTAAGAATAGTTAACAATAGACAAACATATTAAAAAGAGGCGATTCACTCTTCCTCTGGCACACTTTAGTTTATGGTTCAGTAGTGATTAATAAGTGACTTGTCATGGCAGGAAAGGCATTCTTAGAAATTGTGCCGATTCCCCAGAATCCATTAAATCAGGACTGTTGACGGTAATCATGCGAATAATAGTCTGTCCTCACAATGAAATATGTGGTTTTCTTAGGTTAAAATATGTGGATATTATACATTATTCAGCAGAGTAAGTTAGAGATGATCCAGACTCTGATCCTAACTCACCAACCATGCCCAGATCTCCTCTTATATCTCCAGGTAGAGGTGTAAAGTCATTAAACAAGCATTGTTGGTGCGCCACACCGATGCTGCACTATCTGCTCATTCACTCTGTGTTAGAACGGCCATGTATAGCGTATGGACGCGCAAGACCGCTATTAATGTAGCGTGCCGAATGTTCTCTTGGCAGCTGCTACGTCTGCAATTAAGTCATGAGCGGAAATTGAGATAGACAAACACATGAGAGATAGACCGAATAATAGACGATAGAGATAGACATTGAGAAGTGAGATGTTAAACAATATCTTACTGAACGCAAGAACAATTAACCAAAACTAAGTGTCATAGAACATGTTAACCCATAACATGAAAGCAAGGTTGACTATAGAACTTTAATTACAAAATCTTCACTTTCACTCAAGTTAGTTGACGCAAAAATGAATACACCCTACATCAGTGTACCCCATCTCCAGTCCTCCACCATCACCACCAACCGTGCAGGTGTTCAGGATTTCCTTAGCATTGCACAAGTGTTAATTGAATCACCTGAACTAGTGATGATTCCAACCCCTGTGCAATGCTAAGGAAATCCTGAAAACCTGCACTGTTGGTGGAGTTGGTGGCTCCTGAGGTCTGGAGTTAGGAACACTGCCCTACTTCAAAAACTACTACATCTAGTACTGAGAGATACCCGGTGGTCTAGTGGGGATATTTATTTTAAGTGTTGGGATTAGCCTCTCACCTTGGGAGGTTGTGCAATTGTGGCGCCCCACTATGTAGGAGCCACAAAAGGGGTACTACACCCATAAAAGCGGTGTAGTCGCCCCACTGCAAGTGGACTTATGGCAAGTAGGTGGAACCCTAGAACTCACACCTCACACTAGTCAGCAGGTGGGAGGGACCCGGGAGGGGATATAGTCACCTCCGGGGGGAGCACCGTGGAGAGTGCAGAGTAGACCAGTGAGAGTCAAGTAGAAAAGATCCAGGCAGTCGGCCTGGAGGGAGCAAGGAGGGTTTCCTCGGCTGAGGGACCCAGGACAGGTGGAAGAGATCCCAGAAGGAAGGAAAGGAGAAGTAACTCAAGACATGAGTTCACTCAATGTGGGGAGCACAGTAACAAAAGAGTTTGCCCCAGGAAAGAAACCGGGTACCGGGGCCCACACCTGTGAGAACCTATAAGGCTCACAGAAACCCGATGACCGGGGAGGTCTTCAGACACAGCCCCGACTCCCAAATGATCCATTACAGGGAACCAGGCCCCGCTGAAGGAGCAAGCGGCTAGCCAGCAGAAGGTTCACCCGACGGGTGCAAGGGATACAAAGACGAGGAACAGCAGGAGGTCCGATTTAGTCTTCATGAGGTCAGACTTAACAGCCACTGGGAGGCAAGGACAGAAGGAACAGCAACGGCACGCAGTGAGGGATGTATCTGCCAACCATAAAATCCACTTGCAGCACCAGTAGCATTTGCCAAACAACACCTTACTGCACTGAAGGACTGTGATGGCTTTGGAAGGTTTTTCAGTAAAGTACCCGTGAAGTGTCGACTCTGCTGCATCTTTCTTCGCATAAACTGTTTCCTTACAGAAATGCTGCCCCGGCGGTCCAATCCTGCCTGCGGAGGACTACAACATCATTGCCGCAATACCACCGACCACCGGAGGACTGTAGCGGCGCTGGTGAGCATCACCAGGTATGGTAGGTGGCGTCACAAACTTTATTCCTTTATTTTCATCTTTATTATTTTCCTTATACCATTGACTACCAGGGCCACAGCCCCAGGCAGCCACTCATGACTTCCAGACTGCCCGCCTGAGAGCTGAGTACCCTGCCCTGGGTGCATCACAATGCCTGCACAACCTGGGTGAAGCGTACTGCTATGTTGAGAACGGCGGTCAGGCCAGCACAGATCCTCGGCTGCACTTCCTGGTGCCGGTCACATGGGATGCCGTCCGGTCACGTGGTGAGCGCGTCACAGGCTACGTCACGGCAGGTCCTTCACTTGCGGGCGTTGTCTGCGGCACCCGGCGGCTCCAACCACAAACCCAGTGGGTTGTTGTAATGTTTTTAAGGAGGAAAATTGTGGTCAGTTTCAGGAGTGCTGGGGCACACAAAACAAGGATGTATTAATGGTTAACAAACCTCTTTATTAATTACTCCACAGTTTTGATGCCATCAGTCCCAAAAACAGTTATCTTGGTCTTATATCTCCAGAGTATAGAGTCCCTGTTGTTACTTCAGGATGTATGGACACATAAAAGAGGTGACAACAGGGATGGCATAGAAGAAAGGTCTTAGTGATAGTGATAGCGGAGAGGGGGCACTCCCCTGAATCTGTGCCTTACACTCCCTAATGTCCCAACACGGGTCCTTCCCCTCATCACTATCATGCGCCTAAGCCTTCTCTTGCCCTAAACTCATTCTAGCTGATGAGAAGGCCGACAAGTGCACAAGACTCACCATTGTAGATAATACAACACAAGGGAATGGGAGATAGAAAGAGGGAAACAGATGCAAAGAGAAAATCAGTCCAAGTCCTCCAATGCAGCTAAACTCCAGAGCTGAAATAACTACGACTACTCAGCTTCTGCCACAAACAGGCTTCTATAGGAAAGGGATTCTATAATTGCCATCATTTGGAAGACCTGAGATCAATAAGGCATTGTAACCTTCTGGTTCAAAACGTGTCAGTGGTCTCCCTAGGGTGAGACACAATCGTGACACCAGTAGTCTACATATTTGTCAGCATAGCTCCTGGCAAATTATAAGTGGGCTTTTGTGCATGAGCTTAATGAGAGGCGTTTTTGGTGGACAGCCCCCATACTTGCCCTGCCTCTACAGCGTACGTATGTCACAGGAAACACTCACCCTGGGGTGACTTTCTACTTTTTAGCTAACCGAAGTGAACTTCCATATCAACTATCGTCAGCCCTCCTTACCAGAAGAAGCTCCTGCCTGTGTAGGGGGAAACGTGTTGCCCTGGACGTCTCTGAGATGGTGGCGTTTCCATCTTTAGTAAAATTTTGGATCACTTTTTCTCCAATATTCTGATTGATAAAGAAATATTTGATTATCTATTTGTAGCCTTCACCTTTCTTTTGTAAAGAAATATAGAAATTTTCTTTCTCAGGACATGGGACATTTCTCTTCTGTGTGGTGCAGGACTTGGGACATTTCTCTTGTGTGTGGTGCAGGACTTGGGACATTTCTCTTCTGTGTGGTGCAGGACTTGGGACATTTCTCTTGTGTGTGGTGCAGGACTTGGGACATTTCTCTTCTGTGTGGTGCAGGACTTGGGACATTTCTCTTCTGTGTGGTGCAGGACTTGGGACATTTCTCTTCTGTGTGGTGCAGGACATGGGACATTTCTCGTCTGTGTGGTGCAGGACTTGGGACATTTCTCTTCTGTGTGGTGCAGGACGTGGGACATTTCTCTTCTGTGTGGTGCAGGACTTGGGACATTTCTCTTCTGTGTGGTGCAGGACTTGGGACATTTCTCGTCTGTGTGGTGCTGGACTTGGGACATTTCTTGTCTGTGTGGTGCAGAACTTGGGACATTTCTCTTCTGTGTGGTGCAGGACTTGGGACATTTCTCTTCTGTGTGGTGCAGGACATGGGACATTTCTCTTCTGTGTGGTGCAGGACATGGGACATTTCTCTTCTGTGTGGTGCAGGACATGGGACATTTCTCTTCTGTGTGGTGCAGGACATGGGACATTTCTCTTGTGTGTGGTGCAGGACTTGGGACATTTCTCTTCTGTGTGGTGCAGGACATGGGACATTTCTCTTCTGTGTGGTGCAGGACATGGGACATTTCTCTTGTGTTTGGTGCAGGACATGGGACATTTCTCTTCTGTGTGGTGCAGGACTTGGGACATTTCTCTTCTGTGTGGTGCAGGACATGGGACATTTCTCTTCTGTGTGGTGCAGGACATGGGACATTTCTCTTCTGTGTGGTGCAGGACTTGGGACATTTCTCTTCTGTGTGGTGCAGGACGTGGGACATTTCTCTTCTGTGTGGTGCAGGACTTGGGACATTTCTCTTCTGTGTGGTGCAGGACATGGGACATTTCTCTTGTGTGTGGTGCAGGACGTGGGACATTTCTCTTCTGTGTGGTGCAGGACTTGGGACATTTCTCTTCTGTGTGGTGCAGGACTTGGGACATTTCTCTTCTGTGTGGTGCAGGACTTGGGACATTTCTCTTCTGTGTGGTGCAGGACTTGGGACATTTCTCTTCTGTGTGGTGCAGGACATGGGACATTTCTCTTGTGTTTGGTGCAGGACATGGGACATTTCTCTTCTGTGTGGTGCAGGACATGGGACATTTCTCTTGCGTGTGGTGCAGGACTTGGGACATTTCTCTTCTGTGTGGTGCAGGACATGGGACATTTCTCTTCAGTGTGGTGCAGGACTTGGGACATTTCTCGTCTGTGTGGTGCAGGACGTGGGATATTTCTCTTCTGTGTGGTGCAGGACTTGGGACATTTATCTTCTGTGTGATGCAGGACTTGGGACATTTCTCTTGTGTGTGGTGCAGGACTTGGGACATTTCTCTTCTGTGTGGTGTAGGACATGGGACATTTCTCTTGTGTGTGGTGCAGGACTTGGGACATTTCTCTTCTGTGTGGTGCAGGACATGGGACATTTCTCTTCAGTGTGGTGCAGGACTTGGGACATTTCTCTTGTGTGGTGCAGGACTTGGGACATTTCTCTTGTGTGTGGTGCAGGACTTGGGACATTTCTCTTCTGTGTGGTGCAGGACTTGGGACATTTCTCTTGTGTGTGGTGCAGGACTTGGGACATTTCTCTTCTGTGTGGTGCAGGACATGGGACATTTCTCTTCTGTGTGGTGCAGGACATGGGACAAATTCTTGTGTGTGGTGCAGGACTTGGGACATTTCTCTTCTGTGTGGTGCAGGACATGGGACATTTCTCTTCAGTGTGGTGCAGGACTTCGGGACATTTTCTCGTCTGTGTGGTGCAGGACTTGGGACATTTCTCTTCTGTGTGGTGCAGGACTTGGGACATTTCTCTTCTGTGTGGTGCAGGACTTGGGACATTCTCTTCTTGTGTGGTGCAGGACTTGGGACATTTCTCTTCAGTGTGGTGCAGGACTTGGGACATTTCTCTTCTGTGTGGTGCAGGACTTGGGACATTTCTCTTCTGTGTGGTGCAGGACTTGGGACATTTCTCTTCTGTGTGGTGCAGGACTTGGGACATTTCTCTTCTGTGTGGTGCAGGACTTGGGACATTTCTCTTGTGTGTGGTGCAGGACATGGGACATTTCTCTTGTGTGGTGCAGGACGTGGACATTTCTCTTCTGTGTGGTGCAGGACTTGGGACATTTCTCTTCTGTGTGGTGCAGGACGTGGGACATTTCTCTTGTGTGTGGTGGGCAGGAACTTTGGGACATTTCTCTTCTGTGTGGTGCAGGACTTGGGACATTTCTCTTCTGTGTGGTGCAGGACTTGGGACATTTCTCTTGTGTGTGGTGCAGGACTTGGGACATTTCTCTTCTGTGTGGTGCAGGACTTGGGACATTTCTCTTGTGTGTGGTGCAGGACTTGGGACATTTCTCTTCTGTGTGGTGCAGGACTTGGGACATTTTCTCTTCTGTGTGGTGCAGGACAGGACATTCTCTTGTGGTGCAGACTTGGACATTTCTCTTTGTGTGGTGCAGGACTTGGGACATTTCTCTTCTGTGTGGTGCAGGACTTGGGACATTTCTCTTCTGTGGTGCGAGGACTTGTGGGACATTTCTCTTCTGTGTGGTGCAGGACTGGGACATTTTCTATTCGTGTGGTGCAGGACATGGGACATTTCTCTTCTGTGTGGTGCAGGACTTGGGACATTTCTCTTCTGTGTGGTGCAGGACTTGGGACATTTCTCTTCTGTGTGGTGCAGGACTTGGGACATTTCTCTTCTGTGTGGTGCAGGACTTGGGACATTTCTCTTGTTGTGGTGCAGGACATTGGGACATTTCTCTTGTGTGGTGCAGGACGTTGGGACATTTCTCTTCTGTGTGGTGCAGGACTTGGGACATTTCTCATCTGTGTGGTGCAGGACTTGGGACATTTCTCTTCTGTGTGGTGCAGGACTTGGGACATTTCTCTTCTGTGTGGTGCAGGACTTGGGACATTTCTCTTTGTGTGGTGCAGGACTTGGGACATTTCTCTTCTGTGTATTGCAGGACTGGGACATTTCTCTTCTGTGTGGTGCAGGACTGGGACATTTCTCTTCTGTGTGGTGCAGGACTTGGGACATTTCTCTTCTGTGTGGTGCAGGACTTGGGACATTTCTCTTGTGTGTGTGCAGGACTTGGGACATTTCTCTTCTGTGTGGTGCAGGACTTGGGACATTTCTCTTCGTGTGTGGTGCAGGACTTGGGACATTTCTCTTCTTTGTGGTGCAGGACATGGGACATTTCTCTTGTGTGTGGTGCAGACTTGGGACATTTCTCTTCTGTGTGGTGCAGGACATGGACATTTCTCTTCTGTGTGGTGCAAGACTGGGACATTTCTCTTCTGTGTGGTGCAGGACTGGGACATTTCTCTTTTGTGTGGTGCAGGACGTGGGACATTTCTCTTCTGTGTGGTGCAGGACTTGGGACATTTCTCTTCTGTGTGGTGCAGGACTTGGGACATTTCTCGTCTGTGTGGTGCAGGACATGGGACATTTCTCGTCTGTGTGGTGCAGGACTGGGACATTTCTCTCCTTGTGTGGTGCAGGACATGGGACATTTCTCGTCTGTGTGGTGCAGGACGTGGGATATTTCTCTTCTTGTGTGGGCAGGACTTGGGACATTTCTCTTCTGTGTGGTGCAGGACTTGGGCATTTCTCTTGTCTGGTTTGGTGGCAGGACTTGGGACATTTTCTCTTTCTGTGTGGTGCAGGACTTGGGACATTTCTCGTCTGTGTGGTGCAGGACTTGGGACATTTCTTTTCTGTGTGGTGCAGGACTTGGGACATTTCTCGTCTGTGGTGCAGGACTTGGGACATTTCTCTTCTGTGTGGTGCAGGACTTCGGGACATTTCTCTTCTGGTGGTGCAGGACTTGGGACATTTCCCTTCGGTGTGGTGCAGGACTTGGGACATTTCCCTTCGGTGTGGTGCAGGACTTGGGAATTTCTCTTCGGTGTGGTGCAGGACATTGGGACATTTCTCTTTCGGTGTGGTGCAGGACTTGGGACATTTCCCTTCGTGTGTGGTGCAGGACTTGGGACATTTCCTTCTTCGTGTGGTGCAGGACTTGGGACATTTCTCTTCGTGTGGTGCAGGACATGGACATTTCTCTTCTGTGTGGTGCAGGACTTGGGACATTTCTCTTCTGTGTGGTGCAGGACATGGGACATTTCTCTTCTGTGTGGTGCAGGACTTGGGACATTTCTCTTCTGTGTGGTGCAGGACTTGGGACATTTCTCTTCTGTGTGGTGCAGGACATGGGACATTTCTCTTCTGTGTGGTGCAGGACTTGGGACATTTCTCTTCTGTGTGGTGCAGGACTTGGGACATTTCTCTTCGGTGTGGTGCAGGACTTGGGACATTTCTCTTCTGTGTGGTGCAGGACTTGGGACATTTCTCTTCTGTGTGGTGCAGGACTTGGGACATTTCTCTAGCTAGCTGCGGTCCTGAATCATCATCAGCGGCAGCTGCGTGAGGGTGCACACCGGTCCGGTTCTGTGTGCTAATCCGGTCTGGGGCTGTCATGGTTCACCCCTGACAACCCCGGATTGGACCTGACCACAGTGTGAAGGCACCCTAACAAAACTTGGCCCCGTTTGACCTTTGCTTTAGTCCAGTAGGTGGAGTTAACAGTCAATTGATACCAATTATTGGGGAGATCCGACTCTTCCAGAAAACCCTCACTTCTCCCATTCTTTATGTATATATGTGCAACACCCAACGATAGTAGTGACCAATTAAACATACATTTAATTAGCTCCCCAGCATGGACGGGTCATCCCCTCCTCATTTTTTTATCTGCAATTAATTAGTAATTCTAATCATTAGGAGCCGTCTTCTCCATTTGTGTTGTGTTGTGTGAAGATAATTTGCTACAAATGAAGTCAATGTTCTAGACTCTCGTTGAAGGCCTTGATTTAAACTCCAGAAACAACCTAATTAGAAAATGGGAAATAAGAGATTTATTTTTCAATAACACCCTACAGAGGTGAAGTTTTATGTTCCCGATGTCCCAGATGCATCCGCCTCCAGCGAATACACCGTTATTTCATAGTCTGGGAGGTGAAGTTTTGGTTTTACACTTTAGTCAATAAATAAAAACAGAGTTGAAGTCGGAGTTCTCGGTTTAATTATCTAATTAAAGGATTGCAGACGTTCCGAGATTCCTTATTAAGCTATAATGTGAAAACCGCCAAGCAAATAGTTCTATCAGCGCCGGTAATAAGGTCAACACGGTCGTAAGTCAGGAGCAATTTACCCATCAATAATGCAATGTTATAGGTTATATTGCATCACTGCAGAGCGCCGAAAGTAACGGTATACAGTCATGGCTGAAAGTGCTGGCACCCTGGAGATTGTCCCAGAAAATGAAGTATTTCTCCCAAAAAATGATCGCAATTACACATGTTTTGTTATACACATGTTGACTTCCTATGTGTGTATTGGAACAACACAAAAAAATAGAAAAAAGACAAAATTGGACATAATTTCACACAAAACCCCAAAAATGGGCCATAAAAAATTGTTGACACACTTAGGGTGCCGTCATACCTGGCGTCAGCACCGGAGATCTCGGCGGCGACTGGCGGGAGCACACACGTTTCTGATGTGAAACCAGGCGAGCACTCAGAGGCGCCGACAGCGCCCCTTTACATTAGGCGACGCAGGGCGATATCGGTGCTGATAGGCCACGCTCCTACGTCGCCTAATACATCGGTGGTGCCGTCGCCAGGTGTGATGGCACCCTTAATATTTGGTTCCCCATTATAATAAATCCCTGCAGTCGGTCGCCTCCTATAACCTCCACAAGCTTCTTCTTCTCCTGGAGTTTCTCCTCTTCTTTATAATCTGCTCCCGGTCTCTCGTCTTCTCCCATTTTTCAGATCTCTCCACAGGTGATCAATGGGATTTAGATCCGGACTCATTGCTGCCACTTCAGATCTCTCCACAGGTGATCAATGGGATTTAGATCCGGACTCATTGCTGCCACTTCAGATCTCTCCACAGGTGATCAATGGGATTTAGATCCGGACTCATTGCTGCCACTTCAGATCTCTCCACAGGTGATCAATGGGATTTAGATCCGGACTCATTGCTGCCACTTCAGATCTCTCCGCAGTGAGCAATGGGATTTAGATCTGGACTCATTGCTGCCACTTCAGATCTCTCCACAGGTGATCAATGGGAATTAGATCTGGACTCATTGCTGCCACTTCAGATCTCTCTACAGGTGATCAATGGGATTTAGATCCGGAATCATTGCTGCCACTTCAGATCTCTCCACAGGTGATCAATGGGATTTAGATCTGGACTCATTGCTGCCACTTCAGATCTCTCCACAGGTGATCTATGGGATTTAGATCTGGACTCATTGCTGCCACTTCAGATCTCTTCACAGGTGATCAATGAGATTTAGATCCGGACTCATTGCTGCCACTTCAGATCTCTCCACAGGTGATCAATGGGATTTAGATCTGGACTCATTGCTGACACTTCAGATCTCTCCACAGGTGATCAATGGGATTTAGATCTGGACTCATTGCTGCCACTTCAGATCTCTCCACAGGTGATCTATGGGATTTAGATCTGGACTCATTGCTGCCACTTCAGATCTCTCCACAGGTGATCAATGAGATTTAGATCCGGACTCATTGCTGCCACTTCAGATCTCTCTACAGGTGATCAATGGGATTTAGATCCAGACTTATTGCTGCCACTTCAGATCTCTTTACACGTGATCAATGGGAATTAGATCTGGACTCATTGCTGCCACTTCAGATCTCTCTACAGGTGATCAATGGGATTTAGATCCGGAATCATTGCTGCCACTTCAGATTTCTCTACAGGTGATCAATGGGATTTAGATCCGAACTCATTGCTGCCACTTCAGATCTCTCCACAGGTGATCAATGGGATTTAGATCCGGACTCATTGCTGCCACTTCAGATCTCTCTACAGGTGATCAATGGGATTTATATCCGGACTCATTACTGCCACTTCAGATCCTCCACAGGTGATCAATGGGATTTAGATCCGGACTCATTACTGCCACTTCAGATCCCTCCACAGGTGATCAATGGGATTTATATTCGGACTCATTACTGCCACTTCAGATCCCTCCACAGGTGATCAATGGGATTTAGATCCGGACTCATTACTGCCACTTCAGATCTCTCCACAGGTGATCAATGGGATTTAGATCCGGACTCATTACTGCCACTTCAGATCTCTCCACAGGTGATCAATGGGATTTATATCCGGACTCATTACTGCCACTTCAGATCCTCCACAGGTGATCAATGGGATTTAGATCCGGACTCATTGCTGCCACTTCAGATCTCTCCAGCACTTTGTTTCCATCCATTTCTGGGGCTTCTTGATGTTTGGGGTCATTGTTCTGGTGGAGACCCCTGACCTAGGACGCCCCCAGCTTTCTAACAATGGTCTCTACATTGTCACCCAAAATGCTTTGGTCTTCAGATTTCATGATGCCATACACAGTCAAGGCCCCCAGTGCCGGAGGCAGCAAAACAACACCGTATGCGAAACGCGTGTTGGGTGCGTTTCCCTGACTTGTGAGATTATCTCTTATGCCCCCGTTCACTTGATTGGTTATTTACTACTTTTCATTTCTTAAGCATCCAGATATCCATTTTTTACTTCTTGACAATTTAGAATTACTTTTCATTGCAAGTTTGTGAATCATGTTGGGGCTTTAATAATATTTCATATACATCGTGAGTATCCATTTGCAATAGCATTACTTTATATACTTGTCAAATCACTGTATATTGTGTACAAATTGTCACTTCAGTGAGGAAGTGGAAAGCTCTAATGCCACCAATAAGAGTAGCAATCCTTGAAGTCATAGTCGACACTTTAACAAGCCTTTTAATATGACCCCAACTGCAGACGCTGCGTTTCGGGTTGCCTGCCCCTCATCAGTGCAGTGTATGGGAGATCTGACCTGGCTGTATGAGAGGCTGAGACGAGGTCTGGGGGACGAGCTTTCTACCTTATGGAAAGGCATCTGCCTGCCACAATAAGGAGACAGATAAGCTAATAAGGAGTCTTATAGCCGCAATGCTCCTGCACATTGTATATTATTTTTTCTTGCATTCCTGCGTCAAAATCTTTGTATGTAGTTTTCAATAATTTTATAAACTGACAATAAAATAACATTATTTTAGTCCACATCTGGCTTTTCCATGCACTCTCTTTTTGTTGGTTTTAATATAACTTTGTGTTTATGGGCTCTTTTATGTTAAATCACAATAAGTTGCTTTCTACGACTCATTGTGGAGCAGTGCACATATTGTGCTTAGCATGATCGATATCACACGGCGTTTTGATCAAAACTCACAGACTGTCATGGCGACATCGGCGCTGTTCACACTACAGATTCTGACACTCCACACTGAGGTGTCTCTGATGCTGCTGAGTTGCACAGGCGGCTCATGCGGCGACCAGCTGTGTGATCAGGTTAGCAGGAGTTAATCTCCACTAGCCTCCTGATTATCTCTAGGATCACATGTTCTGGAAAACCTTTCACAGTTGCTCCCCGCCGTTTTAAGATGGTGGATTCTGTCTTCTCATGCCAGCTATAGCTTTTGCAATACCGGTCCATGTGCTGTGGTGAGCCATGTCGCTGGTGATCTGTTGAGTGCTGTTTAGTGTGCTGTGAAAATCCTCATGTCTGGTTTTTCTCCCTGCTCTTTATTTTCTTCTGTGCACATATGTCTTATATCTTTATGTATATTGCTGTGAATAAGTATCGTTTGTTTTCCTCTTGTTCTATTTTTCTGGGGTTTTACTCTACTGTCCCAACCCCCCAGGGTGCAGGAGAGGGGGTATTAGACCAGGGCTAGTCAAGAACCGGGCAAGGGTGGCGGCTTAGACATCCTCACTCTCAGAGGTAACTCTGGGATAAGGGACACTTGGGAACCCCTATCCTTAGGGTCAGTGTATGAGACTCAGTCCCCCTGTCATTACTTACTACCCCGTGACAGTTGACTTTTCAAGTGGCAAAAACTAAACTCAGTAATGACTGGGAAACCTGGGAAACTTATCCTAACCTAACCTGGAAATCTGGGAAACCTATCACAGTTGCTCCCTGTCATTTTAAGATGGTGGATTCTGTCTTCTCATGCCAGCTATAGCTTTTGCAATACCGGTCCATGTGCTGTGGTGAGCCATGTCGCTGGTGATCTGTTGAGTGCTGTTTGGTGTGCTGTGAAAATCCTCTTGTTGTCTGGTTTTTCTCCCTGCTCTTTATTTCCTTCTGTGCACATATTGTCTTATATCTCTATGTATATTGCTGTGAATAAGTATTATTTGTTTCCCGTTGTTCTATCTTTGTGGGGGGTTTTACCACTACTGTCCCAACTTCCCCTAGGGCGCGGGAGAGGGGGTATTACACCAGAGCTGGTCAAGAACAGGGCAAGGGTGGCGGCTCAGACATCCTCACTCTCAGAGGTAACTCTGGGATAAGGGACACTAGGGCCCCCTAGCCTAAAGGTCAGTGCATGAGAACCAATTCCCCTGTCATTTCTTACTACCCTGTGACAGTTGACTTTTCAAGTGGCAAAAACTAACTCAGTAATGACTACCAGTGTCACTTTCCTTAGAATTTCTTTGATATCAAAATATTTCAAGATGATTGAAGTGACACAATCAGCATTGAAAATAAACACTCAAACTCTTTGGGAGAGTTTTATGCTATACTAGATGGAGTTATCGCATCAATAGAGCGGTGACGTCACAATGAGGGCAGGCCTGGTGGTGCTGGGGGTGGCGGCCATCTCTCTCCCCGAGCGCTGTGTCTCTCCCAGTTGTTTGTGATGTGAGTTGCAGCCTCTCAAGGGTTTTGCCATCATGTCATATTGAATTTGTAAAATAAGTCATTGGGGAACTAACAAAATTGTCACAAAGGTAACGGAGGACATATCTGTTGTAAGACCGGGAAAGTTCAGGAAGGGAGATATGTATCACCAAGGCTGATAGCTTTAGTGATGTTAGCCTGGAAGCAAGCTCCTGCATGTCAAATGCTGAGAGATTAATAAGGCTTGAAAGGGCCAGGTTTATGAGCAGTCAGAGAGATGGGTGGGACTGACTGCTCACATAATCTCACCCTGCGGTGTGGTTTTTCAGTTTAAAAATGGAGACCAGTAGTCTCATTCATGTCTCGTGTGTGGAGGTGCGCAGACCTCCAGCGGTGGTACTCTTGTTAAAACGTTGTACATTATCCTAAGCGGGCAGACCCCACAGTACTTTATGAACTTGATATTTTGTGTTATAATTCTTTACTTTGCACATGAGAAAAGGCTGTTTATGTTTATCCTATGGAGCAGTTTATGAAGACTAAATAAAAAAGCCAACATTTATATACAGTAGAATTGGTTCCTGTCTCTACCTGTACAAGAAGCCATGGAGTCATAGAGCTGTATCCTATAACTAGAACCTCTCATGGATCCCAACTAGACCCCTCCAGGTAATCACTATTCATATTCGGTTAAACAATCAACTCACCCCTACTGTGGTGAATGGGGCTATTCTCTTTGCCATGATTGACGTTAGGTGATGTTGATCATGTTGCTACTCAAGTGGGCCATAGACTCATAGAAGAGGCTGGAGGCATATATGTCACTGAGGAGGCTGAGGCTGGGGCATGGAGGTCACTGGGGAGCTGGATTTAAAGGGCGAGAACTCAGCAAAACGTATCTGCCCAGGGGTCACAGAAAAGGTAATCGAGGGCCAAATGCAGGCCACGGCCCTGAGGTTCCCCACCCCTGCTGTAGACAAAGAACTTCAATTGAAGTGGTCTAAAACTGATGGCACTCCAGTTCTTCCACAACAAAAGCTAGCGGTGGCTTCGCCACAGCTACGCACCCCAGGTTGAGAGTGGCGCCTTCAAGGGTTTTACAGTTTCAGAAGCTGCAATTTGCTTAATAAAAACAAACTTGCCTTGCTCACCATTCCTGGTCCACTGCTGAGTCTCCACTGCTGTTCATAGTGACTGTGATTGACAGCATTGATCATAGCAATGTAGCCAAACATCAGCTTAGTGGCTCGTGCCATTAACTCTTAAGTTCTCACTGATCTCAGGGCTAGGTCCCTCCCTAGAGGGTATCTGGCTAGTCCCGTGTTTGAGACTCTTAAACGAGGCTCCACAGACTCTCCATTAACTCTTGAGTTGACTGCCATCAGCACTGTAGAAGGGACTGCGGACAATAACAGAAGTGGTCATCCAGCACTGGACCTGGGGACGATGAATACAGCATCAATTGCTTTTGTAAGTCACAGAAGCTGCTGTCGGGTGGCAGGCATTTTCGGAAAACCCTTCTAAACATTGTATTAGCGGATATGACAATGCTCTACTCCCATTGTCGCTCTGAGCATTATCTTCCACCATGATACTCCCTCTAATTCCTCACTACCTGTCATGAGACGTCCATTCATCTCCCCTGTTTTGCAGGTTTCTATTCTGGCCAGGGTTTTTGCTTTGATTAATTCTTATGTGAACAATTTCCTTGCTGGCGTTATCACTTCAGTTCTGTTTAATTTTCTCTTCTAAATGAAATCCCAATTCATTTCATATTGGAGGAGACAGCAATCTTTTCTTCCAGCTCCCGCTATCACAATGAGCCTCCTGCCCTCCCGAATGACAGTAATCAAGAAATAAAGACTTCTATAGCGGGGTTATCTGTTCTCCTCCTCCGCACCACTGCCTTGTTAAACTTCAATTAGGACTTTTTTTCCTTGCTCCACCTCTTCGTTGCTTTACTTATTCTTTCCGTTACTTTTTCCATCCCGCTACTGTTCTATATGTTGTAGTAAATATCTCTATAATCCGGCGTTTTCTCATCCTTGTCCTAGAACATTGTTATGTTTTATAATCCAACCTGATGTCACATTGTGCAGTTGTAATGATCGGACGTCCCATCAGGCTTCAGTGGGCCACAAACAGAACAGTACTACACCCTATCTACACCTATCTACTCCTATCTACCCTATCTACACCTAGCTGAAGGGATTCCTGGGAATATAGCTCGGTGGTACCGCTGAACAGAGGCGTAACTTCAGGCCCAGGGGCCCAGATGCAAAAGCTCCAACAGGGCCCCCAATTATTGCAAATCTTTAATAGTATTAGTCTTTTTCTATAGGCCAAAGAGACTTTTGGGGCCCCCTAGGCTCCGGGGCCCGGGTGCGATCGCAACCCCTGCACCTGTTGTAGTTATGCCCCTGCCGCTGAAGTCTATTAAAGTCTAACACAGAATTCTGAATGCAGTCAACAGCACGTTTAGGCGCCAAAACAAAGAGTCCTTAGGTATCGTCACACTGGCGACAGTACCGCCGATTTATTAGGCGATGCAGGGGTGTGGCCTATCGGCGCCGATATTGCCCCTGCATCGCCTAATGTGAATGGGTGAGGGCGACGCTATTTTATGGTCGCCTGGTTTCAGAGCAGTGCTCTGAAACCATGGCGGCCGATCTGGGAGTTGTGCACACATTGCCCCATGTAAACGGCCGCCAGCAACCTGACAGGCGATGGGAGCCGTAGGCTCCCATTGTACTGCATGGCCTGGGGTGTCTCAACACCGCCTGTCAGATCGCCGACGCGGCGCAGGAGGTGTCGCCCCATGTAAATGGGGGACGGCGACGCTGGTGGGGCGCCAAAAGCGTGCGCGCTACCGCCCATCGCCGCCGACATCTCCAGCGCCGTCGCCTCGTGTGACGGTACCTTTACTCTTGCTCACCAAAAAGAGCATCTGTGGGGCCAAAACATGGGGACTTATGGTCTATTGAACTCCACAGCAGATGATGAGTCCAACAAAGTCCAATCTCTTGAGCCAGAAGGGGCTCACAATCACCAGTATGTCCGCACTGGGGCTTCTCACAAAGGAAAGAGCCGAGGACCCCGATGTGCACAACACCTGGAGTATCTGATTAAGTCCAGTCCTCCCTTGGTAGCACATTAACTGCTTCTCCCTCTCTCTGTCCATACACCTCCAACAAGTTCAGTACACCATCTCTAAGAGGCCAGCCAGTAACGACCAGTGGAATGACAGTCTTCCGCCGCACGTCCACACCTACTCACTGACTCTTCCTGCCTTCTTTTTGCACAGGCCAGTCTTTTAATTCCCTGGTGTATATGGGAAATCACTGCAGGCTGTGTCCTTTGAACACTCTCATGGGATTAGCTTCTTAATATATCCTCATTTTAGTCTTGTATGTAAAGTGTCATCTGACCTCATTCAGAATCTCATAGAAGTAAATGGAGAAAGATGTGTGCAGGGTGCCATTTCTCCATCCATAGCAGCCATGGCATCAACTGGACAGGAGGTCTGGGACTCTTGTGCTAGAAGTGCGATCCACATTTATCAAACATTTGTGACATATCCTGTAACTAGGGCATATGTGACCAAGTCATGCCTCAGGATTCGATCCGGTGATCTTGTGCTGCATGGTCGGTTTCCTTCCCCGCTGGTCAAATGAGAACATCTGCTGACCGCAAAGCAAAGGATAGAAGCATGGTCAATCTCTTTCCTAGTGCGAATGTCTTCTACTTTGGCTTCTGTCCTTTTAGTTTGTGGTCAGCAACTGTTGTCATTTGCTCATTTACTCTGTCCCATCACATCCCGGGTGCAGCTATTTCTACCCTCTTGATTTTAGCTTTCTCTACTGGCTATATTTCTGTATGGATTCTGCTGACGATTTCCAGCCTGTTAGAAAAAGACCAGATTGGTATTTGTTCTTTACTGTCTCACTTACCTTACATACTCCTTTCTCCTGTTTATAGCAGGAGACTATCCTAACTTGCAGCTGCTACTTCATCTTTTTCCATTTGTGCACGTGTTTTATGTTTCCACATCTTGGGTCCTTGAACATTTTTGCATACTTTTCCTATCCTGGGTAATAGTGTACAACAACATCCCCTCTCGATGGCCTTTTATGCAACCAGGTCCGAGTTGTGGCTTACTGATTGGCAGCTAGGGATATTACGGCCTGTGCAGGAGACACTAGGTACTGTGCAAAATGGAATACTGAGCTGTACAGGAACAAGTTAGATGCAGGTTCAGTTGCTTGATCATAGGCTATATTTACCCTTTTACCCAATTGTCATACCATGCCTGATGAAGGGACCTAAGACGTCAGTATCCTTCAGTTTAGCCAATGTCGTGATGCCCAGGGCTTGCTAAGGGTTTTTCTTGTGGTGGGTTCCCGAAGACTCAAAGAGACAATAGGTGAAAAGACAATCGCCGAACTGTTTGACCTGTTTACATTTTTCCATTTTTCTATCCCTGTGCCCCTTTTATAAACTAGATGAGTTTTTGTTATGTAATATTCAAGCCACGAACCTCCCGTTCTGGGAAGAAGAAGCATACTTGTAAATTGTTATAAAAAAAAGTTTGAGCTTTTGTGTACCACAACCAGGACGTGGACGTGCTATCCTTTGCTCAGGGAGTGGGCACCCTGCAGACCAGTCGCCACTAGATGGCGCAGCAGCCTGGATTGGTAAGTTGGTCTCCCCGCACACACACACCCAACACACTCCTTATCCTAAGCCTAGGGACTCTATGCACAGCAACAGGATAGCGGGAGGATCCAGGTGGTGGGTGGAAAGTTGGAGAAGGACCCGGTTAGGGGAGATAACAACATAACAAAAAGGACACAACACCAAGTCTAAAAAGCTGAGTCAGCTGAGAGACACCAGTAAGCCAGTCAGCCAGTGAGCACTATTATGGCATCATACGCACTGAGCACCATTGTGACACCATACGCACTGAGGACCATTGTGACATCATACGCACTGAGGACCATTGTGACATCATACGCACTGAGGACCATTGTGACACCATACGCACTGAGGACCACTGTGACATCATATGAACTGAGCCCCATTGTGACACCATACGCACTGAGCCCCATTGTGACATCATACGCACTGAGCACCATTGTGACACCATACGCACTGAGGACCATTGTGACACCATACGCACTGAGGACCATTGTGACACCATACGCACTGAGGACCATTGTGACACCATACGCACTGAGGACCATTGTGACACCATACGCACTGAGGACCATTGTGACACCATACGCACTGAGCACCATTGTGACATCATACGCACTGAGCCCCATTGTGACATCATACGCACTGAGCCCCATTGTGACATCATACGCACTGAGCCCCATTGTGACACCATACGCACTGAGCACCATTGTGACACCATACGCACTGAGGACCATTGTGACATCATACGCACTGAGCACCATTGTGACATCATACGCACTGAGGACCAATGTGACACTAAAGGGATCATTCATCTCAATATATGATTTTCTCTGACTGTAACAAATTGTCAAACATATAAATACATTTATTTCTAGTGCATCATAATAAAAGAATATGATTTTTTTTGTTGTTATCTGTTTTGTGCAGTGATATTTCAGAGTCATGCAGAACAAGGTCATGTTGTTTGCAAAACTGCTGCCTGGAAATATGGGCCGGCATTGTGTGGGGAGCTTTCTAATGCAACACAATGTTGTGGAACCAGGAGCTAGAACCAGTAGAAAACATTTCCATTATGCGCTGTGTAGACTTTGCCTTTTGTAACTGAGGTTCATTGAGATCGGAACTGATTGCTGAGAAATGCAAATGCAGTCAGTGCACGATAAAGCTGAACATTAACCGGTGATGGGACGGGAGAAGATGAAATCCCGGCGGCAACATAAACTATACTGGGCCAAGAGCCTGATACCAAACATCCAACCTCGGTGACCCCAGTACTAGAAAAGAAAAATGGGTGACGTACAAGAGTATTAGTCTCACCAATGATCCGAGGCCGCTCTTGGTAGTTGATTCACGTCATGATCCCTATTTCTAGTTTTCTTTACAAATTCACAACATTTTTCAGAGTTCTCCCTTCTCTTAGTGTTAGAGATAGCAGCAGGGAGGAGCAGGACATATAGGGCAGATGTATGCATTCTTATATATTTTATTATAGATGGCACACAGTTTATAGTTAATGCTTCTTGACAGAAGTAAGTCCGAATCCATATCAGGTTAATCCTAAAAAAAACCTGTAAAAAGAAGGATAATAATGAATAAAGTGGGGTAGCGATATGTTTTTTTATGGTTACTGTGAAAATTATTTTTTAAGATGAAGGGGTCCTGTACCCCGAAACGCTTATAAATAAAGTCACAATAAAATATAAATCTCTTCAGTAGATGTATTACAGTGTAAGGCTGGGGTCACATTTGGCATCCAGATCCGGATGCGGTAACCACAATTGCCTTCAGACATATTTTTTTTTCAAAAAAAGTGTGCTGTCAACCGCAATGCGGTAACCAGATTGCTCATGATGTGTAATCCGGAGCAATGCGGTTCCCGTATACTTTGCTCATCCCTGCTGCCGCAGGGATGAACAAAGTGTTAAATGTTATTAAAACATGAAATATTATTAGTAGCTGTGGGCAACATGACTCTAAGGGGTGCCCACCCCCCTAGAGACATGCTGTCCACTCCTGTGGGCATGTGAGGGGTTAATGAGGCAGTTATACTATTACCGGCTTCTACAAATTTCTGAATGAAGCCGCGGCTCCTGACTGTGCTGTAGATACTGTACGTAATGTTCGTATAGTATCAGCCACTGTCCAGGGTCCTGTAAGCAGTTACAGTAGATCTATGGCGGTGTGCTGCCCATAAACCTAATGTAACTGCTTACAGGACCCTGGACAGTGGCAGATACTATACGAACATTACGTACAGTATCTACAGCACAGTCAGGAGCCGCGGCTTCATTCAGAAATTTGTAGAAGCCGACAATAGCCGGCTATACTGTAGAGGGTTTATTAACCCCTCACATGCTGGCAGGAGTGGACATGCTGTAGGGAGGGTGGGCACCCCTTGGAGTCATGTTGCCCACAGCTACTATTAATATTTCATGTTTTAATAGCATTTAACACCTTGTTCATCCTTGCGGCAACAGGGATGAGTAAAGTATACCATAACTCAGGATTACACATCCGGAGCAATCTGGTTACCACATTGCGGTTGATAGAACCGCTCCGAAAACAGCACCCTGCATAATTTTTACCGCAGGCTGCAGATCCGGAGCTGGTAACCGAATTGCATGTAGAGCAATCTGGTTACCATAATGGGCTCCTATGGGGAGCGGTTCCTGATCCGGTTTTGAGCTTTTTGACAGCTCAAAACCGGATCAGAATTTCAAAATGTTGCCACAAATGTGACCCCAGCCTTATAGAAGTGCGGACTGAATCCCTTTTAATGTTCTCGCCGGATCTTTGATGTCTTTGGAGGGATACTGCTGCAGACCGTCATTGTCAAAATATCAACCATAACTCACAACTTTCAAACTGTTCCACACAGGTATACCCTATATTGCTCCTTTCTTTTCCAATTCAATATACTCTGTATAATACATGTGTCTCAGTTTTTGTATTGAATTACTAAAATAAACTTATTGATGATATTCTAATTCATTGACATGCACTTGTATATGACCATCCATTCACTGGAATTGATGCAGTTTAATAACATATTCCACCAGTAGTGGCCACTGCAGGATAAATGTGCAGCTTCTCTTAGATGTAATCAGCCAATCACCAGCCGATCATCAGCGTAGCATCAGCCAATCACCATCCGATGATCAGCCAATCACCAGCCTATCATCAGCCTATCACCAGCTGATCACTAGCCTATCATCAGCTAATGACCAGCCAATCACCAGCCGATTACCATCTGATCATCAGCCGATCACCAGCCTATCATCAGCCTATCACCAGCTGATCACTAGCCTATCATCAGCTAATGACCAGCCAATCACCAGCCGATTACCATCTGATCATCAGCCGATCACCAGCTGATTATCAGCGTATCACCAGCCAATCATCAGCCGATCATCAGCTGATCACCAGCCTATCACCAGCCGATCGCCAGCCGATCATCAGTCAATCACCATCCAATGATCAGCCAATCACCAGCGAGTCACCAGCCAATCACCAGCCTATCATTAGCTGATCATCAGACAACCACCAGCCGGTCACCAGCCGATCACCAGCTTATCATCAGCTGATTACCAGCCGGTCACCAGTCGATCACCAGCCTATCATCAGCCGATCACCAGCCAATCACCAGCCTATCATCAGCCGATTAGCAGCTGGTCACCAGTCGATCACCAGCCTATCATCAGCTGCTCATCCTATCATCAGCCGATCACCAGCCAATCACCAGCCTATCATCATCCGAATACCAGCCGGTCACCAGTCGATCATCAGCCGATCACCAGCCTATCATCAGCCGATCAACAGTGGATCACCAGCCGATCACCAGCCAATTGTTATTTAGGCAGAAGTTATGAGAACCTCTGTGAGAACACAATTATTTATCATGTAAGGTACCTTTACACGCCGCCACAACAGGATGGATACCAACTGCTACTTCACGTGCACGAGCACGGCCAAACGGTTACAAACGGTAATCGCACCCTCTTTACACGCCGCCACAAGGTGCGCTACGCGACGCCACATCTACAGCTAGCTACATCGCCGGGTGTCTCAAGTAGCCATCTGTAGCTCATTTACACACCGCTACAACCAGCTACTATGGGCGTACCTGGTGCAGCAGGGACAGCACATAGGCGTGCTACAATTGTGGATTACGAGACGTCCATACGCTGATAGGACAAAGCAATAATACCATGATTGGGCAGGCATCGCAGGAGGCTGATTAATACTTGACGCTCGAGCGATTGTGTAGTGTGACTGGTCAGCTCCTTAAATATGCCTCCCTATGCAGCGTCTACCAATCGCAATGCAGGAGCTTCCTCCAATGATCGCTGAAGGGGCGCGGTATCCCGGAGCCTGTGTCACGCCCCAGCTACATACCAGGTACATCGCCTGGTGTATAGACATCCCTTCTGTAGCCTCTTTACACGCCGATACAGCTCGCTACAATCGGCGATGTAGCCATCTGTTTATGGGCAGTGCTCGGATACAGATGTATCTGTAGCCGGCTGTGTCGTCCCGTCTTCAAACGCCGCTACTACGGGCGATATTGGCGCGACAAGCTACATTTGTAGCCTGTAGCGGGTTGTATGCATCCTGTTGTGGCGGCGTGTAAAGGTACCTGTAGAGTTAGGTACATGCAGCTTTTTTTGGTGACATCTCTATTTTTGTGATTAAAATTAGCAGCTGTGATGCCATAAATTGAAGAGTTTCAGGTTGACAGCTACATAAATAGAGCGATTTTGAAGAAAAAGGAGATTTCTTTCATTCTGTCTCATTATTGGATCCCTTGCGGCAACATTTTATTAGCTACGATAGGCTAAGCAAAAGACACTAGTCGATGTGTAAATGAAAAACATCTGGTTTATTAAACATGTTCAGTTACTGCCAAATCGCATTGCACGCTCCGCTCCCCATAGGATGAATCAGATCTTTCTCCATCTCTCTAAAACATATTGAATATTATCAGCAGGTTCAAAGTGGACACTTATTCAATGCACCCATCAATCTGGAGGTCTGGAGCCGGAGTATTTAAGGGCAACTTGTGGCCTAGAAAACATATTTCTGCTATTTCTAATCTGTCTTTGTATCGATAAGAAATTCATGCTGTCCTTCTAAATGTGGATATTTACACATTGGAATAAGTCCCATTAAAAAAAAAGACAACCTGGCTGGTTTCAGTATATAGATGAGGTACAGAATCTTGTTAGTTTCAGTACACAGATGAGGCACAGAATCTTGCTGGTTTCAGTAGACAGAGATGAGGCTCAGAATCTTGTTAGTTTCAGTTCAGATACATGAGGCTCAGAATCTTGCTGGTTTCAGTACACACAGATGAGGCACAGAATCTTGGTGGTTTCTATACACGTAGCTGAAGCATAGAATCTTGTTAGTCTCAGTACACACATATGAGGCACAGAATCTTGTTAGTTTCAGTTCATATAGATGAGGCACAGAATCTTGTTAGTTTCAGTACACACATATGAGGCACAGAATCTTGTTAGTCTCAGTACACACATATGAGGCACAGAATCTTGTTAGTTTCAGTACACACATATGAGGCACAGAATCTTGTTAGTTTCAGTTCATATAGATGAGGCACAGAATCTTGTTAGTTTCAGTACACACATATGAGGCACAGAATCTTGTTAGTTTCAGTTCATATAGATGAGGCACAGAATCTTGGTGGTTTCAGTACACACATATGAGGCACAGAATCTTGTTAGTTTCAGTTCATATAGATGAGGCACAGAATCTTGTTAGTTTCAGTACACACATATGAGGCACAGAATCTTGTTAGTTTCAGTTCATATAGATGAGGCACAGAATCTTGTTAGTTTCAGTACACACATATGAGGCACAGAATCTTGTTAGTTTCAGTTCATATAGATGAGGCACAGAATCTTGGTGGTTTCAGTACACACATATGAGGCACAGAATCTTGTTAGTTTCAGTTCATATAGATGAGGCACAGAATCTTGGTGGTTTCAGTACACACATATGAGGCACAGAATCTTGTTAGTTTCAGTTCATATAGATGAGGCACAGAATCTTGTTAGTTTCAGTACACACATATGAGGCACAGAATCTTGTTAGTTTCAGTTCATATAGATGAGGCACAGAATCTTGTTAGTTTCAGTACACAATATGAGGCACAGAATCTTGTTAGTTTCAGTTCATATAGATGAGGCACAGAATCTTGGTGGTTTCAGTACACACATATGAGGCACAGAATCTTGTTAGTTTCAGTTCATATAGATGAGGCACAGAATCTTGGTGGTTTCAGTACACACATATGAGGCACAGAATCTTGTTAGTTTCAGTTCATATAGATGAGGCATAGAATCTTGGTGGTTTCTATACACATAGCTGAAGCACAGAATCTTGTTAGTTTCAGTACACACAGATGAGGCACAGAATCTTGGTGGTTTCTGTACACACAGATGAGGCTCAGAATCTTGATGGTTCAGTACATAGATGAGGCACAGAATCTTGCTGGTTTCAATACATAGCTGAAGCACAGAATCTTGTTAGTTTCAGTACACACAGATGAGGCTCAGAATCTTGCTCGTTTCAGTACATAGATGAGGCACAGTATCTTGCTGGTTTCAGTACATACAGTACAGACCAAAAGTTTGGAGACACCTTCCCATTCAAAGAGTTTTCTTTATTTTCATGACTATGAAAATTGTAGATTGACACTGAAGGCATCAAAACTATGAATTAACACATGTGGAATTATATACTTAACAAAAAAGTGTGAAACAACTGAAAATATGTCTTATATTCTAGGTTTCTTCACGGTAGCCACCTTTTGCATTGATGACTGCTTTGCACACTCTCGGCATTCTCTTGATGAGCTTCAAGAGGTAGTCACCGGAAATGGTCTTCACTTCACAGGTGTGCCCTGTCAGGTTTAATAAGTGGGACAGTACCAGAAAATTTTCTCTACCCAGAGTTCCCTTTCTAGTCTACTTCCAATTCTCAGCAGTGTTTCCATGTCCTCCTTACACTTACAAGGACTCCACCTTGGTTCTTCGGATTCCACCCACATCCCAAAAACATTTCGGGCTGACTTCCTTTGGTATAAATATCTTGACCATGTTCATCTAGGAAAATTAGTTTGAGGACAGGGTCTACAACTTTTGTACAAGTCTGCAGGAAATCACAGCTCCATAAATGAACGGAGTCTGAATGATGACATAGAATAATCAGGCATCATCCTTCATCTGTACAGTGCCCTTCCCACCACCCAACAGTAATGAAATTACATTGCCCATCATTGATCTACTTCTAATCAGTAGCAATCAAGAGGACAAATAGATTTCCTGTCTTAGATCTAGCAGATAATCCGTTACCGTCCACTCTATTTACTCTGTCTAATCCATTAGAAGTATTTGGAATTGATCGTCCCCATTGATACCAACTTGGTTAATTCGACGTAAAATATGTAAAGACTAAGAAGTCGTTTCATTCCACCTTGACATTGCAGAAGGCTCTTGTGCCGTGGAGCTCGCGGAGTTGAGTAGAGCAAAGTATTTTGTTAATTAACATTTAGAAAACGTTTTACCTTTAGTAATACCTTCGTTCTTGGATCCCATTGTGTCAGCAGAGATTATGTTAAAGATTTCAGTTAAAGGTTCAGCTGTCACACCACTGGAATGTAGCCGATCTTGGTCTATTGATTTAGTAATTGCTCCCACAGGGAATTCCAGCACACTTTCCTATTAAGCAAAAGGTAATTTGTCCTTTGCACAACACCATGTACTTCACAAATAGTCGGAATATTACGATGGGTATTATTATTGTCATGCTAACAAGAATAAACTGCCCTCGTTCCCTGCCACGACCCTCTCAACTCTGTAGGGTGATACCAGTCATGACTATCGCGTTGTGGTGTCTGATGTCTATAAATCTGTTTCACAGCAACCTTGTTCATTAGAGATGAGCAAATGCACCATGTTCACCAAATGAACTAATTTGAGTCAAAAATACTCCAAAACCTCCAGTCCGCCTGTAAAATGTTGTCTATTCTCTTTTTCTCAATAACGAATCATCTTCACGACTGTAAGTGCAAATTCCCACATGAGCTGTGACGTCGTCTAACTATCCAGATTCACAACAAAATAGCAGCTGCATTCCCTGCCTCTGCTTTTATACTGGCTATATTTCATATTACCAGATCAGCTATATACCATGTGATGTAATAGTTGCAAGGCATTATGGGGAAGCCCTCTGAGGTCATGCAATCCTTCTCTGGCTCTTGAAGGTTTATGTAATATGTAAAATGGTATAGGCTATTTGAGCAAAGTGAATTGCGAATTGATCGAGTTTGCTAGGTTCAGAGAATTCTTGACGATTCAATACAAATTAAATTCATGTCAAATCGATTTGCTCATCTCCAATGTCTACATAAACCTCATCCGATCTAAGTATGACATATTCATTATAGTCTAAATATGATCACCTAAGCCTATTTGAAGTTTGTTTTTTTCTCCACTGGGTTGTTTCTTTCTGGATTCTTGTTATTTGTTGTCCTTGTTTCATTCCCCTTTAAACAACAGGTGTTTTCATGTGTTAATTTAATCTGCCCTATCACCCTTTGGGTGTGGCTGTTTAAACCTTCCCCTGGCTGATCTTTTCTGCTGGTGATATTATTTGTGGATTCCTCCTGGTGATACAGCCATATTGCCTTTGGATTTCTGTCAGTCAGATGGAGATCAGCTAGGTTATTTATTTCAGCTATTTATTCTATCTGCCCTACTTCTTTCAAGTTTCTTTAGCCAGAAGGTAAGAGACATTTCTTTCTACTTCACTTTTTCACTTTGTTTTCATGGTTTTATATTTTGTCACTTAGGCATCCTTTCTATCTGTGTATGCCTTCCTGATTCAGGGTTATAGTGCTCTTCCCTTCTTCCAATTCCTAAGGAGGTACGCCGAACACTCGATGGCCGATTAGGAAGCCACGTCCGAGGTGTTTCTCTTAGTCCTGTGGTAAGGGTTATTCCACCCTGTGCCGGGGCCGCTGGTGACTGCACAGCCAGGAACCTTAGTCTATACAGGAGTCCGTTGTGTTAGGTGTGTTTATTTGGAGATAGGCCATAGGTGCCTGTGTGTAATACCAAGCCAGGATCACTATTTTTGCCATGTCCAAGAATGACCACTAACCTATTCTTAGTCAAACAAAGCCATTCAAATGAATTCAACAAGTCTCCTCCTTCTTCCATAGAAGACAATGAATAGGGAATCAGTTGATCAGTGATGTCATCATTTATGGAGGAAGTTATGACATAGCGGGTATTTAGGCTCCTTCTTCTTCCATAGAAGGCAATAGATGGTGAATCAAGTGATCGGTGATTTCATAATTTAGGAAGGAAGTTATGACATAGTGGGGACTTAGGCTCCTCCTTTTTCCATAGAAGATAATGATTAGTGAATCAGTTCTTCAGTGATGTCAGCATTTAGGGAGGAAGTTATAACATAGCGGGTATTTAGGCTCCTCCTTTCTCCATAGAAGGCAATGAGTAGTGAATCAGTTGATTAGTGATGTCATCATTTTGGGAGGAAGTTATGACATAGCGGGCATTTAGGCTCCTCCTACTTCCATAGAAGGCAATAGATGGTAAATCAGTTGATTAGTGATGTCATCATTTTGGGAGGAAGTTATGACATAGTGGGGACTTAGGCTCCTCCTTCTTCCATAGAAAGCCATGAATAAGGAATAAGTTGATCAGTGATGTCATCATTTAGAGATAAAGTTATGACATAGTGGGGACTTAGGCTTCTCCTCCATCCATAGAAGACAATGGATAGCAAATCAGGTGATCAGTGATGTCACCATTTATTGAGGAAGTAGTGACATAGCGGGGATTTAAGCTCCTCCTCCTTCCATAGAAGACAATGAATAGTGAATCAGGTGATCAGTGATGTCACCATTTATTGAGGAAGTAGTGACATATTGGGGATTTAGGCTCCTCCTCCTTCCATAGAAGACAATGGATAGTGAATCAGGTGATCAGTGATGTCACCATTTATTGGGGAAGTAGTGACATAGTGGGGATTTAGGCTCCTCCTCCATCCATAGAAGACAATGGATAGCAAATCAGGTGATCAGTGATGTCACCATTTATTGAGGAAGTAGGGACATAGTGGGGATTTAAGCTCCTCCTCCTTCCATAGAAGACAATGAATAGTGAATCAGGTGATCAGTGATGTCACCATTTATTAAGGAAGTAGTGACATAGCGGGGATTTAAGCTCTCCCTCCTTCCATAGAAGACAATGAATAGTGAATCATGTGATCAGTGATGTCACCATTTATTGAGGAAGTAGTGACATATTGGGGATTTAGGCTCCTCCTCCTTCCATAGAAGACAATGGATAGTGAATCAGGTGATCAGTGATGTCACCATTTATTGGGGAAGTAGTGACATAGTAGGGATTTAGGCTCCTCCTCCATCCATAGAAGACAATGGATAGCAAATCAGGTGGTCAGTGATGTCACCATTTATTGAGGAAGTAGTGACATAGCGGGGATTTAAGCTCCTCCTCCTTCCATAGAAGACAATGAATAGTGAATCAGGTGATCAGTGATGTCACCATTTATTGAGGAAGTAGTGACATAGCGGGGATTTAAGCTCCTCCTCCTTCCATAGAAGACAATGGATAGTGAATCAGGTGATCAGTGATGTCACCATTTATTGAGGAAGTAGTGACATAGCGGGGATTTAGGCTCCTCCTCCTTCCATAGAAGACAATGGATAGTGAATCAGGTGATCAGTGATGTCACCATTTATTGAGGAAGTAGTGACATAGCGGGGATTTAGGCTCCTCCTTCTTCTGCAAAGGGCAAACATTTGTGTATCTTTTGTACAGTCTAGAATTAGATTTATACCTTTTTATTACAGACTCTATAACCCTGAACTGTATCCACCAGACCACTTTAATGGCATTTTAGATAACTTTGTATATTTTCAATCCCCAGACAACCAACATTTAAAGCATATACCGCCATCAATATGTGCATCATTATTGCTGCTCCCTGGAAACATTTTTACCTCCTCTTTCACTTGCTGCATAAATAGAATCCCATTCTCCTTCCATAATCAATAGCAGCTTTTCCGAGCCTGGGAACATCTACCTATACCTATGCTGCATTACACGTCTATCACCCCATCCCCGCACACCTCCGCTGATATAACATTGCCTTCCAGAGACAATGGAGGAATCATCCCTAGATACAGAATATATCATAAAACACAATTACACTTGTACATTACAGAGAAGGCTGAAATATATAACTGCTTATGCTGTGAATTCCACCCCAGGAGGACGAGAAATGACACTCATCTGTGTGTAAATCATGTTATCCCAGCACTTATCTTTCTGGGGCTGTCAACAATTTGTGCATGTGATAGAGAGCAGCCACAATCCAGCTCCTCTCTAAACAGGCTGAAATTGGAGGATTAGGCGTCATTATCTCACCCTCATATGGCGCCATCGTACTGCTCAAACGAGGCTCGTTAAGACCTCATACAAAAAAATTATCATTGTATAAAGGAACGGCTGTGGAGGGGGCAGAGTGCGTGCGGGTAAAAGGGGCATTTACATAAAATCACCGGGAATAAAACTGAACGGTCTCATAGGACAACTCTAATCATTATTATAGCTTGGATGATATTACCACTTGGTCTAGGTGATAACACTCGATCAACGGGATAGTCCATGATGACCAATAATGGCCACAGATCATCCAAGTTGGCTGCATATGGTGGAAATGTCCCGCTGACCATAAGAGCTTTCACTCTACAGGAGAAAGAGAAATGACCCCGCTGACCATAAGAGCTTACACTCAACAGGAGAGAAATGACCCACTGACCATAAAAGCTTGCACTCTACAGGAGAGAGAGGACCCCACTGACCATGAGAGCTTTCACTCTACAGGAGAGAGAGAAATGATTTCGCTGACCATAAGAGCTTTCACTCTAAGGGAGAGAGAGAGATGACCCTGCTTACCAGAGCATACACTCTACAGGAGAGAGAGAAATGACTCCGCTGACCATAAGAGCTTACACTCAACAGGAGAGAGAGAGTAACCCTGACTATAAGAGCTTACACTCTACAAGAAGAGAGAGAATGACCATGCTGACCAGAGCTTACACGCTACAGGAGAGAAATTAGCCCGCTGACCCTAAGAGCTTACATTCTACAGGAGAGAGAAATAACCCACTGACCATAAGAGCTTACACTCTACAGGAGAGAGAGAATGACTCAGCTGACCATAAGACTTACACTATATTTTCACTCTACCGGAGAGAGAGATGAACCCACTGACCAGCAGATACACTCTGCAGGAGATAGAAATAACCCGCTGACCATAAGAGCTTAAACTCTACAGAGAAAAGAGAGAAGAGATGACCCCACTGACCATAAGAGCCTACACTCTACAGGAGAGAGAGAGAGATGACCCCGCTGACCAGATCTTACACTCTACAGTAGAGAGAGAGATGACCCCGCTGACTATAAAAGCTTACACTCTACAGGAGAGAGAGAGGACCCCTCAAACCATAAGAGCTTACACACTGTAGGGGAGAGAGGGATGACCCCGTTGACCATAAGACCATTTATCTCTGCAAGGAAAGAGGACCTCGCTGATCGTAAGAGCTTACACTCTTCAGATTGGTGAACACAAATGGTGTCCAAAGTGGACGGGCCCTTACTAGTGGTGACTCTTAGGACATACAACTCTAGGTCAACTGAGGTGACACTGTAAGGAGGTGGTTGGAGCCAGAGACAGATTTCTGCCCCTAAGGACTGTTGTTGCTTTTATGCTCTTTTATATGATGTATAGTTGATGTATATTAATGTGTATGGTCATGATAATGTATTATTTTCCTGGGAATGGACATAGTTTTGTCAGTTACTGCTAGATGTCACTAGTCAGTTGTAGGGGGGGAACCTAGAGTTTAGAGAAAGCAGAGCTAAAAGAGTCAAAGTGAAGCTGGCCCACAAGGAAGGGATATATAGTAGTGTGGGTGAATGGAGAAGAAAGAAAAAGTGGAAGAAGTAGAATGTAGACAAAATTGCTGTGCAGGAGATAGTTGGAGGAGACTGGGCCCAAGCTGCAGTATAAGCTGAAGGAGTGAGGGGCAGGCAATCCCGTATCCAGCCGGTGAAGAGAAAATGTGGATAGTAGGGAGGTAGCTCCACCATTGGGTTATGCAGAAACAGCATGTCGGCTGGAAACCTACAGACCCCATCAGATGTGGCTCGATAAAGTGACCTCGAATGCAACATAACACATTGACTCTTGCAGAGGGACAGTGGGGATAGAACAGCGCCAATCCTTTCTTTCCCCAGATAGCTAGTAAGATATAGTTTAGTGAATGGGCTGATCGAGGGGAAGATGGTGAACTAAGCAGAAGGAATAAGCATGCGCCCTATCCTGTCTATTGTGGCTAGATTGCTAGTAAAGTACAAATCATTTTAAGCTGTAGAGGACTCCTTGTTGGTGATCTGCGACTAGGAAACAGAAGAACTGGAGCACTGAAATAGTAAGACAAAGTACAGTAAGTTACCAACTACGACCTGTGTCTATAACACGCCAGGGAAATGACCCTCTTGGCCACAACTACCACCCCTGGCCTTGTTGCAACACAAAAAAAATGGAAAATGCAGACATTGCAGACTACAATTGGTGGCATTTGGTGGTATTTAGCTTTTAGATCTGTCGGCAGCTGTTTGGGCGGTGGTTGGATCTCTCCACACCTATTGGTTAACTTGCTCTCTAGCAATTTTGATGCACCTCTATTGCATCTAAACTGGATAATGGCACCTTCCCACACTGTACAACATGTACATTGTCCATGGGCATCTCTGGTACATCTGCTTAAGTCTTTCTCTGCAGATCACAGCCCTACACAGTGCAGTGCTGAGTGATGAGTCTGCTGACCATAAGAGCTTACACTCTGCATGAGAAGAATAGAGGATCCTGCCCACCATAAGAGCTTGCACTCTACAGAAGAGAGAGAGGATCATGCTGACTATAAGAGCTTACACTCTACAGGAGAGAGATAGAGAGAGAGATAGAGAGAGAGAGAACGAGAGAGAAAGAGAGAGGGAGAAAGAGAGCGAGAGAGGGGGACTGCCCTGATTATAACACCTTACACTTAACTACAGAGATAGGACTCCACTGATCATAAGAGCTTACACTCTCCAGGAGAGAGGATCCCTCTGACCATAAGAACTTACACCCTAAGGGTGAGAGAGAGAAGATCCCGCAGATGACAGCACACACTCTACAGGAGAGAGAGGGGACCCCACTAACCATAAGAACTTACATTCTGCAAGAAAGAGAGGACCCCACTGACCATAAGAGCTTACACTCTACAGGAGAGGAAGAGAGGATCCTGATCACCATAAGAACTTACACTCTACAGAAGAGAAAGGACCTCGCTGACAATAAGAGTTTACAATCTACAGGAATGAGAGAGGATCCCGCTGACTATAAGAGCTTACAGTCTACAGCAAAGAGAGAGGATCCAACTGACTATGAGAGCTTACACTCTACAGAAGAAGAGAGGATTCCGCTAACCATAAGAGATTACACCCTGCAGGAGAGAGAGAGTGTCCCGTTGACAATAAGAGCTGACATTCTACAGGAGAGAGAGAGGACCCTCTGACCATAAGAGCTTACACCCTGCAGGAGAGAGAGAGTGTCCCGTTGACAATAAGAGTTGACATTCTACAGGAGAGAGAGAGGACCCTCTGACCATAAGAGCTTACACCCTGCAGGAGAGAGAGAGTGTCCCGTTGACTATAAGAGCTTACACTCTACAGGAGAGAGAGCGGACCCTCTGACCATAATAGCTTACACTCTACAGGAGAGAGATGACTCTGCTAACTATAAGAGCTTACACTCTACAAGAGAGAAAGGACCCTGCTGATCATAACAGGTTACACTCCAAAGAAGAAAAAGAGAGGACCCAAGTTTTTGTTTTGCAAACTAAAAATCAAATCTTAAAAATATTCGTGTGAAACTGTGAATTTCAGGAATTTCAACGCAAACTCAATCTTAATGGCTGATCCCTACAGACAACCCTTTAAGCAGTCAAAAAGACTTCTGAGTACTGTATTTTACTGGTCCTCTAGACACTGCACCACAGCGTCCGATCAGAAGGTCACAACGTGTAGTTGATCACAGATCCTCTTTAGAATCCACTCAGCGAATATCATGAGTTAAACTGAATTATTCCTTTTAGTACTGATGGAATTAAGATTTCCATTTGCGAACACTTGCAGCTTTAATCTCAGTTGCTGCCCCTTATGACCACTCCCTTCCTCTATATAAACTCATTCCTAGCTCTCTCCTATGATAGTTATAGATCTGCTATTTTGACCTTTCTGGTGAAGTTGTTCCAGTTGAATCTGTGAAGTCCCTTTCTGGAAAAGCTGTGGAGTTCCATTGTTTGTGTTTTACACTGTTTTTCGTCTCTCTCCCAGTGTTGTCTTATCGTAGTAGTAAGACTAGTGTCTTGCTGCCCTATGTATTGGTCAAAGCAAGCCCAGGGTTGGCCAGGGCCTATTTATGTGAACGTGCACTGGAGGAAGGACCTGCCTCGGGACCATAGGGAGCTCCAGGTTCAGTACTCAGGTGAGTGTTTAGAGGTGAGCCGTCTTGCTGTCACTAGGGCCTTCCTTTTAGCTTTTTCCCAGGCATTTCCTCACTGTGGTGTGGCACAAGTATCTTTGAAATTTCAACGTGTTCTGTTAAGTCTCCAATTTCTCCGCAGATTACGAAGGTTCAAGCACTCCACCGATAGGCGAGCTTCATCCTTCTTACCCTGTCATGTCTTCTTCAGCATAATCCGCTTATTGATTATGCGCAAAGATTTCTCCTCGTTTAGATGTTTTGTTTTGTTTTTTTCCCCTTAACTTCTAGTTTTTAATAGGCTTTTATCTAAACAAGTTCATTAACGCTCGGCAATAATTACGTCGGCGTAATTCTCCAAGGCGTAGCTGTGATTACCAATATGAATAGGAATGACTGTCGGCAGCCTCTATTATCTTGATCTAAAATGTATTCCTGATTACCACCCAATGGTGAACATCTTGGAATCGACCGCACGGCCCTCTCGTGAACGCACGCAACACACAAAAGAGGGAGATTTATAAACAGCCAAGGAAACATTGTAATTTACTCCGGTGCTATTTTAATTCTCCTTCTAACCGTAAAACTGTTTGTTCTAAAGAATCAGCCTTGGCGTTACCGTTGAAACAAAGGCAGTTTGGATTGACAACGCCGGCAACTAGGAGGCCTGTGTGTGCCAATGCCTCAGCTCTCTACCCGAGCAAAGGGATCCCAGCTCCTACTTCTTGAGCCGCTTAAGGTACCTTTACACGCTGCTACAACAGGATGGATACAATCCGCTACAGGCTACAAATGTAGCTTGTAGCGCCAATATAGCCCGTAGTAGCGGCGTGAGAAGACGGGACGACACAGCCGGCTACAGATACATCTGTTTCCGAGCACTGCTCGAAAACAGATGGCTACAAAGCCGATTGTAGCGAGCTGTATCGGCGTGTAAAGAAGAAACAGAAGGGTTGTTTCTACACCATGCTATGTAGCTAAGGCGTGACCCTGGCTCTGTGTTACCGCGCCCCATCAGCGATCATTGGTGGAAGCTCCTGCGTTGCGATTGGTTGTCGCCGCACAGGGCGGCATATTTAAGGAGCTGACGAGTCACACTACACAATTGCTCGAGCGTCAAGTATTAATTAGCCTCCTGCGATGCCTGTCCAATCATGGTATTATTGCTTTGTTCTATCAGCGTACGGACGTCTCGTAATCCACAATTGGAGCACGCCTATGTGCTGTCCCTGCTGCACCAGGTCCGCCCATAGTAGCTGGTTGTAGCGGTGTGTAAACGAGCTAAGATGAGCTACAGATGGCTACTTGAGACACCCGGCGATGTAGCTAGTTATAGATGTAGCGTAGCGTAGCGCACCTTGTGGCGGCGTGTAAAGAGGGTGCGTTTCCCGTTTGTAACCGTTTGGGCGTGCTCGTGCACGTGAAGTAGCGGATTGTATCCATCCTGTTGTAGCGGCGTGTAAAGGTACCTTTATAGATGGAGTGACCACTTCAAGCAGCCAAGTGACCGCTCAGTAACTTTCGCCAGTAAGCTGTCCAGAGATAGATTATCCACCTGTTGCCACAACTTGTGAAGATCTGAAGTTGTGGGTTGTATTCCTCACCTAGACAGGTTAACAATGCAACAATTTTTATTTGTATCTGTACACAGTATTACAGAAACTCCAGGTAGATGGCCACAATGCAATGCCTTCAGTTCCCAAGATCCCAACCAGCAGGCAACAACAGTCCTTAAGTTCTTTAGGATAATTCCTCATCATGACCAGAGCATGTGTATCCAGCTCCAGTCTCTATAGTCCATCCATTGGGTTGAGGACTTGGCCTCAGCCACAGATCCTCTCCCTCCCAATTCACAGCACCAACTAACTAACTTAAACAGGTGGTTTATTGTTCCAGAAGCACAGTCTCTGGCCCTGTCTGCAGGATTGTGTATTGGAGAAGCCTCCTGCAGAGAGGAACAAAGAGGCATCACCCTCCCCCATCAGAGGCAGGAAAATGAAACCAATTGCAGCCCTGACTTCATTAGAGTTCAGGGGCACCCAGGATGACACATTGTTAGGCTGGGTTCACATTTGCGGACCCCTCCGCAGCGTTCTGCAGAGGGGATCCGCAATGTGACCACAGCGGCCGCCAGCTCCTATCTTTATAATGGGAGCGCACGGTGCTGCGCTTGATAGCGCAGGACCGTGCGCACCCATTCACTCCCATATGTGATCTGTGCGCAGGCGGACGCCTGCGTACAGATCACACAGTCTCGTCCGCACCAGGAATGCAACATGTCGCGTCCCTGGTGCGGACGAGACTGTGTGATCTGTACGCAGGCGTCCGCCTACGCACAGATCACATATGGGAGTGAATGGGTGCGCACGGTCCTGCGCTGTCAAGCGCAGCACCGTGCGCTCCCATTATAAAGATAGGAGCTGGCGGCCGCTGCGGTCACATTGCGGATCCCCTCTGCAGAACACTGCGGAGGGGTCCGCAAATGTGAACCCAGCCTTACAATCCCTTCCCCTTTAAATTGTGTACTTTGAACTGAAGATCAGTAAAGAAAATCTCCAGTAATACACAACAATAATTTTGGTGTAATGAGCGCGACATGCTGCAAAAAGTATGTTCTATGTCCATTGGTCCAATAATCTTTAGTTCACAGCCAGCTCCTCACCAGCCAATGTTGAACATCTTAGAGTTGACTCCATGTACCTCTTGCAAATGTACAACTCGTTCCTAACACACTATAGAGGAGGATTTATAAACAGCCAAGGAAATGTTACCACCCAATGGTGAACATCTTGGAATCGACAGCAAAGGCCTGATTACATGAAGGCCCAGTTACACACACAGATAATTGTGCAGAGATTGTTCGCTGATCTCTGGTTGCAGTGAAATCATGGACGCATTGTTCCATTTTGTGGCCGTGTACAAATGTAACAATGTGTCCATGATTTCACTGCAACCAGAGATCTGCGAACAATCTCTGCACAATTATCTGTGTGTAACTGGGCCTTTAGAGTCCAGGGGCTAACTAGGATGACACATTGTTACAACCCCTTCCTCTTCTAATTGTGTACTTTAAACTGAAGATCAAGCAAGGAACTCTCCAAAAATACACAACAATAATATTGACGTAACCAGCGCTCTGTGCTGTCAATATTCCGCTTTACGTCCATATTTCTATAGGTCTTTTTGTTCACGGCCAGCTCCTCATACCATCCAATGGCCCATCTTGGAATCGACCATCGTTCCTCATTCTAATGCAGTCAACACACAATAGAGGAAGATTTATAATCAGTCAAGGAAACCTTGTAATTTACTCTTTTAATTCTCCTTCTAACCATAAAACTCTTTGTTCTGAATTATCAGTCTTGACGTTACGGTTGAGATAAAAGGCAGTTTGGATCGGCAAGGCCGGCAAAGGTGCGCACTTAATGTGGAGGCCTGTGTGCGCCAATGCCTGAAGCGGAAAGTCTAGAGTTGCTCTGGAATAAATGTTTTTTTTCATTATTCTGCCTGGTATTGTGATTTCCATGTCCTCGTCCTCTGACTTCCTCTAATGAGAGGCACTTGTATTGAGAACGTTTCTTACAGCTCTTGGGTCTCTGATTTCAAACAACTCCGTTGCTCTCGCTCAGAAAAGCAAGACTTGTAAAAATTTTATTAATATTTCAGATGCCGGCTGTTTAGCTCAGTGAAAAGGATCAGCGCCTGTGACAGCCAAACACTCTCTCGGAGACTGCATTAATGGCTTCCATTTAATATCGAGGGTTTGCTCCATGCTGCTCTGAGAAGAGTTTCTCTATAGAGTTCCTGATGTAGACTAGCGCTTTCTCCTTATTTTTTTTCATTCCAAACACATCTCTTTGTTTGGTTCGTGAAAAGCCACCTAGGAGTGAAAAAAAAAAAAAAGCTATTCCTATGTGATTTCCATTTGGCCTCTGGAACTGCCAACACTACTTATTCCTGTTGGGAAAGAAAAATACACTTCCTCCAGGTTTACAGAAAAAAATGACTGACTTGTTGAGAACAGTTGGAAATCTTGACTTTACAGCTCCTGATTGGCATTGGCCAAATACAAGCCAAAAAAAGAATAAGCCAAAAATGTTTATTTACTATCTATGGCACAACTGAAAATAGGAACCACGCTGATGAGATTGCCTTGACGTGGCAGGGTGGCTGAAAAGATTGATCAATGTTTTGTCAGATGTATCTCAATTTTATAATATTATACAGTTTGGAAGGAATATGTGTATTTGCAATGTTTTTATTGCAATCTGTTTTCTGGTGTGCTGGCTTTTTTTGCTGATTAAAATCTATTTTAGCTGAAAATAGAAAATGCTAGAAAAGGTAATGAAATTAGAATCTTTGGAAGGGTCTATTGAAAAATAACTTTTTTTAATCATTTTTTTTCTTTGAATTGGCTAAGACTAGTGATGAGAGGGCATGCTCGCCACAGCTTGATACTTGATTCAGCATCGGCATTGGAGTTTAAACATTTTCAAGTTTCCCATGACTTCCTTTATACACGGTACTCGAAAATCCCAGAAGCTCAATTGAGTAATGAGCTATGGCGAGCACATTCACTCATCACTTTCTAAGTGTCACACACACACGTAGAATACCACATCTCTCAGTTGCAGACCTCCACCCAGCTGGTTCCTGCACAGACTAGTACTCCAACTGCACTGTCCCTAACAGCACCTGCACAGATAGGAAAATCCATAACCGCAGGATTAGATGATGACTGCTATGGCCTTGCTACCTTATAGGCTGTCAAGAGTTTCCATACCTCCTAAGGAACCAGGAGTGAGGTTTCAAAGTACAACAAGTCAACAAGGATAGCATACAGGGCAGACAATACCAACATAACTGTGTCCAAGCAGGTATAGTTCCCTCCAGCCTGACGAATCCCCCCCCCAAGATTACCCGTGATAGTGAGAATGCCTGGGTCTCTACTTTGCTATGCTCCTGGATCGGATTCACCTAGACGTCCCCACTATCCCCCAAAGGGAATAAAGAGGCTGAGAGCAAGTAAACACACTGAGAACTTAGGCAAGACAACTGGTATAGCAGGCCTCCAGAAAATCTCCAAATAGAAGCTTAACAACAACATCAATGCAGAACAACAGTGAGCTTCAAAACACGGAATTACACAAGCATAGAATGAGTGGTCAGAGGTGGTATATATAGCAGAAGGGAAGGGTAATTACAAGCTATAGCTGAAAGCTAAGGAATACTCATCCAGCAGTGAAAAAAATCTTAACATTTCAGCATAGAACAGCAAGCACATAGTAAAACCGTAAAGTGAGCTCTGCAGTAAGCCTACGATTAATCTAACGCTGACACCTACTGACCTCAGGTGCCCCAGAGGTGAAACAGGATGAGGCTTACTCATGACACTAAGACATGTTTTGAGTGTAAAAGCAAACAAAATAAATACATGGTTCAACTTATACATAGCTATTTCACCCCAAAGTCTGCCTTTTGGCTTGTTCTTCTCAAGATACCCAAATTGGTGTTACTCCTTACCAATCGCCCGTTCTTTTATCATTTTATACCTAATTGTTTCATACATGGGAGATATCTTTAAATAATCTTTTTTTGTAATGACAAACACGACACACAAGTAGATGATTCTCCAGATGCATGAGATGTATTGTATTGTTTACTTTGGTTTATTAAAGGTTCTCTCCATTGAAATCTACAGTAATGTCTTCAGATGAAGTATGAAGATACCCGAGGATAAAAGAGAGGAATCACAAACTGCTCATTGCCTATTCTGCTCTGTACATTTGGAAACATGGAAGAAAGCCTTGAATATTTTTACAATTGTTGAATTCAGTTTTTGGTAGATTTATGTTACGGCACAAACTACACAGACACAGGAAAAAATAGGGTCTACTGTATGAGAAAGGTATGTGGGTCTATTTATTAATGGAAATGTGTCATTAGTAAAGGAGCTAGTGTTAAAATATGATTTTTATGTTTAATTCTATTTTAATTTCTCCTACCACTATCTATACAAAAAAAATCACAAATACTGATATTGTCCCACTGGTCACTGGACCTAACGTTACACTTTGGTTTTATAGCGATACGTTTTACAATGATTAAAAACACCTATTCAATAGATTACACAGGATCCACCATTCACAATAGGTGATATCACAGCTCACCCTCCTCCTGTACAATGACTGATAACACCTCTATATACAAATAGATAACACAGGATCCACCATTCACAATAGGTGATATCACAGCTCACCTCCTCCTGTACAATGACTGATAACACCTCTATATACAGTAGATAACACATGATCCACCATTCACAATAGGTGATATCACAGCTTCACCTCCTCCTGTACAATGACTGGTAACACCTCTATATATAGTAGATAACACGGATCCACCATTCACAATAGGTGATATCACAGCTCACCTCCTTCTGTACAATGACTGATAACACCTCTATATACAGTAGATAACACAGGATCCACCATTCACAATAGGTGATATCACAGCTCACCTCCTCCTGTACAATGACTGGTAACACCTCTATATATAGTAGATAACACGGGATCCACCATTCACAATAGGTGATATCACAGCTCACCTCCTCCTGTACAATGACTGATAACACCTCTATATACAGTAGATAACACAGGATCCACCATTCACAATAGGTGATATCACAGCTCACCTCCTCCTGTACAATGACTGATAACACCTCTATATACAGTAGATAACACAGGATCCACCATTCACAATAGGTGATATCACAGCTCACCTCCCCCCCTGTACAATGACTGATAACACCTCTATATACAGTAGATAACACAGGATCCACCATTCACAATAGGTGATATCACAGCTCACCTCCTCCTCCTGTACAATGACTGATAACACCTCTATATACAGTAGATAACACAGGATCCACCATTCACAATAGGTGATATCACAGCCCACCTTCTCCTCCTGTACAATGACTGATAACACCTCTATATACAGTAGATAACACAGGATCCACCATTCACAATAGGTGATATCACAGCTCACCTCCTCCTCCTGTACAATGACTGATAACACCTCTATATACAGTAGATAACACAGGATCCACCATTCACAATAGGTGATATCACAGCTCACCTCCTCCTGTACAATTACTGATAACACCTCTGTATACAGTAGATAACACAGGATCCACCATTCACAATAGCTGATATCACAGCTCACCTCCTCCAGTACAATGACTCATAACACCTCTATATTCTGTAGATAACACAGGATCCACCATTCACAATAGGTGATATCACAGCTCACCTCCTCCTCCTGTACAATGACTGATAACACCTCTATATACAGTAGATAACACAGGATCCACAATTCACAATAGGTGATGTCACAGCTCACCTCCTCCTCCTGTACAATGACTGAAAACACCTCTATAAACAGTAGATAACACAGGATCCACCATTCACAATAGGTGATATCACAGCTCACCTCCTCCTCCTCTACAATGACTGATAACACCTCTATATACAGTAGATAACACAGGATCCACCATTCACAATCGGTGATGTCACAGCTCACCTCCTCCTCCTGTACAATGACTGATAACACCTCTATATACAGTAGATAACACAGGATCCACCATTCACAATAGGTGATATCACAGCTCACCTCCTCCTCCTGTACAATGACTGATAACACCTCTATATACAGTAGATAACACAGGATCCACCATTCACAATAGATGATATCACAGCTCACCTCCTCCTCCTGTACAATGACTGATAACACCTCTATATACAGTAGATAACACAGGATCCACCATTCACAATAGGTGATGTCACAGCTCACCTCCTCCTCTTGTACAATGACTGATAACACCTCTATATACTGTAGATAACACAGGATCCACCATTCACAATAGGTGATATCACAGCTCACCTCCTCCTGTACAATGACTGATAACACCTCTATATACAGTAGATAACACAGGATCCACCATTCACAATAGGTGATATCACAGCTCACCTCCTCCTCTACAATGACTGATAACACCTCTATATACAGTAGATAACACCGGATCCACCATTCACAATAGATGATATCACAGCTCACCTCCTCCTGTACAATGACTGATAACACCTCTATATACAGTAGATAACACAGGATCCAGCATTCACAATAGGTGATGTCACAGCTCACCTTCTCCTGTACAATGACTGATAACACCTCTATATACAGTAGATAGCACAGGATCCACCATTCACAATAGGTGATATCACAGCTCACCTCCTCCTGTACAATGACTGATAACACCTCTATATACAGTAGATAACACAGGATCCACCATTCACAATAGATGATATCACAGCTCACCTCCTCCTGTACAATGACTGATAACACATCTATATACAGTAGATAACACAGGATCCACCATTCACAATAGGTGATATCACAGCTCACCTCCTCCTGTACAATGACTGATAACACCCCTATATACAGTAGATAACAGGATCCACCATTCACAATAGGTGATATCACAGCTCACCTCCTCCTGTACAATGACTGATAACACCCCTATATACAGTAGATAACAGGATCCACCATTCACAATAGGTGATATCACAGCTCACCTCCTCCTCCTGTACAATGACTGATAACACCTCTATATACAGTAGATAACACAGGATCCACCATTCACAATAGGTGATGTCACAGCTCACCTTCTCCTGTACAATGACTGATAACACCTCTATATACAGTAGATAACACAGGATCCACCATTCACAATAGGCGATATCACAGCTCACCTCCTCCTCCTGTACAATGACTGATAACACCTCTATATACAGTAGATAACACAGGATCCACCATTCACAATAGATGATATCACAGCTCACCTCCTCCTGTACAATCACTGATAACACCTCTATATACAGTAGATAACATATTGTGTGGCCTGATTACGGCATACTGAAACACATAGCCTCAATAATATGAATGTAGATCTGCATATGAGCCGCCATCTTTTCCTCCTGCGCCGGTTGTTTCTTTGTTTTTCTTCTACACTCCACTCCCTATTCTACTAAATGTTATACTTTATGCTGCAAACATCAGGTTATACAGAGGCTTCACTAGAAATATATTACTGTCAAATATAACGGCACGGGGTGATAGATTCCCTGTAAGGAGATCCGTTCCCAAGTTTGAGGAGCTTTATTATTACTTTCACCTTTACTTTGTGGTTACAGAGAAATCCCAAATGTATCAAAAATGTCTCGTTCATACTTCACGAAGAAGTGTGGAGACACGGGGGTCAGTGGGTCTCTCGTCTGCTGGCCCAGCCGGGTTTATAAAGACCGCATGGGCCAGGGCTCATCCCAACTGAACACCCGAACTCCTTAATCCTGAGCAGAACACTACTAAACAACACAGGGTGAGGGAACCACACAATGTTAAGATATTATTGGATCCTCAACAGTCAGAGGCATAAAACACATACTCAGCAAGAACAATTAATAAAACAGGCAACAGGTCTTACCCTTCCACTAGCTCACAAGGGATTAGAATATTCATGCCTTTGGGGCTTCCAGCCAATTACGCCAATCCAGCAGCACCCCACTTTTGGCGGGCACCCACTGAGAAAGGAATAGCAGCAAGCTTAGGAAACTTACTGAGAATAGCAAAGTCTATAGCCAGGTGATCGAATTGTCCCAACCTGGGTATCTTCCTAAGTAGAGTCTGATATTTCCAGACAAATCCTAGAATCCTAGGCTGAACTCTTGCAGAATATAATCCAGTTTTTGCACTTCTAGTCAGACCCGAAGTTCCTAGACGAGTCCATGCAGAGTATGATGACACGATGTTATCCTGGCAGCTGGAACCAAAATTCCTAGGCTGAGTTATGTCTTCCAGTCGGGACCAGAGCCCCTGGATAGAAGCCATGTAGGTAGTGATAAGTGAGTGCCCTAATATTCGTAATCGCTATACTTGTAATGAGTAGCTGTTAATACTCGCGTATTTATCCGAATAGCAAGTCTAATGTTAGTCAATTAGAGATAGGCACTGCCCACACATATCCGGCTATAAAACGAGTCTTTCCAGGACAGGGCGGAAGGGTGAGCTTTTTAACAATTTCAATGTCTAAAACATCTTGCTGTGTCCCCCATAGGGATCCTAACATTCAGTCTACTCTCCCTGAGGTGCCAGCTCCCTTTGAGCTGTCAATTTGTGTCACATCGATCACAATTGACAAATCCCTCACGAGCACCAGCGATACTCACCGATAATGGGTATCGCGAATACTATACTATCCATGCGAGTAGCGAATGGTAACACTACACTTGCTCATCACTACATGTAGCATATGAACTCCTGGTGACTGAAGAAAGTCCTTTTATATAGCCCGAGTCTACATCTCAGGGTAATCGTGGTCTTACAGGATTGGCTGAATAACGCCTTACTCTTATTGGTTGGCATTCAATCCGCATGCATCATTTCCTTTGCATAAATCTCCTCGTGAGCGATGATAGAAGTGGTGAGGTAATCTACACTAAATTAGCAATACACACACTACGACAATAGAAGCCTCCAAATAGTCTGGCAAGAAACAGTGACTTAGCAAACATGAGATAACAAACAAAAGACAACATGTCTGGCCAAATTAAGAACATCAAGCATTGAGAAAAGCTGGGTCGTCACTAGCAGCTTTTAATTTCTCTTCTCTATAGGAAAAATGAATAGTTATTGGCTGCTAAGGACAATGATGCCACTTTCCATTTTCGCTCTCTTTTTAACACGCGCGGTCCACTGCTTTATCTGCTGTTAATTTTGACATTTCCAGCGAGAGAATGGAGGTGAAGGTTTTTTTTTCTTCCCGCTCAAGTGACCTCTTGGAATTGACATTACAGTAACCACTGAGGAAAAATAATTATTTCGACAGTGTGCAATTTCTTTTGTCTTTTGCAGAATAACAACCACCTTCTGTTTGGAGATGTGTTGTTTTGTGCTAGCGCTTCTCAGAAAGTTTTGCTTCTCCTGTTCGCTTAGCTCCAGTCTTTTCTTTCTGTCATTGATGGGATTAATCTGCAAAAGTCATGGAATAGAAAGCATTGGGGCTCTGAGACTATTTATGACACGGTGGCACAGGCGGCATCACTCTCAAGCAATGAGACCAAACTGGATAAAAGCACCAAAGAATAAATCCTTAAAGGGAACCCATCACTTTGAACATACAGTCAGATCTGTCGGCAGAATGCTATAGAGCAGATGGAGCTGAGCGGATTGATAAAGAGCGGTGTGAAATTAGATTTATCTAACTTGTATTTTATTCATTTTCATATCTACTCATTCAGAGCTGAGGAGTCCAGTGGGCGGGGATAGCGGTCAATCACGGTCGTTAGGATCACCAGTTGACTTCTAAGAAGAATTAAAATGAAGATAATTAATGATACTGAGTCTTTTTCCACTAGACTATATATTAAGCCCCTTCCCACCTAGGATGTACCTGTACATCCTAAGTCGCCTTGTGGCGCCCCTGCGACCGGTGGCCACAGTTGGTACTGCGGCTGGGACAGGTAAGCTAAGCAACCCACACCAACACCCAACACATCCCCATCCCTAGACTTAGTACTCCATGTCAGGCAGAAGATAATGAGGGGAGCTGAGTGGTGGGTGAAGTGTAGTGAAGGAAACCCGGGAAAAGGGGTGGAGGAACCAGAACAAAACTTGGGAACACAAAGTTGGGGAGCTCGAAGTGAGAGTTCTGGTTGAGGTTTCTGGCAAGAGTGAGAGGGTGAGGAACCATACCCCCAAGTCGAGACACCCATGCAGCCCAGACACTGACACATGTGCCAGGAAGAACACGGACCCAGCGGCCAGTGCCACTGTATGGCCAATCCGGGTCCAGGGCTATCTGACCGGAGCAGAAGGAGAAGGGGTCTAAGGTGGACCTAGGAGTCAGGTACACCGAAGGACCGGGTCAACACGACAAGGGCCGGCCCTGTAGAATGTGGTCGGGGAAGATTCAAGCCCCTAGCAAGAATTAACAGCTGGGTGCGGGTCTTCATGTCCCATACCCCACCCCCGGCCAATGAAGGAAAGGCAGTCACATAGGGCTAGGAGTCCCAAGGGGTCCACCAGAAAGTCTGTGATTGCTGGCCCAGAGAATGTGCGCAGGATTGAAGAGGCCCGAAAGGTACAAGTATGCCATCCCTCTCTAGCACCACCACTGGGAAACAACACTCACTACATGATGTCTATTGAAATCAATGTGCATGATGCATGAATGTTGCGGGTCCTCCATAAACAGAGACGCTTTGTAGCTTTTCCCCCGCTCCAGCTAATTGGTGGGGGTCCATCAGAATCCCCTAGTTGGATATTTAAATAAGAGTTTTCAATATCAAACGTCCCATAATCAGACCGGTTATCAAGTATCCTATGACTAAATAATAACTTGATGAGTTTGGACAACCCTTTCATTCCTTGACCTCACTTTGAGGGACTTCCGGAATATAGAAGAACTTAACGTCATTTGAAACTAGAATCACTTCTAAACCCTGTTGATGTTTATATCCAATGATATGGAATGAAGACATTACGGGGGTGTCTCCATTTGGGGCCCACTCTATAAGTTAAAGCATAGAGCAGCTTTCACAATGGTCAACCCATGGTTGAATCCAGTGGCGGACCGTTATCCCAGGGGGCCCTGGTGCAGCCATGCAGCCGTGTTGAGGAGCGGGGGGTGCATGGGGGGAATGCTAGCAGCCGGCGGAGAGGAGTTTGCAGCGGCTCCTACCTGGTGAGCCGCACCGACTGCGCTCCAGGGAGCCGGAGTAGATGAGGAGAGGAGGGGCGGGATCAGGCAGGGAAGCAGGAAGCTTCCTGCTTCCTTGCCTGACCCTCCTCTCCTCTGACAACGGCTTACGGGGTCGGCTGGGGGCCCCCCTGCAGACTTGAAGGGGCCCCCTAGCCGGTCGGGGCCCTGGTGCAGCTGCACCAGCTGCACCACGGTAGTTCCGCCCCTGGTTGAATCGTCATTAGGTGACCAATTTCCGTCCAGTTGAAGGGAACGACTGATCAAACTGATTGCCTGGGAGGGTATTTTTAGTCAAAGGGGTCTTCTTTGCCTCCAAAAAGCAGTAGCAACCACTCTCCTGGATAACAATAAAAGTAAGATTCTATTATGGCACCAGCCTGATTCTGTTGTAAACATATTGTTTAGATCACATAACCTCAAGTAAACATGTGGTTTTGGTATAATCTGGCAGCAGGCGTTAATCTTAAGCACTTTTTATTCAGCTTTAGCCCCAGATCCCCCAGTATAAGGCAACTCCCATAGACAAAGGTTGACTGGCTAACAAGATTGGCGTTCAGTTAGCCCAGCATGAAAATGTCCCTCTGACTGTCACTTCCCTGGTACTTTGTGACCCCTAAATCCCAATCATGGGGCGTGTGTCTGTCTGGCTGTGAAAATCCATATATGTGTGTGTCTAGCAGTTTATACAGGACTGTCATTCTCTAGAACAGGCTGTCAGCAACAGATTAGAAGGAATATGTGACTTGTTCCTTTGTGGCCAGTAAAATGCAATCTGTCTCCATTACAAGCTCATTGATTCATTGCAGTAAGGTCAGGGGCCACACATCATGCCAGTCATAAGCCCTCAATCAGCCCTTAGATTTCAGGACCATAAGCAAAAGCTTCGTAAGGAAATATGGATGAGATAACAGATGGTTCAGGACCATGTACAGAGGCATCTTAAGGAAATATAGTAAGATATGAATGGTTCAGGACCATGGACAGAGGCTTCATAAGGAAATATGGTGAGATAACGGATGGTTCAGGACCATGGACAGAGGCTTCATAAGGAAATATGATGAGATAACGGATGGTTCAGGACCATGGACAGAGACTTCATAAGGAAATATGGTGAGATAACAGATGGTTCAGGACCATGGACAGAGACTTCATAAGGAAATATGGTGAGATAACGGATGGTTCAGGACCATAGACAGAGGCTTCATAAGGAAATATGGTGAGATAACGGATGGTTCAGAACCATGGACAGAGGCTTCATAAGGAAATATGGTGAGATAACGGATGGTTCAGAACCATGGACAGAGGCTTCATAAGGAAATATGGTGAGATAACGGATGGTTCAGGACCATGGACAGAGGCTTCATAAGGAAATATGGTGAGATAACGGATGGTTCAGAACCATGGACAGAGGCTTCATAAGGAAATATGGTGAGATAACGGATGGTTCAGGACCATGGACAGAGGCTTCATAAGGAAATATGGTGAGATAACAGATGGTTCAGGACCATAGACAGAGGCTTCATAAGGAAATATGGTGAGATAACGGATGGTTCAGGACCATGGACAGAGGCTTCATAAGGAAATATGGTGAGATAACGGATGGTTCAGGACCATGGACAGAGGCTTCATAAGGAAATATGGTGAGATAACGGATGGTTCAGGACCATGGACAGAAGCTTCATAAGGAAATATGGTGAGATAACGGATGGTTCAGGACCATGGACAGAGGCTTCATAAGGAAATATAGTAAGATAACAGATGATTCAGGACCATGGACAGAGGCTTCATAAGGAAACATGGTGAGATAACGGATGGTTCAGGACCATGGACAGAGGCTTCATAAGGAAATATGGTGAGATAACAGATGGTTCAGGACCATGGACAGAGGCTTCATAAGGAAATATGTGAGATAACGGATGGTTCAGGACCATGGACAGAGGCTTCATAAGGAAATATGGTGAGATAACGATGGTTCAGGACCATGGACAGAGGCTTCATAAGGAAATATGGTGGATAAACGGATGGTTCAGGACCATGGACAGAGGCTTCATAAGGAAATATGGTGAGATAACGGATGGTTCAGGACCATGGACAGAGGCTTCATAGGAAAATATGGTGAGATAACGGATGGTTCAGGACCATGGACAGAGGCTTCATAAGAATATGGGAGATAAATGGTTCAGGACCATGGACAGAGGCTCATAAGGAAATATGGGAATAACATGGTTCAGGACCATGGACAGAGGCTTCATAAGGAAATATGGTGAGATAACGGATGGTTCAGGACCATGGACAGAGGCTTCATAAGGAAATATGGTGAGATAACGATGGATTCAGGACCATGGACAGAGGCTTCATAAGGAAATATGGTGAGATAAAAGATGTTCAGGACCATGTACAGAGGCTTCATAAGGAAATATGGTGAGATAACGGATGGTTCAGGACCATGGACAGAGGCTTCATAAGGAAATATGGTGAGATAACGGATGGTTCAGGACCATGGACAGAGGCTTCATAAGGAAATATGGTGAGATAAACGGATGGTTCAGGACCATGGACAGAGGCTTCATAAGGAAATATGGTGAGATAACAGATGGTTCAGGACCATGGACAGAGGCTTCATAAGGAAATATAGTGAGATAACGATGATTCAGGACCATGGACAGAGGCATCTTAAGGAAACATAGTAAGATAACAGATGGTTCAGGACCATAGACAGAGGCTTCATAAGGAAATATGGTGAGATAACGGATGGTTCAGGACCATGGACAGGGGCTTCATAAGGAAATATAGTAAGATAATGAATGGTTCAGGACCATGGACAGAGGCTTCATAAGGAAATATGGTGAGATAACAGATGGTTCAGGACCATGGACAGGGCTTCATAAGGAAATATAGTAAGATAATGAATGGTTCAGGACCATGGACAGAGGCTTCATAAGGAAATATGGTGAGATAACAGATGGTTCAGGACCATGGACAGGGGCTTCATAAGGAATATAGTAAGATAATGAATGGTTCAGGACCATGGACAGAGGCTTCATAAGGAAATATGGTGAGATAACGGATGGTTCAGGACCATAGACAGAGGCTTCATAAGGAAATATGGTGAGATAACGATGGTTCAGGACCATGGACAGAGGCTTCATAAGGAAATATGGTGAGATAACGGATGGTTCAGGACCATGGACAGAGGCATCTAAGGAAATATAGTAAGATAACAGATGGTTCAGACCATGGACAGAGGCTTCATAAGGAAATATGGTGAGATAACGGATGGTTCAGGACCATGGACAGAGGCTTCATAAGGAAATATGGTGAGATAACGGATGGTTCAGGACCATAGACAGAGGCTTCATAAGGAAATATGGTGAGATAACGGATGTTCAGGACCATGGACAGAGGCTTCATAAGGAAATTGGTGAGATAACGGATGGTTCAGACCATGGACAGAGGCTTCATAAGGAAACATGTGAGATAATGAATGGTTCAGGACCATGGACAGAGGCATCTTAAGGAAATATAGTAAGATAACAGATGGTTCAGGACCATGGACAGAGGCTTCATAAGGAAATATGGTGAGATAACGGATGGTTCAGACCATGGACAGAGACTTCATAAGGAAATATAGTAAGATAACAGATGATTCAGGACCATGGACAGAGACTTCATAAGGAAATATGGTGAGATAACAGATGGTTCAGGACCATGACAGAGGCTTCATAAGGAAACATGGTGAGATAATGAATGGTTCAGGACCATGGACAGAGGCTTCATAAGGAAATATGGTGAGATAACAGATGGTTCAGGACCATGGACAGAGCTTCATAAGGAAATATGGTGAGATAACGGATGGTTCAGGACCATGGACAGAGACTTCATATGGAAATATGGTGAGAATAACAGATGGTTCAGGACCATAGACAGAGGCTTCATAAGGAAATATGTGAGATAACGGATGGTTCAGGACCATGGACAGAGGCTTCATAAGGAAATATGGTGAGATAACGGATGGTTCAGGACCATGGACAGAGGCTTCATAAGGAAATATGATGAGATAACGGATGGTTCAGGACCATGGACAGAGGCTTCATAAGGAAATATGGGGAGATAAGGATGGTTTCAGGACCATGGACAGAGGCTTCATAAGGAAATATGGTGAGATAACGGATGGTTCAGGACCATGGACAGAGGCTTCATAAGGAAATATGGGGAGATAACGGATGGTTCAGGACCATGGACAGAGGCTTCATAAGGAAATATGGTGAGATAACGGATGGTTCAGGACCATGGACAGAGGCTTCATAAGGAAATATGGTGAGATAACGGATGGTTCAGGACCATGGACAGAGGCTTCATAAGGAAATATGGTGAGATAACGGATGGTTCAGGACCATGGACAGAGGCTTCATAAGGAAATATGGTGAGATAACGGATGGTTCAGGACCATGGACAGAGGCTTCATAAGGAAATATGGTGAGATAAAGGATGGTTCAGGACCATAGGCAGAGGCTTCATAAGGAAATATGATGAGATAACGGATGGTTCAGGACCATGGACAGAGGCTTCATAAGGAAATATGGTGAGATAACAGATGGTTCAGGACCATGGACAGAGGCTTCATAAGGAAATATGGTGAGATAACGGATGGTTCAGGACCATGGACAGAGGCTTCATAAGGAAATATGGTGAGATAACGGATGGTTCAGGACCATGGACAGAGGCTTCATAAGGAAATATGATGAGATAACGGATGGTTCAGGACCATGGACAGAGGCTTCATAAGGAAATATGATGAGATAACGGATGGTTCAGGACCATAGACAGAGGATTCATAAGGAAATATGGTGAGATAACAGATGGTTCAGGACCATGGACAGAGGCTTCATAAGGAAATATGGTGAGATAACGGATGGTTCAGGACCATGGACAGAGGCTTCATAAGGAAATATGGTGAGATAACGGATGGTTCAGGACCGTAGACAGAGGCTTCATAAGGAAACATGGTGAGATAACGGATGGTTCAGGACCATAGACAGAGGCTTCATAAGGAAATATAGTGAGATAACGGATGGTTCAGGACCATGGACAGAGGCTTCATAAGGAAATATGGTGAAATCAGAGACGGATTCAGGTACATAGACAGAGGCTCCACAAGGAATCATGGTGAGATCATGGAGGGTTCAGGACCATGGGCATAGGATTCCTAAGCCAATATGGCGTGATGAAAGTAGGGATGGGCGAATCTACTCGTTACTACTCGGTACTCGCCGAGTAGTAAGGGATTCGCCCGACTCGTTACACTGCGAGTAATCTCAGGGATGACTCGCAGTCAGTAACGAGTCCGCAGGGAGCGAAGTAAGAGAGGGGGAGAAATGCTCCTTACCTCTCTTCCGGCTTCTGCTATGTGCTGTGTGCTGGGCTCTGGGACTTGCTGGCTGCGGCAGCTCCAGGGTCCTAGAGCCCGCCTACACAGAGATGTAGCAGAGCTGAGATAGTTCTCAGCCTGCTCACTCCCTGTGCATAGATATGTATATGTATGCACAGGGTTGTGGCAGTGAAGATGTCGTTTTTGGACTACGTCGGACGGAAGAGGATTTTTGGAGTAAAGATGGAGTCTCTAATGTCTTTTTTGTTTTATTTTTAATAAAAAAAATTTCTCTGTGTTGTGTTTTTTTTTTTTATTGAGTACTGGAAATTCATGGCGGTCATGTCTAATATTGGCGTGACCGCCATAAATTTCGGGCTTAGGGCCAGCTGATAATACAAAGCTGGCCCTAACCTCTTTATTACCCAGCGTGCCAATGCCACCAGGGCCGCTGGAAGAGCGGGGTTCAGCGCCAGAAGATGGCGCTTCAATGAACGCGCCATCTTCTGGGGCGGCTGCGGGCTGCAATTTGCAGCGGGGGGTGCCCAGAAAGCTTGGGCATCCCTGCGCTGCGGATTCCAGCCCCCAGCTGCTTAGCTGTACCTGGCTAGACATAGAAATTGCGCGGAGCCCCACGCATTTTTTTTTTTATTATTTCATGAAATTCATGAAATAATAAAAAAAAGGGCTCGCCTATATTCTTGTGTCCAGCCAGGTACAAATAGGCACCTGGGGGTTGGGGGCAGCCCGTCGCTGCCTGCTGGATCCGGCTGGTTACAAAAATACGGCGAAGCCCACGTAATTTTTTTTTTTGAAAAATCTATAAAACAATCCTAAAAAAGGATTGCATCTTTACTAACCCCTCGACCATGGTGGAAGGGTTAATAAAGAGGCAGTCCCTTTTTTAGGATTGTTTTATGTATTTTTCAGAAAAATTTCACGCGGGCTTCGCCGTATTTCTGGAACCAGCCAGATCCAGCAGGCAGCGACGGGCTGCAACCAACCCCCAGGTGCCTATTTGTACCTGGCCGGACACAAGAATATAGGCGAGCCCCCTTTTTTTATTATTTCATGAATTTCATGAAATAATTTAAAAAAAAATGCGTGGGGCTCCGCGCAATTTCTATGTCTAGCCAGGTACAGCTAAGCAGCTGGGGGCTGGAATCCGCAGCGCAGGGAGGCCCAAGCTTTCTGGGCACCCCCCGCTGCAAATTGCAGCCCGCAGCCGCCCCAGACGATGGCGCGTTCATTGAAGCGCCATCCTCTGGCGCTGAACCCCGCTCTTCCAGTGGCCCTGGTGGCAATGGCTCACTGGGTAATTAAGGGGTTAGGGCCAGCTTTGTATTATCAGCTGGCCCTAAGCCCGAAATTTATGGCGGTCACGCCAATATTAGACATGACCGCCATGAATTTCCAGTAATCAATATAAAAAAAAAAACACAGAGAAAATTTTTTATTAAAAATAAAACAAAAAAGCCATTAGTGACTCCATCTTTATTTTAAAAATCCTCTTCCGTCCGACGTAGTCCAAAACGCAATCTCAGCTCTGCTACTTCCCTGTCTGTGCTTAGACAGACAGGGATGTAGCAGAGCTGAGAACTGACTAAACAGTCAGGATTCAGCTCAGGGCATTAGGACCTGAGTTGAACTCTGCTGTCAGCCAGACTCGCTCTGCTCCGGAGATTCCCGAGCAGTGACGCAAGTTAATTTATTCACTGCTCCTGTCACCATTCGGGAATCTCCGGAAACAGAAGCAGAGAGACTCGGGGAGCTAGTCTGCGGCTGAGGCGGCAGCGGCGGCGGAGGCAGGGGTAAGTAGCCGGCCGGGCCGGTGCACCCCCCCCTCTCCCCCCTCACCCCCCCTGACCCCCCCTTCCCCCCTCCCCCCTTCAATCTTTTTTTTTTTTATTATTATTCTTTAAAAGCCAGCGGCTTTTTGCTGCTGGCTTTAAAAGAATAACAGGGGGATTTGCAGGTTTTTCCTCTGCTGCCAGACCCCTTATAGGGTCCGGCAGCAGAGGAATCGCTGCAATACTCGCCTCCCCATTCATTTACATTGGACTCGCTAGACTCGCAACGAGTAGCGAGTCCTGGACTCAGACTCGTTACAGTCTAGCGAGTCCGAGTAATTTAGGATTCGCCCATCTCTAGATGAAAGATGATATAAATGTTTCGCCCCATGCCCATGGGGTACCTGGTCCCAGGCATCAATTCACGGGGGATTGTCACTGGGACCTGTGCCCGGTCCTGTGTCCCTGGTGGTCGCTTAAAAGAGTCAATGCAAAAATAATGATAAAAATAAAAGTGATTTGTGACGCCACCTACGGTTCCGGTAATGTTGTGACGCCATAAACAGAGGCTTTGCAAGGAGACGTAGTGAGATCATCGGTGCTTTCACGACCATGGACAGAGGTAACCCGGTGAGATTATGAGTGGTTCAGGACCACAAACAGAGGCTTCATAAGAAAACATGGTGAGATCACTGATGGGTCAGGACCATAGACAGAGGTTTCATAAGAAATCATCAGGAGATCATGGATTGTTCATGGCCATGGACAGAGGTTTCATACGGGATCCTGGTGAAGTCATGGAGGGTTCAGGAACATAGACAGATGTTTTATAAGTAATGAGGGTGAGATCATGGATGGTTCAGGACCATACACAAAGTCTTCATAATGAAACACAAAGAGATCACAGACTCTGGACAAAGGTTCATAAGGGAACCATTGTGAGATCATTAGTGATTTCCAGACTGCGGACAGAGGCTTCATAAGGAGATATGGTGAGATCACGGATGGTTCAGGACCATAGACAGAGGCTTCATAAGGAGATATGGTGAGATCACGGATGATTTCATTACTATGAACAGAGGATCTATAAGAAAACATAATGAGTTCAAGGAGGGATTTGAGGTCATAGATGGAAGCTTCATAAGGAATCATGGTAAGATCATGGACGGCTTCAAGACCATAGACATAAACATCATAAGGAGAGATGAAGAAAGTATGGGTGGTTCCAGGACACAGGATTCATGAGGAAGACTGCTGAGCCTGGGGATGATCTTCCCTTAGGGAATAGTCTATGAAATCTTCGTAAATAATTAAATGTCATAACAAATCTCATCTTTAAAACTCCAATTAGAGAGAAGATCTACAAATGCTTCATTCTCTACTTTTAACGCTCCATTTGGACATCATGTCTATGTGATTCCCAACTTTCGCACCAGTTCTTACTATTTGGAGAAATTAATAGTATAAGGACGTGGAGAATGCAAGATGAAGATAGCCCCATTCCAGTCTGAGAAGATGGTAATAGAAGTCCCGGGGGGCTTATTAACCAGACCCTAAGTGGGTATGTCAGAGATGATAAGGACAGTAGCACAGAGCTCTTATCATCCTCGTCCCCTGAGGACGGCACTCCGGGCGTTGTGTTCTAGGATACACACCGGCTTGTGTCTGGTGCGCGGAGGAGCCCAACCCTTAGAGGGAACGAGCTGTAGATTTAATGCTAAAACATAGGAGACATGGGTCCCCCTGTGTTATTCTAATATTCACTTTAATATTTCTTTACAGCAAGGTCAGGTGGGTGACAGATCTGCTTTATTCTCCAATGTGTGTGTGTGTGTTTTTTCTGAAAATGGACCCTGGCGCAGACCACAATCTGGTTTCCAAGGAAACTGCTTTTTTCATTCAGGAGCCGCCACACTAAATGGAAAAGAAGAATGCGAGAAGAGGACAAAGGGAGAGCAAGTGATAGGGAGAAAGCATGGAAGCATCAGGAGGAGGCCAAGTGTAGGAGGAGAGAGGCAAGCGAGACTCTGCCGAGTGACACATTATCCTAAAAATGCCCCATTTCCTTTAATGAGGGCCGAAGACGGAGAGGCGTCAATGACTTTGATTCTGCAGCCGTTCAATTAGATGAAGCAGAATCGGTTACGGGATGAAAGGTGTCGTAGTCAGATCTCGGAATCATCAGATTCTTCAAAACATAATTGAAAATAATGTGTTAGCAATTTCTCAGTTAATGGAGGGGTGGCTCCCCGTATTCAGGACGGCCAGCAACAAAGAGTTTCACTCTGTAGGGAGGATTCATCGTATCCAGTCATTACATGGACAGACCACTGATATCAATGGCTCACTTCACGGTTGATGTCCTCCTTTATGCATCAGACTGTTGTCATGATTGATATATGTGTGTAAATGCCATTATAACAGACTTCTTCATTCACTGTGTCTTCGTGCCATAGCAGTCATAACAATAAAACTAATATTGTGCATAGCATCAAAAAAAGTTCTAACCCATTGAGACATTGCCTGTACAACACCACCAAAGGGTCCTGTGAAATCTGGTGGTAGTCAACAGCAGATCTTATAAGGGGGCTTTCACATCACGTTTATTTGGGATCCCCATGTTAGCCTATGAGTACGGATCGGATCAGATTTGCCCTTAGTGGCATCCGATTTTTTTCAGATCCGTTTTGGTCCAATTTTTTGCTGTACCCAAAATCGGAGACTGCTCCGATGTTGGGCACAGCGGATCAAATCGGACTGAATCGGCCCATAACATGGGGGCCTATGGAGCACGGGTCCAAGAAAACAGCTGATTGTTTCTCGGACTCGATTTTAGTGTACTGAGCATGCTCAGTGCACTCAAATTGCTCCTCTCCATCTAATTTCACTCACGCAATGTATATATACATTGCAGAAGTGACATTTAAGTAAAAGCAATTGTTAAAAATAAGAAAAAAATCGATTCTCACCTGTCCTGTGATCCACCGCCGTTGGCATCTCCGCATTTACAGAACCTGGCATGACAACACTGTCACATGAACAGTTATCGCGGTAACTGGTCATGTGACCGATGACGCTGAGCGGGTAGCCCCGCCCAGCGAGATCCTCTAAGCATCCCGAGATAGATGCCGCACATCTGGGGATCGCAGGACAGGTGAGGATCGATTTTTTTTATTTTTAACCCTTGGTTTTACTTAAATTTCACTTCCGCAATGTATATATACATTGTGGAAGTGAAATTACCCCGCACAGCTCTTTCTGTGTCTGGATCCATGATAATCATGGACCCAGACACAGAAATAGGTCACCTCCTGTGGTGGTGACAAAAGTACAAAAAGTAGGATCCCATGGACAGGAAAATAAACATAATGTGAAAGCAACTTAAGTCCTGTGTGTTGTGTCCTCTATCCAGATAATTAATTGAACTGAGATCTGAAGAATTCAGAGTCAAGTCATCTTTCATGATTCCGGCTCTTCCGATTACCCTTTGATGGCATCCGCTACCTCGTTCCCATCCATATGTTTCTGCTTTCCAGCCTATATAAGCTCCGGTCCATCTTCCAGACCTTTCTTGAGTAATGTGCTTTGCTACTCCAGCTATTCCAGTTTAGCTCTTTTTAGCTACTTGCAGTCTAATGTCCAGCTAAACTACACCTGCTTTCAGTTAGCCTCCTGCATCAAGCTGCTCTGTGCTGTGGATGTTTCTGCTTCAGCGTCTGCCAATCTGCCTGACTTCATGTAAACTCAGTTTGTTCTAAAAAGCTCTGCTGCAACTTTTCTATTCATTTATTTTGTTTCCGTTGCAGTGCTCAGTACTGTTCAGGACTTTACTTCTGCTACTCGGCACTGCATCTAGTTCTGGAGACTATACTGTTTCCCGGCCTTCCTGGCTGTGAACTGTTATTTATAGACTGTTCTGTTATCAGCCTCTTCCAGTGTGATCTGTTCCCAACAGACTACTCCATTTTGGACCAGTGTGAATGAACTATTACTAAGAGACTATTATGTTTTGCTTCACCGAATGAACTATTACCTACACAATTTATTAAATCTACTTTGTTTGCTGCACTTTTACATTTGTACTTTGCCATGTGTGATATTACAGACTTTAATACATTGTCTCAGTCATGTCTTTTCTCCAATGCTATTAGATTCATGAGATATCCACATTAGTTGTTACATCATTGCTCTAAACACTTTGTCATGTTCCTCGGGTCACTCCTGATCAATCTTGGCTGTATATCAGGAGCATAATGCTACTGAAAAAAGATAATGGTCTGTAACTAAGTTTTGGTGGGTTCAAGGAAATCCAAGGCACCAAAGATTCCCCTCCACAAAATATTCTTTTGATCCCAACATACACATCATATGAATTAAAAAAATATTCAAAATTTGAACCAATATAGGGCCTATATCAAGCCATTAAAAAGTGTGCATTGCAAATTTACAACCATATGGAGGGTTGTACCAAGTAAGCATGAACAGCCGGAGTTGTTCACAGAATATACTTTGATATATGTACGTTTTGGGAGGTGGGATGTGTCCAAGTAACATCTACATGAATGCCAGGACCCAAGGCTTCTAGGTAGAATATTGCCCAGAGCATCACACTGCCTTCAGATTGTCAAAGTGACACGAGTGCATCTATAGAAGTTGATTTCAGACCTATTTTATTCGTTTTATGTGATGCACAGTGCATGATCTAAATAACATTGGGGAGGTTAAAAATAAAAAAAAGACACAACAGGTTCCCTTCAACAGCCCTATGGTCAATGTCAAGACCCTCAAAAGTGCAAGGTCATTAATATACTAAGAGCTAATGTAAGCACCAGCGTCTTGGCCCTATCCTGACGTCCTGGAGGATTTGTGATGAGATGCATCATAGTATTGCCGATATGTGTTAATAATAAAGGTACAACCAATAAGTGTGAGTCAAATTCTGTAACACATAACTGTACCATCATTCTGTTGTGCCTCTATCAGTGTCTACCCTTCACGACCCATGACGTACATGTACGTCATGGGTCGGCTCCCCCACTTTGATGCGAGCTCACATCATTCCCCCAACATCTCAGCTGATGAAATCAGCTGAGATGTAGGGCTAACAGTGTTGATCGGATCCACGATACGATTGGTGCTGTTAACCCTTTGGATCACGCTGGGACTCATCAACAGTGCGATCCAAAAGCGCCACAGCGGGGACCGCACCATTCCCCGCCGGGATCGGAGATTCCGCGATAAGATTGCGGGATCTTCATGCATCACCTGATAGCCCAGAGTCCTGCGGTGACCCCAGATGCTATCAGGGATCACTTCCTGTGAGTGGTTGGCAAGTGCTGCCAACCACAGAAAGTGATCACTTGTGCTATGTCCCGATGTGCTGCAGCTCATCGGGACATAGCACAAAGCGATGGGATGCTGCAGCAGTGCGGTGTCCTATGGGGCAGTGTAAAATAAAGAAAAAATTAAAAAATAAAGTTTTTAAAAATATGAAGAAAAAAACACAAAAGTTAAAATCACCCCCCTTTTCCCCCATTAAAAATAAAAGTTTAAAAAAAATAAGAAAATACACATATTTGGTATCACTACGTTCAGAAACACCCGATCTATCAATATATAAAATCAAATAACGAGAGCCGTAAAGTGTGTAACAGAAAAACGCCAAAATTACATTATTTTGGTCGCCGCAACATTGTAATAAAATACAAAACATCACATCTACTCAAAATGGTATCATTAGAAAGGTCAGCTCAAGACACAAAAAATAAACCATCGCACAACCCCAGATCCTGAGTAATGAGAACGCTACGGGGCGCAGAACATGGCGCAAAAAGTGTGATTCTTTTTTTCAAACTTCCGAATTTCTTTTCACCACTTAGATACCAGTAAAGGTAACATGTTTGGTATCTACAAACTCTTACTGACCCGAGGTATCATACCGATACGTCAGTGTTACCAGTGCTTTTTTTGTAAAAAAATATTTCCTGGTACGCATACCCGAGGGAAAGCGTGGGGGGGGGGTAGCGGTGTTGCTGTCAGGCGCCATCCAACTCTCCCTCCATCCTCCATCCCCCTGCTCTCTCATCCACCTGATCCCTCCATCCTCCAGGTCTCTCCATCCTCCATCCACCTGATCTCTCCATCCCTCTGTGTCCTCCATCCTCAATCCCTCTGATCTCTCCATCCAACGCTCCCTCCATCCTCCATCCCCCTGCTCCTTCCATCCTCCATCCCCCTGCTCCTTCCATCCTCTATTCCCCTGCTCCTTTCATCCTTCATCCCCCTGTTCCCTTCATCCTCCTGCTCCCTCCATTCTTCATCCCCCTGGTCTCTCCATCCCCCTGCTCCGAGTCCTTTCAATTCATCCTCCATCCCCCTGCTCCTTACATCCTCGATCCCCCTGATCTCTCCATCCTCCATCACTCTTGTCTCAATTTCTCCATACCCTGCCTGTCCTGATCTCTATCCCCCCTGCATCCTCTCCCCCGTCAGTGCTGTTGTCACATACCCTGCACTGCAGCCTGCATTAGTCGTCCTCCTCCATCTTCTTTCCCTGTGGGCAAAACTCCACCCACCCGAGTCGCATGTATGTGACATCATCGCAGGTCCTCCGGCGCTGAGGGAAACTGTACTACACACAGCCTGTGAGTGACACAGCAGGTCAGTGCTGCCTGCTCTTTAGATTTTCCGGTACGCCGTACCGGTATGTACTGACGATCTTCAGATTTTCCGGTACGGCGTACCGGTATGTACCCCCACAAAAAAAGCACTGAGTGTTACCATATAGTGAACATGTCGAATAAAAAACCCAAAAAACAAATGTGTAATTGCATTTTTTTTTTTCAATTTCATCGCAGTTGGAATTTTTTTGCAATTTCCCTGTGCACTATATGGTAAAATAAATGATTTCATCTGAAAGTACAACTCGTCCTGCAAAAAACAAGCCGCCGTATGTCTATATTGACGGAAAAATAAAAAAGTTATGGCTCTTGGAAGAAGGGGTGGGAAAAACAAAAAATGGAAAGCAAAAAAATCGACGGGTGGTGAAGGGGTTAAATGGGACAAGCGCTCACCGCACAGCGGCTGGTCGTGGAGGCTTATTGTAAGACGCCCCCTCTGCCAAAAAAAGGGTTTTCAAACGGAAAACCGCTCTATAGAAAGTTAGATATGTGCATGTAGTTTTCAAACACATTCTACTTGATTGCAAACCCTATTGACAGTTACAAATTAGCACCCCAATATGGCTCTCACGAGTTCTAATTGAACTGAAGAAATACAATTATGGAACAAGAATGACTCCATTTATTGCCCAGAGAACAATTTGTGTCTGGTAATGTAGGAAATCCCATGTAGAAAATGAAGCGCCGCGTAGAACTTGCAAAGCCATAATCAGCCAATTTCCTGTAAACAAATTAAAGCATGTACACATTTGTTAGACCTGTGCCGAGCCCTGACATTTAATCATTTAATGCCTCTCGCCGGGACCCATTCAGAGTTGATACTGCCATTGTCACTGAGTGAAAATGCCCTAATTCAATACCGAGGAGCACAATTTAAGAAATGAAGATATCACAAGCAACATAGGACGTCCATTTGTAATAAGGATGATGTCTTGAGTCAGCTGTAGGGGGTGCGTCCCTGCAAGTGGTGGATAAATGCAATCATAGTCCGTCCATCTCTGATATCCATATCTAATTAAATCCCAAAACTGGCTTTCATTACGTTGCATAAAGTTCCCCCTGAAGAAGCAATATTATTAATGATGCGAAACCTGCATTAAAGGTAACATAGTAACATAGTTTTTAAGGTTGAAGGAAGACTTTTAATCCATCTACTTCAAACCATAGCCTAACATGTTGATCCAGAGGAAGGCAAAAAAAAACCGTGTGGCAACCAGGTCTGGCAACCAGGTGTGGTTATACCTTTTGATGCATAAGATTAACTTTGCCACTCAATTTTAATTATGCATTAAGGTTCTAGATGTTATAAGCCACATGACCGTGAAGGTCCTTGTTTTTTTTACTAAAGAGAGATTTTTTAAATCAGCCTTATCGCCCAGCGTGCCACCAGGGACGCTGGAAGAGCCGGGTAAAGAGCCTGGAAATGGTGCTACGATGAATGCACCATTTTCAAGGGTGGCTGCGAGCTGATGTTCTTTAGCGTGGGTGGCCCTAAAACAATGGGCCCTCACCCCGCTTAGAATACCAAACTTCATATGCCTAGTTTTACTTTGGCTGGCTGGTAAAAATATCCCTACGTGATCTCTTTGGCCAGCCAAGGTAAAACTAGGCAGCTGAGTGTGGCAGCTCGCAGCTTTATCTGTGCTAAGACTCAAAAATACAGCGGAGCCCTAGGCATTTTTTCCCCAGTATTTATTTATTCTACACCCTATGACATCAGATTGATTGCTATACACTAATGTGTATGACAACCAAGCACAGACACCGTACAGATTGTGAAAATGCAGTCTAATTGCAACAGCCAATCACTAACGCTCTCACAGAGTATGAGCATCTGTGATTGGCTGTTGCCCGGTCAGTGAAGTGAATATGCAGAAAGCTTAATAGGTGGGACCGGAAGTGAGAGGGAGAGCGGACCCGGATGCAGCGTAAGCAGCAAGAGACTGGTAAGATGATCTGTGTGTGTCTGTGTGTGGATATAGGATAACGTAGAACAAAAGCATTAGTGTATTTGCACAAATGCTTCTGTCCTAGATGAGCTACACACATCCGAACAAATACCAAACAAAACCCGAATTCCCGACTTTTCAGCAAAACGTTCGAGTTCAAGGGGCCGAACAACATTGCCAAATTCAGTCCGGATCTGACATTGATGAATGTGTTCGAGCAAAGTTCCCTCATCTCTAATTGTGATGTCACAAGATCATATTCTCAAGTAATCAGGCTCTAAACCACATAATCAAAGGTGAGAAGCCTTTATGTATGTATTACCTTTGATGAGACAAAGCAATTTTGTGCACTGGCCATAATCTAAGCCATATATTTTGTCAGGTCATACCAAAACTCCATGTCAAGGGTGTGTCACATCATGATGAGACCTCTAGGGAATCTGAGATTAGAGGGTCACAACGCATCATTGATCACAGATTCTCGTTGCCACCTGCATTACTACTATCACGTATTGGAGTGGATTTACTTTCTTTTAGTTCTGAAGGGGTCAAGGACTGTTTCCCATCTGGCTAAAACTTGTAGCTTTTATCTTAGCTGTAAAACCTCATGACCACACCCTTCCGCTATATACCGTATATACTCGCGTATAAGCCGAGTTTTTCAGCCCAAAAATTGGGCTGAAAAGTCCCCCCCTCGGCTTATACGCGGTCAATACGGTCCCCCTCAAAGTTTGTCGCCCCCACCTCACTTGCTGGCCCCCCCCGCATGCAGCGCTGCGCATATACATTACCTGTCTAGCAGCTGTCACCCTCCGGTGGCGGATCGCGGCTCCCGGCTCCGGCTTCCATCTTCCTCTCTGTCTTCCTTGTCACGTGACCGGCCGGCGTCGCGATGACGTCATCGCGATGAGCCCGGCGGCCACAAAGCAGGAAGACAGAGAGGAAGATGGAGCCCGGAGCCCAGGAGCCGCGATCCGCCACCGGCGGGTGACAGCTGCTAGACAGGTAATGTATATGCGCAGCGCTGCATGCGGGGGGGGGCCAGCAAGTGAGGTGGGGGCGCCAAACTTTGAGGGGGGCCCTGCTGGGGCCCTGTATACTACCACTGGGGCTGTATATACTACTGGGGCTGTATATACTACTGGGGCTGTATGTATACTACCACTGGGGCTGTATATACTACTGGGGCTGCTGGATACTACCACTGGGGCTGTATATACTACTGGGGCTGTATATACCTCTGGGGCTGCTGTATACTGATGGGGGGGCTGTATACTACCTCTGGGGCTGCTGGATACTACCACTGGGGCTGTATATACCACTGGGGCTGCTGTATACTACCACTGGGGCTGTATATACCTCTGGGGCTGTATGTATACTACCACTGGGGCTGTATATACTACTGGGGCTGCTGGATACTACCACTGGGGCTGTATATACTACTGGGGCTGTATATACCACTGGGGCTGCTGTATACTACCACTGGGGCTGTATATACCACTGGGGCTGCTGTATACTACCACTGGGGCTGAATATACCACTGGGGCTGCTGTATACTACCACTGGGGCTGTATATACTACTGGGGCTGCTGTATACTACCACTGGGGCTGTATATACCACTGGGGCTGTATATACTACTGGGGCTGTATATACTACTGGGGCTGCGTGTATACTACTACTGGGGCTGTATATACCACTGGGGCTGCTGTATACTACCACTGGGGCTGTATATACCTCTGGGGCTGCTGTATATACCTCTGGGGCTGCGTGTATATTACCACTGGGGCTGTATATACCACTGGGGCTGTATATACTACTGGGGCTGGGTGTATACTACCACTGGGGCTGCTGCTGTATACTACCACTGGGGCTGCTGTATATACCTCTGGGGCTGCTGTATACTACCACTGGGGCTGCTGCTGTATATACCACTGGGGCTGCTGCTGTAACACTGCTGGGGCCTGTATATACCACTGGGGAGGCTGCTGTATACCACACTGCTGGGGGCTGTATACCTGTGCTGGGGTCCACCCTTGGCTTATACACGAGTCAATAGATTTTCCCAAGTTTTGGGGCCAAAAGTAGGGGGGTCGGCTTATACACGGGTCGGCTTATACACAAGTATATACGGTATATGCATACCTGCCTTCTATCCATTGCCCATCTAATACATAAAGCTGAATGTGTGTATGTATGTGTGTATGTATGTCCGGGATTGGCATCTACACCGTCGCAACAACAGCCACAAAATTTTGCACAGTCACACATCTGGACCCCGAGAGCGTCATAGGCTATGTTGTGAGGCGAAATTTTAACCCTGCGCATTCCAGTTCACCAAACAATTTTGCCCCTATCTACATATTGGGGAAAAAGTGACAGTTACCAGTTCACAGTTGTGAATGAGAGGGGCTTAATGACAGCGCCAAAGACTAACAGCATATACCAGCATATAGTCACTAAGGTGGGGCCCCAACATGGGATATTCACCACGCACGGGGACATGTATACACACCACACGCACACAAAGAGTAACAGCAAGTGTATAGTCGCTAAGGTGCAGCTCCAACTTTGGATACTCACCACGCACCCGAACACACACACACACCACAAAGAGACACACACAACACAGAGACACACACACACCCCACGGGGACACACACACACCCTATAGCGACACATGCACTCACCCCACAGGGACACACACACACCACAAAGAGACACACACAACACAGAGACACACACACCATGGGCGTACCCAGCGTGGGGCAGGGGGGGGGCCGCTGCCCCCCCCAAGAGGAAGGGGAGTGCAGCACTGAGTGCACGCTGACCTCTGCGACTGCTGGGCCGCCTGCTCTCACTGCGGCTCAGTGGCTGTACCGTCTGCTCTCCCATCTACTGTGCAGGGCCGCTCGCTCTCCCAGCGGCTCTGCATTGCCGGCCGGCCGCCATATGCTGCATGATGGCCGCACTCAGCAAAACTGCTTGCAGCTCTCTGCTGCACAGACAGTGATCCGGCCGGCCACACTACACATTGTGCAGTGAAGGTCCGCCCCTCCTCTGCATCACCGTTCAGCAGAGTAGAGAGCAGCAGGGTCTAGAGCAGTTGCTGTGTGCGGCCATGTGTGTAGGAGGTCACAGTGCACACACTTGCCGCTGAAGAAGACATACAGCTGTGTGTGGGACAGAAGAAAGAAGATGTGCCAGAAGAATCATCTAAAGTAAAAAGAGCCCCAATGTGTGTATGTCTGCAAGTGATTGTAACTTGTATGTATATATGATTGTGTATGTGTGTATATGATTGTATATGCCTGTCTGTGTATATGACTGTGTATGTGTGTACATGATTGATTGTGAGTATATATGATTGTGCATATGTGTATATGATTGTATATGCCTGTCTGTGTATATATGATTGTGTATGAGTGTATATGATTGATTGTGAGTATATATGACTGTGTATGTGTGTATATGATTGATTGTGAGTATATATGATTGTGTATGTGTGTATATGATTGATTGTGAGTATATATGATTGTGCATGTGTGTCTATGATTGATTGTGAATATATATATATATTGTGCATATGTGTATATGATTGTATATGCCTGTCTGTGTATATGACTGATTGTGTATGTGTGTATATGATAGTGCACATGTGTATATAATTGTAAATGTCTGCATATGATTGTATATGTCTGTGTGTATGATTCTGCATGTGTGTATACAATTGTGTATGTCTGTGTATATGATTGTGTCATATACACACATGCATAATCGTATACACAGTCATATACACACAGTCATACACTCATACACACATACCATCATATTGGGTAATCATATACTCACGTACACAATCATACACAGTCATATACACACATATACATGATCATATACACATAATCATAAATGCACAATCATATACACAATGATAAATATGCACAATCATATCCACACATACAGAGTAATATAAACACATACATAATCATATACACACAATCACACACATACAGTCATATACACAAATATACATGGGCGTACCCAGAGTGGGGCAGGGGGGGACAGCCTATATATGATATAGGAGCCCTATGGGGGGCTGTTGTATATGATATGAGGGCTGTATATGAGATGGGACTCCAATATCATATACAGCCTCCCATAAGGCTCCCATATCATATACAGCCCACCCCATAGGGCTCCCATATCATATACAACCCCCCATAGGGCTCTCTTGATGGGAGCCGTATGGAGGGGCTGTATATGATACAGGAGCCCTATGAGGGCCTGAATATGATTTGGGTGCCCTATGGCAGGGTTATATATGATATGGGAGCCCTATAAGGGGGCTGTATATGATATGGGAGCTCTATGGAGGGCTGTATATGAGATGGCAGCCCTATGGAGGGCTGTATATGAGATGTGAGCCCTATGGGACATTGGGGGGGCTGTATATGAGATGGAACTTACATCTCATACAGCCCCCCATACGGGCTCCCATTTCATATACAGCCCCCCATAGGGCTCCCATTTCATATACAGCCCCCATAGGGCTCCCCAGTGGCGTAACGGGTCTGATGGGCCCCAGTGCGCAATTTTACAACCTGAACAACCATGGCTTGCCCCCCCCCCAGTTTTGATCCTGGGTACGCCCATGACACACACCACACAGACACCCCCCAGAGGGACACATACAAATACACACCCTATAGGGACACATGCACTCACCCCACAGGGACATGCACACACCACAAAGAGACACACACAACACAGAGACACACACACATCACACAGACCCCCCCCACAGGGACACACACACATACACACCCTATAGGGACACATGCACTCACCCCACAGGCATACACACACACACCCCAGGGACACACACACCACACAGACAGACACAGATGTGCACAAATCGCCTCACACAACTCGCCTCATACGTGTGCTATCTTTAATTTCCAACAATAAACATCTGATTAAAAACAGCCAATGTGCAACACATGTGCCATATAGGGAATTAAGGCAGATGTCAGTCACATGAGCTGTCTATTATGTGTATGTGTGAGGTAACATATACTGCCCGGCCGGGGGGAGGGTTTACTGTTGGCTGGAGATTTATCAGGCTGCCTGTAGCAACCAATCACAGCTCAGCTTCTATTTTCCTACAGGTCATTAATATAACATATTCAAATTCTATTTTGTTATAGCTAACAGCAGTTATTTATTAACCCGGACGTAGCCGGGTAGTACAGCTAGTTATATTATATATGCTGACTAGTTTGAAGGAACCTTCTCTTAAGAACCTGAGGAGTCCGTTTCTGTTGCTGCAGCAAAGTTCCTGTTAGAGCAGCTGAAGAGTGTTGTTTATTGTGTCCATTCCCATCTGTTTGTCTTACCTACCTCAAGATTTTTTATTGTAGTAGCGAGAATAGTATCTTGCTGGTCTGCACAGTATCCAGGGTGAGTTCAGGGCCAGCAAGGTACTAAGTGCATGACAGTGACAAGGTGGAAGAACCCATATAGGGTTCAGCCACAGGTGAGTGTTAAAAAGTGACCCCTGACCCCCTGTCCCTAACTCTATGGCCTTCTATTTTAAATCTCCTCTGGTGTTCGCTTTGTGTATCATCACATGCGTCCTCTTGCACCCTGGCGCAACACTCCATAACCATTTATGATGCCATAAGACCATGCTCTCCATGTTTGGAAAGATTATCAATGTTCAACCACAGCTACCATGTTGCTGCTCCTATCCCAAAATGAATTGTGAGATCTTTTAGGTCCCAAACATAGACATATCAAAAGCCAGGATAGGTGGAGGGAACGTATTCCATTTTGCTTGGTCCTCAGCTTAGTGTTGGCTCCTGTTCTATGTATCCTGCGCTCCTGATCCTCGGCTTAGATCCTGTTCTATGTATCCTGCGCTCCTGATCCTCAGCTTAGTTCCTGTTCTATGTATCCTGCGTTCCTGATCCTCGCCTTAGTTCCTGTACTATGTATCCTGCGTTCCTGATCCTCCGCTTAGATCCTGTTCTATGTATCCTGCGTTCCTGATCCTTATCTTAGTTCCTGTTCTATGTATCCTGCGTTCCTGATCCTCAGCTTAGTTCCTGTTCTATGTATCCTGCGCTCCTGATCCTCAGCTTAGTTCCTGTTCTATGTATCCTGCGTTCCTGATCCTCAGCTTAGTTCCTGTTCTATGTATCCTGCGTTCCTGATCCTCAGCTTAGTTCCTCTTCTATGTATCCTGCGTTCCTGATCTCAGCTTAGATCCTGTTCTATGTATCATGCGTTCCTGATCCTCAGCTTAGTTCCTGTTCTATGTATCCTGCGTTCCTGATCCTCAGCTTAGTTCCTGTTCTATGTGTCCTGCGTTCCTGATCTCAGCTTAGTTCCTGTTCTATGTATCCTGCGTTCCTGATCCTCAGCTTAGATCCTGTTCTATGTATCCTGCGCTCCTGATCCTCAGCTTAGTTCCTGTTCTATGTATCCTGCGTTCCTGATCCTTAGCTTAGTTCCTGTTCTATGTATCCTGCGCTCCTGATCCTCAGCTTAGTTCCTGTTCTATGTATCCTGCGTTCCTGATCCTCAGCTTAGTTTCTGTTCTATGTATCCTGCGTTCCTGATCCTCAGCTTAGTTCCTGTTCTATGTATCCTGCGCTCCTGATCCTCAGCTTAGTTCCTGTTCTATGTATCCTGCGTTCCTGATCCTCAGCTTAGATCCTGTTCTATGTATCCTGCGTTCCTGATCCTCAGCTTAGTTCCTGTTCTATGTATCCTGCGCTCCTGATCCTCAGCTTAGTTCCTGTTCTATGTATCCTGCGTTCCTGATCCTCAGCTTAGATCCTGTTCTATGTATCCTGCGTTCCTGATCCTCAGCTTAGTTCCTGTTCTATGTATCCTGCGCTCCTGATCCTCAGCTTAGATCCTGTTCTATGTATCCTGCGTTCCTGATCCTCGGCTTAGATCCTGTTCTATGTATCCTGCGTTCCTGATCCTCGGCTTAGTTCCTGTTCTATGTATCCTGCGTTCCTGATCCTCAGCTTAGATCCTGTTCTATGTATCCTGCGCTCCTGATCCTCAGCTTAGTTCCTGTTCTATGTATCCTGCGTTCCTGATCCTTAGCTTAGTTTCTGTTCTATGTATCCTGCGTTCCTGATCCTCGGCTTAGATCCTGTTCTATGTATCCTGCGTTCCTGATCCTCGGCTTAGTTTCTGTTCTATGTATCCTGCGCTCCTGATCCTCAGCTTAGTTCCTGTTCTATGTATCCTGCGTTCCTGATCCTCAGCTTAGTTCCTCTTCTATGTATCCTGCGTTCCTGATCCTCAGCTTAGTTCCTGTTCTATGTATCCTGCGTTCCTGATCCTTAGCTTAGTTTCTGTTCTATGTATCCTGCGTTCCTGATCCTCAGCTTAGATCCTGTTCTATGTATCCTGCGTTCCTGATCCTGCACTTAGTTCCTGTTCTATGTATCCTGCGTTCCTGATCCTCAGCTTAGTTCCTGTTCTATGTATCCTGCGTTCCTGATCCACAGCTTAGTTCCTGTTCTATGTATCCTGCGTTCCTGATCCTCAGCTTAGTTCCTGTTCTATGTATCATGCGTTCCTGATCCTCGGCTTAGATCCTGTTCTATGTATCCTGCGTTCCTGATCCTCAGCTTAGATGTTGTTCTATGTATCATGCGTTCCTGATCCTCAGCTTAGTTCCTGTTCTATGTATCCTGCGTTCCTGATCCTCAGCTTAGTTCCTGTTCTATGTATCCTGCGTTCCTGATCCTCAGCTTAGTTCCTGTTCTATGTATCCTGCGTTCCTGATCCACAGCTTAGTTCCTGTTCTATGTATCCTGCGCTCCTGATCCTCAGCTTAGTTCCTGTTCTATGTATCCTGCGTTCCTGATCCTTAGCTTAGTTCCTGTTCTATGTATCCTGCGTTCCTGATCCTCGGCTTAGTTTCTGTTCTATGTATCCTGCGCTCCTGATCCTCAGCTTAGTTCCTGTTTCTATGTATCCTGCGCTCCTGATCCTCAGCTTAGTTTCTGTTCTATGTATCCTGCGTTCCTGATCCTCAGCTTAGTTTTCTGTTCTATGTATCCTGCGTTCCTGATCCTTAGCTTAGTTCCTGTTTTATGTATCCTGTGTTCCTGATCCTCAGCTTAGTTCCTGTTCTATGTATCCTGCGTTCCTGATCCTCAGCTTAGTTCCTGTTCTATGTATCCTGCGTTCCTGATCCTCGGCTTGGATCCTGTTCTATGTATCCTCCGTTCCTGATCCTCAGCTTAGTTCCTGTTCTATGTATCCTGCGCCTCCCTGATCCTCCTCACTTATGTTACCTGATTCTATGTATCCTGCGTTCCTGATCCTCAGCTTAGTTCATGTTCTATGTATCCTGCGTTCCTGATCCTCGGCTTAGATCCTGTTCTATGTATCATGCGTTCCTGATCCTCGCTTAGTTCCTTCTATGTATCCTGCGTTCCTGATCCTCGCTTAGATCCTGTTCTATGTATCATGCGTTCCTGATCCTCGCTTAGTCCTGTTCTATGTATCCTGCGTTCCTGATCCTCGGCTTAGATCCTGTTCTATTATCTGCGTTCCTGATCCTCAGCTTAGTTCCTGTTCTATATTTCCTGCGCTCCTGATCCTCACCTTTAGTTCCTGTTCTATGTATCCTGCGTTCCTGATCCTCAGCTTAGTTCCTGTTCTATGTATCCTGCGTTCCTGATCCTCGCTTGTCCTGTTCTATGTATCCTGCGTTCCTGATCCTCTTAGTTCCTGTTCTAGTATCCTGCGCTCCTGATCCTCAGCTTAGTTCCTGTTCTATGTATCCTGCGTTTCCCGATCCTCAGCTTAGTTCCTGTTTATGTATCCTGCGTTCCTGATCCTCGGTTTAGATCCTGTTCTATGTATCTGCGTTCCTGATCCTCACTTAGTCCTGTTCTATGTATCCTCGTTCCTGATCCTCAGCTTAGTTCCTGTTCTATGTATCCTGCGTTCCTGATCCTCGTTAGTCCTGTTCTATGTATCCTGCGTTCCTGATCCTCACTTAGTTCCTGTTCTATGTATCCTGCGTTCCTGATCCTCAGCTAGTTCCTGTTCTATGTATCCTGCGTTCCTGATCCTCAGCTTAGTTCCTTTTTCTATGTATCCTGCGTTCCTGATCCTCAGCTTAGTTCCTGTTCTATGTATCCTGCTTCCTGATCCTCGCTTAGTTCCTGTTCTATGTATCCTGCGTTCCTGTCCTCAGCTTAGTTCCTGTTCTATGTATCCTGCGTTCCTGATCCTCAGCTTAGTTCCTGTTCTATGTATCCTGCGTTCCTGTCCTCGCTTAGTCCTGTTCTATGTATCCTGCGTTCCCCCTGATCCTTTAGACTCTTGTCTCCTGTTCGTCTATGTATCCTGCGTTCCTGATCCTCAGCTTAGTTCCTGTTCTATTATCCTGCGTTCTTTATCCTCGCTTAGTTCCTGTTCTATGTATCCTGCGTTCCTGATCCTCGCTTAGTTCCTGTTCTATGTATCCTGCGTTCCTGTCTCCTTAGATCCTGTTCTATGTCGCTTCTATCCTCACTTAGTTCTGTTCTATGTATCCTGCGTTCCTGATCCTCAGCTTAGTTCCTGTTCTATGTATCCCGCTTCCTGATCCTCGCTTAGTTCCTGTTCTATGTATCCTGCGTTCCTGATCCTCAGCTTAGATTCCTGTTCTATGTATCCTGCGTTCCTGATCCTCAGCTTAGTTCCTGTTCTATGTATCCTGCGTTCCTGATCCTCAGCTTAGTTCCTGTTCTATGTATCCTGCGTTCCTGATCCTCAGCTTAGTTCCTGTTCTATGTATCCTGCGTTCCTGATCCTCAGCTTAGTTCATGTTCTATGTATCCTGCGTTCCTGATCTCAGCTTAGTTCCTGTTCTATGTATCCTGCGTTCCTGATCCTCAGCTTAGTTCCTGTTCTATGTATCCTGTGTTCCTGATTCTCGGCTTAGTTCATGTTCTATGTATCCTGCGTTCCTGATCCTCAGCTTAGTTCCTGTTCTATGTATCCTGCGTTCCTGATCCTCAGCTTAGTTCCTGTTCTATGTATCCTGCGTTCCTGATCCTCAGCTTAGTTCATGTTCTATGTATCCTGCGTTCCTGATCCTCAGCTTAGTTCCTGTTCTATGTATCCTGCGTTCCTGATCCTCGGCTTAGATCCTGTTCTATGTATCCTGCGTTCCTGATCCTCAGCTTAGTTCCTGTTCTATGTATCCTGTGTTCCTGATTCTCGGCTTAGTTCATGTTCTATGTATCCTGCGCTCCTGATCCTCAGCTTAGTTCATGTTCTATGTATCCTGCGTTCCTGATCCTTAGCTTAGTTCCTGTTCTATGTATCCTGCGTTCCTGATCCTCAGCTTAGTTCATGTTCTATGTATCCTGCGCTCCTGATCCTCAGCTTAGTTCATGTTCTATGTATCCTGCGTTCCTGATCCTCAGCTTAGTTCCTGTTCTATGTATCCTGCGTTCCTGATCCTCAGCTTAGTTCCTGTTCTATGTATCCTGCGTTCCTGATCCTCGGCTTAGTTCATGTTCTATGTATCCTGCGTTCCTGATCCTCAGCTTAGTTCCTGTTCTATGTATCATGCGTTCCTGATCCTCAGCTTAGTTCATGTTCTATGTATCCTGCGTTCCTGATCCTGCACTTAGTTCATGTTCTATGTATCCTGCGTTCCTGATCCTCAGCTTAGTTCCTGTTCTATGTATCCTGCGCTCCTGATCTTCTGTTTCTGACCCGTTGGCCTCATCTGACCTCCTGTTTGTTTCTGCTTCCTCTCGTTGTTGGTTACTGTCTCCCGTGTAATAATAAGTAATTAGCCTTTGCTGATTCAGAACTCTTCATTTCTCTCACCTGCCAGCTGCTGAGATTTTATAGCAAGGCTGCCCTTCATCTAGGACAAACAGAATTAGTTTGTTGCCCTATGTTTGTCTTTATATACCCTGTAGTGCTTTATTAGGTCACCCAAGGGCACGGCTCCTCCGGCATCCTGCTAACTATGTCTTCAAGGGGATCTAACTTGATATTCGGGATAAGAGCAGGATTTTAATGTGCTGACGGCAATAACTGAATGTCCACCATCTGAGCTATGAAGTTTATTCGGTCAACGCGTTTCGAAGCATCGGCTTCTTCATCAGACCTTTTTGTTGTCCTTATGAAGAAGCTGATGCTGCGAAACGTATTGACCAAATAATTCGAATTCGAGAGCTCCGTGACTTCTAGAAAAGTTGGCTAAACTCTTCCCCAACTTTTTTGAGTTCTCTGAAGCCGAGCTGAGGCCTAGAGCCGGGAGGAACATTGAGGATGTGAAAATAAGTACAGTAAACATTGTTGTGTGGTCTGCTAGAAGGGTGCGGGGGGGGGGTTAGTCAAGTACAAAAACTCTCCACATGGCACGTTCCCCATCGGTCAAAGCGGCTTTAACAAGGTGGTAGGTATTCTGTATTTATACTGAACAAAGCTATAAATGCAACAATTTTGTTCTCACTCCCATTTTTCATGAGCCAAACTCAAAGGTCTAAGACGTTTTCTATGTTCACAAAGAGCCTTTTTCTATCAAATATTGTTCACAAATTTGTGTAAATCTGTGTCAGTGATCACTTCTCATTTGCCGAGATAATCCACCTCACAGGTGCGGCATATCAAGACGCTGATTAGACTCATGATTATTGCACAGGTGCGCCTTACGCTGGCCACAATAAAAGACCAATGTGAAATGTGCAGTTTTACTGTATTAAAGAGGACCAAGGATGTCATAAAATTAGTCAGAATCTGGTGTGACCACTATTTGCCAGTCTGCCATCTGTAAAAACTGTGATTCATCCATTAACCCTGCTGTTTTGTTCGGGTCTACTATACACTTATAATGTTCCGTTCATTTTTGACCGGAACTATTAAAGTCTTGATTTTTAGTATGATTTAAGTGTTTTATTTGAATACCAGTTTCGTTATTATACTGTATGTGAACATGGTTGTTCATAAACAAATGAAAAATGAAATAAAAAATTTCAAATTCGGTCATTTTTGACCACACTGAACAGCAGGTTTAAGAGAAGAGAACACCTCTCCAATGTGCCAGACCCCATTGAATGTGAGCATTTGCCCACTTAAGACAGATCCAATGATGACAAACTGCAGTCAGGTGGAGACCCCGATGAGAAGGACAAGCTGCAGTCAGGTGGAGACTCCGATGAGGATGACGAGCTGCAGTCAGGTGGAGACTCCGATGAGGATGACGAGCTGCAGTCAGGTGGAGACTCCGATGAGGATGATGAGCTGCAGTCAGGTGGAGACCCGGATGAGGATGATGAGCTGCAGTCAGGTGGAGACTCCAATGAGGATGACGAGCTGCAGTCAGGTGGAGACTCCGATGAGGATGACGAGCTGCAGTCAGGTGAGAACTCCGATGAGGATGACGAGCTGCAGTCAGGTGGAGACTCCGATGAGGATGATGAGCTGCAGTCAGGTGGAGACCCGGATGAGGATGATGAGCTGCAGTCAGGTGGAGACTCCAATGAGGATGACGAGCTGCAGTCAGGTGGAGACTCCGATGAGGATGATGAGCTGCAGTCAGGTGGAGACCCCGATGAGGACAATGAGCTGCAGTCAGGTGGAGACCCCGATGAGGACAATGAGCTGCAGTCAGGTGGAGACCCTGATGAGGATGATGAGCTGCAGTCAGGTGGAGACCCTGTTGAAGATGATGAGCTGCAGTCAGGTGGAGACCCTGATGAGGACGATGAGCTGCAGTCAGGTGGAGACCCCGATGAGGATGATGAGCTGCAGTCAGGTGGAGACCCGGACGAGGATGATGAGCTGCAGTCAGGTGGAGACCCTGATGAGGATGAGGAGCTGTAATCAGGTGGAGACCCTGATGAGGATGATGAGCTGCAGTCAGGTGAAGACCCTGATGAGGATGATGAGCTGCAGTCAGGTGGAGACTCCGATGAGGAGGACAAGCTGCAGTCAGGTGGAGACCCGATGAGGACAATGAGCTACAGTCAGGTGGAGACCCCGATGAGGACAAAGAGCTGCAGTCAGGTGGAGATCCTGATGAAGAGGACGAGCTGCAAATGAGCTTCCCTGAAACAGTTTGAGTAAAAAATTCTTGGGTAATGTAAACTGATTGTTGCAGCAGCAGACCTGGGGGTCGGTTTCAGATGATCTTGGAGATGAAGATACTGGATATGAAGATCCTAGGCTGTGGTGAAGGTCCTGGGCTGGTGTGAAGATCCTGAGCAGGGGTGAAGGTCCTGGGCTGGGTTGGAGAGTGTGGGCTGGGGTGGAGATCCTGGGCTGGGGTGGAGAGTGTGGGCTGGGGTGGAGACCCTGGGCAGGGGTGGAGATCCTGGGCAGGGGTGGAGAGTGTGGGCTGGGGTGGAGATCCTGGGTTGGGGTGGAGAGTGTGGGCTGGGGTGGAGATCCTGGGCTGGGGTGGAGAGTGTGGGCTGGGGTGGAGATCCTGGGCTGGGGTGGAGGTCCTGGGCTGGTGTGGTCACTGTGGTCTGCGGGTGCGAGGTCGGTTGGATATTCTGCCAAATGCTCTGTAACACCTTTGGAGATGGTTTATAGTAGAGAAATAAACATTTAATTCACATGTAACAGCTCTAGTTGTCATTCCTGCAGTCAGCTGCCAACTGCATGCTCCCACAAAACATGCGACATCTGTGGTGTAGTGTCCTATGATAAGGCTGCACATTGCAGAACGACCTTTAATTGTGGCGCACCTGTGCAATAATCATGTGTCTAATGAGAATCTTGATATTCTGCACCTGTGAGGCGGGTGGATCATCTCAGCATTAGGAGAAGTGATTGTGGTGCCCCGCAACGAGTGCGTCACAGGAGGGTGTTGCAGCCATAAATGCAGCAGCAATATTCTCTGACCCAGCAGTCAAATGGTTAACTCAGAGATCCATACCCTGCATGCATCACCTAGCATAGAGGGCCAATCAGGTCCTGGTGGGCGGAGTGCAAGGGTAGTGTGTAGTAGAAGTTTAGTCCAGCTTAGAGAGTTAGTCTCAGGTCTGGAGAAGTAACAGCAACCTAGAAGACCTCTGCAGATTCCCAGCTCTGCAACCTAGGAGAGGGGGTTGCACAGTCCCGTGCGGCTCCCTGGCCACCCTCGCTGGCCGTCTCCCTACCAACTACGGGCATCAACATGCGGGCTCAAAATCACCCCGTGCCCATCTACAGCTGGTTTGCTGGTACCGAAGCTAGCAGCAGTTCAGCTCTGCTATGCGAACCAGAGGAGTGGAGGGACCGCTCTACAGGAGCACCCCACCATCGCCAAATCCCGTCGTCTAACCAGCGGTGTACCCACCAAGGGACCCAAGGCTCCCCAAAGCATCCGGAACGTATACCCCGGATAGGGCATTCAAGCAGCCTCCCTGTACCCGATCTGGTATTCCTGGGCGACAACGGCAACTTACTTAGATAGAATGGAGGAACACCGCGGATCTCTGAGGGACACCTATCACTGCTGAGTCCACCCGGTCTGCTACCCACAAACTGTATGCCATGTACTTGCTTGCTGGTTACAGTAAAGACCCGTTACAGAGACTTACAGTGTCCGTGCTTTCTTATGAACTGTCTGTCCGCACCATAAGGTAACCGCAGCTGCCGCACAACATCTTAAGCAGCTCCAGCCTCCGGGGATCACCGCTCAGCCTGTGGGGAGCGTTCCATCTTGCTGCATTCCATCCCCCGGAGGTCCCGCAGCGTCGGTACAGTTACCGAAACACTCATAGGTGGCGTCACGAAACAATTAACCCCTTAATCTGTTCCCACAAGACGTCTCTTCTTTTTGATCTGCACTCAACCGGGCCCCACTACCGACAGGCGCGGTCCACCCGTGACAAGGAGGAAGAAGCTACAGCCTGTCTAAACCGGAGTCCCGGCCGCGGTGAGTCATGATCACTACCAGCTGTAGACAAATTCGTGAACAATATTTGAGGGAAAACGTCCTAGATCTTTGAGTTCAGCTCATGAAATATTGGAGTAAAAACAAAAGTGTTGCTTGTGTTTATGTTGTTGTTCAGTATATATAAGTTTATAGATGTTGTTGTGAGCCATAAATACTCTTATATGGAAAGATAAAAGTGAAGGGTATCGGTCAGACAAGACCCAAAGCTCTTCTCTGCCTGGAGTCAATTGGGGACAGGTTGAATGCACATGAATCAATCAGGGAGAACAAAGGAACCACATCAGGGAGGAAAGGAGCGAATGCTAATGCTGTAAACTTCAGCTAGACCCTGTAAAAGGTTTGATAGGGCTTAACAATTACAGATAGAAGAAATGTCATCATTTCATGTTCTCAGGAATTAAGCGTTAATGAAAAAAGTGAAATCTTTTGACCGGCAGCTCTTCAAAGTGAAGTGTTCCATGTTGGGTCTCCGCCGGTCACAGCAGACTGTTTAGGGGGAAAAAAAATGTTCTGAAATGCAAATTTTATTATAAAACCCTGTAGAAAAGTTAAGAACAATAACATGCAAATGAACGTCTCGTCAACGAAAGGACAAAAGTTTCCGCTCAAGACTCTCGTCAAGCAACTTCTTCCCGATGAGAGGTGACGAGGAAACATTAAAGACGAGCGATCCGAGAAAAACTGGTGTCATCAACAAAAGAGGAGAATCCGCACACAGGATTGATTTTAACACTTTATTTCGTTGCACGTTATTATTTTTATTTCATTTCCTATCGCCGTGAAGCCGCGTCTTATCGACAACCGCGCTGAAGTTCATTTCCAACCAAAGAAATTACAACTGTTTTGCAGCTGCTCCCCGCGGAATACACCAGCAATAAATGGTTTTAATCCACCTCCTGTGCACAAAGAACGAGGGATGATGTCCAGAACACACATATATCTTCCCTGTATACAAACACCAGGGTGTCAGCGTTTAATAGGAGTCCTCTAGATTTCATTATGGGCTTGTCCATTTCGAGAGATATAGGAATCGCGAAGCCATAGAACCTGTCAGGACAGAATAGAGGTAGGTCAGACGTGGAGACAAAACGGCCAAGATATCCGGACGTGAAGTGTCGGAGGATTCATGGCGAGGCGGGTATAACAAAGCCATCAGTGGGAAAGTTTCTCTGGCCGGATTCCAACGTGCAGTCAGTAAACGGGACATCTTTATAACCAGAAACAGGTGTGCCACCTCCGCACTGACATGAAAGTCTAACGAGAGTTTTATGGTTGGTATACACATTATAGGAACAATCTGCTTCATGCCCCAGAGATAAATGAGGCTTGCTGATTCCGAGTCATCGTCTGTTCCAATTTCATGGCAACAAAAAAAAGTCTAGTGACTTTGTGTTCTTCCACTGCTGTGAAATACAGTGCAATGTCAGCTCCGGCCATAGACAATACACTACAATAGCATTATCCTCTCGTACCAACCTCGGTATACAATGGACTCAATTAGCATTATCCTCCCGTAGCTCCCTCTGTATACAATGGACTCACATAGCATTATCCTCCCATAACAACCTGTGTATACAATGGACTCACATAGCATTATCCTCCTATCGCTCTCCCTGAAGATACATGTCTACAGAATTGTCCTCCCATAGCCCCCTCTGTAGACAATGGGCTCCCATAGTGTTATCCTCCCATAGCTCCCTCTGTAGACAATGGGCTCCCATAGTGTTATCCTCCCATAGCCCCCTCTGTAGACAATGGGCTCCCATATTGTTATCCTCCCATAGCCCCCTCTGTAGAAAATGGGCTCCCATAGTGTTATCCTCCCATAGCCCCCTCTGTAGAAAATGGGCTCCATAGTGTTATCCTCCCATAGCCCCCTCTGCAGACAATGGGCTCCCATAGTGTTATCCTCCCATAGTCCCCTCTGTAGAAAATGGGCTCCCATAGTGTTATCCTCCCATAGCTCTCTCTGTAGACAATGGGCTCCCATATTGTTATCCTCCCATAGCCCCCTCTGTAGAAAATGGGCTCCCATAGTGTTATCCTCCCATAGCCCCCTCTGCAGACAATGGGCTCCCATAGTGTTATCCTCCCATAGCTCCCTCTGTAGACAATGGGCTCCCATAGTGTTATCCTCCCATAGCTCCCTCTGTAGACAATGGGCTCCCATAGTGTTATCCTCCCATAGCTCTCTGTAGACAATGGGCTCCCATAGTGTTATCCCATAGCCCCCTCTGTAGACAATGGGCTCCCATAGTGTTATACTCCCATAGCCTCCTCTGTAGACAATGGGCTCCCATAGTGTTATCCTCCCATAGCCCCCTCTGTAGACAATGGGCTCCCATAGTGTTATCCTCCCATAGCTCCCTCTGTAGACAATGGGCTCCCATATTGTTATCCTCCCATAGCCCCCTCTATAGACAATGGGCTCCCATAGTTTTATCCTCCCATAGCCCCCTCTGTAGACAATGGGCTCCCATAGTGTTATCCTCCCATAGCCCCCTCTGTAGACAATGGGCTCCCATAGTTTTATCCTCCCATAGCCCCCTCTGTAGACAATAGGCTCCAATAGTGTTATCCTCCAATAGCACCCTCCGTAGACAATGGACTCCCACAGCATTATCCTCCCATACTACCCTCTGTAGGCAATTGGCTCTCACAGGATTATCATCCTATACCACCCTCCACAGACAATATGCTCCAATAGAACTATGCCAAAATTGCAACCTCCATAAACCATGGATTTCCATAGAATCATCCCTGTGTACCTCCCTCTGTAGATAATGGACCCCCAGATCATTATTCATCCATACCACCCTCTATAGACAATGGACCCCCTCAGAATTATCCTCCCATACCACCGTTTGTAGGCCTTGGGCTCCCACAGCATTATCCTCCCATATCACCCTCTATAGACAATAGGCCTCCACAGCATTATCCTCCCATACCACAATCTGTAGGCCATGGGCTCCCACAGCATTATCCTCCCACACCAGCCTCTGTAGGCAATAGGCTCCCACAGCATTATCCTCCCACACCAGCCTCTGTAGGCAATAGGCTCCCACAGCATTATCTTTCCATGCCAGCCTCTGTAGACAATCGACCCCCACAATATTATCCTCCATACCACACTCCATAGACAATAAACCCCAACAACATTATCCTCCATACCATTCTCTGTAGGCAATATACTCCATTAGAACTATGCTAAAATTGCACCCTCCATAAACAATAGATTCCCATAGAATCATCCCTGCACAGCACCCTCCTTATACAATGGACCCCATAGAATCATCCCTCAATATTACCCTTCATAAACAATGGACTCTCCCAAAATCATCCCTCCATTGCACCCTCTAATGGAGCACCAGACCTGCTCCATTACATAGTGCCACATATATCAATGTATATCCTGTATAACACTAGAGAGGCTCTTTACAACTTTGGCCAATGGGTGAGACTCATGAAGAGAGGACCCCTTTATATTAACTCTGAGTTTCCCATTACTGCCTAAGAAACTGGGTTCTTTAAACTGGACAACCCTCTTGAAGAGATACTGAGGTGTAATACTACATGACACTCATAGATGGGCATTGAGATGTTTAGGAAGAAATTAGCCACTTTTTCTTGTCCTCAAAGTTATTCTCAAGTTGTCTCTCGAGCAGCTCAGACGCCTTCAGTCTCCTTACTTCCCGGATCCTGGTAGGTGGGGTCTCCTCCTTGAGCGCGGTGAGGAGCAGAGCTGTTGTATTAGTAAAACTGCAGTGCTCCTTACAAGTTCTGCTGTAACACATTTAACTATCAGTGGATTGTTCTGGTCTGTAAACTGCTATCACTATATTAGCATATAGAGAGAACAGGACCTTTAAACAAGCACACAGCTCTGGACAGTGAGAGCCATGATTAGAAGAATAGCTGATTATATCAGCATCTTGTTATGAGCTGATAGAGAGGGAGGTGACAGGTAACTGCTGTATAGAAATCAATGGGCTAGAGAGAAGAGGCTGATCTGTTAAAGGGAACCTGCCACCAGCCGTGTCTCTCTCCATAAAGAGAACATGTTTCCTCTTAGCCTCTGACACAGCTAGATCAGAACTCATACTTTGCACTGACGAGAGCCAATACCCCGAAACACCATATCTGCAAATTGAGATGATGATCTGGTTTTAATCCTAAATCATATGACAAAACTCATTAAAGGGTCAATATTGACTTTTAGAACAGAAGATGAGAAGACGGGTGTACCATGGTCCTTCATCAGGGATAGGTGCCAGGATAGGCGCCGAAACGCGTAGGAGGAAGAAAATAAAGCTTGGAAATTTATTCAAGGAAAATTTGGCTTTTTGGTGAGTTTTTGCATTTGGAGCAGCGCGGACCGTGGTACACCCGTCTTCCCATCTTCTGTTCTGGATTCACCACTTGGTCAGTGGTCGGTGGAGGTCCTGCAGCAGCCCTTTGATTGCTTCACGCTTACAAACCAGTTGTGGGGATCACAACTGCACCAGGTGAGTGGTTCCTCTATACCACCATTCTTATAGTGTCACTAGTGATAGGGCACTATTGCGCCTCTTGTCCCCCACCCCTTTTATATTTTTTTAAATATTGACTTTTAGGATTGCTACTTCCAATAGGTGGTGCTAGAGTTCAAGCTTACTTCCTCTCTGATGGTCTGATAGGCATCCTCGCTGTAGCGTCTGTCCCACTCCTCTTCTTCTAATCCGTCTTTCGGCTCTGATTAAAGTAGAGATACAGTAGGTTCCCTTTAATAGTCAACTGCTCTCCTAAAATGTATCTACTGCCCAGGCACTAACCAGCAGTAGTGGCCAACCTCCATGGAAATCAGCTGTACACTATGTAAGATAAAAGCTCTCACAGCAGGAAAAATACAGCAGAAAAGAAAGTAAATTGGAAACTTGCCTATTTTCATTGTATCTAATTAAGCAATTTAATAACTTTAGACTGCCCCTTTAACAATGGAGCACCTCTCTTCTTAGAGCTTAGATTCTGCTTGTATTAAATCATTCCTCTGTAATTCTTTTTTTTTTTGCAGAGGCTAAATCACAAACATTAGTTCCCCTCCCAGTTATATAGGACCCTATTAAATGACTGATTTTAGAGGGAATTTGTCAGCAGATTTTTGCTATTTAATCTAAGAGCAGTAGGATGCAGGGGCAGAGATCCTGATTCTAGTTTTGTGTTACCTTCTGGACTGTTGTTTCAATAAAATCAGTGTGTTATTTGCAGGAATTTATCACTGCAGGACTAGGTGCCTCAAGCCATGCTGTCCTCCTGCTGTATACTGTATAACCACTCCTCCACCACTAATCGGCAGCTTTCTGGCTATGCACATTGTACACAGAAAGCTGCCAATCAGTGGTGCAGATAGGGCTATAAACAACTCAGTATTCAGAGAACTGCTAGATCTGCAGCAGAGAAAACTGTGATTTTGTCAAAATAACAGCAAGCAGCCCTGTAAGTGATATACTAGAATTAAAGGGATCCTGTCACCCCCAAAACACCTGTAAACCTATTAAAAGCTGTCCCTAGAGCATATTAACACTTTCCCTACACTCTTTTTATCTCCTAAATGCAGTAAGTGACATTGACTAAAAACGTTTTATAAGTACCTGATTAGTGATGATAATGAGTGACTATGCTATTCATAGTCACTCATCAAGACTGCCCCTCTGCTTCATAGCACGCCTGAATAGGCGTGATATACATCCAGGATTCCAAATCGCGCCTCCCCGCTGTGCCCTGTGTTCGTAGGAGGCTGCAGTGTGGCTTGTGACGCGATCCGCGTCATTCCCGGCGCCGGGTGACGTATTTACCCCGGCGCCGCGCTGTCAGCTTCAAAATGCGCACTGCGCATGCGCATTGGGCATGCGCAGTGCACATTTTGAAGCTGACAGCGCGGCGCCGATGTAAATACGTCACCCGGCGCCGGGAATGACGCGGATCGCGTCACAAGCCACACTGCAGCCTCCTACGAACACAGGGCACAGCGGGGAGGCGCGATTTGGAATCCTGGATGTATATCACGCCTATTCAGGCGTGCTATGAAGCAGAGGGGCAGTCTTGATGAGTGACTATGAATAGCATAGTCACTCATTATCATCACTAATCAGGTACTTATAAAACGTTTTTAGTCAATGTCACTTACTGCATTTAGGAGATAAAAAGAGTGTAGGGAAAGTGTTAATATGCTCTAGGGACAGGTTTTAATAGGTTTACAGGTGTTTTGGGGGTGACAGGATCCCTTTAAGGTCTCGGCGCAAACTTCTAGTGACAGATTCTCTTTAAAGGGTTGTCAGGGCTTTTTATAAATTTTGTGTGTGTATCTAGGCTGCAAAATGCTGACAGTTTGTAATTTACACCCTTTGAGCATTTTGCATTGTTATCTAGATATCACGACTCAGCGTGTGGAGAATCTGCTCTCCCTCATCTAGAGATGTGGTGTTTTGAGACCTTGTTGTAATTTCACAACTGGACATTACACCAGACTGCAACAGTCTCAACCCAGTCACCAGCAAGCCTGCCCCAGGCTCCAACAGGCCCACCCCAGTCTCCAGCAGGTATGACCCAGTCTCCAACAGGCCCCGCTCCAGTCTCCAACATGCCTGCCCCATCTCCAATAGGACCACCTTCAGCACAGTTCATCTCCTTCACCATTCCAGCACTGTCACTGACGCAATCCTGTCTGTATCACTGTGCTGCAACCATCCTGTCTGTGAAGAAGACCGCTCTGTCCAACTGATACGGTATATGCGCGGTAATCTTCACAGGGGTCAGCGTTGTCACTGAAGCAATCTTCTTGATATATCACTGTAGCTGACCTTCTGTGAAGGAGATGACCGCGCAGACATAGAGTGGTCTTCTTCACAGAGGGAATGGTTGTGGCAGAGATGCAGAAGGAGGATCACTTTAGTGACAGTGCAGACACGGTGAAGAAGAATGAACTGTGCTGATGGTAGAGGTGGTCATATTGGAGAAGGGGCGGGCATGCTGGAGACTGGGGCGGGCATGCTGGAGACTGGGGCGGGCATGCTGGAGACTGGGGCGGGCATGCTGGAGACTGGGGTGGACATGCTAGGGACTGGGGCGGGCATGCTGGAGACTGGGGTGGACATGCTAGGGACTGGGGCATGACTTCCAGTTGTGACATTACAGCCATACTCCAAAACAACTCATCTCTAGATGGGGGTGAGCAGCTTCTCCTCCACACGCTGAATGCTGATATCTAGGTAACCATGCAAAATGCTAACAGGGTGTAAATTATAAACTGTAAGTACACAGAGATTTTATGAAAAGCCCAGACAACCCCTTTAAGGGAACCTATATTCTAAAGGTAGATGCACTGTTAGGGCCCCTTTACACACGGCTACATTTCTAGGGTGGCTACAGGTAACTTACTGGTTGCAGTGAAATCATGGAGAGATGATTCCATTTGTACACAGCAACAAGATAGAACCTTGTCTCCATGATTTCACTGCAACCAGTAAGTTACCTGTAGCCACCCTAGAAATGTAGCCGTGTGTAAAGGGGCCCTTAATAAGTAAACCTCAATAAATGTCCTAGTATTAGTTGATAGCGGTCTATAACTGTAATGGTACCTTTACACGCCGCTACAGAAGGTTGGAAACAACCGGGTGTCTCACGTGCACGAGCCTGTTCCAATGGTTGCAAACAGTACCCGATACCGCCTTTACACGCCGCTACAAAGTGCTCTATAGAAGGCTTAATCTACCTCTGGATGCACCGCCGGGTGCTCAAGTTACCTTCTGCAGAGCACCTTACCTCATTTACACGCCGCTACAGAAGGTAATATGGGAGGACCTGGGGCAGCAGGGACAACACATAGGCGTGCCAGAGTTGTGTATTATGTGGCGCTCTTACGATGATTGGACAATGCAATAGTATCATGATTGGGCAGCCATGCAGGAAGGATGGCTAATACATGATGCTATTGCAATTGTGTAGTGTGACTGGTCAGCTCCTTAAATATGCCGCCCTATGCAGTGACAACCAATCGTAACGCAGGAGCGTCCACCAATGATCGCTGATGGGGCGCGGTATCCTGGAGGCTGTGTCACACCCCGGGGAGTTAACGAGGTGACGAAAAAACCTTCCTGTTCCTCATTTACAGGCCGCTACCATCGGGTTGAAACCAACCTGTTTTAGAGCTCTGCTCTGAAACAGGTGTCGAGAGTGACAGGTGGCAACAACCTACTTTACACGCCGCTACAGAGGGTTGATTTGACGGTGCAAGATACATTTGTCTCCGACACCCGGTTGTTTCCAACCTTCTGTAGCGGCGTGTAAAGGTACCATTAGGCAACAAAGGAGCAGCAGATCTGGTGGTTAGAAATCTGAAAAGGGGAGGAATAGTTTTTTTCCAAAAACAGAAGATCTTTGTCGATTAGTGCAATGTGCTGTAAGAGATAGTTGGAAGAGTTGCAGAAGAATGGATTTGAAGGTCCCTTTTGTCCTCCGATGCTCACAGATGTCAATAGATGCTGTCCAGCCGAGGTCCCCGGAGAAGATCCAATGTCAGGACTTTGATGGTTTATTGAGAAGGCTTTCTAGCAGAAATTGTCATCACTTACCATCAGGACCTCTTCAGTAACACGTCGTCTTTTCTTCCGAACCGTCTCATAAGCATTCCGTCCTCGTCCATATCCACTCACCGACACGAGCATTGTCACACAATTCTTTTTCTTCTATCCAGATCAGTAGGGTTTGCTGTATATTTCTGCTCGGTGTTTGCTCCTGTAAGGGCCCTTTCACATCAGCGTTTATTTGAAATCGCGGCAGATGCGGTGAAAAAACCGCATCTGCCGCGATTACCGCATACCGGCTGCACTTGCGGCGCAGTTGCGGTAATCCCCATAGAAAGTATAGGGGGACTTGCGGCAGGTGCGGCAAGTGCAGTTTTGCACTTGCGGCAAGTGCGGCCGCGAAAAAAAACCGCACTTGCCGCAAGTCCCCCTATACTTTATATGGGGATTACCGCAACCGCGCCGCAAGTGCAGCGGTTATGCGGCAATAGCGGCAGATGCGGTTTTTTCACCGCATCTGCCGCGATTTCAAATAAACGCTGATGTGAAAGGGCCCTTATTCTGCTTTCTCTCGGATTGGAGCTGACTCATGGATTTCTTTTTATAATAGCAGCTGAATAACTGCTTTTCCCCCTGTGTAGTGAGCATGCTGGAGACTGGGGTGGGCATGCCGGGTACTGGGGTGGGCATGCTGGAGACTGGGGCGGGCATGCTGGAGACTGGGGCGGGCATGCTGGAGACTGGGGCGGACCTGCTGGAGACTGGGGTGGGCCTGCTGGAGACTGGGGTGGGCCTGCTGGAGACTGGGGTGGGCCTGCTGGAGACTGGGGTGGGCATGCTGGGGACTGGGGTGGGCATGCCAGGGACTGGGGCGGACCTGCTGGAGACTGGGGTGGGCCTGCTGGAGACTGGAGTGGGCATGCTGGAGACTGGGTGTAACCTCCAGTTGTGACATTACAGCCAGGCTCCAAAACAATGCACCTCTAGACGGGGGTGAGCAGCTTCTCCATACACACAGAATGCTGATATCAAGGTAACCATGCAAAATGCTAACAGGGTGTAAATTATAAACTGTTAGCATTTTGCAGGCTAGATACATACACAGATTTAATTAAAAGCCTGGGCAACCCCTTTAAGGGAACCTATAATGTAAAGGTAGATGCACTGGTAATAACTAAACCTCAATAAATGTCCTAGTATGAGTTGATAGCGGTCTCTAACTGTCAAGCAACGAAGGAGCAGCCAAAGATCTGGTGTTTAGGGATCCGAAATGAGGACGAATAGTTTTTTTTTTCCAAAAACAGAAGATCTTTGTCGATTAGTGCAATGTGCTGTAAGAAAGAGTTGGAAGAGTTGCAGAAGAATGGATTTGAAGGCCCCTTTTATCCTCCGTTGCTCACAGATGTCAGTTGATGCCGTCCAGCCGAGGTCCCCGGAGAAGATCCAATGTCAGGACTTTGATGGTTTATTGAGAAGGCTTTCTAGCAGAAATTGTCATCACTTACCATCAGGACCTCTTCAGTAACACGTCGTCTGTTCTTCCGAACCGTCTCATAAGCATTCAGTCCTCGTCCATATCCACTCACCGACACGAGCATTGTCACACAATTCCCTTCTCTTCTATCTAGATCAGTAGGGTTTGCTGTATATTTCTGCTCGGTGTTTGCTCCTGTTATTCTGCTTTCTCTCGGATTGGAGCTGACTCATGGATTTCTTTTTATAATAGCGGCTGAATAACTGCTTTTTCCCCTGTGTAGTGAGCAATATCCAGGGTTAAAGTCTCCTGCTGTCTAACATAAGCTGATCAAGCAAGAAAACCAGATTCTCCTTAACCTGCTGAGAGTCCGCCATGAGCTGCAAACTCCGACCAGACTTCCACGGCCTTAATATTAAGGAGTTATTTTATGGCCTAGACGCCTGGAGCTATTGCTATTACTTCCCGTTTTGGAGTTAAATTGTCCTTGTGAGACTTCTAGCCGAGGTCCTGTTTTATGAAACTTTCTCGAAGAGCAACTATTGCCCTTTCTACTATCACTGGGGTAATATATAGCTCAATCACAGATGCAGCTAAAGAAGTAATTTCAAAGTCACTTAAATAGAGCTGACGTGTGAGAGCGGATCATTGCCTGTACGGCAGAGCCAACCGCGGGAACCGTTCACAGCGCAGTATGCCGGCATGAATCATCCAGATATATAGGAACATTAACGTGTAAGCCCGATCGTCAATAATTCCAAGAATTCATAAAGATAAAGAGAGACTGATGGCACTCATCGCTCTGAGCTGTGCTTTAGTTTACTTTCATGTTCAAGTGCAGATACACATGGGGGAAGGAGGGGAGAGCACACACGGACGACAGCAGCTGTTTTGCGCTTGGACCCGTGGAAGTTCTACCAAGCACGAAACAGCCACTGCATGATGTAGAGGCAGAGAACCTGATGGTGGGTTTACACGTCCCGATATTGGCGTCCAACTCCGACCAAAAGTCACGTGGTTCGGGCGTTGGCCCCGATATTGTTCGTGCGTTGTATGGTGTGAACGTCCAATACGATGCACGAACGATGCCAAAACGATATCGGGGATCAAATGAGAGTGCGCTCCAACGGGCCGATATTGGATGGGTGTAAACGCCCAACTACGATGTGCAGTACAACGTCCCCTATTCTCTCCCATGTTAAATGGTCGTTCCTGGGTCGGCCAAGGGGAGCATAGACATCGTAGAGACGTTGTATGCCGATATCGTGCAGTGTAAATCTCCGATGCGATTTTGGAAATCTGGGCAGAAAAAGCGCCGTCGGATCCGATATCGGACCGACGTTGGAGCGTGTAAATCCACCATGAATCTCACCGTAGTCTCATTTACTAGACTGCTTGATGTTTCAATAAAACCAGTGTTTTAAGGAAACGGCTGTTTTGTGCTTGGTAGCACTTCCATGGGTCCGAGCACAAAACAGCCGCTGTCGTCTGTGTGTCTCTGTTCTCCCTTCCTCCCTCCCTCATGTATATTTGCACCTGAACATGGAAGCTCAGAATGGTGAGTGCCATCTGTCTCTCTTCATCTATATTGACTGTTTCTGCTGGACTGTGAGATTGAGCGACTTTTACTGTGCCCACCTCCTGGGCAGTGTAAGTGCCACAGCACATGAGAGCCTGTGATAAGCGGTGTCCTGATTTTCCTCTCTCTATGGATTATTTTAACTCCAATAATTAATCAGCTGCCGTAGAGACTGCTCCAAAACTTGTATCAGACTTCAAAAGATTTTAAAAGAAACTTCATGACGAACTTTTATATTGTTACATGATAAAACCATCCTAAAGCCCACATCTTAGTGAAGACCACTCGTCTTAAGAAGACCACTTCTTCATTTATAAACCACTTCTAGCCAAAAGACCACCCTTGTGTGAAAATGACTCTATACAAAAGACCACCTGTTACGTCCCACCTGGGAATGTCGCTCCTTGAAGGTCTGGCCCAGATGAGCAGTCGTAATGCAGAATGGACAGATGGCATTGATGAACAAGGTGAAAAGAAAGATGGGCGTCAGAGACTGTATAGGCAGTTAGTACAATGGAGGCTGCAGAGGCTTGATAGGACCTGGAAAAATGGAGATGTTAGAGGCTGGATGGCTGCTGGAGGAAAGGAGACTATAGAGTCTGGATGGGACCTGGAGAAGTGAAGTGGAGACTGTAGAGGCTAGAAGTAGTGATGGGCGAGTCCTAAATTACTCGGAATCACTTGACTCTAGCGAGTCCGAGCCCGGGACTCGCTACTCATTGCGAGTCTAGCGAGTCCAATGTTAATGAATGGGGAAGCGAGTAATAGCGAGTAATGTGCGATTTACAAATTGCAGCTGTGTCTCGGAAGCTTCAGGCTCTATCTGCTACTCTGCGACTTTCCCAGCGTTTACTCCACAGTAACCAGCCCAATGCAAATCAACTTGCATTGGATTCCCTACTGTGCCAGTGATAGCAGGGAAACGCGCAGAGTAAGAGCTGTCTGCTCTGTGCAGCTCCAGGGTCCTAGAGCCCGCCTGCTGCCTGATGTAGCAGAGCTGAGATTGTTCTCAGTCTGCTCATTCCCTGTGCATAGACATCTATATCTATGCACAGGGGATGTAGCAGAGAGGACATCGCGTTTTGGACTACGTCGGACGGAAGAGGATTTTTTAAATTAAAGATGGAGTCCCTAATGGCTTTTTTTTTTATTTCTAATAAAAAATTTTCTCTGTGTGGTGTTTTTTTTAACCCTTTATTGGAGATTCTTAGTGGCCGGGTCAAACCTGGCCTGACATTAAGAATCTCGGGCTTAATACCAGCTTGTATAACAAAGCTGGTATTAACCCCTTTATTACCCAGCGTGCCACCGCCACCAGGGCCGCTGGAAGAGCGGGGTTCAGCGCCAGAGGATGGCGCTTCAATGAACGCGCCATCTTCTGGGGCGGCTGCAGGCTGCAATTTGCAGCGGGGGGTGCCCAGAACGCGATGTCCTCTCTGCTACATCCCCTGTGCATAGATATAGATGTCTATGCACAGGGAATGAGCAGACTGAGAACAATCTCAGCTCTGCTACATCATCTCTGTGCACAGACATTCATGTCTGTACACAGGGAGAGCAGGCGGGCTCTAGGACCCTGGAGCTGCGACAGCCTGCACAGATCAGACAGCCTGACTCAGCTCGCAAAGTAACAGCAGTTACTTTGCGAGTTTCCCAGCGATTAAAGTCTCTGACAAAACTAGGATTGCCATTGATTTGCATTGGACTCGTTGCTGTGCGAGTAATCGCTGGGAAACTCGCAGAGTACCGAGTCCTGCGAGTCCCTTACTACTCGCCGAGTAACGAGTCCTAGCGAGTAGATTCGCCCATCCCTATATGGAAGCTGATGGAGGAATGAAGGCTATTGAGACTGGATGGTTGCTGGAGATGTGAAGACTTTATAGTCTGGATGCAGCTGGATTAAAGGAGGCTATGAAGGCTGGATGGGACCTGGAGAAATGTACATTTTATAAGGCTGGATGGCAACTGGAGGAATGGAGGCTAATGGGACCTGAAGAAATCTACACGGTGTAGGCTGGATGGCAGCTGGAGGAATGGAGGCTGTAAAGGCTGGATGGAACCCTGAGGAATAGACACTGTATATGCTAGATGGCAACTGGAGGCATGCAGGCTGCAGACGCTGGATGGTAGTTGGGATAATGAAGGCTATAGAAGCTGATTGGGAGCTGGAGAAATGGACACTGTATAGGCTGGACAGCAGCTGGAGGAACGGAGGCTGTAGAGGGGCTGGATGGCAACAGGGAGACACAGTTTGAGGCTGAGCCCACTGGGGGGCGTCTGTCATTTGTGATGCATGTATTGGTGCGGAGCCGCCCACCTGGCCTTATAGCATGGGTGTGACCAACAGGCTTGGCTCTGACACTGTGCTTCAAATGTACGTGTGTGACTGACGCTCCTTTGGTGACCTGATGTCTATAGATACCACCGGTCTCCTCCTTTTCAGCATGGCTGAACGCAGGTGTCACAGCCGACCCTATGCCTGGGTTGCAGGGGATTGCACATCGGTGTTCAGACATCTGTGTTACCTCCCAGTGGAGCTGGCAGCCTCCTGCTGGTTGCAATGGATATTTACCTGGCTGATTTTTAGTAACCGCTAATAGCTATGGCAACGAGGACTTCACCCCTTACTATATGATGGAGCTGAGATCTGCACTTTACCACTTTACTATAGCGCGAGTCTCAGTGCTGTCATTTAGTGATCAGAGACCACGGAGAGCAGATATGTTTTTCCTCCCCATGGTCTCTGATGTAGCAGAGCTGAGTCTGTCCAGGAAGAGAGAAGATGAAGATCATGAATGGGTATGAGGGTGGGGAGGGGGTAATAAAGATGGAGTCACTAAGTGTCTCTGTGTTTTTTTCTTTTTAATAAAATAATTTTTCTCTTTGTTGTGTCTTTTTTACTATTTATTTGAGATTCTTGATGGCCAGGTCTAACTTGGCTTGACATTAAGAATCTCAGAGCTTAATACCAGCTGGCAATACAAAGTTGGTGTTAACCCCTTATTACTTAGCATGCCACTGCCATCAAGGCCACTAGAAGAGCCTGGTAAAGCGCTTGGAAATGGGGCTTCGATAAATGCATCATTTTCAGGGGCGGCTGGGGGCTGCTATTCTTTAGCGTGGGGGCCCCCTAAAACAATGGGCCCTCATCTCACTGAGAATGCCAGCCCTCAGCTGCCTAGTTTTACCTTGACTGGCAATTAAATATAGGGCAAAACCCACACACATTTTTTTTTTGCCAGCCAAAGTAAAATTATGCTGCTGAGGGTGGCAGCTCGCAGCTGTCTGTTTTCACTTTCACTGGGCTACACTTAAAGATACTTATTTATTTATTTAACACCCTATGATGGCAGGTTCATTGCCATACACTAATGTGTATGGCAACCAAGCAGAATCACCGTCCAGATTGTGGAAATGCATTCTGACTGCATCAGCCAATCACAGAGTCGCTCACAGAGTGTGAGCATCTGTGATTGGCTGTTTGCCGGTCAGTGCAGTGAACATGCAAGTAGCTTAATAGTCAGCCCCAGAAGTCATTCAGCAGGAGACTGAGCTGACCCGGGTCAGGAGTCTGGTAAGCCCGGTCTACCTTTTTTTCTATCTACCTTCTCTAGATTCTGTCATTCAGAGCAGACTGCTGTATGGCAGAACAGTCTGCAGACAATCTACATTATGTCTGTATACTGTTTTCATGCAATTTGAGCACGATCTCATCCATCTCTGCCTTTTTACAGTCCCCCCAGACCTCATCACTATTCGGTTACAGCGTCTTTTTTTTTCTTTGGGTATACTGCGCCTGACAATCACAGTAATGCCATTATCAAAGATGGATATGGCATTGCTATGATGGCAAGCCATCCCAGCATGTTTATTGGTTGAAAATCAGCCAGGACACATGCTTTTCAGCTCACTCGAATATTACGAGTAAAATGAAAAAAAACTTACCGAGTAACGAGTATCGCGAATACCGTACTATTTGTGCGAGTAGTGAATAGTAACGAGTATACTCGCTCATCACTAATGGATACTGTATAGGATGGCTAGCAGTCGGAGGAATGGAGGCTGTAGAGGGGCTGGATAACAGCTGGAGGAATGGAGGCTGTAGAGAGGCTGGATGACAACTGGAGGAATGGAGGATGTACAGGGGCTGGATGACAGCTGGGGGAATGGAGGCTGTAGAGAGGCTGGATGACAGCTGGAGGAATGGAGGCTGTAGAGGGGCTGGATGACAACTGGAGGAATGGAGGATGTACAGGGGCTTGATGACAGCTGGAGGAATGGAGGCTGTAGAGGGGCTAAATGACAGCTGGTGGAATGGAGGCTGTAGAGGGGCTGGATGACAGCTGGAGGAATGGAGGCTGTAGAGGGTCTGGATGACAGCTGGAGGAATGGAGGCTGTAGAGAGGCTGGATGACAACTGGAGGAATGGAGGATGTACAGGGGCTTGATGACAGCTGGAGGAATGGAGGCTGTAGAGGGGCTAAATGACAGCTGGTGGAATGGAGGCTGTAGAGGGGCTGGATGACAGCTGGAGGAATGGAGGATGTACAGGGGCTGGATGACAGCTGGAGGAATAGAGGCTGTAGAGGGGCTGGATGACAACTGGAGGAATGGAGGATGTACAGGGGCTGGATGACAGATGGAAGAATGGAGGCAGTAGAGGGACTGGATGACAGCTGGAGGAATGGAGGCAGTAGAGGGACTGGATGACAGCTGGAGGAATGGAGGTTGTAGAGGGGCTGGATGACAGCTGGAGGAATGGAGGCTGTAGAGGGGCTGGATGACAGCTGGGGGAATAGAGGCTGTAGAGAGGCTGGATGACACTGGAGGAATGGAGGCTGTAGAGGGGCTGGATGACAGCTGGAGGAATGGAGGCAGTAGAGGGACTGGATACAGCTGGAGGAATGGAGGCTGTAGAGGGGCTTGATGGACACTGGCAGGAATGGAGGCTGTAGAGGGGCTGGATGACAGCTGGAGGAATGGAGGCTGTAAGAGGACTGGATACAGCTGGAGAATGGAGGCTGTAGAGGGGCTGGATGCAGCTGGGGAATGGAGGATGTAGAGGGCTGGATGACAGCTGGAGGAATGGAGGCTGTAGAGAGGCTGGATGACAACTGGAGGAATGGAGGATGTACAGGGGCTGATGACAGCTGGGGAATGGAGGTGTAGAGGGGCTGGATGAACAGCTGGAGGAATGGAGGATGTACAGGGGCTGGATGACAGTGGAGGAATGGAGACTGTAAGAAGGGTGGATGACAGCTGGAGGAATGGAGGCTGTAGAGGGGCTGGATGACAGCTGGAGGAATGGAGGCTGTAGAGGGCTGGATGACAGCTGGGGAATGGAGCTGTAGAAGGGGTGGATGACAGCTGGAGGAATGGAGGCTGTAGAGGGGCTGGATGACAGCTGAAGGAATGGGGCATGTAGAGGGCTGGATGACAGCTGGAGGAATGGAGGCTGTAGAAAGGGCTGTGATGACAGCTGGAGGAATGGAGGCTGTAGAGGGGCGGATGACAGCTGGAGGAATGGAGGCTTAGAGGGGCTGGATGACAGCTGGAGGAATGGAGGCTGTAGAGGGTCTGGATGACAGCTGGAGGAATGGAGGCTGTAAGGGCTGGATGACAGCTGGGGGAATGGAGGCTGTAAGAGAACTGGATGACAGCTGGTGGGAATGGAGGCTGTAGAGGGCTGGATGACAGCTGGAGGAATGGAGGCTGTAAAGGAACTGGATGACAGCTGTTGGGAATGAGGCTGTAGAGGGGCTGGATACAGCTGGAGGAATGGAGGAAGTACACTGGATGACAGCTTTGGGGAATGGAGGCTGTAGAGGGCTGGATGACAGCTGGAGGAATGGAGGATGTACAGGGGCTGGATAACACTGAGGAATGGAGGCTGTAAGGGTCTGGATGACAGCTGGGGAATGGAGGCTGTAGAGGGGTGGATGACAGCTGGAGGAATGGAGGCTGTAAAGGACGGATGACAGCTGATGGAATGGAGGCTGTAGAGGGCTGGATGACAGCTGGAGGAATGGAGGATGTACAGGGCTGGATGACAGCTGAGGAATGGAGGCTGTAAGAGGCTGGATGACAACTGGAGGAATGGAGGATGTACAGGGGCTGATGACAGCTGGAGGAATGGAGGCTGTAGAGGGGCTAAATGACAGCTGGAGGAATGGAGGTGTCAGGGGCTGGATGACAGCTGGGGGAATGGAGGCTGTAAGGGAACTGGATGACAGCTGTGGGAATGGAGGCAGTAGAGGGGCTGGATGACAGCTGGAGGAATGGAGGCTGTAGAGGGGCTGGATGACACTGGAGGAATAGAGGCTGTAGAGGGCTGGATGACAGCTGGAGGAATGGAGGCTGTAGAGGGCTGGATGAAAGCTGGAGGAATGGGGCAGTAGAGGGACTGGATGACAGCTGGAGGAATGGAGGCTGTAGAGGGGCTGGATGAACTGAGAATGGAGGCTCTAGAGGGGCTGGATGACAGCTGGAGGAATGGAGGCTCTAGAGGGCTGGATGACAGCTGGAGAATGGAGGCTCTAGAGGGGCTGGATGACAGCTGGAAGAATGGAGGCTCTAGAGGGGCTGGATGCACTGGGGAATGGAGGCTGTAGAGAGGCTGGATGACAGCTGGAGGAATGGAGGCTGTAGAGGCTGGATGACACTGGAGGAATGGAGGATGTACAGGGCTGGATGCAGCTGGGGAATGAGGATGTAGAGGGGCTGGATACAGCTGGAGGAATGGAGGCTGTAAGGGGCTGGATGACAGTTGGAGGAATGGAGGTAGAGAGGGTGGATACAGCTGGAGGAATGGAGGATGTAGAGGGGCTGGATGAAACTGAGGAATGGAGGATGTACAGGGACTGGATACAGACAGCTGGAGGAATGGAGGCTGTAGAGGGTCTGGATGACAACTGGAGGAATGGAGGATGTACAGGGGCTTGATGACAGCTGGGGAATGGAGGCTGTAGAGGGCTAAATGACAGCTGGTGGAATGGAGGCTGTAGAGGGGCTGGATGACAGCTGTGGAATGGAGGCTGTAGAGGGTCTGGATGACAGCTGGAGGAATGGAGGCTGTAGAGAGGGCTGGATGACACTGGAGGAATGGAGGATGTACAGGGCTTGATGACAGCTGGAGGAATGGAGGCTGTAGAGGGGCTAGATGACAGCTGGTGGAATGGAGGCTGTAGAGGGTCTGGATGACAGCTGGAGGAATGGAGGCTCTAGAGGGGCTGGATGACAGCTGGAGGAATGGAGGCTGTAGAGGGACTGGATAACAGCTGGAAGAATGGAGGCTCTAGAGGGGCTGGATGACAGCTGGAGGAATGGAGGCTGTAGAGGGACTGGATAACAGCTGGAAGAATGGAGGCTCTAGAGGGGCTGGATGGCAGCTGGGGGAATGGAGGATGTAGAGGGGCTGGATAACAGCTGGAGGAATGGAGGATGTACAGGGGCTGGATGACAGTTGGAGGAATGGAGACGGTAGAAGGGGTGGATGACAGCTGGAGGAATGGAGGCTGTAGAGGGGCTGGATGACAGCTGGGGGAATGGAGACTGTAGAAGGGGTGGATGACAGCTGGAGGAATGGAGGCTGTAGAGGGGCTGGATGAAAACTGAAGGAATGGAGGATGTACAGGGGCTGGATGACAGCTGGGGGAATGGAGGCTGTAGAAGGGGTGGATGACAGCTGGAGGAATGGAGGCTGTAGAGAGGCTGGATGACAGCTGGAGGAATGGAGGCTGTAGAGGGCTTGATGACAGCTGGAGATGACAGCTGCAGATGATGGCACTTTGCCCCCTTCCCCCCCCCCTTCCCCCCCAGTCGGCAATGTTGGCCTTGAACGAGCCTCTCAACACAACTAGGGATATTTGACAATTCAGCCACCCAGCTACAGTCACCGGTGTCGAGCACTTACCATCTTCAGGGCTGAATGAGTGTCGTTGATGCAGTTTTGGAGCAGAACTGGCTTTTAGATGTTATACAGAGAAGGTCTCTCACAATTACCTTATTGAGTTCCCAATGAAAACTCTTTTATAATGCTACTAAACTACTAAACTTTTTCTAAAGTCACACAAAAAAGCAATAGAATAGCTACAGATCCAGTCTAGACAACTCTACTGGGGAGAGATGTGACCCCAACAGTGAGGTGGTACAGCTCGTACAACCATCATTTCTAAAGAGAACAAAACCTCGCATTAGAACACAAAGCTTCCACAAAATATCATTTGAATAGAAAAATAATCAACATTCGAGTCAGTTTAGGATAGAAGATTCTGTATGTTTTGTATTCTTAAAAAAAAGCTAAATTTATTGTACAGAAATGGGCGCTGAACAGAAGGAGCGAGCGGGAAGAGTACACCGACACCTATCTTCTCTATAAGACCTCGTACACGTGATGACGCCTTTTGCATGGCGATGTCATGTGTTGTGGTTAGGGATAAACGCATCTTTTGAAGTCCAAGTTCACCGGCTTCTCCGAGCTTTCCCTAAGAATTTGATTTACCCAAATATCAACACTTGTAGGCTTGGAACTGCTCAGAAAATAAACGTAGGGAGAGGAAAGAGAAAGAGAGAAAACTGCTGATTATAAGAGCTAATGTGGCAGCCCAGGGGTTAATGTGCCACAGTAACACCACAAAGGGTCAACTCCCCACACAACCCACATTACTACTCTAGCGCCTCCAGGCCAGAAGGGGGAGCTAAAGCTGCTTCCCTATATATTCTGGTGTGGAGGAGAAGTGTGCAAGATCAGAGTGGTGGGAGGAGCTACTGTTGTTTATCTCAGAGTGGTAGTGACAGTTAGTCAGTTGGAGTTAGTTCCTGGGAGGACTGAGGAAGAAAGACTGGTGGTGTAAAGGGGCTGCCTTAGGCCTCACCACAGCCTGCTACCCACATCCAGGCCTAGCCAGGGTCTGAGGGAAGGACTAAGAGAAACAGGAGAACACATCTGGGAGACTGAGTTACCTCATAGCTTGCCCCAGAGGAGCGCACAGACCGGATACCGGATCCGAAACTGTGACTGACACAAGCAGCACAGAAAACACTGGGATAGTGGAGGTTATATATCTACACTGTACCTCAGCGAAGCAACACGCCGGGGCCAGAAATACAGAGGAAAGACTCAAGTTGCCTGGCAAAGGGGGTACCTGTGAGGAGAGACAGGGCCAGCAGCCTAGCTGAAGCGGCAGCGGGGCCACACACACAGCGCAGGAGAGGGAAGCTGAGGCCCGGACAGGGTGGGAGCAACCCGGCCCCGGTACAGACTCCGTGGACAGTACCCTGCTAACAACATCATCTGCAGTAAAGACTTGGAAAACTTCAAAACCATGCGTTTGCGTGATTCTTGTGCTCAAATCCTGCGTTCCCTCACAAGCAGCCATGACCTCCACAACTACCCCTACTATCCTGCAATAGCCATAGCATCAATCATAGACTGTTACTATCTCTGCCTCGGGGAACCAAGCTCTACCTGCGGAGAGCCAGTACATCCCCAGCTGCCAAACATCATCCCCGGAGGTTCTGCTGCAGCGGTGGTCACCCTGACCACAACCCGTGGGTGGCGTCACGACAAATTCCCTTGTAAATATGCCCCTATTTACTTGTGGAACCCGGGACACAGTCTGGACCAAGACCGCCGTGATATCCCCAGCAGTACCCCGGTCCGGTACCGAGAACCCCGTCCCAGTGGGCTCCACGCTTACACTCTACAGGAGAGAGAGAGAGGTCCGCTGACCATAAGAGCCTACTTTTTTCAGGAGAGAGAGTGAGAGGACCCCACTGGCTTACACTTTACAGAAGAGAGAGAGAGTAACCCTGACTATAAGAGCTTACACTCTACAGGAAAGAACGAGAGAGAGAGGACCCCTCTAATCATAAGAGCTTACACTCTATAGGAGAGAGAGGACCCCACTGACCATAAGAGCTTACACTTTACAGAAGAGAGAGTAGCCCTGACTATAAGAGCTTACACTCTACAGGAGAGAACAAGAGAGAGAGGACCCTACATACTATAAGAGCTTACACTCTGCAAAAGAGAATGAGAGAGAGAGGACCCCACTGACCATAAGAGCTTACACTTTACAGAAGAGATAGAGTAGCCTGCTGACTATAATAGCTTACACTCTACAGGAACAAACGATAGAGAGAGGACCCTACAGACTATAAGAGCTTACACTCTACAAAAGAGAACGAGAGAGAGAGAACCCCGCTGACCATAAGAGCTTACACTCTGTAGGAGAGAGAGGACCCCACTGACCATAAGAGCTTACACTTTACAGAAGAGAGAGTAGCCCTGACTATAAGAGCTTACACTCTACAGGAGAGAACAAGAGAGAGAGGACCCTACATACTATAAGAGCTTACACTCTGCAAAAGAGAATGAGAGAGAGAGGACCCCACTGACCATAAGAGCTTACACTTTACAGAAGAGATAGAGTAGCCCGCTGACTATAATAGCTTACACTCTACAGGAACAAACGATAGAGAGAGGACCCTACAGACTATAAGAGCTTACACTCTACAAAAGAGAACGAGAGAGAGAGAACCCGCTGACCATAAGAGCTTACACTCTGTAGGAGAGAGAGGACCCCACTGACCATAAGAGCTTACACTCTGTAGGAGAGAGAGGACCCCACTGACCATAAGAGCTTACACTCTACAGGAGAAAGAGATGACCTTGCTGACCAAAGAGCTTACAGTTTACAGGAGAGAGAGAGGACCCCGCTGACCATAAGAGCTTACACTCTACAGGGTAGAGATGACCCTGCTGATCATAAGAGCTTACACTCTACAGGGTAGAGATGACCCTGCTGATCATAAGAGCTTACACTCTACAGGGTAGCGATGATCCGCTGATCATAAGAGCTTACACTTTTAAGGAGAGGGAGAGAGAGAGAGAGGACCCCATTGACCATAAGAGTTACACTTTAAAGAAAGAGAGAGACCCATTGACCATAAGACCCTACACTCTACAGAAGAGAGAGACCCTGCTGAGCATACTTATACACATAGTATCACACTGTACTGTGCGCCATTTCTTAGGGTCTTTTCATACATTAAGACATTTGGACTGGACAGAATGAGGAGACAACCATCAATATCTAGGACCCAGAGAGTAGAGTTTGGTGACACCACTACCCATCTGTTGAGTCCCTTGTATACATTACTGCCAAACACAGCAATGGTTTTGCTGTACAAACCCGTCCAGCACAGCACTTTATTGTACCAACATCCTTTTGTGCAAAATAATGAAAATTATAAAATTTTGATTAAATTAGAATGAAAATTGCATTACCCAATGACCCGTCTAAAAATGCAGCGGCTGTGAAATGATTGTGAAAGCGCTGGCAGGGCCGCCGTCCTGGCATTAAAAGATTAGTCATTTCAATCCTATTGAGTTTTGCCAAACAACAAACCCAGCTCTGCTAGATCAATTCACATCATTAACATTTCACAATTACAAGCGCCCGTAAACTCGGTCCGCCTTTGAACGTCTATTAAGTTTGGGATTTTTCTATGTGGCGGCTCTAGGAAACAAAGGCCTATAATCATCTGTATCCTTAGATTAGAGAATTGGACTTCTTGACCGTCTCTTTCATGACGAGCTTAGCTGAGGATTCAGTCCACATAAAACCATCTGGAAAGGTTCAGTGGGCACCAATGGCCTGCAATGAGATAAAAGGACAGTAGATAAAGGGAGCAGAGATAATGGAGAAGGAAAAGACTGGGAGAGGAAGAAGAGATAAAAGAGGCAATGGGCAGTAATTGTGAAGCTCAATCATCACTCACACATGACCTTCCATCCTCATACATAAGAAATACAACATTCCGTCTGAACCTACACGATGGCTTGTGCTTGTGTTCCTCCCGGAGCAAAACATGGAAAAAAATGTCTTGTTTCTTCCAATAGTTGATCTAGTTATCCAATTTCTTTCTTAAAATATTCTTACCCTGTACATATTATGTGATTGCGGTGTCTCGTTTGTGACCAGTTATGTTACAAAGTAATATAATAAGCACAAAGCAGAAGGGAGTCGTGGCTGCAGCTACATGGTGTCCAAGAGGAGTCTGCTCAATGCAACCTATAGGTTCTAGCTCCGCACCGGAGCTCACATCAAACTCCCCTTACCGGCCCATGACGTTGAATAACGTCATGGGTCGTGAAGGGGTTAAAGTATTCTTACCCTGATACGTATTATGTGATTGTGGTGTCTCGTTTGTGACCAGGTACTGTTACAAAGTAATATAAAAGCACAAAGCAGAAGTGGGTCGTGGCTGCAGCCACAATGGTGTCCAGAGAGGAGTCTGCTTAATGCAACCTATAGGTCCTAGTCGGGAAGCAAACAAAACATTACTTACGGCTCTTTGTAATAACAAATTTCAGAATGAAAGTATTTCAGTGTTCAGGTGGTGTTGTTTTCAGTACTGTACAAAGTCAATGGAAGCCAAGCATGAAGTGGGTCGGGTACTGCAGCCTTGGGTCACAGAGGAGTCTGGTCACAACCTAGGGTCGTACCTCAGCTCGGGTACATCAACTCCCTACGGCCACGTGCGATACCGTCAGTGTGGTTTAATATCTCACCTGTAGGTATTATTGATGTTGTCAGTTTGTGTGTACTGTAAAAAGAATATACAAAACCATGCTTAGATGGGTTGTCAGGTGGTGAGCCAATGCGTAAACAAGATGACTTCTAAATGATACCGTATAGTTTGTATGGACAGAACTCCATAAAACCCACCGAACTCAAACTCATGGATCTTTATTCTCTTCGTTGTATGTGATGGTGGTCGCTCGTTTGTGCCCAGTACTGTTACAAAGTAATATAAGAAGCACAAAGCAGAAGGGAGTCGGTGGCTGCAGCCACATGGTGTCCAAGAGGAGTCTGCCCAATGCAACTTATAGGTTCTAGCTCCGCGCCGGAGCTCACATCAAACTCCCTTTACCGGCCCATGACGTTGAATAGCGTCATGGGTCGTGAAGGGGTTTAAAATATTCTTACCCTATACGTATTATGTGATTGTGGCGTCTCGTTTGTGACCGGTACTGTTACAAAGTAATATAATAAGCACAAAGCAGAAGGGAGTCAGTGGCTGCAGCCACACGGTGTCCAAGAGGAGTCTGCTTAATGCAACCTATAGGTTCTAGGTCGGGATAAGCAAACAAAACATTAAAGTTTGGTCTTTGTAACAATTACAGAATGCAAAGAATTTCAGTGTTCGGGTGTTTTATGTATGCAAAGCACTGGAGCAAGCATTGTTGTGCTCGGGTACACTCACTGCTCGGGTACACTCGGGGCTCGGGTACACTCGGGGCTCGGGTACACTCCAGTGCTCGGGTACACTCGGGGCTCGGGTACACTCGGGGCTCGGGTACACTCGGGGCTCGGCCCAGTGCGAGCCGCTTGCAGTGTTTTAATAGCTCACACTGGTGGTAAAATAGAGTTATCAGTTGTAGTGTGTACTGAAAAAAGAAAATGACAAAACCCTGCTTTGCTTATGGCTGGTTGTACGTGGGTGGAGAGCCGAACTGCCCAATCAGTGACTTCAAATGAGTTTCCGGTCAAGTTTGGATTGAGAACAGAACTTTATAAGAACCCCCAGAACCCAAACCTCCATGGATCCTCTTATCTCTCGTTGTAGGTCATGGTGAGCTGGCTCAAGTGGCATTACTGTCTGTTAAGGGTATATTATTGTGAGCACATAGTGTGTACCATCTGAAGTGGTGGAGGTGAGTTAATCTGATGCCCCCCACTACTGACAAGTCATGATGATGGGGTAGTCAAGCAGATCGGGGTCAGGTAGCTAGAGAGCACGTCAAGGATTAAGGGGATAAATGGAGGCATAGTAAGGTCACAGTCGGTGTCAGAATACCTGAGAGTAACAGTAAGAGCAAAGGGCTAAATAAATGTATGGTTATAACAAGGTCCATGGTCTGGTAGCAATAGATCAATCAAACAGAGCACAGGAATACAGGCCAACAAGGACTACCAAACAGAATGCCACACCAGCGGAGTTCTGGGAGAAACTGCTCAGCTAAGTAGTTGGGCAATCACGGAACAGGGGACATCTGAGTAGCCCAACACCTCCAGAATCAGATTGGATGACTGAGCTGTAATTCCCCAGACTAATGGCTCGAGCACACCCCAGTACCAGATTGTACGACTGACAGTTCCCCGAAATGACAGCTCGTCATGCTTTTAGTCCATGTTACAGCAACAGTTACTCATTGTTCCAGGCACACTGACAGGTATGACAGCATTTAACAATTATACTATTTTTGCATCTGGAAATGTTTTTACCCACAGATTCAGGTCAGGGACCATTCATCAGTGCTTTGCCCTTATGAAGCATCATGAATGCGGAACAGCCCCAATCATAGCAACCTCTTCTAAAAGTACCACTGGTTGTTGCAACAAATGGTCATTACTGTTCAGGACTTGAGATGTGGGGGTGTAGTGACTGTTTTGGATACACATTTGTTATATGTTAGAACATCTGGAAACTTGCAATGTTGAAGAAATGGACCAGTGGTCGGGAGACGTGCAAAAAGCTGCTGGAGGAGGTTGATGAAATGAGCACTGACATTGGGAGCAGAGGATGGTTCAGTGTGTCAAGGCCATTCTGACATTTGTACTTTCAGCGTTGTAGCGGAGGCTATATTAATGTGCATTACAGACAGCAGGTTGGGTTGAAAGTCAGGGATTCCTGAGGAGTGGCTCCCCACAGGTTTAGTATATAGACAAATGATAGAGCTTGTAGGATACTCATTGGAGACAAGTGGATTGGGGGCTTACCCTGTGTACGGTGCACATTTATTTAACATTGTATGAGTTCTATCGGTTCCAGACCCATACAGTATGTGCATGGATTCAGTATAGTGTACTATAACTCATTAGGTTGCACGCAAGACTTTGTTGGTCTCATTATCTAGATACAAGGCTTTGTTGTTGTATTGTTACTACCCGCTATCTAAGCTGCAGCAGTGCAACACCTGCTTTAAAGAGATACACGGTTGAGTTTTATTCTACATCCACAGAGTTGCTGTGTAGAAAACCATGGACCTTGTTGACTTGGTGTGGTGACTGCTGCAGACAGTCATTAGGTTAGTGGTGATACTTAGGACGGTGGTACAAGACAGCAGTCTCTTCACCAAGGGATAAGCAATGATGATTTTTGGACCTTTTTGGAAATTTTCCCCGCCCCCTCATGTTGTTAGCCCTGTAGCACTCTAATTCCTATATAGACATATTTACTGCACCTTCTCTCTTCATCGTGCAGTAATATCCCCTATCCCTTACTAATGTCCCCATCCTGGGCCACTTCCTGGTAAATATGTCCGTCATCCTTGCATATATGTCCCCATCCTGGTAATATATACCACATCCTGTGTATATGTTCCCATATGTCCCCATACTAGGCCCAGCCTAGTTATATGTCCTTCATCCTGCTCCCTTTCCTGATATATGTCCCCCGATACTGGTAAGTATGTCCCGCATCCTGGTAAATATGTCCCCCATACTGGTTTATATGTCCACCATCTGGGCCCTTCCTGGTACATATGTCCCCCATCCATGTAAACAGCCCACATCCTGGTATATATTTATTATTTTATTATTATTATTAGTAGTAGTATTCATTATTTATATAGCGCCATGAGATTCCATGGCGCATTACATATGGAAAGGGCAGACGAGGACAAGTACAATGTGTATAGACAAATGAGACGTACAGCTAAAGGAGGGGAGAGGATCCTATCCGTGAGGACTCACAGTCTACGAGGGACAGGTCGGGATGCAGTAGGATGGGGTAGAGCCAGTCGTGAGACGGTGTGGTGGACCAGGTCTCATTGCAGGTTGTAGGTTTGTCGGAAGAGGTGGGTCTTCAGGTTCCATTTGAAGGTTGCCAGGGTCGAGGAGTGTCTGATGTGTTGGGCCAGAGAGTTCCAGAGTATAGCAGATGCACGGGAGAAATTAGTCAGTCGACAGGGTAGGGGGTTACCCGGATACCGGGGCTGATGGTCACTTTGATGGGGGATCACAGCTGGTCGGTTCCATGCCCCTGACCCTCAGTGGCGGGATGGTGGGGGATGATGATGATGGTGAGGGGAAACGGTAACGTGACGCCACCTGTGGTACCTAGTAATATGGATACCAGCGCTGTGGCCGGCCGCTGAGGTGATGGAGGTGCAGCTCAGGGTAGTACAGCTCACCACAGGTGGAGCTTTACCTCAGGGCAGCGGGGTTTGATGAGGGGAGTAGTAGTCCTCACCTTTATGATGTTGTAGGAGTCCTCCGGGCAGCAAAGCAAGTGAGAGGAGACACCAGATCAGCTCAAGAAGTTCTTTACTGTCTCCAGATGAAAAACAGGTACACAGTGCTGTCTGATTTACCAGGGACGTAGTCACAAATTTCAGGTAACTTAGCAGAGTCTGTCGGTTGTTCCCTCTCACAACTTTTGGGGTCTGGGTTCCTCTTTACTCTTATTAACCACTCTGAAGAGCTCCTTCGTCAGTCCCCTGGTCTGCTACTATAGGTACGGTCGGTACCTTACCGAACGACATCGAGCAAATCCTCCCGACACCGGAATTTGGTCCTTCCCCTAAAGTGTCCTGGACATTTTTGGTACTGAGGAAGAGGTACAGTCTGTGGCGCTATGGCTCCCTTCTGTCAGTCCCACAGCTTGCCGGTTCACAGTCAGGGATAAACCTCTGACTGCCTCGGCTCCGGTATGCAGGTGTTGACCCCGGACTCCCCAGCCGGCTCCAACCAGTCCTGAATTGTCGCCTCCATTTCTGGGTCACCCCTCTCCAAGCAGGTGCCCTCCTGTCAAGAACACTGTCAGGCACGTCCTCTCTGGCTGTCTTCCCAGTACTGTCTGACTAGAAATTAGCTCAGCTGTCACTCAAGTCTCCCGCTCTACTCTAGGCTCCACCCCCTGGTCCTACTGAATATACGGTCCCTATGCTAACGTGGCCTAGTGTATGGGTGCTTATGACAGACTCTGTATGAAACCCTGTATCCATGGCTACAGAGGCACTACACCTTCTGTTTGGGGTGCAGTACCTCCCTGTGGCGCCTTCCCATAGGGGCACCACAGAAAGCCTGAATGTGGTTGTAAGTGGAGGAAATAAGAGGGGAGTAGAGAAGGAGCTCTTGGGTTGATCGCAGGTTGCATGATGGTAGGTATCAGGAGACCATGTCAGAGATGTATGTATGGAGGGGACAGGTTGTGGATGACTTTGTATGTCATGGATAGGGTTATGAAGCAGGATATCTGAGAAGTGGGGAGCCAGTGAAGGGCTTGGCAGAGGGGAGAGACAGGGGAGTAGCGGGGGGACAGATGGATTAGTCGGGCAGCGGAATTGAGGATAGTTTAGAGAAGTGCGAGGGAGGTAGCGGGGAGGCCAGTGAGCAGGAGGTTGCAGTAGTCAAGGCGGAAGATGATAAGAGCATGAACAAGTGTTTTAGTGGTGCCATGGTCAAGGAAAGTGCGGATCCGGGAAATGTTTTTGAGCTGGAGTCGGCAGGAAGTGGTGAGGGCCTGGATGTGGGGTTTGAAGGAGAGGGAAGAGTCGATGACTTCTCTGAGACATTTGGCATGGGGGACTTTGGAGAGTGATCATGCGTTGACATTAATGGAAAGGTCCGGTGGAGGGGGGGATTGACATGGGGGGAAGACGATGAACTCAGTTTGTTCATGTTCAGTTTTAGAAAGCGAGCGGAGAAGAAGGATGAGATGGCGGACAGGCATTATGGAATTTTGGGTAGTTAGGAGGTGATTTCAGGCCCAGACAGATAGAGCTGGGTGTCGTCGGAGTAGAGATGATATTGAAGGCCATGGGACTCAATGAGGTGTAGATGGAAAAGAGTAGGAGCCCCAGAACTTAGCCTTGGGGGACAACGATAGGGGGTAGGGCGCAGAGGAGGTGTGGGAGTGGGTAGTGCTGAAAGTCCGGTCTATTAGATATGAGGAGATCCAGGAGAGGGCTAGGTCAGTAATGGCAAGAGATTCTAGAGTCTGTGGTAGTAGGGAATGGTCTACAGTGTTGATATATATGTATATATATATATATATACATACACACACATATATATAATGTCCCCATTCTGGTATATATGTCCCTCACCTTGGGCCACATCCTGGTACATATGTCTCCCGTCCTGGTTTACATGACCCCCATTATGTTATATGTCCCCATCCTGGTAAATATGTCTCCCATCCTGGTTTACGTGTTCCCCATCCTGTTATATGTCCCCATCCTGGTATATATGGGTCCCATCCTGGTATATATGGCCCCCATCCTAGTATATATACCCCAATCATGGAAAATATGTCCCTATCCTGATATATTTGTCCCCCATCCTGGTATATTTGTCCTTCATTCTGGTATATATGTCCCCATCCTGATATATATGTGCCCCATCCTGGGCTTCTTCCTGTTATATATGTGCCCTGTTCTGCTTCTAATGCATTAAAAATAAAAACCATGGTGCTCACCTTCTCCAGCTTCTGCGACAGCCTCTTCTGTAACTGGAGCAGTGGTCAGCAGCTGGCATAGGCATGTATTCCAATGCAGGAGCCCGATGGGATCAGACTGAGCTAGGCGCTGGGGTTGGCGGGCCCCCTCCACCCATAGGCCAAGTTGTGACCTTTGTAGATGTGACACCCCAGAGTACGGTTGCCAAAATGGCATTGTCTCCCTCGGAGGGTGATGCCATGCTTGGAAGCAAGGAGAGGCATCCACACCAGGTAAGCCCACAGCATGCAACACTTTTCCTGACTCCAGACCAGAAGGGGGAGCTCTGTAACCCTGGTTCAGGGGAGCTCCCCTATAAATTCTGGTCTGGGGGCGGGGTTAGGTGGTTCAGTTCCTAGGAGGACTATGAAGAGGTCCTGTGGACTGGAGCAAAGTGAGGCTCGTCCCGGGACAGAGACTAGCAAGCTTGAGGGACCCATAGGAAAAGGTCTGAGGAAGGAGAGAAGCAGGCTTAGGGAGTGTTGCCAGTTATCAGGTTCACCCCAGTGCAGAGCGCCAGGAGAGGACACCAGAGTCCGAGGTTGTGAGGGTATTCCAAGTCCAGCAGCCAAAACCGGAGGGGGGGAGATTCCAAGTCTCCCATCCACAACATAGCCCAGGAGGCAAAGCAGCATCCGAGAGCTCAGGGACAGTAACCAGAGGAGAGGTGCCCGGAAAGGTTTCGAGCTGCTTGCCATATGGGTGAGAGACTGTACGCAGGAAGAGAAGATTGCAGCTAGCTATAGGCAGCTAGCACCAGCTAAGCGAAGCACAACAGGGAGGACTCTGAACTCACTGGGTGAGGAGATCCCCAGCTTGCTTCCAAGCCACCCGGATTCCCAACTTCTCTTGTGAAGGGTACCCTGGACTAAACATGCTACTACTGCCATTAAAGGTAACGGAGACTATGTGCTGTGTGTCTGTCAGTTATTCCGCTCCCTCAGTCCTGCACCCCCAACGGCTACCACCGCCATAGACTACACCGATTGCCCTGGGGAACCACTCCACCCATGGGGAGCAAAACCACCACAGCTGCACTCCCATCATCCCCAGAGGTCCCGCATCTCAGTGTTAACCATTAATAGCTGAACACCACGGTGGCGTCACGACGACCATCCCTAAACCGGTATTTCTCAAACTTTTATTGACACTACCATGGCCATGGAGCCGGGTATCGACCCCCGTGATTTCCCCCCAGCAGAACTGTTAGCCTTTTTTCCGAGTACCCCATGGCCCTGGGGAGCGCGTATCACAGCCACAATCGTCAGAGCCTTGCATGATGGCTTACGCTCTTGATTTGTATGATGTCATCATTGTGGCATGATGCACACATGGCGTTAATCAAAAGATTCACCAGGGATGTCGGTAGGTTGAAGGCGGTTTGCCTGGCTATCGTACAGTGGCCATTGACTTTGGACCATGGTCCTGTGAATTTATTTGCTTATCTCTAAAAGATACTATTGCTAGACTTGTTTAATGTCACAAGAGCAAAAAAATGTATTGCGCTGCCTTACTGACTCTGCCATGTGCATGAAGTCTTAGACTTTGTTCACATTAAATGTTTGATCTGCAGAAACACCAATCTATAGAAACCATTATGCAACTGTGGCACCCCTGCTGGGGATTGCCACAGGACCCATCCGCCGGTGCAAGGAGGGATTTACACTTTGGTACACAACACCTTCCACCCCAGACCTGGAGGGGGAGCTCTACTTGCTGCTTTAAGCAAGTTCCCTTATAAGGATCCAGGCCTGAGGGGAGGAGTTAGTTAGTCTGCTCTGAGCAGTGAAGAGAGTAGTTAAGTCCAGCGGAGGAGCCTAGAGAAGGTGCTGGAAAGATCAGGTTGCTGGGCAAAGCAAGGCCCAGAACCAAGGGAGACTGACCCGCTGTGGAGCACCCCAGAAAGAGGGACGGAGGCCAGTGGAAGGAGCAGTAGGTCATAACAAGGGACCAGATCTAGGATCCCTTTAGCTCACCCGGATACCGGAGTCAGAACCTGCAGAACATACACTGAAGCAGGAAAAGCCCGGAGAAACCAGGATGATCTATTCCCCTGAGGTACTAACTTAATAGAGGCACTCAATCCTGACCAAACGCAGAACCAGGGGCCCAAGAGGAGTGTAGGGACCCCACAGAAGGCCCTCATTGTTGGTTAAAGAGAAAAGCCCTGAGAGGGAAGAAAGCGGCAAGTTCAGTCATAGGCAGGACTTACCCCAAACCACCGTACACAGTAGCAGAGGAGGCCTCACAACTCTCAAGGTTAAAAATCCCAAATTGCACCGAAAACCTGGTAACCCTCTTGGACTGTGCCTGTTACCGGACATCAGTAAAAGGTACCAAAACAAAGACTATTGTGTGTGCGAGTCTGCTTCCCCGCCGCTGCCCACAGCGTCCCCCGCAAGCCAATACTACGACTCTCCTCAACCACCCTCGCTGCCCTGAGGTAGAGCTCCACCTGTGGGGAGCTGTACTACACTGAGCTGCACATCCATCACCTCAGGGAACGGCCGCAGCGCTGGTATCCACGTTACCAAGAACCACAGGTGGCGTCACGACACTACTACCCCCATCCTCATCACCATTCCCCTAATCCCCGCCAGTGAGAGTCCAGGGCACGGAACCGGGAACCGACCTGCCGTGATCCCCCATCGAAGCAGTCGTCCTGTCCCGGGATAAGAGTACCCCTCTACCCTGTCGACCGCCTCACAACCGCTTAAGATGATTAACTGTTGGATGAAATCTAATTTCCCAATACGGTTCATATTGTGATTATTTTTATCAGCAGAAGTTTTGTATCCCCCTTGTTTTACAGCGAGTCGTGCGGTTAATGTGAATGGAGCCGGTGTGGGCGTTGTATTGCTTTCCTACTTTTCTTATTTTCCTTCTTTCTTTTTCATTATAGTAAATGTTTTTCCTGCTTTTGATTTAGACTAAAGATTAATATTTTTGAAAGACGCATTTCTTCTTCCCTGCCGCTATAAAGCTTGTTAAGGTTTTTTGACCTTCGTTGACACTCATATCTAGATAAGTGAGTAAAGAAGCAGGAAACACTTTGTGGTAATAACATCAAATATATCCAGGTTCTTATTTTACAATGTTCTGATTTTTAGATGAATTTTCTGTTGGTTTGGAGAGACGTCATTTTTCTGACTCAAACGTCAAATCTTTATATAGCTAAAGGGTTTACAGAAGCAAATAAAGATTGGAGAAAACTTAGAGGCTTGGGCTAAGCTCAAGGGGGTGAGTGTCCGGGAGTGGTCCCACAGAGCCTCAGCACCCAGCCAACTTGGAGGCGCTTCAGCCAGTCTTCACCAGTGCCTCTCATGGTGAGGGTATTGCACTGCAGGCAGGAACGTGGTGCCACTCGGAGGGCTGGGGCTGTGACAGCTGACACCGGGGTATGGACGCGGACAATCTCTCATGTTGACAGGGACAGCCAGATGGCCGAGGCAGGCAGGTGCAGATGTAATGGCACCGCAGGTGCGAGCTGGAGAAGACTGGTAATGGCTCCAAAGGTGCAGACCGGAGCAGGCTGGTAATGGACCGCAGTAGGTTGGTAATGGCTCAGTGGGTGCGGACCGGAGCAGGCTGGTAATGGACCGCAGTAGGTTGGTAATGGCTCAGTGGGTGCGGACCGGAGCAGGCTGGTAATAGACCGCAGTAGGCTGGTAATGGCTCAGTGGGTGCGGACCGGAGCAGGCTGGTAATGGACCGCAGTAGGCTGGTAATGGCTCAGTGGGTGCGGACCGGAGCAGGCTGGTAATGGACCGCAGTAGGCTGGTAATGGCTCAGTGGGTGCGGACCGGAGCAGGCTGGTAATGGACCGCAGTAGGCTGGTAATGGCTCAGTGGGTGCGGACCGGAGCAGGCTGGTAACGGACCACAGTAGGCTGGTAATGGCTCAGTGGGTGCGGACCGGAGCAGGCTGGTAATGGACCGCAGTAGGATGGTAATGGCTCAGTGGGTGCAGACCGGAGCAGGCTGGTAGTGGACCACAGTAGGCTGGTAATGGCTCAGTGGGTGCAGACCGGAGCAGGCTGGTAGTGGACCGCAGTAGGCTGGTAATGGCTCAGTGGGTGCGGACCGGAGCAGGCTGGTAATGGATCACAGTAGGCTGGTAATGGCTCAGTGGTTGCAGACCGGAGCAGGCTGGTAGTGGACCGCAGTAGGCTGGTAATGGCTCAGTGGGTGCGGACCGGAGCAGGGTGGTAATGGACCACAGTAGGCTGGTAATGGCTCAGTGGGTGCGGACCGGAGCAGGGTGGTAATGGACCGCAGTAGGCTGGTAATGGCTCAGTGGGTGCGGACCAAAGCAGGCTGGTAATGGCTCAGAGGGTGCAGACTGGAGCAGTTTGGTAATGGCTCAGTGGGTGTGGACTGAAGCAGGCTGGTAATGGCATGGCAGGTGCGGGCCGGAGCAGGCGGGAAATGGCACAGCCAGTGAAGACCAAAGCAGGCTGGTACTGAAACTAGAATGAGATACATGTTAGTGGGTATGGACACAGGAATATGGCCACAGGATTCAGAAGCAGGTATATGGGCACAGGAGCAGGAATACAAGCATAGGGGCCTGAGATCTAGAAATGAGCCACTAAGGGATAGACTGTAATACTCAGACACCTCACAATGGGGGAGAATGCCTTAAATACACTGTGCTTCTCAGAAATAGGCTAAGAAGAATTTCCACTACAGTCCCCGCGCGCACGACCTCCAAGGTGCGCAGTTCTGCGGTAGATTTATACTATTCTTGGGAACTCACCACAGTACTACTCACCTTGAAGATTGTGCAGGAAGGGGGGGTCATCTAAGCGGTACTTCACACGCTGCAACATTACAGGTTTTGTGACGTAACAGCGAACTCACTAGCGACCTCGCTTTGTGTGACATGTAGCAGCGACCAGGCCCCTGCTGTGAGATCGCTGATCATTACAAACTGTTCTGGATCATTCTTTGGTTGTTGCGCCCCCGCTGGGCAGCGTGCATCACTGTGGTTGACAGAGACAACGACCAACGATCTCAATACTACTCCCAAAAGTGACAGGGTCCCAACGACCGCTGTATCATTGCTGCGTCACTGGTGACATCTGAGTGTTTGACATCTCACCAGCGACCACGTAGCGATGCACCACCGATCCTGGCCAGGTCAGATCGTGGTCATGATCTTTGGAAAGTTGCAGCGTGTAAAATGACCCTTATAGTATATATCCGAGTGCAAAAAGAACCAACTACAGCATCCGCTCAGGACAAGGAGAGACTAGGCAGAGACTAGGCAGAGAACAGGCAGAAACTAGGTAGAGACCAGACAGAGACCAGACAGAGACCAGGCAGAGACCAGACAGAGACCAGACAGAGACCAGGCAGAGACCAGGCAGAGACCAGGCAAAGACTAGGCAAAGACTAGGCAAAGACTAGGCAAAGACCAGACAAATACCAGGCAGAGACCAGGCAGAGACTAGGCAGAGACTAGACAAAGACTAGGCAGAGACCAGGCAGAGACTAGGAAGAGACTAGGCATAGACTAGGCAAAGACCAGGCAGAGACCAGTTAAGACCAGGCATAGACTAGGCAAAGACCAGGCAGAGACCAGTTAAGACCAGGCAGAGACTAGGCAGAGACCAGGCAAAGACTAGGCAGAGACCAGGCAAAGACTAGGCAGACACTAGGCAAAGACCAGGCAGAGACTCCAGCTGTGATTAGGCAGAGACCAGGCAGAGAACAGTCACAGACTAGGCAGAGAACAGGCAGAGACCAGGCAGAGACCAGGCAAAGATCAGGCAGAGACTAGGCGAAGACCAGGCAGAGACCAGGCAAAGACCAGGCAGAGACTAGGCCAAGACTAGGCCAAGACTAGGCAAAGACCAGGCAGAGACTAGGCAGAGACCAGGCAAAGACTAGGCAGAGACTAGGCAGAGACTAGGAAGAGACTAGGCCAAGACTAGGCAGAGACTAGGCAGAGACCAGGTAAAGACCAGGCGGAGACTAGGCAAAGACCAGGCAAAGACCAGGCGGAGACTAGGCAAACACCAGGCAGAGACTCCAGCTGAGACTAGGCAAAGACCAGACAGAGAACAGGCACAGACTAGGTAAAGAACAAGCAGAGACCAGGGAAAGATCAGGCAGAGACTAGGCAGAGACTAGGCAGAGACCAGACAGGAAATAAGCAGATACGAGGCAGAAACACTGTCTTTTCGCTGTCGTTTACCAAGAATTTATGGATACTTTGGCCATCACTTTTTTGTTTCGCATTATATATATCTAGATGAGAGGACTTGGGTTGCTACAGTTTTGGGGTATTTTGGACAATATTATAGGGCCACTGGAAATACCTCTCTTCGTGTTTGAGGACAGGTCTACATATGCTGCGCACAGCTGTAAGAAAATCAGATCCCTTATCAGCGCTTTCCCAATGGCAACAAGTCTGTCCCCGGAGAACCGCAGGAACTGCAATGTGCTCATCACGACCATCCCTCTCCGGGATTTAGCATGTTTTTCATATGTCCTGTTGTGTGAGGCGACCGGAGAGACAACCCAGTGTTTGTCTGAGAGAACTTCCTATGACCATTTCTGTACCTTTATGTGCTTCAATGTTGTTTGCACAAGCAAGAAATCAAGTGGTTGCTAGGCATAGGCGATACCCGCTGTCTGCAGAACACAAGTGGAGAAACAATCATAAATTCTGCAAAGCTGTGAATTGATAATTAAATGTGCATGGGGAACGCCTAGACTAGAAACTTTAAAGATAACTCGAAATGTGCAAGAGTGCAAGAGAAATGAACTAGGGGGGAATTGAAATTTTGCAGCTGCCGGAGAATATCAGGATGAAGATGTCTTGACCATCACTGGTGGATAAAGACCAATCTATATACATTGTTCGGTTATGAAAGGAAAACCGCTGACCGTGCCGTAAACACCATTATTTACCTTGTGACTATGACGTCTTTTAGGGACAGGGATATATTAGGCAAAAAAAGTGCGGTCAGTTACTGAAGTTAATATGGTAGAAGCAGAATGCATTGGACATAAGGATCTGAGCAATTTTGATTGGGTCAAGGAATTACCAAACTGGCAAGTTCTGTAGGGTGTTCCTGTGTACAGTGATTGGTACCTACTAAAAATAGTCCAATGAAGAGTAACTAGTGAACCTACGATAGGATTGTGAGCCGCCAAGGCCAGAGAAGACTAGTCCGTCTGGTCAAATAACACAGAAGAGCTAAAAAAGTCAATGTTGGAGGCCCTCTATGGGTTTGTGGAGTCTGTATGTGCAAAAAGAGGAAAGGATCTGCACTCCCAACTATATAAAACTACTCCTGCAATTCTAACAGGCTACATACATATGGACAGGTGTTTTGGGTCACAAGCCCACTTGTGGTGCTCTGCCACAAAGAGAGTCCAATGCAAGTCCAAACCCAAAAAGAAGACGGCACGCACCAGGAGTGCTGCTATTTTCTTCTTTATGGGTTTGTGGAGTCTATTCCTCAATAGATCAGTTCTTCTTTGGTAACACAAGAAGCACCACCACAATATTAGACCAGTGTCTTAAAGGGAATCTGTTGGTAACATTTGGCCTAGGCAAGCCGAAGTTCTGCAGACCAAGAATATGTAACACCTTTCCAGAGATACCTTTTAGTTGGCCGACTGTTGCTTCCTTGAAGTGAAGTTCTTCTCTTATACTCTTTTACTGACAGATTCTCTTTAACGTTATGGCTGAGAGGGGTAAGTCCCAGAAGCTTGGTTTTCTTATGAGACCATTGGTAGTGATGGCTGAAGGTTATTGATGATTGAAGATAATTACTGCTGGTGTCTGTAGACCATTGGTGATGGAAGACGTTTCATAGCAGTGGTTGAAGATTACTGATGATTGAATATCATAAGAATTGATGACCGGAGACCAATGATTGAAAACCAATAGTGGTGATTGCTGAAAAATGCTGATGACATCATTAGTGATGGTGGCTGCAGACCACCAGGGATTGAAGTCTATTAGTAGTGATGGTTGAAGATTATTGATAATACAAAACTACTGTGGTGGTGGCCAAAGACTACTGAGGATTATTGATTTGTTGGTTGTTTGGTGGTCAATGTAGTGACCGTTGACTGAAAACTAATTGTGGTGATAGCTGGAAAGAGCTGATGATTGAAAATTGTACTTGGAGCTAAAGATCATTGATGTTTGAAGACTATTAGTGATGGTGGCTAAAGATCGCTGATGACTGAAAACCAGTATTGGTGTTGGCCAAAACAAACTGATGATTAATGCCTACTAATGGTACAGATGATTTAAAATCATTAATGGTTGTGGATGAAAATTACTGATCACTGAAGGCCATTAGTGGTGGTGGCCAATGCCCACTAAAGATTAATGACCACCATAGGTGGTGACTGAATCCTATCAATGATTGCAAACTATTATTGGTGGTGCCTGGAGGCCACTGACGATTAATGACCATCAATGGCAGGGACTCAAGACTATTGTTGAATGAAAATCCTTATTGAGGATGGCTGAAGGTTAAAGACCATAATAGATGATGACTGAAGCTTATTGATTGTGTAAAATCATAACTGGTGATGCCTAAAGACCAATTAAGTCTTTTGCCCATCGGTGGCGGTGACAGAAGACTACTGAAAAATTAATGACCATCATTGGTGGTGACTGAAGACCACTGAAGATTAATGACCATCACTTGTGGTGACTGAAGACCACTGAAGATTAATGACCATCACTGGTGGTGATTGAAGACTACTGAAAATTAATGACCATCATTGGTGGTGACTGAAGACCACTGAAGATTAATGACCATCACTGGTGGTAACTGAAGACCACTAAAGATTAATGACCATCACTGGTGGTGACTGAAGACCACTGAAGATTAATGACCATCACTGATGGTGACTGAAGACCACTGAAGATTAATGACCATCACTGGTGGTGACTGAAGACCACTGAAGATTAATGACCATCATTGGTGGTGACTGAAGATCACTAAAGATTACTGACCATCATTGGTGGTGACTGAAGACCACTAAAGATTAATGACCATCACCGGTGGAGACTGAAGATCACTGAAGATTAATGACCATCACTGGTGGTGACTGAAGACCACTGAAGATTAATGACCATCACTGGTGGTGACTGAAGACTACTGAAGATTAATGACCATCATTGGTGGTGACTGAAGACTACTGAAGATTAATGACCATCATTGGTGGTGACTGAAGACTACTGAAGATTAATGACCATCATTGGTGGTGACTGAAGACTACTGAAGATTAATGACCATCATTGGTGGTGACTGAAGACGACTGAAGATTAATGACCATCATTGGTGGTGATTGAAGACCACTGAAGATTAATGACCATCACTGGTGGTGACTGAAGATCACTGAAGATTAATGACCATCACTGGTGGTGACTGAAGACCCTGAAGATTAATGACCATCACTGGTGGTGACTGAAGACCACTGAAGATTAATGACCATCATTGGTGGTGACTGAAGACCACTGAAGATTAATGACCATCATTGGTGGTGACTGAAGACCCTGAAGATTAATGACCATCACTGGTGGTGACTGAAGACCACTGAAGATTAATGACCATCACTGGTGGTGACTAAAGACCCTGAAGATTAATGACCATCACTGGTGGTGACTGAAGACCACTGAAGATTAATGACCATCACTGGTGGTGACTGAAGACTACTGAAGATTAATGACCATCATTGGTGGTGACTGAAGACTACTGAAGATTAATGACCATCATTGGGGTGACTGAAGACTACTGAAGATTAATGACCATCATTGGTGGTGACTGAAGACTACTGAAGATTAATGACCATCATTGGTGGTGACTGAAGACCACTGAAGATTAATGACCATCACTGGTGGTGACTGAAGACCACTGAAGATTAATGACCATCATTGGTGGTGACTGAAGACCACTGAAGATTAATGACCATCATTGGTGGTGACTGAAGACCACTGAAGATTAATGACCATCACTGTGGTGACTGAAGATCACTGAAGATTAATGACCATCACTGGTGGAGCTGAAGACCACTGAAGATTAATGACCATCATTGGTGGTGATGAAGACCACTGAAGATTAATGACCATCACTGGTGGTGATTGAAGACCAATGAGGTTCATCTATTCCTGGATCTTCGTCTCACCTATAGATTAGATGTAAATGAATCAAACCCTTCTGTATCTAAACCTCTGAAGGTTGGTGCTTAGGAACCACATTGTAACAGATGCTATATCATATTACCTTTTGTGTAATCCCTGAAATCCCCGAAAATGTGATCCATTCCTACAACACGTTTCTTGTGTCATCATCAATCTGAGTAATAGTACGGTAGTAACATGTGTTTTCTTTTTATTCTTAGTAACCGCATGAGTCACATATGCCCCTCTCTGAAATTGTCTCGATAACTTGCCAGACCCCATAGCAGTCGTATAACAAGTTACATCATTAGTATCCAATATTGACAAATAGAAAGACTTAACATCAGTCTGAATAATTTGGTGAGGCCGCAACTGAATAATACACAATCTGCTGGTTTTCCCGGAAGGAACATAAGACCCTCCAACAATATTGCTTTGTTTGTTGCAGATTTTAATTTCTTTCCTTGGAAGTGCTGCCAACACTTTCCTTCCCAGTGGAAGAAGTTCATATTGTGAAGGCCCCGGGCAGGATGACTTCAATGTCAGGGGGGCCCGCTAGTTTTATCTAAGAACCAGCTCTGCAGGACAATGGGGACATGGCCGAATGATGACACTTATCTCACCTCAACAGAAGCCCCTTTCATTAACAATTCTATTGCTATGGTAACCACATTTCCCTTGTGCCCTATAGGCCAATTGACAGTGAAACAACGTGGAGTTGTGGAAATGCGTCAGTTACAGATGGCCGAGGCTTGTCCCGGTGGTGAAGGTTGCAGCTTGTGTGTCTTGTAGGCCTTTTTCAATGATTAGTTACAGCCTGATTTATCCAATTTCTCCTAATGATCAGTCTACAGCTTCCTAACCGAATAATCCTCACTCCGAAGCTTTCTCGTAAACACAGGGACGGCTGGAGATGCCCTCTAGCTGGATGCACAGATTGGACAAGTTATGGTGGAACAGACGTGGCTGGAAGTTCAAATGAGAAACAAGACTTAATTAAAAGAACTGGGGGCGAGAAGTCTAGAGTAAAGGATGGGGATTACCTAGACGTTGTCCTTGTTGTCTCAGTGTTAAATAGCAAACAGTCCAGAAGTGGGTAGAGATATTAGAAATATCTATTTTTCTTTTGCATACATATAGCACCGATGTATTGCCGTTGCTCACATCACCTCCTATGCCCGGTGAACATCACAATCACATCACTATTTCCCTTTATTCCAAAAAACTCTCAAATGGAATTATTAAAAGTTAATTCTCTATTGACCTCTACTTCATTCATTGCCTGTGGGACTGCCGGAAGGACTGGAGCACTGTCCTCAGCTTTTTCAGCAGTTCCATAGATGGAGTGAACGAAGGTGTACCATTCGCATATTTGCTCTCTTCCAGTCTCCGAGCCCCATTCTTGAAATTGCTTGGGGTTCCAACCTTCACACCCTTCATAATAAGTGAAAAAGTTAACACCATAGACAATAACCTTTTGGGACTAACGCTTTGAGGATTCTTGTTGATCTTACTTATTTTATCGATCAGTTTATCATATTGTGTAATTGACTCTCATCTCAATCAACGGGTCGGCCAATTCTGATGGTGGCCACAAGATGCAGTCTTCATCTTCAATTGATGCTGTACATTACATATACTATACCCAACACATGATTTTGACTACCCTTTCCCTCCCCTACAATGAAGTCTTCACTGATGTCACATACATGGGCAGGTCCAAAGGTTTTTCATGGCGTCTGCATGGTAAACACAATTGGGAAGCTATATTAAGTCAAATATGCCCACATTCAGGTGTACGTTGTACCACAAAAATTGTTTTTCATGGCTTGCAACATATTTATTATATATTTTAGTAATTTACAAAATCTTACCCAAAATCTAAGATATTGATTTTAATTAATGGCCTTCAGCTCGCTCTCAAGACATTGCGACTTGATGGATGAACATTCTGTAGGAAGATTGATCTTGTGCAGCCTAGATAGGTCCACCATGGTCTTCTCCAAGCCTAGATAGGTCCACCATGGTCTTCTCCAAGCCTAGATAGGTCCACCAGGGTCTTCTCCACCATTATCTTGTTATATCAAGCTACTGGGTTGCTGGTCTTCCTCTTCGTCTTGTTCCTTCTATTTTTCTGAGCCATCTGGTTGATGGTCTTCCTCTTCACCTTGCTCCTTCTATTCTTCTAAGCCATCAGTTTGCTGGTCTTCCTCTTCACCTTGTTCCTTCTATTCTTCTGAACCATCAGGTTTCTGATCTTCCTCTTCCCCTTGTTTCTTCTATTCTTCTGAGCCATCAGGTTGCTGATCTTCCTCTTCACCTTGTTCCTTCTATTCTTCTGAGCCATCAGGTTGCTGGTCTTCCTCTTTGCCTTGTTCCTTCTATTCTTCTGAGCCATCAGGTTGCTGATCTTCCTCTTCACCTTGTTCCTTCTAATCTTCTGAGCCATCAGGTTGCTAGTCTTCCTCTTTGCCTTGTTCCTTCTATTCTTCCAAGCCAGCAGGTTGCTGGTCTTCCTCTTCACCTTGTTCCTTCTATTCTTCCAAGCCATTGGGTTGCTGGTCTTCCTCTTCACCTTGTTCCTTCTATTCTTCTGAACCATCAGGTTGTTGGTCTTTCTCTTCACCTTGTTCCTTCTATTCTTCTGAGCCATCAGGTTGCTGGTCTTCCTCTTCACCTTGTTCCTTCTATTCTTCTGAGCCATCAGGTTGCTGGTCTTCCTCTTCACCTTGTTCCTTCTATTCTTCTGAGCCATCAGGCTGCTGGTCTTCCTCTTCACCTTGCTCCTTCTATTCTTCTGAGCCATCGGATTGCTGGTCTTCTTCTTTGCCTTGTTCTTTCTATTCACCCAAGTCAATGGGTTGCTGGTGTTCCTCTTCCCCTTGTTCCTTCTATTCTTCTGAGCCATCAGATTGCTGGTCTTCCTCTTCGCCTTGTTCCTTCTATTCTCCAGAGCCATTGGGTGTCTGGTCATTTTTGATTAGAAAAAACAATGTAAATCCATTCAACTGTAATAAGAGGTACCCCAATCTGGATGGTCCCTAATCCTCCAATATTAAAACCTCACCTTGCGTTGAATGACATCAATGTAGATGGGGGTAAAGAAGGAACAGGGCCTGACTACATGGACATTACACCAACAGGAATTACATAAATGAAATAGCCAGCTCATGGAGCAGGGATCATGCCCGTTTGTACACACCACCTATAAATAACAAGGAAAAACCTACATATCCTATGTTGTTTACAATGATGTGAAACAGTGTTTGCACCCTTCCTGATTTCTTATTCCTTTGCTTGTTTGTCACACTTAAATGGTTCAGATCAACAAACAAATTTAAATATTAGACAAAAATAACACGCGTAATCACAAAATGCAGTTTATAAATGAAGATCTTTATTATTAAGGAAAAAAGAAATCCAAACCTAGAGGGCCCTGTGTGAAAAAGTGATTGCCCCTCTCTTAAAACATAAACTAATTGTGGTTTATCACATCTTTGGGAGGCTGAGTTCAATTTTCCTAGCCACACCCAGACCTGATAACTGCCACACCTATTTTCAGTCAAGAAATCACTTACATGGGACCTGCCTGACAGAGTGAAGTAGACAAAAAAATCCTCAAAAGGTAGACATCACGACGCGAACTAAAGAAATTCTTCTTTCATGGTAAAGGAGGGAGAAGACCCCACTTACCGTAAGAGTTACAGGAGAGACTTAGGCTGGCTTCACACTTGCAGATGGATCTGCAGCGTTTTGCAGATGCATCTGCAAGTGTGAGCATGCTGACCGCGGCCCCTATGTTTATAATAGGGCGCACGCGGTGTGAAAGCTCTCATTCACTCCTATATGTGTACTGTCAGCAGGCGTATGCCTGCTGACAGATCACACACTCCCGTCCGCACTGTGGACGCGAGATGTAGCGTCCATGCTGCGGGCGGGAGAGTGTGATCTGTAAGCAGGCATACGCCTGCTGACAGTACACATATAGGAGTGAATGAGAGCTTTCACACCGCGTGCGCCCTATTATAAAAATAGGGGCCGCGGTCAGCATGCTCACACTTGCAGATGCATCTGCAAAACGCTGCAGATCCATCTGCAAGTGTGAAGGCAGCCTTAACCAGTGCATCTGTAGATAGCAAACGACTCTGCTATACAAACTGTGCTCTACTGTGAACCACTTATCTGTGATGACCTGGGTACTGACCCCTTTGCTTTGTAAAATCCTGCAAACATATACCTCCAAATAGATGAATCAAACATTATGTGAACAAAGCCCTACAGTGCCAAGATGTAACAAGATGAATGCTTCAAGATAAACAACAAAAGACACTCATCTTGCGCCACTCATATCAGGATATTTAGAGCCAAGAGGAAGGGTAAGGAAACCACTGACCATAAGAACTTACATTCTATAGGAGAGAGAGGACCCTGCTGACCATAGGATCTTACACTCTACAAATCGAATCTCAAAAAAAGTTCAACTTTGCACAAAACTGCCAATTTTAGGAAATTCTACTCAAATTAGATCCTCCACCTATCGATCTTCTCCTCTCTAGTGCCTATAGGTAAATATGTTGCAGCATTCTACTGGCATATACATCCAACCAAGTCCTACAGTGCCAAGATGTAACAAAATGAGTGGTACAAGAAAAAGACCCAAAGGAACTTATCTTGCATCACTTAACTCAAGATATTTAGAGCCAAAAGGAAAGGTAAGGACCCCACTAACCATAGAAGCTGACATTCTATAGGACAGAGAGAGAAGACGACCCCACTGACCGTAAGAGCTTACACTCTACAGGACAGAGAGAGACCCCACTGATCATAGGATCTTACACTCAAAAATCAAATCTCACAAAGATTTGACTTTGAGCATTACTGCGAATTTCAGGAAATTCTACTCAAATTAGATCTTCTACCTATCGATCTGCTCATCTGTTACTCCCAAAGGGCGAGGAGATGTAAAGTGGACTCACAGGACCACTGGGGGAGTAGTGGCAGCTAAATACCCAAAACAGCAAGAGACTGGAGAGTGACTTCAGTAAACCAAGGATATTTATTAAGGAAAGAGGTAACAAAAGGAAAGGTGTCTGGGGGAGGACCCACTGGGTCAAGACACCAAACTGTCCTGGTGGAGCAACCGGCGAGGTGACCTCTATACAGGGAAAAACCCGGCACAGCTCAAGGAGGTCTAAATGCTGTTAATTTCCAACCAGAGGGGCGACCTACAGAGACTGTAGTAGAAGAAATGGGAAGACTGCAGAAGCTCAGTATGATCCTGGAATGGCTGATCCAGCCGGTAGAGGAATCTGGAAGGTCCTGTTCAATTCAGGGGAGGTTTGAAAAGCCCAATATCATATGGAGAATATCCAGAGAGATTTGGGATAACAAACTGCCAGCAGAGGATTCTGTGGAGACAGAGATGTCAGAATAAAGCAGAATACAATAAGAAACTGTCTTCCAAGTGCAGAGCACTGCAGGAGAACGACCTGGACACTGGAAATGTTCCAAAGGAATGAACATGTTGCCCAGGCATCTCCCATAGGGGGAGGATGCCTTTTATACACAGAGCAGCTCAGCACTCAGGCTGGGAGACTTAATAGGGTACAGGTGTACTGTCTCTTTAAATGTGTGCAGGGAGCGGCATGTGAAGGAAGCAGACATCTGCATGGAACCTCAGGCAGAGTAAGCACAATTAGCGGAAATGGGCACCGATCTCCCTGCTCAGCCGAGACCGGCCTCGCAGCATGGACAGTGCGGGTGAGGCACACAGAGCTGCATGATGGGCACTGGTCTCCCTATCCATGAGAGACCGGCCCCGTGGTCGAGGGCATGACATCATCTTTGGTGCCTATAGGTAAATATGTTGCAGCCTTCCAATAACTGAACACTTTGTAAAATCCTCCAAACATATATGTTCAAATAGTTGGCTTAAACATGATGTAAACCAAGCCCAAAAAATATCAACATGTAGATGTGACCTTCCTCACATGTCCTCTTGGCTCAAGATCTAACGAGATGAGTGCTCCAAGATAACCAACCAAAACCATGCTCCAAGATAACCAACCAAAGCCATGCTCCAAGATAACCAACCAAAGCCATGCTCCAAGATAACCAACCAAAGCCATGCTCCAAGATAACCAACCAAAGCCATGCTCCAAGATAACCAACCAAAGCCATGCGCCAAGATAACCAACCAAAGCCATGCTCCAAGATAACCAACCAAAGCCATGCTCCAAGATAACCAACCAAAGCCATGCTCCAAGATAACCAACCAAAACCATGCTCCAAGATAACCAACCAAAGCGATGCTCCAAGATAACCAACCAAAGCCATGCTCCAAGATAACGAACCAAAGCCATGCTCCAAGATAACCAACCAAAGCCATGCTCCAAGATAACCAACCAAAGCCATGCTCCAAGATAACCAACCAAAGCCATGCTCCAAAATAACCAACCAAAGCCATGCTCCAAGATAACCAACCAAAGCCATGCTCCAAGATAGCCAACCAAAGCCATGCTCCAAGATAACCAACCAAAGCCATGCTCCAAGATAACCAATCAAAGCCATGCTCCAAGATAACCAATCAAAGCCATGTCTCCAAGATAACCAACCAAAGCCATGCTCCAAGATAACGAACCAAAGCCATGCTCCAAGATAACCAACCAAAGCCATGCTCCAAGATAACCAACCAAAGCCATGCTCCGAGATAACCAACCAAAGCCATGCTCCAAGATAACCAACCAAAGCCATGCTCCAAGATAACCAACCAAAGCCATGCTCCAAGATAACCAACCAAAGCCATGCTCCAAGATAACCAACCAAAGCCAGTCCTCTCGCGCCACTCTACTTGGGATATTTAGGCCAAGAGGGAATGTAAGGAGAGACCAAATAACACTTCTGTGCATAAGGAAGATTTTTTTTCGGTAGGCTTTAACCGATGACCCACCAGTCTGGCTAATGATATGAGCAGCCGGCTGGGCAATCATTCTCTATTATCTTGCATATGGAAGGATTTGAAAAAGGAGGACAATTTCTATAATAAATCTAAAGTTCATTTCAGGTCAAAGACTCAAATAAAGTCATTTATTGTTCTACATAGAAAAGGAGTAACTGTTTTGCTGCATTTTGCTAAATTTTGCCTTGAGTGAAAGATCACCCCGTGCCACCGCTGGTGGAGGTTCTTGTGAGAAATGGATTGCGAGCGCCGACGAGGCAATGAAGGATCCAGAATGAATTATTAAATGATACGAAGCAGCGTAAAATAAATAGAGAATAATAGTAATAACTCCTAAGACAATGTTTACTGTTCTAGGACAGGGGGGAAATCTCCTGGAAGACGGAAGCCGACTGTAACAAATCATCTTCCGAAAAGCTACAGTACATCAACAAATGAGCCTGCAGGGCTCGTTAGCATAATACGCATGCAAAAGAGCAAACACCGTCTACAATGAAACTTTTTAATGTGTTTCCAAGCACAATCCCTTCATTTAAAGTAATTTTTTTTTTCATCTGTAAATGAAAACGAGGAATTAATTTCATTCCATTTAAGAAGGAGACGCAACTGGCAAATTGGGCATTACAAAGAGCGAGCGCAAGAGGAGGGAAGTCTTACCGCCCGGACTGTGGAGGATTGGTAAGCAGGAGCTGGGTGTTAATTGTAGTATCAGTCAGCGGCCATAATAATCCATCTTCTTTATCTCTTCCTAACATATCATACAGGGCTTTGTGTAGCATCAGCCATTGTGCGGTATCTCTCACCGATAAACACAACTTTGTGTACCATTAATCAGAACAGGACCATGAATATGTATACTGTTCTCCCTTGATTCCTCGAAACTTATTTCTATTCCAAGTCTGTGTCGGTGTATTCTCTAAGGGTACCTTTACACGCCGCCACTTTTGGAGGCGTTCGGAGGCAATCTAACGTGCGCGTGCACATTTTTCATGGTTGACTCCGAACGTCGAAGACGCCGCAATTCCGCCCTCAACCCAAGGCGATGTGTCACCCCGGAAGTTGCCACACCAACAGCGGAACCAATCCGGTGGAGTTCCCTCGCCACTTCACACGCCGCAATCCCCAAAGGAATGTGGGCGTACATGGTTAGCGCCGCCAGAACATAGGCGTGGCAGACTGGTGTATTCCGCGCCCCAAACACGCTGATTAGACAACGCAATAGCGTCATGATTGGCCAGCCTGCGCAGGAAGGCTGGCTAATACATGACGCCATTGCCATTGTGTAGTGTGAATGGACAGCTCTGCAAATATGGCGCCCTGTGAAGGACAGCCAATGGAAACACAGTAGCCACCACCAATTCATTCATTAAAATCACTGTGAGAACTTCGCTATCCATGTGATTGTAATGTTTTTGCACCTTTTTGCATTTTGCAAGTTTAGGGAATATGATTAGCATAAAGCAAAAATTGCAATAGTGCATTATAGCACGCCACTTTTCTAACTTTTAAGGTACCGTCAAACACAGCAATATTGCATGCAATTTCACAGCCAATTTGCTGGTTGCAGTGAAATCATGGACACATTGTTACATTTGTACACGGCAACCAGGGCCGCACCGTCCATTGGACAGTGTGAGCCCTTTGATTCAGACCGCAACAGGCAGGGGGAGTGGCTGTGCAGAAGGGGGCGGCACCATATGCACACAGCGTCCCCTGTCTGGCGCCAGCCGCTCAGGGCAGGTAAAGACCCTCCCCACCGCGGATGCAGGGGTGGCGGTGCTTGTCTCTGACAGCACCTTCCCCCCCGGTCCTCACCCGCGGCCACACGCTAAAGGGGCGGCGGTGCTGGGCTCTGACAGCACCCAACCCCCCTCCGGTCCTCAGACTGTGGCTCAGTTGGCAGAGGGGCTTGGTGCACCCCTGACGGCAACAAAATAGAACAATGTGTCCATGATTTCACTGCAACCAGCAAATTGCCAGTGAAATTGCATGCAATATTGCTGTGTTTGATGGTACCTTTAACGTTAGAAGGTAGCATTCATCTTTCAACCTCTTCATCCATTCATCCATCCATTCACTTGTCAAGGTATCTATCTCTTACCATATCCATTTGTCCTTCCATCTATCCGTCCATCTGTCCGTCCAGTCCTCCACCCCTGTCCGTCCATCCCTTCGCCCATCTATCTATTCCTCAATCCATCCATCCATCCATTCATTCATTCATTCATCCCTACATCCATCCATCTCTCCATCCATCTATCCCTCCATCCATCCCTCCATCTATTCCTCCATTCATCCATCCATCCATCCATCTATCCATATTTCATCTAAAGCATCAAAAAATACATGAAATCATAGAACTGAAAATATAATAAGCAAAACCCTGAACAGGAGGGAGGTGTCCTCTTGTGCAGAACAATGGCAGAGCGCACTACTACATAAGTGACTGTAGGAGAACAAACTGCAAAACAAACCCTTTATTAAGAGTGAGCTCAGCTGTGCCCCACAATGAGAGGTTTGGAGGTGGCTGCGCCCACTTATATTGTTGTATCTGTATTTGGAAGGCGAGTGTTTTATTCATCTTTCCACTGTTATTTGTAAGTATTTGTATTGTGTCCTTGATATTTTATGCAAGGAATGTGCATTTTTTGTTTTTTTTTCCATTAAATGGATGTAATGGGATTGTATACTTGAGTAAATATGTGCTCCTATCCGTACGGCCTTGCTAGTCTGTGTGCTCCTCGTTCCGAGTATTTGACTACTTTCCGTACATTTGTAGATCTGGGTTTTATTGTTCATGTTGATGATAATTGCTGGTTGAGTTCTCGGTATTGTGCTCAATATCCTATTGAGTATAAGGTTGCGATATGAGTAATTTCTCACATTAAAGTGATGTTACACCTTTTATTGACTTGTTGTTTCTAGGTTTAATGCTCTGTTTTATTTCTAAATGGATGTTTCTGTTTCACCCCTGCGGGGGATTGCCACAGGATCCACCGGTGCAAGGAGGGAATTACACCTTGGTTTGCATAGCACATACCACCTTCCACCCCAGACCTGAAGGGGGAGCTCTACTGGCTGCCTTAAGTCAGTTTCCTTTAAAACATCCAGGCCTCAGGGGAGGAGTTAATCAGTCCCTGTAGTCAGTCACAAGTTAGTGTGTCTGAGGAGAGAGTCTGAGGAGTGAGGAGCTGGTCGCTGGGAGAGATCCAGGCCCAGGACCAGGGACCACTGACCGCTGTGCGCACCCTAGGGAAAGGGTCGGAGGCAAGTGGAGAAAGCAGGGAACCAAGAACAGGGAACCGGTTACTATAGCCCTTTAGTACATCCGGACACCGGAGCCCAACGCTGCCAGCATTTAGTGCTACAGCAAAAGCCCGGAAGACTCAGGAGGAGTTCAAAGTAAGAGACGCTAAACTGATCAAATACAGGACCAGGGGCCATAGGAGGAACAGGGACCCCGCAGGAGGATCTCATTGTCAATTTAGAGCAAAGCCCAGAGAGGGAGAAGAAGCGGTGGGTCCAGGCTCAGGCAGGACTCATCCAAAACCACAGAGCACAGACACAGAGGAGGCCTCATAACTTTCTAAGGTGGAAGTCCCAAGTTGCATCGGGGACCTGGTTATTACTCTGGACTGTACCTGTTACCCTGTCACCAGTAAAAGGTACCGAAACAACAATCCCTGTATGTGTGTGCCTGCTTAACCGCCGCAATTCACCGCCATTCCAGACTTGTCGGAAGTAGCGTTCCAGGGGCTCACATGAAGTTGTTAGGTCACACATATCCCAGTGTCCACATACTGCCGGTCTCCCTCTCCCTGCCTTCAGAGTTATAAGTAATCAAGAGGAGGCAAGAGCTGCAGCTGTGGTTAATTATTACTTACACGTCTGAAGGCCTGGAAAGAAGAGTGGGAGCTGATTGTACACAGTAACAACCTCACGTGATCCTCAGGAGTCCCGACACTGCTGGAAACACTCCGGCAGCAGTGGTGAGTATAGGCTTTTTTATTTTAATGAGGCCAAACATAGAGAATAAGAAGAACTTGTTGGAGTCGGCCACCACCAATTTTAGGACCAATCTTGTTTTCAGTTTATTTTTTTTTTACTTTTTCTTTGTTCCATTTTAAAACTACAATTTTGTAAAATGTTTCCATTGATGTTGATGTTGGGGCTTGTGGTTTGTTTACAGATGTATTGGAAGAATCTTGAGTGTGGACATGGTAGGTGTGATGGGGAGGGAGAGGGAACTCATATAAGAGGGTAGGGGGGCTGAGTGAGAGGAACAGGGAACTCATATAGATTAGGGGGCTGATGGGGAGGGACAGGGAACTCATATAGTAGAGTAGGGGGCTAATGGGGGACAGGGAACTCACATACGAGGGTAGGGGGGCTGAGGAGGGAGGACAGAGAGCTCATATAGGAGGCTAGGGGGACTGATGGGGAAGGACAGAGAACTCATATAGTAGGGTAGGAGGCTGATGGGGGACAGGGAACTCCTATAGGAGGATAGGGAGCTGATGTGGAGGGACAGGGAACTCATATAGGAGGATAGGGGGCCGATGGGGGACAGGGAACTCCTATAGGAGGATAGGGAGCTGATGTGGAGGGACAGGGAACTCATATAGTAGGGTAGGAGGCTGATGGGGACAGGGAACTCACATACGAGGGTAGGGGGGCTGAGGGGGGAGGACAGAGAGCTCATATAGGAGGCTAGGGGGACTGATGGGGAGGGACAGAGAACTCATATAGGAGGGTGGAGGGGTTGAGGAGGAGGGACATTGAACTCATATATGAGGGTAGGGGGCTGATGGGAGACAGGGAACTCCTATAGGAGGATAGGGGGCTGATGGGGAGGGACAGGGAACTCATATAGGAGGATAGGGAGCTGATGAGGAGGCACAGGGAACTCATATAGGAGGATAGGGGGCTGATGGGGAGGAACAGGAAACTCGTATAGGAGGATAGGGGGCTGATGGGGAGGAACAGGAAACTCATATAAGAGGATAGGGGGCTGATGGGGAGGAACAGGGAACTCATATAGGAGGATAGGGGGCTGATGGGGAGGAACAGGAAACTCGTATAGGAGGATAGGGGGCTGATGGGGAGGAACAGGAAACTCATATAGGAGGATAGAGGGCTGATGGGGAGGAACAGGGAACTCGTATAGGAGGATAGGGAGCTGATGAGGAGGGTCAGGGAACTCGTATAGGAGGATAGGGGGCTGATGGGGAGGAACAGGGAACTTGTATAGGAGGATAGGGGGCTGATGGGGAGGAACAGGAAACTCATATAGGAGGATAGGGGCTAATGGGAGACAGGGAACTCACATAGGAGGGTAGGGGGGCTGAGGGGGAGGGAAAGGGAACTCATATATTAGGGTAGGGGGCTAATGAGGAGGGACAGGGAACTCATATAAGAGGATAGGGGGCTGATGGGGAGGGACAGGGAACTCATATAGGAGGATAGGGGGCTGATGGGGAGGAACAGGAAACTCGTATAGGATAGGGAGCTGATATGGAGGGACAGGGAACTCGTATAGGAGGATAGGGGGCTGATGGGGAGGAACAGGGAACTAGTATAGGAGGATAGGGAGCTGATGAGGAGGCACAGGGAACTCATATAGGAGGATAGGGGGCTGATGGGGAGGAACAGGAAACTCATATAGGAGGATAGGGGGCTGATGGGGAGGAACAGGGAACTCATATAGGAGGATAGGGGGCTGATGGGGAGGAACAGGGAACTCGTATAGGAGGATAGGGAGCTGATGGGGAGGGACAGGGAACTCGTATAGGAGAATAGGGGGCTGATGGGGAGGAACAGGGAACTCGTATAGGAGGATAGGGAGCTGATGTGGAGGGACAGGGAACTCGTATAGGAGGATAGGGGGCTGATGGGGAGGAACAGGAAACTCATATAGGAGGATAGGGGGCTGATGGGGAGGAACAGGGAACTCATATAGGAGGATAGGGGGCTAATGGGAGACAGGGAACTCACATAGGAGGGTAGGGGGGCTGAGGGGGAGGGACAGGGAACTCATATAGTAGGGTAGGGGGCTAATGGGGAGGGACAGGGAACTCATATAGGAGGATAGGGGGCTGATGGGGAGGGACAGGGAACTCATATAGGAGGATAGGGGGCTGATGGGGAGGAACAGGAAACTCGTATAGGATAGGGAGCTGATATGGAGGGACAGGGAACTCGTATAGGAGGATAGGGGGCTGATATGGAGGGACAGGGAACTCGTATAGGAGGATAGGGGGCTGATGGGGAGGAACAGGGAACTCGTATAGGAGGATAGGGAGCTGATGAGGAGGCACAGGGAACTCATATAGGAGGATAGGGGGCTGATTGGGAGGAACAGGAAACTCATATAGGAGGATAGGGGGCTGATGGGGAGGAACAGGGAACTCATATAGGAGGATAGGGGGCTGATGGGGAGGAACAGGGAACTCGTATAGGAGGATAGGGAGCTGATGTGGAGGGACAGGGAACTCGTATAGGAGGATAGGGGGCTGATGGGGAGGAACAGGAAACTCGTATAGGAGGATAGGGGGCTGATGGGGAGGAACAGGAAACTCATATAGGAGGATAGGGGGCTGATGGGGAGGAACAGGGAACTCGTATAGGAGGATAGGGAGCTGATGTGGAGGGACAGGGAACTCGTATAGGAGGATAGGGGGCTGATGGGGAGGAACAGGGAACTCGTATAGGAGGATAGGGGGCTGATGGGGAGGAACAGGGAACTCGTATAGGAGGATAGGGGGCTGATGGGGAGGAACAGGGAACTCGTATAGGAGGATAGGGAGCTGATGTGGAGGGACAGGGAACTCGTATAGGAGGATAGGGAGCTGATGGGGAGGGACAAGGAACTCTTATAGGAGGATGGGGGATGGTGGGGAGGGACAGAGAGCTCATATAGGAGGATAGGGGGACTGATGGAGAGGGTCAGGGAATTCATATAGGAGGGTCGGGGGGCTGATTAGGGGACAGAGAGCTCATATAGGAGGGTCGGGGGGCTGATGGACGCAGAGGTTGGAGGGGTAAGGCAGGAAGGTAGCATGAAAAACAAATGAGATCCAGCATCATCGAAGAGTCCCAATATAATGATATGAAATGTTAATGTTAAAAAATGTATTAATTAATATTCAAATGTAAAAACAGACATCATACAAAGGTCATAACGTGAGCTGACGCGTTTTGGGTCTTTCTTGTATATGATCCTCTTTTAAGACATGAAGGTGCGGGTAATTTGCAGGGAGGAGGATAGATGAATCGGTTTCTATACAGTAATGTGCTGGAATAAAAACAAATATCCAAATTAAGGAACAACAATAAACCACGGTGTAACGCGGCGCTGGCAGGATCTGTAATGATAATTCCAGCTTGTGCTATAACGAACCAAACGTTTCCCTGTTTTTGTCCCATGAATATTTCAATAAGTGATTTCCTGATGGTGGATATTTAGGTTCCCTCGGAGTTAACCCCTTCCTGGGCCCCCTCCGTCCTTTCCCTGCCTTCTCCCTAGCTGCAGGGGCCATTTATCCATAGCGCACACATTAAATATTGATGTTGCGGGCCCCTTTGTGCCGTACAATGCCTTTCATGCTGTAATAAGTACACTTTTTGTCATATCATGGAGGCCGGCTCTATATTTACTACCATTTTCCGTGTGACACTCTAAGTATATAGTTTGCGCTAATGTAAAATTCCAGCAGGAGGTCGCCCGCTAATTTGTTTAGGGGAATTACGCAGCACATTTTTAGGTCGGCAAATCTGTTATTCTCTTGATGTCGGCTACATGATAAACCGCAATAAGGTTGTGCCGTGGAGCAGTTGACGTGGGGCAGAGGAAGGTCGTGATTCATTGAACCCTGTATTTCCAATTACTGAGTCCTGGAGGTTTGGAAACTAGCAGCGTATAATTTATTTATTCATTGATTTAGCCAGTTAGAAATACAAAGAGATCGCACTTATTTTCCAATGTGTTGTTCTGGGGACTTAATATAGGAAAGTAAACACATTTAAAGGGGTTGTCCACCTACGGGGGGAATATTTTTTTTATTATTTAAATGCATGTATTTAGGGCTAAAAATCATTTTTGTAATTGGATTTCATTAAACATGTTGCACCGTTTGACTTTTATAGGCTCTTTTGTTTCCTGTGGTCCTACATCAGCTCACCATCAGAAGGAGCTCACTGATTGATTCTTCACTAACTCCTCCTGTGGCTGGGGCAACATTGGAGCTACAGAAGGCAAGATATGCATTGTTATTTATTAATGACTGTTTGCAAAAATTATTTTTAGTGCAGGTAACATGACTTAAAGGGAATGCATCGCCAGGTTTTTGCTATTTTAATGTAGGGGCTGAGACTTTGATTCCAGCAATGTATAACTTAGTTTCTTGGGTGTAGCAATTGTGATAAAATCTGCTGCAAATATAGCAGAGCTCTTAGGGCAGGGACACACTGTGTGACAGATATATGAGTTAGAAGGACGAGTCTTGGATGATTAACTCGGAATGGCCTCCCCCCTGTCAGGATGGGAGTGTGGAGCTGCTTAGAAACACAAGCAGCTGACACTCCCGTCCAAAGAGGGAGAGCCCATTCCAAGTTAATCATCCGAGACTCGTCTGAGTGACTCGTATGTCTGTCGCACAGTGTGTCCCTATCCTTAATGCTGAGCTCTGTATAAACCCGCCTACATCACTGATTGGCAGCTTTCTGTGTATCAATATATATAATTGACCTGCTCTTGTATTACCCAGCAAAAACCTGCTAATAGATTCCCTTTAAAATAAGAAAAAAAGAGTCTACAAAGAAGTAACCAACCTCATCAAGCCTCGAAGGTTAGTTCTGAGACTATGGAGAGAACATAGTAATCAGTCTACAAAGAGCAAACCCCAAATGCTGGATGATCCTCAGGGTTCCAGGGACTGAATGTAGAAAGGGGGTGAAGGGTCCATCAGTAATGTCATTGGAATACTCTGTGCTACATTTTAAGTAAAGTACTTTTACAACACCAACCAGAAAATAACAATGCCTGGGCATCCCCGGTGATCGGTCAATGCCAAATCTATGCTAGAACTAAAAATATTGTCCAACACAATAATACAACACAAAGTAAGGGAGACATAGAGGGAAATAGACACAAAAGAATAGAACTTAAAACTCCTCAATTGCAGCAAACCACAGCAGCTGCTATTGTACCAACACCACAGCCTCTTAAGGTACCTTTACACGCCGCAACTTTTGGTGACGATCGTAGGCGATCTAACATGCGTGTGCACGTTTTTCATGGTCGCCTCTGACCGCTGATGGCGCTTTTACACGCCGCAATTTCGCCCTCAACGTAAGGCGACATGTTGCCCCGGAAGCTGCCACACCAACAGCGGGAAACATCCAGTTGACTCCCGTCGCCGCTTCACACGCCGCAATCCCCAAAGGAATGTGGGCGTACATGTTCAGCGCGGCGAGAACATAGGCGTGCCAAATTGTTTTACACCACGCCCCAAAACACGCTTATTGGACAAAGCAATAGCGTCATGATTGGGCAGCCTGCGCTGGAAGGCTGGCTAATACATGCCGCCATTGCCATTGTGTGGTGGTGAATGGACAGCTGTTCAAATATGGCGCGGTGTCAAGTGACAGCCAATTGAAACACAGTAGCCCCCACCAATCATCGCTGACGGTGCGCGGACTCCAGCATGCTGTGGCACGCCTCTGGGAAATCAATAGGCGACGCAGATTTCATCACTATCGCCCTATCACAAGCCAAAAGCCGGGAATATCGCCTTCATGATTGCCTCTGATTTTGGAGCAGTGCTCTGTAATCGGAACTAGGCGACATATTTTTTAACGCCGCCAAATTCCCAATTTACACGCCGCAACTGGAAGGCAATTTGACAGCAATGGTGCAAGGGCGATATATCGCCGGTCAGATTCCTCGCCGCGGTTGCGGCGTGTAAAGGTACTCTTAGGAATTTGGCGGCAATAAAAAACCTTGTCGTCTGTTCCGTTTACAGAGCACTGCTCCAAAATCAGAGGCAATCATGAAGGTGAATTTCCTGGCTTTTGGCGTGTGATAGGGCGATAGTGATGGAATCTGCGTCGCCTATTGATTTCCCGTAGGCGTACCACAGCGTGCTGGAGTCCGCGCCCCGTCTGCGATGATTGGTGGTGGCTACTGTGTCTCCATTGGCTGTCACTTGACACCGCGTCATATTTGAACAGCTGTCCATTCACACTACACAATGGCAATGGCGTCATGTATTAGCCAGCCTTCCGGCGCAGGCTGACCAATCATGACAGAGTCTACCGGATGTTTCCCACTGTTGGGGTAGTGCTTTCCGGGGCGACACATAGCCTTAGGTTGAGGGCGAAATTGCGGCATGTAAAAGCGCCATCGGCGATCAGAGGCGACCGTGAAAAACGTGCACGCGCACGTTAGATCGCCTACGATCGCCACCAAAATTTGCAGCATGTAAAGGTACCTTTACAGAGACTGGATTTTTCCAAAGTGGTCACATAGAAAGGGAATTTATAACCGGTGTCAGATGGGAAGACACATAACTTCTTATAACGGAGTGGAGTGGTCACAAAAGGGTTTTACTTCTGAAATTCAAGGCCACAAGAAACAGCCAGCAAAGAAAATAGTCATTAACCCCTGCAGTGCTAAAAGAAAGTAGCTAGGTTAAACATAAGTTGAAGACCTTCTCGACACAGCCTCGCCAGAGGTCTCCATAGGGTGAGACACACTTGTGATAGATAGGGAATAACTTTTTGATCACTGGGGGCCCCTCTGCAATGCTCCTGTGGTGCCCGCTCACACAGGTAGCCACAGACTTCTCTAATGCACAGTTGGGTTTCCACAGCAGGTACCTACTACATACAACATCTTCCACCCCGGAACGGTAGGGGGAGCTCTACTCACCGCCTTTAGGTGAGTTCCCCTATAAATACTGCTGCTGGGGGAGGAGTTAGTGAGAGTGTGCAGAAGCTAGTAGAGCTGCGAAGACGTCCTGGTGGTCGGTGCCGCGGTTAGGCCTGAGCCTATGAGTGGCCCTTCTACGTCCCGCAAGCCTAAGTGGGGACAGAAGGCAAGGAGCAGATAGCCAAGAGGGAGTGAGGAACTTGAGGAGGTTCGCCCAAAGACGTACCGGACATCGGGGTCCCCGCACCTGTAGGATACTCCAGGACCACAGAAAACCCCGTCACACTGTGGAGGCTTCAGCCACCCGGTTCCCCTGTGGGTCAAGAGAGGGAGCCAGACACAGCAGTGTACCACCGCAGTGATCAGAGAGGGTAACCCGGAGACTGCACAGGAGGAGAGACAGTCATCAGAGTCAGGAAGAGAGAAGAGGCCGGTCTGGCTGCATGCAGGCTGTGCTTCGATCACTATAAAGGAACAGAGGAGGCCTTATACCCACTTGCTGTGGGGACCCACTGTGCAACCTGGTCACATGTCAGTGCCATGGACATCTTTACCTGTGTACCAATAGTAAAAGGCAAAAGAGACTTTTGCAGTGTGCGTGTGCCATTCCTCTCCATCCCGGTGCCCCTCATAGACTGCTCCAACACTCCCCATCCCAGCCACAGCTCCAATACAAGCTGCCCCTTCTCACTACGCTGCCCCGGAGGTCCAGTCCTACCTGTGGAGGACTTTACTACACTAGCCGCATTACCATCTACCTCCGGCGAACTGTGGCGGTGCTGGTGAATCATCACCAGAAACTACAGGTGGCAGTCACGACAAACTGTATATAATCCCCTGTAAATATCACCCCTTTTTGGAAGATAGGCCCAGGACACGGGATCAGCGCGGCCACCACTCCCCTGACCACAGGAGCGTTTACCTTCAGCCTGACACCAGAGTACCCCAAAGCCTGGGCACAACACTCCCCAACAATCATGAGACTGGCTGATCTTCAGTGCTCCTTTTAGAATAAATGGAAGAAGCAGTACGCATGATCGATCCTCCGCTCCATTCAGAGCCTGGTTCTTGGGATCTTTGTGGTACGGCAGTCAGGCCCCCAGTGATCAGAAAGTAAATGGAACTTTACACACTACAACATCACTAGCAATGTCGCTGAAACATCACAGGTTTTGTGACGTAACAGCGACCTTGCCAGCGATGTCACAGTGTGTGACACGTAGCATAGCAGCGATTAGGCACCTTCTGTGAGGTTGCTGATCGCTGCACGTCATTCAGGATCATTTTTCAGTCCTTGGTCTCCTGCTGGTCAGCACGCATCACTGTGTGTGACAGAGAGAGACCAATGATCAATGACCTCCCAGGCTGGTAACCATGGTAAACAATGGGTATCTAGGTAGCGTGCAGCGCCTAGTTACCCGTGATACCCTGGTTACCAGCCTTCTCCACTTCCAGGCTGGTATCCAAGGTACACAGCGGGTATCTAAGCACATCGATGTCCCTAGTTACCCGCTGTGTACCTAGGATACCAGCCTGGAAGCAGAGAAGGCTGGTAACCAGGGTAAACATCGGTAACTAGGTGCTGCGCACTACCTAGATACCCATTGTTTATCATGGTTACCAGCCTGCTCCCCTTACCGCAGCCTGTCAGAATACAGGAGTGGAAGCTCGACATTGTGAAAGAATAGTTTATATTCTTTCCTTGATGTCGCATGCTCCACTGGTCGCTGGTGAATCTGCCTGTTTGACAGCTCACCAGCGACTGCATAGAGACTTTCCAGTGATCCTGGCCAGGTCGGATTGCTGGTGGTATCGCTGGAAAATCTCAGCATGTAAAGGGGCCCTTAAACACTATCCTTTGTGTAACAGTGTATCTCTTCCCCGCTTGTGTTCATGGACTCTAATGTAATGATGGCCTATGTCAACATTTCCTGGCTTGCATATAGTGGGGGAATCTGCCTTTTGTTCTTCTCTACAGGAGGCCCCTCCAATACACAAACCTGTAGACAGAATGAGTCTGGACTTCTGGAAACCTCTGCTGGAGCCAAATGTTCAAAAAGTGAGTGTGAATCCTTCCCCCATCCAGAGGCTGATCCAAGGAGAGAGAACAATAGACAAATTCTTGCCAGTTAGTTGGTGGTGAATTTCAAAAGACTAGGATCTGAGGCTGAGGCCAGTTCCTGGTGCCTCTGGTGGTGATAGAAGCTGCCACATGAGAATTGTGTTGTGTCCCTCACCTGCTGGATCTGGCATACTCATTGAAGGACTATTTCTGCCTTTTCCCTGGCGTCGGATTACCGGGTGGTCCCCTGGACTTGTTTCTGCTGTTGTGAACTTATTACAGACTCTCCAAAAATACCTTCCTATGTGCTGTTCCATTTTCCTTGTCCCAATAAAGTTCTTTGGATTGATCATTGGCCCGGTGTCAACTCCTGCTCTGTCACATACCCAATCACCACTTTGGTCTTAGGCACCTACAGATCTTATTCTGTTGAAGGCACAGCAGTACAGCTGTATGTCAGTGCACCCTGTAATAGGTTCCCCCCTTGCAACATAAAATCTGCCACTTTTATAGCAGGGATGACCATGATAACCACAGGAAACATACAAAGGTGGCATCCAATATTGCAAATTGTGCAACAGTGCACAAGCTGGATCCTTCTACCAACCGAAAATCCTGAGCACACATTGCTACAAGCTTGACGGCGCCCAGAGGTGACGGCTTGTTAAACCCGTCCAATTCACAACTTTTTCTTCAAGGCACCTTGTCATTGAGTTGTGAAGATGCAACATGAGAAGGGCTCGTGTTCCTTGCGAGAAGAGGTTACTTACATAACACTGCAGTTTGGGGCTACGTTTTGGAGCTCGATGTAGAAAGAGCGTCTTATCCTTACCTCCAGGCCCAGATTCGCTCTTCCGGATGGATTTAACTGCTTTGTGGAGTGAACGTCGCTGACAGGTAAAACTTGGGAATCAGCGCCCCAGGCACGCCATTGTCTGCTTGAGATAACACCGGCGAAGAATAGGAAGAAGATTGGAAAGTAAAGCAGATAGTAAAGTTGTTAGAAACTACGACACATTGCCTTGATTTTTTTTTTAGGGGGATGAGGGGGTCCTGTGAACCCCATTTATTAGGGGAAAAGTCTTTGGTCCTGTTATGTGGAAAGTAGAGCAATCAATCAAAACCAACATACCGTAATCAGTGCCCAAAGCCGTCCTTTTCCTGCCTGTAACAGCACATATAGTCCAAAGAATGTCTTCATATACCCATGCACTCTCCGGGGCACAAGACAGCATTACCAAAGTGTGTCAACTTATAAATTGGAAATCCAAAAATCTATTTATTTAAAATCATGTTATCTTATCCCCAAAAACTTCCTTGAAAGTGTCCCCACTACATGTCTTCTGTACCCATTGCCTGTTAAGTGTACTTTGCCTCCAGTAACAAAAGTAGATGTGAAGATGGATTACACACATTGAGGGCGGATATTTGCTTCAAAATGAAGCGAGGGCAGGTCTTTATTTCACTACTTTAAGCACGGCAGCCAGGTCTTTATGCAAGGGCTAGGGTACTCATCAGCTGGGCTAGAGTCGGTTCACTGTAGCCGTGCCTAGCAGCTATGGTCCTAACCACATATGTAAAGGGGGTAATAGTAGAGATAAAGTTTGTTTGTGACACCAGTTGGGATAATCATCCGGATATAGCCGGCACTGCAGTGGGTCCCTGGGAGATAGGTAGTGGTAAGTGACCCGCTCCAGGGCTGGGGGTACTCGGATCCCAAGCATTTTAGTTCTGGGTGATGTCAACGGTAGCCTGTGCCAGGGTTTGTAGCACTGGTGGTTGCATAAAAAGGGGGTTAATAAAGAAAAATAAAATATAGTTCGTGATGACACCTACAGTGTCTGGTGATGGCACCGGCGCTGCTGCAGACCTACGGGATGGTGGATGGGCAGCCAGGTATTAACGCTCCCCGTAGGTGGAGCCGCACCCCCGGGGCAATGTAGTAGGGATCTGTATTCACACAGGGAGGTTGCTCTGCAGGCTGAGGTAATGAGATAGTCTCTGCACGATGCAAGCTCAGGGCGGTAATGACTGACACACACACGCTGGGAGTAGTTGTGGTATCTGTGCCTATAGCAGTTCCCTGCCCCTATATAGATACTACTGAAGTCCCAGAGAACCCCACTATGTTGCTGTTGAGCTTGAAACTCACCAGCATCCAGTGCTGCCACCAGGCCCTATACGGCTGGATGACCTAGAGACTAGTACCCTGCCTGAAGCTAGTCCCTTCAGAGCAGCTCCTGCTATCTACCTTGTTGGATCTCTCCTTTGACTACTCTGTCCTACTATGCTCCAACTAACCCCTCCCTCTAATCAGAGGCTGAGTCACAGCCCAATCCAGACCTTCAGTGCTCAGTTTCCTGGTTAGAGATCAGGCAGTTGTGTGTTTGCTACAGACATCCAGCAGAGGGACTCCAATTCTCCTCAGACATGGCATTACTTGCAATACCATATTGTGTTGGCCAGACGCTAGGGATCCACAGGGTTGGATCTTTATCTCTCTACAGGAAATAGAGGGCAGGTCTTCATCTCTCTACAGGAAGCAGAGTTGGATCTTTATCTCTCTACTTGAACCAGGGGTGGGTCTTCATCTCTCTACAGGAAGCAGGGATGAATTTTTGGACTTTTAATGACCTAATAAAGTCTCACTGGAGCATGGTACCTTCTCTCTGTGTTGTCTGAGTATTGTTTTGCCCATGGTGAAGAAGAACAGGCATTTAGTTTGGTGAGCCGCAACCCTGGGTGGTCTTTGTAAAAACAACCAGGCCATCGATGAGAGCACCCACTGACCCTCATGTCTCCACAAATGTCTCCACAACTGGTGTATGCTACCACTTTTGATTACTTTGTCTTGCGGGTGTTGCCACCTACTGCCCCACCCCAGTTTCTATACTTCTAAGGGTCCAGCGCATCACTAACCTCTTTTCAATGGCTTAACACAACCCCTACTAATGATCTCACTATACCTTTTTATTTAACATCAACCGAATATTTATTAAAAACTTTATTATAAAATATTCATAAAATCATAGAGACAATAAAACTTTTGTACAAATTCATTAATTCTTTATATAATTTTTTATACTGTCTTTGATTAGCGTTATTGCTAGTATGGTGTTTTCTTCTTATATAAATTGGACACCGTTCTTTGATTCTTCAATCTATGTGAGGAGTCCTAGAAAGATATATTATGTCACCACTTGATTTAACCTCAGATATTTTAATTATTATTTTTATTTTTGGGTTTATGATTACCCACCCCTTACCTTATGGGGGTCTCTTTCTGTATTGCTTCTGTATTTTAGCTTTGTTTTCTTATAATTCTTTGGCTACTGGGAAATGTATTATATTATTAGTGGTTTATCTCCAGTATTCACTATCCACACTCTATTGTCTACATAGCAGTACCTGTAAGGATGTGTATAATTTTGTCCATTTTTTAGTTGTCCCCTGTTGTATGGTTGTTTCTGGCCTCCTCTGGCCCGCTGTTCGCTGCTAATCTCCACCTAAGTCCCAGAAATGCATTAGTGAGACGAGTAGAGCAGACTGAACACCAGTGAACCCGACTCTGTGACGGTCCCGACGTAAGCGCTAAGACTCCGCCTCACCCCGCCCACTTAACGTGTCATACTGATGAGGAGGAAGCGGAAGCTCCGATAAGCTGTGGAGGTACCGCACGTGTAAGGAGAGGACACCGAAACAGCGAGGAGGAGATTAGCAGCGAACAGCGGGCCAGAGCAGGCCAGAGACGTGATATAGGAAGGTAAGCCAAGCGCATAACATGCCAAAAGGGATGACAGTAAACTGAAAGTATGTATCATAAAAAGTTAAATGGTATTTAATGATATAGTGAGAATATAAGGTAAAGCACATTATATCCCCCCTTCCTTGACCACAAAAACTGACACTTGTCCATGCCTCATCATTCCCCGCCTGGACTACTGCAACCTCCTGTTCACCAGCCTCCCTGCCTCCTCCCTTGCACCTCTCCGCACCATCCTCAACTCTACTGCTCAACTCATCCCCTATCTCCCCGTTACTCCCCCGCCCCCCTCTCCGCCAAGCCCTCCACTGGCTCCCCACCCCCCACGATCCCACTTCAAACCTAACCCTGACATACAAGGCCATACACAACCTGTCCCCTCCCTACATCTCCGACCTAGATCTCCCGCTACCTCCCCTCGCGCAACTTGCGCTCCTGTCAAGAACTCCTCTCTCAACCCCCCGCATTTCCACCTCCCACAACCCACACAAGACTTCTCTCGTGCTTCTGCCATACTCTGGAGCTCCCTCTCCCGCCACCTCAGACACTCCCCAAACCCCTGGGACCTTCAAGAAAAACCTGAAGACACACCTCTTCCTTCAGGACTATAACACACACTGAGACCCTACCACTGCACCATCTCACCTCTCCCCCTTCCTACTGTCTCCCTCCTCACCCCCTCTAGACTGTGAGCCCTCGCGGACAGGATCCTCTGCCCTATTGTACCCGTATGACTGATTTGTTGTCGTTTTTACCACTGTCTTTGTCTACCCTCTCCTAATGTTAACTAATGGCGCTATATAAATACTAATAATAATAATAATGTCCATAACAAAGATTGCTTAGGAAAATCATTTCATTATAAATAAGCAGGTATAAGATGGCACAGAGTAATAATTTAGACAAGGGAGTGGGCACAGATTAATGTAAAGTGATAGTTTATAGAAAAGAGATATCACAGATCACAATTAGAAGGCACAATTGGTATCACAACTACATAACACATACAAATGGTACGTAGGTGACTGGGAGGAATATAGGGAAGAATACAGGGCGTTAATTAATACTTAGAGTGGTGTCACATAATATAATACATTTCCCAGTAGCCAAAGAATTCTAAGAAAATAAAGCTAAAATACAGAAGCAATACAGAAAGAGACCCCCATAAGGTAAGGGGTTGGTAATCATAAACCCAAAAATAAAAATAATAATTAAAATACCTGAGGTTAAATCAAGTGGTGACATAATATATCTTTCTAGGACTCCTCACATAGATTGAAGAATATTGACCCTATCAAAGAACGGTGTCCAATTTATATAAGAAGAAAACACCATACTAGCAATAACGCTAATCAAAGACAGTATAAAAAATGATATAAAGAATTAATGAATTTGTACAAAAGTTTTATTGTCTCTATGATTTTATGAAAATTTTATAATAAAGTTTTTAATAAATATTTGGTTGATGTTAAATAAAAAGGTATAGTGAGTTAATTAGTAGGGGTAGTGTTAAGCCATTGAAGAGATTAGTGTTGCGCTGGGCACTTAGAAGTATAACATATATAAAACTTTAAGGGGGGATTGGCACGGGAGTCCCCTCGCAGCTTTCTAGCAGCAACACCACGTTAGTGAAACCTAAAGACAAGCTCCAGTGTATAACCCAAAAAATGAACCACCCCATTTTCTCTCCAGTTCATCTACTTTAGCCGAGTTGGTCGAGTGTGCCATGAAGATGTAAATGAGGCGTATTTCTTTATTGCACAAAAGAATTGCAACTTTTCAAAGTGTGTTACAAAATAATTACTACTTTTTGCATCTGTCACATACCTGCTTCTCAGCATGTGAATTGGGGTGCATCTGCAATAGTTAATTTATCTCCTCTCACTAAATTTAACACTCAACCCCTGTTTTAGGCTAAAAAGTGAGCATGAATCACACCCCAACACAATCCACACCCCCCAACTACACAACACCCTGCCACCACTCTTCAAACACGCAGGGCAAGGAGTCCCTGAAATATACACTGTTTGACAATCAGATCACACACTCTAAGACTATGGATTCTTTTAGAGCATACAAGGATCAAACTTATTAAACTTTTAAGCTTTATATAAAAGTTACAGTGCTTACAATAAAAAGTTATAAAAGATAAAATAAAAAGGACATACAAAAAGTTGTAAAAATAAAAGTGGAGAACATTACAGAAATACTTAAACTTTCCAGTCTAATGTTGTCTTCTGCTTTCCTGTGGGAGGAAGAATGAAATATGGATCACATCAGTAGCAATTGACTCCAATCTGTGAACAAACTCTGTGTCCAGGTGGCCTGTTTTATAGCTGCCATCTCACCACCACCAGTGCTGCTGCCTCACCACTGAGCTGCTGCACCCATGACCTTCTGTCTCCTCCTCATATCCCATAGAATGTGAGTTTGCAAGGGCAGAATCCTCTCCCCTCTGTACCTGTCTGTCATTATTAATTTGTATACTGTAAACTATATCTATAATTTTGTATGTACCCCTTCTCATGTACAGCACCATGGAATTAATGGTGCTATATAATAAATAATAATAATTTAGGCTTAAGCTTTAGGTCAAATATCTAGTACAGCCTTTTAATTTTAATATTCTAATCCCAGGTCTGTGACTGGGACCATGGCTAATTTAGAAATTAATACATTACAAATTCCCTGTTTAGAAAACACTTACCTTCCATAGCAATTATGGAATGCAAGACTCTGCCATCATTGACCATTTGTTGATTCCTTTGAAGTCATAAGAGGTGTGAAAAGCTTTAACCCCTGAGCCTTCTCAGGAAGACCACCTGGGGTCTCAGATCCTGTGTACTACAGTCTCTGCTCAGATAAGCACAGGTTATGACACAGAATTTAACAAAGTCCAATATCTGTTGTGGTCTCTTTTCCCATACAGATAGGCCTAGTTCACATCTGTGCGCCGATGCATTTGCCAGCATTGCGCTAGCGCAGGTGGTAGCGCAGGTGGTAGCACAGCCAAGAGCAGCCAAATGCATCGGCGCACAGATGCAGCGCCTTGCGCTCACGCCGCCATTATTTTGTACGGGAGAGCGCACCGCACAGCATCCCAGAAGTGCAAGAGTGAAAGGGCCTGTGTCACAGCGCATGCGCTAAGTCCGGACGCACCGGAAACGTCACATGACGCGTTTACGGTGCATCCAGACTAGCGCATGTACACAGGCCCTTTCACACTTGCGCTTCCGGGTTCCGTTCCTCCTGCGGTGGTGTAAGCACAATGCGCTGCATCTGTGCGCCTGACCGTGCTACCACCTGCGCTAGCCAATGCTGGCAAACGCAGATGTGAAACGGCCCATACATATTTTTTGCTACATCATTATTATGTAAGCTTTAATAAAATGTTTTGCAAAGAGCACTGAATGAGTTTGTGCAGTGACTATGGCATCGTTTGTCCCCCGGTGACTTCCTTCCCTTCAGTAAGCAGAATTTGGTGGGCGTTTTTGAGCACCTGTGCGATGACAAGACAAGTTGAAGCATATAGCAAATGGCACATTCCTCAGAGAGAGACGGACAACTCTACTTGCAAAGCTTTTAGCGAGACCCGGCTCACAAAGCTGCAGGTGAAATGTGCTTTGTCTTTGTGTTAATGGAATATGTGCTCATCCTCTTGCGGTATTGTTTGTCCCGCTCTTTGTGTTCAGACTGTTTTTTCCCACGTCTCCAATCAGACTTGGCCCCATTCATATATCACATACTTTAGACTGTAAAGACTTTTTCTAAAGAACTATTATTAAGATGGTATCTGGCCATAAGCGCGCCTTCTACTTCTGTATGGGCTATAATGGAATATTAGTATTACATCGTCTCTGTAAAGAATCGTGATAGGGTTCTTTATAAATAGCACTGACTTTGTATTGAAGCTTTACAATTCACTTAAAGTCAGGAAAAGATAGCGTGCAAAATCTCTGGAGAAATAATGGATAGGTGTTGAGTGTTGCTGTCGTCTCAACAAACTTTGCATAAATCAATAATATAAGTGAACACAAAAACTTTGTAGTTTATTAGAGAAATGAACTTTTTTCTCCACTTATAAGCCACTTTTCCCCCTTTCTGAACTCTTCAAAAACGCTAAAATCCTTTTGCAATTAACAAGTTCCTGTTCAATGAGAGATCAGATTACAGCTGCCTATTGAAGTCTATGGAGGTGAAATGAAAACAGCTATTTTAGTGAGTGCTTTGTCTCTCTGTTGTTTTGGATTCACAGCTACACCGCTCAGTATTGCTGTATAAAGTCATCCATGCTGCTGCTCTTCTGTGTGCTACTGTCACGCTAGATAAACTAGTGAGCATCCGGAAACAGTATGTGGCAGGAATACACGGACCAATGGTGTCCGCGCACTACTCAAAACACATGGGGAGACACCAGGAGGACAAATACAGCAGAGGGCCCCGCTCATAGGGAATGGGGGAGAAGTGACCTCCTGCACTTACCTCCGGCTGTGTCCTGATCTTTCCACCATCCCTAACAGGCTTTTTTACAATGTCGCCAAGCAGGATACTTAGTCTCTTGCTGGTCCCATTGATATCCCTCAGTAGGGAGATGGCTGATGAGAGCGCTTGTCCCAACCACTGCACTAAAAAGCAAGAGAGGAAAGAAATACAGACAGGGGAACAACAAACAACTCATGCTTGGCAGTAGTCAGCTCTCCAGAATATCACCTTCACTTCAGGTATCCAGGCCAGGAATGAAGTTCAATTACCAGCAAAGCAAGCTGGATCGTGTGATCATATAAAGGGAATGGGAGTAATCACAAAGTAGCCACACCTGGAATGAAAACTAAGGGGTTTCCCAGTAATAGAAACTGACATAAACTTCAACACTGCTAAAGGAAAGAACCAGGTTTAATATGAAATCTCAATACAAAAAGAGACAGAGGTCCCAAACCAGCAGGGGATGGCTGGCCCAGTGGGCAGCGGGGACAGATACCCCCCAGGCCAGTGGTCAAGCAGCAGTTTTGGGGCTCGCCAGGCTGTCTGTCATATTGGACCGGGCTCAATGCTCATAGGCCACTGCTGTGTGCTTGCCCCTGGGCCGAAATTTGCCAGCCAGCCCCTGCAAACCAGTGACTAGTCTCCAACGTAAGAAAGACCATCGTGACAGCTACATAGAGAAAGGAGAGCAGAAATCCTTTGAGAGGGTGTGTGTTGTGTGTGGGAGCAGGGGCGGAAATACCGTGGTGCAGCTGGTGCAGCTGCACCAGGGCACCGACCGGCTAGGGGGCCACTTCAAGCCTGCAGGGGGGACCTCAGCCGACCCCGTAAGCCGTTGTCAGAGGAGAGGAGGGTCAGGCAAGGGAAGCAGAAAGCTTCCTGCTTCCCTTGCCTGATCCCGCCCCCTCCGGCACGACTCAGCAGGTAGGAGAGCCGCCGCAAACCTCTCCGCCGGCCGCCAGCACCACATTCTACCCCCCCTCCCCCCGGACCGCGCCAACGGCCAACAGCACCCCCTCCCTGACGCGCCGATGGCCAACAGCACACCCCCACCGCTCCTCAACTTGGCTGCACCAGGGCCCCCTGGGGTAATGGTCCACCACTGTGTGGGAGACATCATAGTAGCAAGTCTTTACCCACTAGCTCAGAGACGACTGAAAATTAGAGTCTGCAGAGGGAAAACTGGTAAAAAAATGCAGGATACAAGTCATATAAGAGCCAGAAATGCTTCTATTCTTCAGGTACACACACGTTAGCCTGTTCTGAAAAACATCTGAAGTGACAGGTACATTTTAAGGTTAAAATCAGAGGGAATAGATTTATGGGAAAAGTGGATAGGGACTGGAATAATGAATATATTAATGCATCTAGGTATTTGTTTTTTTATTAATCGTAACTTGTAGTATTCTCAGAGGGGATTTAAATATTTAGGGATTAGATCCTGATCAGAACGCCGCCAGTGTGAAGCAGATGATACGGATGTGTCCCACATGTGGCGGAGATATTCGGAATTGCATGACATTCACTCCAAAAAACCTTTTACAAATAATGAGAGAACGTTATGTCATTTCAAGTAATTGTATTTGTATATTGGGAGATTTAAAGGGGCTGTCTAGAACTATCCAAACCTTTTGTGTGATTGTCACCACCCAAAAAAAAGGGACCTTGTGGTTCTTTCAGAGATCAGTCTTGTGCCAAAGTGATCATGTTCGGAGATGGCCACATCTACTTCTTGCCAAGTCCACAAGTTTACATTAGGGTCATTCCATGTCAAGTGATCCAAAAATGAATATTTTTTTTCCCTGACGTCCTCAGATTTTTTAAAAAAATTTTCTATATGAAGAACAACTTTATCTAATTACAAAAAAAAAGTTATGAATTTTTTTCTTTATCAGTTAATTTTTTACAGATTTTTAAAGTTTTAAAAAAGTGCGAATTTTGGCCTGGTATGGCTTTACATTTTCTATCATATCTCGGGCTAGAAATAAGATAGAGAAACAAAATAAACACCAATCTACTCAGAACTGTCCAGGCTTTCATCAGATATGTCACAAGAGGATCTTTGTTAATATTTTACCCATGTGATCGCAAGCGCAAAACTTTAAAACGCATTTCCGAAAAATCGGCGCGCTTTAAATATTTCAAAAACTGCCCATGTGTCTGCTTTGCTCTTAGCCACATCTGTACCAAATTTCAAGTTGGGATCGCGATGGGATCATATTTTAACATATTTTACTAGTAATAGCGTCAATGGGTCATTCCATATCAAGTGATCTAAATATGAATATTTTTTTTACCTGACGTCTTTAGATTTTTTTTTTTTTTTTTCCTTTATGAAGTACTACTTTAGTTAATTACAAATTAAAAGTTTAGAATTTTTTTCTTCATCAGTTAATTTTTTACAGATTTTTAAAGTTTAAAAAAAGGGTGAATTTTGGCCTGGTATGACTTTACATTTTTTTTATCTCAGGCTAGAAATAAGATAATGAAGTGGGAGAGGCATCATTTTACTCAGAACGGTAACAGCTTTCATTTGAGATGTTACAAGACTATGTTTCTTTATATCAAATTCAAACTATTGACGGGCAATTGAGAAAAAAATGACTGATTGTGTTCTTGGTGATTTTTGAATTGACACTATAATAGTTAAATATTTTGCACTTAGGTCCAATGAATGCATCCATGGGGTCAAGCTGGGACAGAGTCATCACAAATTAGCCTTATTTGCAGATGACCTGCTACTTTACATCTCCCAGCCCCTGGTCTCCATCCCTTCGGTCTTAATGGAGTTTGAACGGTTCGGACAATTGAGCAACTTTAAAGTGAATTGCTCCAAAACCGAGGCACTCAATATTTCTTTGCCTGGAGAATTGGTTTCTCATCTATCTAAACAGTTCCCATATAAATGGAAAGTAGAAGCCATTAAGTACTTGGGAGTCCTTATACCAAAAGATCTTAAACAAATATTCAATTTAAATTATCAACCCCTTTTGACTAACGCGGAATCGGCATTTACCTCCTATAGACAATTAAAGCTATCCTGGTTCGGGAGAATAAACGTAGTCAAGATGGATGTCTTGCCCCGACTCTTATATACTTTTCAGACAGTTCCTGTTCTATTGGATAGAGGCTTCCTCTCCAAAATGCAATCTGTGATCCTTAGATTTGTCTGGGGGGGCAAGAGGTCCAGATTGCGAATGAATATCCTATCCTTGCCCAAGACCAGAGGAGGGGTTGGACTACCCAACATACGAGCGTACTTTGAGGCTTCCTCTCTTGTTAGAGCTCTAGATTGGCATTATCATGCGTCCTCCAAGAAATGGGTAGGGGTGGAGCAAGAGGGTTTGGGGATTCCGCTGAAACACCTGCTTTGGATTTCCCCTAAAGACTCCACAGACCTAGTACCTTTGACAGACATGACCAGAAACACCTTGAAGGTATGGCACCTAGTGACGAAAACCCTCCGCTTAAACGACAGACTTAGCCCTTTGACTCCCCTTTTTTCCAACCCATCTTTCCCACCCAGATTTGACAGGCAGAGATTTTTATGTTGGCGGATTGTGGATGACACCCGAGTAGGACAGACTCTGTCCAGTGGTGGTTTGCCCCCGATGGCAGAGCTACAACTCAAAGAACCTACGAGACCTCTTAAGTGATTCGAATTTCTCCAATACAGAGCATACTTATATTCAGCTGACCACTCTTGCAGGGTAAAATTGACGCCCAACGTATTAGAGAGGTTATTCCAACTGGAGGCTCCACCGAGGCGCAAAATATCAGTTCTATACCAGGCCTTAGGGTCCATGAGAGAGCAGGGCACCCTTTACTTCCAACGTGCTTGGGAGAGGGAATTGGGGTGTAGCATTTCAGAAGCTAATTGGCAGAAATGCTTTATATTTACTCACTCACTAGCTAGCGCTTGTTCTGCACAAGAAAGAAGCTATAAGCTGCTCACTAGATGGTACTTGTGCCCGACGACACTCCGGAACATGTTCCCTGGAACCCCTGATACCTGCTGGCGCTGTGGGGAAGAGAAGGGTACAATGATACACATTTGGTGGAGTTGTGGGGAAATCCGGCGGTTCTGGTCTGAGGTTTTCAATGCATACGCCCGGATAACAGGTAAACAAGCCGAATGCTGCCCAGAATCGGCAATGTTATCCATTTTTCCAGGTCCTATTGGGCTACAGAAGAGGGATATTCTCCGCTTTTGCATCTCGGCTGCTCGTGCTGTGATCCCGAGGTTCTGGAAATCAAGCCGGGCTCCATCTCTACTTGATTGGTTCAAAGAATTGATGGACATATATCGAATGGAGGAGCTCGCAGCTGATGCGTCGGGATCTCGGAACAAATTCTTAGGGATTTGGGTTGAATGGATTCTTTTTCACGACTCTGCAGAATTTAGGAGTATCTTTTCCAGCACAGATAATATGGCTCGACCTCTGGCTGATGGGGAGCCAGTGGGATGAGTACCCTTTCTCCTTCCCATACCTCACCCGTCCCCCCCCTCCTTTTTTCCTTTTTTTCTTACGTGGCTTTTCTTTCCCAGTATAACTTTTTCTAATGGTTTTTGTTTCTCTTCTCTCTCTCTTCTTTTCTATCTCTCTTTTCTTCCCATCTGATACATTCAGTCTAGGTATTTCCTTTCTACGCCTATACCTTCAGAATTCTAGTGAACATTAGACAGGTATCGAAAACTCTGAGCTGTGAGTAGATCATTAATATTTCGGCCTTCCTTTCCGGTACACCAGTCGATAGACTATTCCAACTAGGCCTCAACGGGTAATGACCCACTTACGTGGTCAACCTGTTAGAAGGGGCCAAGTGATAAAAATCATTCTGCTGGGGCTGCTTGTCCCCTTGACATCAGAACATCTCAAAACCCTGAGAAAGGTTGTATACTTGAGTGTTTGGAATTATATTTAGATTGTAGTATATATTGCACCAGAGATAAGCGCAAAAGTAAATTTGCAGCTTATCTTAAAGTTACTAATAACTTTGTGAATTCTCTTTTTGTATATTTTATATGTCTCAAGATTTTGTTAAAAGATTGAATGTATGTCTTTCATATGTTTTTTCAAAATTTAATAAAAATTAGATTAACTATAGTTAAATATTTTAAAATATGATCCCATCACGATCCCAACTTGAAATTTGGTACAGATGTGGCTAAGAGCATAAAAGACACATGGGCAGTTTTGGAAAATTTTTATTAAAACGTTTTTTCGGAAATGCGTTTCAAAATGTTGCGTTTGCATTCGCATGGGTAAAAAATGAAAATTAACAAATATACTCTTGTTACATATCTGGTGAAAGCCTGGACAGTTCTGAGTAGAATGGTGTTTATTTTGTTTCTCTATCTTATGTCTAGCCCGAGATAAAAAAATGTAAAGTCGTACCAGGCCAAAATTCACCCTTTTTTTAAACTTTAAAAATCTGTAAAAAATTAACTGATGAAGAAAAAAATTCCAAACTTTTAATTTGTAATTAACTAAAGTAGTACTTCATAAAGGGAAAAAAAAAAAAAATCTAAAGACGTCAGGTAAAAAAAAATATTCATATTTAGATCACTTGATATGGAATGACCCATTGACGCTATTAATAGTAAAATATGTTAAAATATGATCCCATTGCGATCCCAACTTGAAATTTGGTACAGATGTGGCTAAGAGCAAAGCAGACACATGGGCAGTTTTTGAAATATTTAAAGCGCGCCGATTTTTCGTAAATACGTTTTAAAGTTTTGCGCTTGCGATCACATGGGTAAAATATTAACAAAGATCCTCTTGTGACATATCTGATGAAAGCCTGTATAGTTCGGAGTAGATTGGTATTTATTTTGTCTCTCTATCTTATTCCTAGCCTGAGTTATGAGGAGAAACGTAAAGGCAGGCAACAGCGAAATTCACACTTTTTCCGAACTTTGAAAATCATTTAAAAAAAAAATAAATTTTTTAAAAAATTTTTCTCTTCACATTTTGCATTGTCTGACATGCTATTATCAAATAACAAAATCTCAAAAGAATTAAAAATATAGAGGTAATAATAATTGGTTCACTTGACATGGAATGACCCGTTACTAGAATGAGCACTAGCTGTGAAGTTAATGCTACGAATGTGAGAATACACAGAGGAGTCAGCATGTAGTGACCTTCCCTCACCACCAGGAGGATTTCTCTATGGACAGCGGAAAAGGCCAAGCCCTGGTGCATCGTGAGAGCGGGAGACCAGCGATCAAAAATTGGTCCTGGCCATTCCGCAGTCATCAGCGAGCTGATCGCTGGTCGTTGCGGCATGTCATACGCAGCAACGTCGCTGCGAGGTCACAAAACCTATGACGTTGCAGTGACATCGGTAGCGATGTCGTTGCATGTACCCTGGCCTTTAGACCTGAGCTCAGGCCCCGTATACACAGTGTTAAGGTTCTGGGGATCATGTATGATGTAAAGGATGCCAGGCGGGCATAGCCACCATTAGAACCGACTCAGATGTCTATGTTCTGTTAATTATGCATAGTGTACATGTAAGGAGTAGCTAAGGCCTGGTGGCCGCAATCACCATTGGAGATGTCATTAGTGCTCTTGGTACTCTATGGAGCTGTCGTTAGTGCTCCTGATATTCTATGGAGCTGTGACTAATGTTCCTGTTTTAAGTATAATCTGTACTGCTGTATGAACTGTGATGTTCTGTTATGTTCTACATGTGAGTAGTAAGCGGTTTATTACAAAAAAATAATAAACTGCTGAATTTGTGTTACGTTAAACATGGTTGTTTGTGCCTCTTACGCTGCCAAGCAAATCCCCTAGGTATGCGCTCCTCACAATATATATGTTGAGGGTATAGGTTCAATGATAAGTCTGATAGCCAAAAAGTTATCAAGATAACCCTGCTGTGCACTCACTAATCTACATTCCTGGAGTTAGAGAATACAGTTGTTGCCTCCACTTTCATGTGTCGTAGGCTTGTTGTTTCGGCAGGACCTGGTACACTGGTGGGCGTCTTTTGCTCCACAGTTTGGCCTCGGTCCTTTGGATCGAGTGTGTGTGAATACGTCTTGTGGTGAGTAGCGGAGAGTGTTTATACTTGGTCAGATCCCATCTTCTCTCCCTTGTTCTTATGGTGCCGTCACACAGCCGATTCTGGCCAAGATTCGGAAGCGATGCCAGCGAGCCCGCTCGGTTCCAAACATCGCGGCCTGTTTGTCACCAAACATCACTTTGCGGCCAGCGATCACCCGCAGCGTATCGGAGAGTGACATACTTACTGGCTGGTCAGCCCAGTGAGCGTATTCCGCAGCAACCTGCGGTAATAGGGCTGACGCCGCCGACATCGCTCTGGCGATGTCACACGGCGCGATCCAGCCTTATCGCAGGTCGGCGGTTGACAGGTTTACGGTTCTTCCCGTAAACCTGTCAACCTGCGACCGGCGATAAAACGCGGTCGCGCCGCTCGTTTACACAGCGCGACGTCGCTAGCGACATCTCTGATACGTCACTTTTTCGGCGATGTCGCTAGCGACGTCGCCAGGTGTGACGGCACCATTAGAGTAAAGAATCTGCTTAATAAGTTGACTTCTAGCTCCAGTTCCGATTGTGATTGAATCCTTATCGAACCCCTCAGTTCCCACATGAATCTTGGGAAATCAGAAGGCTATTTTGATTCTTTACCTTCTCCGGTATTAACCCATCAGCTCTATGAGAGCACATCCATCGCCCCTCGAAACTATCGGAGAATGATAGTCCATTCTCCAAAAATACATTTGTGTATAATAGAAGTATAAAAGTTGATATGAACAATACTGGTTAAAGAAAGTCACTTAATTTAGGTAAAGCAAAAAGGGACCATGGGTGAAATATTGGGTGAGATGAGAGATGGCTTCCCAAATATATGTGAAACAAGAAAATAATAAAATTGTGCTGTGTTTGTTGGAGCGCTAAGGCACAAAGGGCAAAGATTAAAGTGCTTAAGCGCAAATCTTTACTAAAGGCTCAGTGTACACCACAACATTTTCAATAGCCATAGCCAACCGCTATTTTGGTGAGCAGTGGGAGCTACTTGACAGCACCCTTCCAAGTCCTAACGTCAATAGTAAACGCCCATTCTGATCACGCGGTTCGGGTCTGTGACCGCCGCTGGGAGGATCTCCGTGCCTTGGCGTCCCGGGGCGTTCCCTCAATGCCAGCTCTCCTCTAACTGCCTTACCAAGGTTGCACAACCTGTTTGGTGACTAGTCACACTTGTGGCAACTTTAATCTAATCTCAGGTCCTTTTCGTGGTGCGCTCCTTGTTTTGTTTTCCTTCCAATTTTTTTTTGTGACTTGCTCTTCTCGCATCTCAGCTAAAAGGAAGGCAATGGTTAAAGGGTGAGAGGAGGTGTACATTTTTATTAGCCTTGTGAGTGAGAGGTGTAATCATTATAAAGTGACTCTAATATTAAAATGTAACCTTTAATAGATAAATTAAAATATGCAAGGATGATTCCAAAACAACCCGAACCCATGGCCCAGTCTATTGTCCCAAGACTAGGGCACTAGGTGCAAATAGCATAAAACATACTGTTGTCAATGCTGGGGTGAGGGAACATCTGGCGTGTGGTGCAAGTGGAGGCGCACAACCGGGAAAGCCCTGGCGATAGAGAGAAGTGAGAGGGGTCACCACCTAGCTCACTGTGGCTGATCCCTGAGGAGTTGCCCAGGTCTATCCAAACTAGACGGGTCCTTTCACCATTCACGATCATGTACCTAAGCCCATGCCGACCTTGAATTTGCCCTGACTATCTAAGCAGGCCAGCAAGACACTAGTCTTACTACTATTATAGAGACAACACGAGGGAGAGGAGACAAACTCCAATTCTTCTCCAGAGAGACTCCACCACATTCCCTGGAAAGATAACAACAGCTTTCTCCAGAGACAACTCCTTTACTGGTCAGCATAGGATGAACTATAGCCAGCATAAGAGAGAGTAAGGATGACTTTATATAGCGGAAGTGAGTGGCAGCAGTTAAATTACAACTACATGTTTATCACAGCAGAATAAAAAGCAACCATAACCCCTTCAGCATCAAATGGAATTGAATAAGCTCCTACTCATAATAAATGACAAATTGGCACTAAAGATGATCAGCTAAACTCTTTGACTTTCTGATCCCGGATCCTCCGAAGGCCTTGTTAGGCCTCTGTACAACCTACAGTGAGCCTCAGTCCACCAAACCATCACACGACCATCTCTACCCTCTCCCACTGTATCCTCACTCATCCCTTGTAGACTGGGAGCCCTCACAGTCAGGGTCCTCTCTCTTCTCCTACTGTATCCTCACCCTTCCCTTGTAGACTATGAGCCCTCATGGGCAGGGTCCTCTCTCCTCACCTACTGTATCCTCACCCATCCCTTGTAGACTGTGAGCCCTCATGGGCAGGGTCCTCTCTCCTCACCTACTGTATCCTCACCCATTCTTGTAGACTGTGAGCCCTTGTGGGCAGGGTCCTCCCTCATCCCCTACTGTATCCTCACCTATCCCTTGTAGACTGTGAGCCCTCATGGGCATGGTCCTCTCTCCTCACCTACTGTATCCTCACCCATCCCTTGTAGACTGTGAGCCCTCATGGGCAGGGTCCTCTCCCCTCACCTACTGTATCCTCACCCATCCCTTGTAGACTGTGAGGCCTCGTGGGCAGGGTTCTCTCACCTACTGTATCCTCACCCATCCCTTGTAGACTGTGAGCCCTCATGGGCAGGGTCCTCCCTCCTCAGCTACTGTTTCCTCACCCAACCCTTGAAGATTGTGAGCCCTCGCGGGCAGGGTCCTCTCTCCTCACCTACTGTTTCCTCACCCATCTCTTGTAGATTGTGAGCCCTCGTGGGCAGGGTCCTCCCTCCTCACCTACTGTATCCTCACCCATCCCTTGTAGACTGTGAGCCCTCGCAGGCAGGGTCCTCTCTCCTCAGCTACTGTAACCTCACCCATCCCTTGTAGAGAGTGAGCCCTTGTGGGCAAGGTCCTCTCTCCTCACCTACTGTTTCCTCACTCAACCCTTGTAGACTGTGAGCCCTCAAGGGCAGGGTCCTCTCTCCTCCTGTACCTGTGTGTGTCTTGTATTGTTCATGAATATTGTACTTGTCTATGTATGCCCCTTTTCCCATGTAAAACGCCACAGAATAAATGGCACTGTAATAATAAATAATAATAATAATTCATTTGTGACAACAATATAGGAGAGTGCAGAATTCTCAACCGTGTCAATAATAAATGCCTCAATTTCACCTAATCCAGATAAATATGTGCAATGGTGCAAGGAGCCGAGGAAGCAATAGGTAAATACAGGAGTACATTTTGTCCCTGAATAATCCTGTCGTGCCCCATGCTATGGCTCCCACCCAGACAAGGGCGTTATTCCAGTGTGAGACTGGACTAAGTGTCCTCAAAAATGAAAAATTCATCGCGCCCAACGCATTTCTACCTAAAAAATGAGGGTTCATCATGTGACTTTCTCATTATTGAAAAAGAAACGCATCAGGCGGGATATATTTTCTTTTTGGCCACTTTGGAGCCAATCACTTTTCCTTTGGGTCTATTTTTTACAGGAATAGCCAGATATGTTATGTTCGGTGTACAATGATGACTCTACCTACTGAGAGCCTCACAGATCAGAATGCAGCATCCCATGTCCGTAATCAGGAAGCCTTCCATAGTTTGGCACCAACGGTCATAAAAATAGGAGAAAAAATCCAAAATAGGCAATGAATAAAGGCTTAAATATACTTACCTGTATATGGATACAAATGAATCAGTACACAGCATTATAGCATTATAGTCAGTAGCATTGCCAGAGTCTGGAAGGCCCCAGTGCAAACTTTAGACCTACCCTCCCCCCCGTATGTTGATGAAATGTATGCGCCCCAAGTAATGTTCTATATCCGTTAAAGACCCACATATTGACCCCTCTCTCCCTTCATTATGTATTAATGTTCCTCATTCTGCTATATATGGACCTCCTCCTCGAATATGACTTTATCATGGTATATATGTCTCCCATCCTGGTTTATATGGTCCACCTCCTCCCGTTACCATAGTCATCCAATTATTATAATGCATTACCATATTTCTCCATATATTACAATGTATTCCCATAGTCCTCTATGTATTATAATGCATCCCATAGTCCCAAATTCATAAGGTAGCCCCCATAGTCATTGAATTTTTATAATGAACCCCCATTATCCTCCATATAATATAATGCAGCCTCACATCCCTCTATATATCATAATGCAGCCTCATAGCCCTCCTTATAGCATAATGCAGCCTCATAGTCCTCCTTATAGCATAATACAGTCTCATATCCTCTCCATATAGTATAATACAGCCTAATAGCCTCTCTCTCTCCATATAGTATAATGCAGCCTCATAGCCTCTTTATATAGTATAATACAGCCTCATAGCCCTCCATATAACATAATGCAGCCTCATAGCCCTCCTTATAGCTTAATGCAGCCTCATAGCCCTCCTTATAGCATAATACAGTCTCATATCCTCTCCATATAGTATAATACAGCTTCATAGTTCCCCATATAGTATAATACAGCTTCATAGTCCTCCATATAGTATAATACAGCTTCATAGTCCCCCATATAGTATAATACAGCTTCATAGCCCTCCATATAGTATAATACAGCCTCATAGCCCTCCATATAGTATAATACAGCTTCATAGCCCTCCTTATAGCATAATACAGTCTCATATCCTCTCCATATAGTATAATACAGCCTAATAGCCTCTCTTTCTCTATATAGTATAATGCAGCCTCATAGCCTCTTTATATAGTATAATACAGCCTCATAGCCCTCCATATAGCATAATACAGCCTCATAGGTCTCCAGCCTTATATCTTTCCATATAGTGCAACCTTTTTATGTGCAGACTCATATCTCTCCATATAGTGCAGTATTATAATAAGCAGCCTTATATCTCTCCATACAGTGCAGTATTATACTGTATATTCAGCCTTATAGCTTTCCATATAGTGCAGCCTTATTATGTGCAGCCTCATATATCTCCATATAGTGCAGTTTTATATATGCAGCCTTATATATAAACCCCCACCATAATCCTCTGGCCATACTGCACTCACTTATTAAAAAAAAAAAATCTGTACATACCTCTCCTGGTTCCCTCGCTGCCCTGGCGGTCTCTGAAAGATTCAAGACTCAGAGAGGGAGGAGGAGGTGCTGGGCTGCTGTATGCTGTCCCCAGTGGAATGCAGGCCGGGAAGCAGGCAGGTCTGAGGAGGCGAGGGGCGGGAGCAGCAGCAGGAAGTAGGAGGCTCCTCTCCCTGACACACGGGCCCCAAAGCAGCCAGTGCTGCCGCGCTGTCACATGGATGTGTGTCCTTGGGGATGCACATCCATGTTAAGCAGGCGTCCGGCGCTGTGATAGGCCAACTCAGGGGACGACTGATGGTCCGGGCCCCTTATAGGTCGCGACCCCTGCGACCGCGATTGTTACCTGCTGATTAGCATTAGCATTGTTATGGTGATTGAAGGCCTCGTGGTAATAATTGACTCCTTGGCCTTTTTGTCCTTGACTAAACTGTTTGTTGATATCCACGATGAACTTTGCTGAACACCACACAAGAGATTTGGTCAAATGTTTGTGAGATCAGAAATGAAAATGTATTTCTTGCTGCCCCTTGGCAATTACAGGTAAGTGAATGGTGAAATTCTTGATATAAAATATATATCTATATACAGTCAACCAACAGCAGAAATAAAAGAATATGAGACAGTATTTTACTCACAAATACCTCATTTACAAATACTAGAGATGAGGAACTTCATTTTTAGAAATTTGTTGATACAGACAATTCGGACAATGTGCCATTTTGCTTTGTGTTAATCACTTTAAATGGTCAGCGGCATCTTACAAATTGCAGAAAACTGCATCTGCCAGAGAAGACTCAGGAGGGGTCAGGTGAGCTTCCCGTAACGCCTTGTACCTATCTCAAGTATAATATAATCAAGAATGATTGTCATAGTCTGTATAAAAGCCGAGGCAGGGAAGGCAGCAGCCATTTTGGGGTGCATAAGGATAGAAGGACATCACAGCTCACAAATTATTAATAGAGATGGGAAGAGAAAGCCATAAAACACTGAAGAAACTTTACCAATACGTTAAAGGGAACCTGTCACCTCATGTAAGCCCCCTAACCTGTCAATACCTGTCCCTGCAGCACCCAAATACTTTCTTAATCATCCCTGTCTGAGCTGTAGGGGTTTAGAAAAGTGAAATAGTATGTTTTAATAACTTACATCATTTTTGACGGGTGGGCGTTTCTGACCGAGGGGCAGTGTCCCCAGGGCTGCGCTCCCCCCTCCTCTCTGCTCCAGATCAATCTGCCAATGTTGGCCAAATTAATAGCGATGCTTCGGAGTCATTGATGTCAGTGTACAAGGCTTGTCTGATTTTTGAATGACGAGACCAAGTATTTATTACAACCACAGGCTGCATTATGCTATAAGGAGGGCTATGAGGCTGCATTATATTATATGGAGGATAATGGGGGTTCATTATAAAAATTCAATGACTATGGGGGCTACCTTATGAACGGCGAACGACTTAGTATATTATCTAAAAGACATGTAAGTTTGGATATAAAGTCCATAAATCATGGATTCTATCAAATCTCTTCAAACAAGGAAGAACTAGCTAAAACTAATCGTCAATGTACTGGGCCATTGCTATTCTGAAAAACGCATGCAAATCTGATACAAAACACAAAGTTATCAAAGCTGTATACTGTAGATATATACATTTCTTAAATGATAAAACAAGGTATAAATTATTAACCATGCCAAGACCGGCATACCAATGGTAAGAGTCAGGGGCATAACTACAACAGTCTTATTTTTCCTTATTTTCAGGAGTCGGAGACATCTGACGCCGTGAAGTCGAGCGGTCTACGATGCACCGTTACACCGCGTCACCAGTCACAAGACCCAGGTCATCAAGAACAATGTTCCACAAATGTCAGAAACCAATGGCCTCCTTCCCCTATGAGAGACATCTCGAGAATTATTCCATCTGAGGAGCCGGAACAGATGTTGACATTCTCGGCTCGTAATTCCCATCGCTGTCAATTTACCAGGAGAAAATAACCCTTTGTCTGACCTCTTTTAATAAACAGAAAACAGAACGATTGCAATGGAAAGACAGTGACAGATATTTCAATCGCTTCTTTCATGGTCAGGAATGGGATAATAAGACACCCAGGACCTCCAGCTACTCCATAATGTACCACGTGACCAAGGACACAAGACGGGCACCGGCGTTCTCCTGAACCGGGGCGGAGATGATGGGTTATCAATCTTAGAACAATGCTGGTTTTTTTCCTGTATGAAGTCCCCCTCCGAGACCTCGGGTGTCAAAAATAGCATAAGAGCAAGGCAAACACACATCTCACGGCGTGTACCGTGCACTTAGAGGCTCCGCCACGTACCAGGTGGGTGATGAGATGTCACCGCTGCAGCTCTGCTGTCTCTTTAGTCTGCCTTTTATCCATCGACTGTGAAATCCTCCTGGTATCACACATCCAGCATTTCACTCTTATTCTTCTGCTAAGCTTTTAATTTAAGGTATTAAATCCTTTTGACCCGGAGGAGAGGTCATCGCGGGTTTCCACCTTGTGTGATGTCCGGTAATGTCCTGGACGACACCGTAATCTTTAGCTGAGATGCCGAAGGTCACAACGATGATTGTCTTCTGCCTCCAACCAACTTCATTAAATAAAAGCATTAGTAGAATCGGTAAGAAAATATTCATGGTCTTGATTATAAGACTGGCTCAATCCGACAATGTACCACCTATCCACAGGACACGAGAAGTCTTTGTATTGGATGGAGGTCCAATGGTTAGGACCCTTACTGATCCAAGAGTCTGAATAGTCTAGGGGACGGCAAGAGATAGTCAGTGGATAAGTGATAACCATTTTAGGTTTACGTTTGCCGTTGGTGAAGATTTAATAGAATAAATCTCGAAGCCTTAAAGGACCACGGAGTGGTGTTTTACATCTAAGTCCCCTGACCGCATCTTATACTGAACTCCTGGCGTCTTCAGCATCAATCCGGTCCCGCAATATGCCATTTTGTTACTTAACTTCAGACTGGTCAGACGTTATATCACAAACACCTAATAAGAGTCTATGAGAGCCAGAATGAGTGCCCTCATAGACTTGTGTTGAGTTGTAAGAAGAAGAACAAAAAAAATCTGCGGCACTCAATCCTATAGTGTGCACTGGTACAACGCCAAACAAGATACATTGTAATAAAAAGACAGTGGCAGTCTGGAATACTAAGACATATAATTGAATATAGAACAATATTATAGCTAAGAAGCAATTTAAAAAATTAGACACTTAGCTTGTAAATATGGCCATGCCGATATCCACCCAGTAGCCACGTCAAGGCGTGGAGTTTTTATTAGATTGTATTAAAGGGATCCTGTCACCTCCAGAACGCCTCCTAAGCTAGCAAAACATGTCCCTGCAGCATCCCATCACTAATCTTACACTCATTTTGTCTCCTAAAAGCATCCTGTGAAAGTGCATAAAAACGTTTTAATACTTACTCATTAGTGATTATAATTAGCAGGGGCTATATTCTTTAGTCACCAGGGCGGGCTGTTTTGCAGCTCCAGGATCCACCTATCTCTGTCTGTGCTGCTGTGATGTGCAGCTGAAGGCAGGACTAATGATTTGCATTCTGTGAGTGATAGAGAGGGGGGAGGGCAAATGCTGCACAAGCAAAGCAAATAGACAGAGAGAGGGTGGATCCTGGAGCCTGCAAAACAGCCCGCCCTGGTGACTAAAGAATATAGCCCCTGCTAATTATAATCACTAAGAGTGAGTATTAAAACGTTTATATGCACTTTCACAGGATGCTTTTAGGAGACAAAAGGAGTGTGAGATTAGTGATAATATGCTGCAGAGACATGTTTTGCTAGATTAGGAGGCGTGCTGGAGGTTATAGGATCCCTTTAAGTTGTGATCTCTGGTGCTCTACATAAATCAGTGGAGCAACCGGCAGGTCCACAACTTAGAGTCCTCCCTCCTCAGTGGTTGATATCTTTTAATGGTTAACTGAAAAGATGGTAATAAATAGCAGCTTTCAAGAGTACTCAGGTCTCTTCATCAGGCATGACAGCACCCCAAATCTTAAGAGTCACATATTTATACACAACAGGACATAGAATAGTGCAGTATTGCGACAAGTGATGTGAAGCAGAACGATCAATATGGGAAATGTATAAATAGGTCCATTCACTAACTCCAGTCAGTATACAGATGGTTTTCCTCTCAGGAGCATGGGGAGCGTTCACACACCGACTCCTGTCAGGTGCTCCCACGACCTCACACAGAGGATCCTTCTCACAGCCAAACACACTCCATACTGGCTGCAGTCTCTCTGTCTCCCTCTCTCCACAGAGGTCCCATAAGAGGTGTAGTCAGCTCCAGCATACACCGAGCACTCAAACAAACAGAATCCATCTTAGCATATGAGACACACCCCTGGGTTGAGGTATGTGGAAAGTCAGACACACCCCTGTCTATTAACCTGGTTTGAATGTCTTAAAACCTTGTGGCACTAAAAGTCCTAGAGGAACCTCCAGATTTACACCCCAGAGGACAACCATCTCTGCGATACATACCTGCCATTTACAATGCAGCCGGTCGCCACATTACAATGTATAGAGTTATGATTTGTGCCACGTCGAAGTTTGTTAAAACTAATTCATGGAGTTTCTAGAGGTCGTCCACCCAATCCATTGTTCCAATATTCTAGAAATATATTAGCACTGTCTATTGTGTAGAAACCTCCTTGATTGGATCACTATCTATCTGGATAAAACTAACAGACGCAAACATCAGCAGTAGCTCCATGACAATGCGGCAGGAGTGACCCAGAGAGTTTTAGGAACAGAAGAGAAATATAAAACAAAAAATGAATCCTTGGCCGTCCGCCCGCTAACTTACCGCGGGTACAAACACACAATCATCACACACTAACCGGGTGACAAAGGGTAAATCAGTCATTCTCATCCATAAAAAAAAGCCTCCAAAAACTGCTGGAAATCCTCCAAGTGCAGCATTGATGGAGAACATATAAAGCAATATCCTGACCTTGCTGATAATAGATAGAAGAATGGAGCCAACACCCGAGACAATAAATCCTAAAGAAACGAGCACCAGATCCAGTGATAGCACAGCGATGGACAATTCCAGGTCGCTCCATAAAATTCTGGGGGTGTCTGATTTATGATCCCAACGTCATTTGTGTCTCCTATAAAGTGTCTTCAGCAAGACTGAAAAATAAGAATCTCAATATCTCCTGGGGCAGCTGTAGATTGTGCAGACACTCATGTAGAGTTTGTTACACATTTTTCCCTCGTATTTTTTCCAGATGTACATTATCTATCTTTTGTGATTTACAAATGAGCGGGTACTTACTGATGTGATGTCACAGCTGTGCTGTTTTTTAGCCAATCAGTGCCTTCCGGTCATGCGCTTAGTCGGCGCGCTGACATTGCTGGATGCTGCTGTGTGTGTGTTTGTCTAGAAGAGCTGCATGGGTGATAGTTGTGAAGGTCCTGGCCTCCTGTGTTGTGCTCCAGAACTGCATTCACTCTTAGGTTCAACTGCTGGTTGAGAGGTTAATGTGTGACTCATCTGCGCTCCCTTTCCCCTAGCCTTTAAGTAGCCTCTCCTTCCACCAGGGGGTGCTGCTGATAGAGTTTCACTCTATGTCTGGAAGCCGTGCTGTGCTGACCTCTGTGTTTGTGTAGCTGAAGTCCTTTCCTTTGGCGTTGCTGTCTCCCAGTTCTGTGGAGGGAGGTGAGGGGAGAATAGCGCAGGGCTGGTGGAGAAGTTTTAGGGAGAGGCTGGAGGCCTGAACCTTCTCACCTTCAGAGATACCTTCAGGATCAGGGCCATTCAGGGGTCCAAGACTAGGGTCAGACTAGTCTTCCCTGGTCACCCTGCCCATAACTGCCATTCCTTCATCAGCATTCTCACTAGACCGTGACACTTCCCTTCACACAGTATACAGCATCAGGTGCACGATCACAAGGACTGCAGCTGCATCCCCCTCCTTCCTCATTAGTATTAACTATTTTAATATAGCTGTTATATAAAATATAATTTTATACAATTGTTTTCTATCAGATTTTTTATGTTACTGAACTGAACCCTTTAATGGTGGTGACAGTTTTATTTTATAATATATATATATAATTGCTGTGTGGTGTCTGTCATCGCCTCCTGTGTCGGTTGTCCCTGTATCACAATGGGGTATTATCACATCACGGTATGGTATTATCACATCACAATGGAGTATTATGACATAATAGTGGGGTATTATGACATGACAGTGGGGTAATGTGACATCACAATGGGAAATTATTACATCTCAGTGGGGTGTTATGTCATTACAATGGGGTATTATGATATTACAATGGGGTATTATGATATCACAATGGGGTATTATGATATCGCAATGGGGTGTCATGATATTACAATGGGGTATTATTACATTATAGTGGGGAATTACGACATCACAATTGGGTATTATGACATCATAGTGGGGTGTTATGTCAACACAATGGGGTATTATGATATCACAATGGGGTATTATGACATTGCAATGAGGTATTTTGACATCATAATGGGGTATTATGACATCATAGAGGGATGTTATGATATCATAGCACACAGGGGGAGAGAACACAGGGACGAGAGAGAGCAGATAGGAGGGGGAGCGTACAGGGGGGAGAGATGGCCGCCGCCCCAATTGCCACAGAACCTGCCCCCATCATGACATCACCGCCCTCCTGATCGGGGCTCCATCTAGTATATTATAAAGTCTCATATTTTCTCATTCTTTTGACTAATCTGAGATGGTTTCAGTCCCTCAAAAAACTGGTGGCCGATTATCACTGGAATCAGGGTCTCTGTTTCAATTTTTTTTGATGCTTTCAGATTAGGTGGCAATAACCAGGTGACAGATTCCCTTTAAGTCAATGGAAAATGTTGTTTCTTATATGTAGCCAATTTTTGGTAAAGAATAAGGACTTGACACATATCCTCCAAATAAATGAGGTCTAAGCAATCATACCCTATTGATCATATTCTCACATATTTATCCCTTTAGTCCTGTGAAAATACATGTAAAATAAGAGCAATATATATGTAAAAAGACACAAATCTATCTTGAGCCATTGAATGAAAAAAATGTGAAATGAATCACCCTGCAGGGCATGAAGCCCCCCCAATGTGATCTGTCCCCGCCGCGCGTTGCATCTTGTACTAGCTCTGTCCATGTACAAATAACACACACAATGCTGCCGGGAAAGTTTTGTTTAATAGAAAATTATGCAAATAGTTTAATAACCAGCTAACCAGTGTTCTGACATGACAGAAAGAAACCACTAATTAGTTTATGACCTCCTTAAGTGTTCGCCTCAATCAGTAAGTTCCTTGTTATCGACTCTAGAGATGCGATAACAAGAGAGGCACATGTAGTGAATCCTGCGCTCGCACGCAGATAAAAGCTGATTATTATTATAATCTCCCTATAATTAGAGCATCTATCTGTGTTTTAGATCCTCGCCACAATACTCCAGTAAATATTTATCTGTTTCTTTTCAGGCTGGATCCAAAATGAAATTGGTCCTTTGCAGCCCATGATGTTTGTTTAGTCGCACTTCAGAATTTGCACCCTTCAGCGATAGTGAAAGGTTCACTCACGAAGGCTGAAAACATTGTATTCCTGAGAGTAAATTCTTCTTCAAGTAGACGTGCGCCAAAGTGGGGTTTGATCAAAGTGGCTTCATTGTTTGTTTTTTTACCTGAAGTCAGTTCGATCCCAAGGCTTGGTAACTTGATGAATGAAGTCTCTGTATCGATCTTGTGCAGCCTAGATAGGTCCACCAGGGTCTTCTCCACTATTATCTTAATTGTATCAAGCCATCAGGTTGCTGGTCTTCCTCTTCACCTTGCTCCTTCTACTTTTCCAAGCCATCGGGTAGCTGGTCTTCCTCTTCACCTTGTTCCTTCTACTTTTCCAAGCCATCGGGTTGCTGGTCTTCCTCTTCACCTTGTTCCTTCTATTCCGAGCCATCGGGTTGCTGGTCTTCCTCTTCACCTTGTTCCTTCTATTCTTCTGAGCCATTGGGATGCTGGTCTTCTTCTTCACCTTGTTCCTTCTATTCTTCTGAGCCATTGGGTTGCTGGTCTTCCTCTTCACCTTGTTCCTTCTATTCTTCTGAGTCATCAGGTTGCTGGTCTTCCTCTTCTCCTTGTTCCTTCTATTCTTCTGAGCCATCAGGTTGCTGGTCTTCCTCTTTATCTTGTTCCTTCTATTCTTCCAAGCAATCATGTTGCTGGTGTTTCTCTTCGCCTTCTTCTTTCTATTTTTCTGAGCCATCGGGTTGCTGGTCTTCCTCTTCACCTTGTTTCTTCTATTCTACTGAGCCATCGGGTTGCTGGTCTTCCTCTTTGTCTTGTTCCTTCCTTTCTTCTGAGCCATCAGGTTGCTGGTCTTCCTCTTCACCTTGTTCCTTCTATTCTTCTGAGTCATCAGGTTGCTGGTCTTCCTCTTCTCCTTGTTCCTTCTATTCTTCTGAGCCATCAGGTTGCTGGTCTTCCTCTTTATCTTGTTCCTTCTATTCTTCCGAGCAATCATGTTGCTGGTGTTTCTCTTCGCCTTCTTCTTTCTATTTTTCTGAGCCATCAGGTTGCTGGTCTTCCTCGTCTCCTTGTTTCTTCTATTCTACTGAGCCATCGGGTTGCTGGTCTTCCTCTTCACCTTGTTTCTTCTATTCTACTGAGCCATCGGGTTGCTGGTCTTCCTCTTTGTCTTGTTCCTTCCTTTCTTCTGAGCCATTGGGTTGCTGGTCTTCCTCTTCACCTTGTTCCTTCTATTCTTCCGAGCCATTGGGTTGCTGGTCTTCTCTTCAGCTTGTTCCTACTATTCTTCTGAGCCATCAGGTTGCTAGTCTTCCTCTTCGTCCTATTCCTTCTATTCTTCTAAGCCTGTTCCTTCTATTCTTCTAAGCCAGGAATTTCAAACTCGACTGGGTTAGTGGGCCATACATAGAAAAAAATTGATATAAGGAGGCCGAATTGTTTGTAGAACTAAGTGACATTTTTAGTAATACCAGAATATTTTGCCTAATGTAGTAATGTCCAAATCCTGATCTTCTTGTAGTAATGTCCCCATCTTGGTTCCTTTCTTATTGTAATGTCCCCATACTGGTCTCCATCCTATAGTAATGTCCCACATCCTGGACCTTATCTTGATCCCTTTCTTGTAGTAATGCCCTATCGTGGTTCTCTTCATATAGTAATGTCCCCATCCTGATCCCCTTTTGCAGAGACATCCATATCCTGGCCCCCATAGTGTAGTAATGTCCCCGTGCTGGACCCCTTTTGTAGTAATGTCCCCATCCTTGCCCCCATAGTGTAGTAGTGCCCCTTATCCGGGTCCCCTTTTGTGGTGATGTCCCCAACCTGGTCTACCTTCTATTTACACATACACTCACACACACACATTATCTCCCACACACACATATTCACTCACTCGCACACTCAGTCACACACATACAAACATTTATACTCACACATTCACACACACATTCACACATTCACTCACACACATACATACATACATTCACACTCACACACATTCATACTCACACACACATCCACACTCACTCACGCACATACACACATACATTCACACTCACACATTCATACTCACACACATTCATTCACACACACACACACACATTCACACTCACTCATACATTCACTCACACACATTCAATCACACATTCACACTCACATTCACTCACACACATACATTCACACCTCCACATTTACACTCACACACACACATTCACTTATACACTCACTCACTCACACATTTACACTCACATTCACACACTGACACTCACACGCTCTTTTTTAATCTTAACCTTGCCAGCGGTCCAGTGCATGGGGCCACTGTGGTCCTCTCTGTGTTATTGACTTCTGGCCGCGGGACTGTCTGACAAGCGCTGCCGCTCAGTAAGATCAATGCAAGCCGTCAGCCAATGAGATGCCCACAGGTGATGTCATACGCTGACAGAAGCTGCAGGCCTCTCATTGGCTGGAGGCTTGCATTGATTTTACTGAGCTGCAACATTTATCAGACAGTCCAGCAGCTTGAAGTAATAAGGGACCTGGCGGCCTTATGCACTGGACCTCTGGCAAGATTAAGTGGCAGACTGTGCCGCGGCCGCACAGTGAAGCCCCAGGGCCAAATGGGGCCCACGGGCCATGTGTTTGAGACCCCTGTTCTAAGCAATAGGGTTGCTGGTCTTACTCATTGCCTTGTTCCTTCTAATGTTCTGACCATAATGTCCTTTTCGAGTGATATAGCCACCAATTTCAGCAGGCATTGGGAAGAAGGATCGATCTTTATTCAGGGAAATAAGCAACTGCTGGATCTGTCTTCTCCACTTAGGTGCAGAGGTCAGAAGGAACCAAAAAAGCAAACAGCAAATCTGCCAAAATTGTAATTCCAGAGATTGCTCAATTGCTTGGCAATGAAGTTCTAATTCATATTAAAGTTATTTGATGCAAATTATGTGTTGATTACTATAATGACAACGGAGAAGATAAAGATTCCCAGGACAGATCAGGACTACAAGATCCCAGGTAACTTATGATGCATCATAAGTAGGGATGAGCGAGTATAATCGTTGCTATTCGGTACTCGCCGAATAGTGACGATATTCAGGCTACTTGCTACTCCCCAAGTTTCTTGTGATTACTCGGGAGTAGCGAGTAGTCCTTTAACTTTCGCAGTGTATCTATATATACCCTGCGAAAGTGCACTAAAAGTGAAGAAAAGTTGTTAAAAAATAAAAAAAATATCATACTCACCAATCCGATGCCTGCACAGGGACCGGCAAAGAAGACATCCGATCACCGACAAGGACCTGTGAGTCTGACAACCAATCAGATGGCTGGTAGCGATCCATTGATGCACGTCCAAGACCTGGCAATCTGGCCAATCAGGTGGCTGGTAGCGATCAGGTGATTTGTGACGTCTGGCCATCTGATTGGCTGTCAGACTCATAGGTCCTTCTCGTTGATCGGATGTCTTCTTTGCCGATCCCGGTGCAGGCGTCGGATTGGTGAGTATGATATTGTTTTATTTTTTAACACCTTTTATTCACTTTTAGTGCACTTTCGCAGTGTATATATAGATACACTGCGAAAGTACTCGCCCATCCATTCACTGCCATTGGACTCGCTATACTCGCAACGAGTACCGGGACCTACTCGTTGCGAGTATAGCGAGTCCGATTACTGCAGTACTCGCTCATCCCTAGCCACAGGCCACATTGCTCGAGGTCTAGCCAGCGCCTCAGATGGGACATGACATGTTGCCACAACATGTGCTGTGATATGAGTATCTCTGGCACAAAGTGAACATGGTTGAAGAGGATGTCAACCACTGGATGAAGGAGGAATGAAGAGGTCAGAAGAAGTGCAGGACCAAACATTGAGCTATGGTGATGGGTCAGGTAGGCAGCGGAGTGAGAATTAATACTTTTTTAACCACTTAAACCTCTTTTCATGCACGCTACACTTAAACAAAGAAGCTGACCAATTAGCTGCCATTTTGCTAAATTCACTTGAAGCGAAATGCAAAAAATCAGAATTTTTAGTAAAATTTGAGCCCAATTCAATTCACTTTATATTAATTTGTGAATCTTTATTTTCGGCTAACAGCTATTGGTTTGCAGTGGATCATTCAGGATACTTTCAAGCGTGTTGACAACACAACAGAGCTTTAATTAGCAATAAACAGGTAGAGATAGGATAGACTTTGTGGAATCAGGAATATCTTAAGTGTCTCCGTGCAGTATCAGCAGGCTGCTTCTCTTCTCATTCACAGACACAGGAAACTGAATACAGTCACATGGTCTTTCCTTTTGTGAGCTACTGGGAGTGTTTTTTTTTTTCTAATTTTATAGACAATACACAAACCTTGCAATAGAACACTTACATACACAGAAATGGAGTTGTTGCATCACTTACATACACAGAAATGGAGTTGTTTAATTAAACATATTCCAACACCCCCACTCAACAACTATCTATCCTGTTTGTCCCATTGTGGTTTTGAAGTCCTCACGCTTGGCTCTTGGCAATGGTTTTGTCATACCATCAGCTAACATCTTATCTGACTCGCAATACACAAACTCTAGTACACCACGTTCCACTAAGTCACATAAGTGGTGATGTTTAACGTCAATGTGCTTAGTCCTTGCATTAATCCTCTCACTGCTGGCAAGTTTAATACATCCTTGGTTGTCCTCATAGACAAAAGTGCCCCCACTGCTTATCTGTAATTCTCATTGCTGGAGTTTTGATGAACCTTCGGCTTTTGAGAGCTCTTTTTCCTTGTGGTAGCTCCGTAAGCTCCCATGTCTGGAGTTGGTAAAGGGATTCCATTTCTTCATTAGCGGCATTTATTCACTTCTGCTTCTCATGGACAGGCAGTTTTTGCATCTCTTGCCACGACTGTGGCTCTGGTTCAGGAAGTGTTCTGACCCTATAAGAAATGTGTCTAGCTGGGATACCTTTGTTTGGTCTTTCTGATCTCCTGACTGAAGGTTGACTTGGTTCTTCTGTTTCTTTCTTGCTGGCTTCAGAGCTTATCCAGACTTCAGTGTTTTCTTTTTCAGTGTCTGGGTTTGGTGATTGAGATTCTTGTTCTTGTTTCTTGGCTTGAATGACTGGTGTAACTTCATGAAATTTGAGTGAAACAGAGTTCTCATCAATCACTACGTCTCTGCTGATTGTTACTGCGTTGGTCTCTGGATGCAGGATTCTGTATGCCTTTTGAGTTTCGCTCTAGCCCACCAGGACTCCTTGCTTTGCATGTGATTCCCACTTGGAACATTTTTCTTTGGGAACATACACAAATGTTTTGCCTCCAAATATCCTGAGGTGCTTCAGGTTAAGCTTCTCACAGTTCCATAGCTCATATGGAGTTTTATTTGTGGCTTTACCTGGCAGTCTGTTTTGAAAATAGCAAGCTGTCATGATGGCTGCTCCCCAATACGTTGTAGGTAGATTGGCATCCAAACAACATACTTCTTCCACTTTCACAGTGCGGTTCTTTCTCTGCAATGCCATTCTGTTCTGGGTTCTGGAATGGTCTGGAACACGATTCCATTCTTTCTCACAATGGTTTGCACCTTACCACTTGTATATTCAGTCCCATTATCTGCACACAGGGCTTTTGGCATTGTTCCAAATTTGTTGAACACTACGGCAAGATATTCTTCAAGTCTCTATGGAACTTCATCCTTACTGTGAAGCAGGTAGGCGACTGTATATCTGGAGTAGTCATCAATAAATGTGAGGATATATCTTATCTTACTTGGAGTTTAAAACTCATTGGACCGCAAATATCTGTGTGTATCTAATCCAGTGGCTGTGCAGATCTAGTGGTGCTTACTTTAGGAAAGGATTTTCTGGACATTTTCCCTTTAAGACAGCTAGTGCACTTCATCAATTCACTCTTTGCTTGATTTCAACACCATTTGCTAGTTGACCTAGCTTCCTTACTGCTTCTGGTGCAATTGTGAAGAGGGGTTGTGTCACAGCGCATGCGCTAGTCCGGACTAACTGGAAATGCGCATGCGCTGTGACACAACCCTTCTTCACACTTGCGCTTCCGGGTTGTGTTGGGATGCGCTCACCCACACAAGGTAATGGCGGTGGTAATGTAATGTGTTTCAGTTGCGCTCAGCCACGTTAGGCCGTGGTTGCACTGCACTAGCACCTGTGCTAGCGCAATGCTGCATAATGCAGCTGAGCGCAGATGTGAAACAGCCCTTACATACACAGGAATGGAGTTGTGGAGTTGTTGCATTAAACATATTCCAACACTATTCCTCTGTTATTCCTCCTGCTAATGAATGAATAAATTGACTACTGCTGAAAATTAGTATTTGAAGCAGCACTAGTTCCCCCAGAGAACTGTCTAGTCCAAAGAGAAGGAAGAAAGAAGCTCCATTCTACACTGCTGTTATTGTGGGTAGAATTGGAAGAGATCAGTCTAGCTGGATGAGAGCCAACATGAAAGAGAGAAAGTGATGACTGCCACTGCCAAGAGGAGTGTGTCTGTCAAATGGGATTAGGAGTGTAAATTTGCACAGTAGAGGGCTAGTAATGGGTTAGTCCTTATTTTGAGAATTGCCATATAAAGAGAGTTTGAGACAGCCAAGAGGAGAGCCGGTGTGTGAACAACTGTGATATATTAACTAAATGATTGAACTGCAATAATGAGCAGGTTGCAAGAACTACTTCAGAACATTGCAGCTAAGACAAGTGACCTTGAGCAAGAGCTGTAACCAACAGTATAGATGTTAGCTATACTACAGCTCACTGTGAAGGAGATAAAGAGATTGTTTCTGTGTGAAGGAAGTGCTGCTGAATTTGTTGCCAGCTCACTGCGAAGGAGATAAGAGATTGTTTCTGTGTGAAGGAAGTGCTGCTGAATTTGTTGCCGCTCACAGTAAAGGAGATAAAGAATTGTATCTGTGTGAAGGAAGTGCTGCTGAATTGTTTGCCAGCTCACGTTGAAGGAGATAAAGAGATTGTCTCTGTGTGAAAGAAGTGCTGCTGAATTTGTTGCCAGCTCACAGTAAAGGAGATAAAGAGATTGTATTTGTGTGAAGGAAGTGCTTCTGAATTTGTTACCAGCTCACAGTAAAGGAGATAAAGAGATTGTATCTGTGTGAAGGAAGTGCTGCTGAATTGTTTGCCAGCTCACAGTAAAGGAGATAAAGAGATCCTGTCTGTTGAAGAAGTGCTGCTGAATTCTGCAGCTCACAGTAAGGAGATAAAGAGATTGTGTCTGTGTGAAGGAAGTGCTGCTGAATTTCTTGCCAGCTCACAGTAAAGGAGATAAAGAGATCCTGTCTGTGTGAAGGAAGTGCTGTTGAATTGTTTGCCAGCAGACTGTTGAAATAACAAGCTAAAACGTCATCTGCGCTAGCTCATTGCAGATTATTGTTAATTATCTAACTCTATTTAAGCCTGGTACATTTTAAAGAAAACTGTTTAATCTCACTGGCAACCATTGAGTAAAGTTTATTTAATCTAATGCTGGTGTCCTTCTGCATCTCTATGGACTCCACCGATCAACAACCAAATTATCCATACTATTTAAAGAGGCACACCACATAATTCTGTGCTTACTCAAAACAAACTGTAGGCAATGTCCAATCAGTGCTGACACTATCGGGATATATAGGCAAATATATGCATTGTACCTAGTCATTAGATGCAGCTTATCCTAGGTGAATTTTACTTAACTGTGCTCTCATATGGCTATTTTTTTTCCCTTATGAAAAATTATAGGACCTGCTACTGCGGCTTTACACCATTAAGGAAATGTCCTTTGTTCTTATCCAAATAGGAGAACAGACGTCAGAGGAGAAATAAACAGCTCCAATTTTTCCCTTTTCATTGATTTATTCTGGGATCCTTTCCAATTCCAAATGGAAGTGTGAATGATCCTCTCTGAGGTTTGCACTAAACGTGTGCACCATAGAAGATGTTTATAATTGAACATCAGCCTCCTGTACCAATTATTATTTCAGCCAATCGCACATTCCTACCCCTTCCCCTTTCATGGCTCCTGTTAATTATAAGGAGAAAAATTACAGGGATGAAATAAATTACAGAACATCTACAGCTACCTTGTTAGAACAAATTGTATTAAAATAGAGATAGATAGATAGATAGATAGATAGATAGACAGACAGATAGATATGTGGCGCCCCTGCAGATATAGTCGCCACAGAGGTACGGCACCCCTGTTAGGTGTAGTATCCCACTCATGGTAAGAGGGGCCGAGACCGGTGCTGGGACACCCAGATCTCACTAGGAATCATTGTTGTGGGTCTGGGTGGTGAAGGAAGTAGTTAGAGGGAGCACTTGGGGAGGAGTGAGGCCATGAAGAACACACGTAGGCGACGTGGGACACAAGACGAGGGGTATAAAAAGAGGGGAAAGATCTAGAACGTAGGAGAGATAGCTGTACAGTTGAGGAGAGAGTTGACCAGCTGAAGAGAGGCAGTAGAAGAGCTGAGGAGAGACCGTTGAACAACAGGGGTCGAGTTGCATCGAGACTGTGAGTAAAAGACCTAAAAACTGCAACCCGCTGTGTCTGTGAACTTTCTTACGTGTCAGAAACACCAGAGACACAACTACCAACTCACTCAGGCAGGTCAAGCTGCCCTGGGGTCAACGCCAACCCATAGAGTGCTTAAGAACATTAGAGGGCCTCCCAACCATCGGCCCCTAGGAAAAACTGTCGTGCAGCGGTGACCATCTATAGCCGCAACCTGAGGGTGGCGTCATGTAAAATTAACAAGTATCCCCAGGTCCAGTTATACCTTCCAGAATGAACCCTCCACGTCAGATGCCCTTCGTTAAGAGAGAGGACCACCCACACCAAACTTTTAATGACACCGCCAGGGTCACAGAGCCGGGTCTCGGTTACTGTGATCCCGGGATCAAGCCTCAAAGAAGCCAGGTTCCGAGTGTACTAAGGCCACGGAGGGGCGTGTCTGAAGGATACATAGATAGATAGCATTGCCACCAAATAGCATTGATTCCCTGCAGGTAAGGCAAGGGCGTCAAACTTAAATACACGTTAGGCCAAAATAAAAAATGTGGCCAAACTTGATGCTTACTAAAAAAACATTAAAAATGTCAACAATTGAGGGAGTTTATCCTGATCAGCAGATAAAACCATGAAACTTTCCAGATGTAAGCAAACTTAAGGGTTTTTCCCATGAACAAAGAACATTTTAATCAGTACAGCTATACAAGTCTGGGAGGATGACGATCGCTGAAACGCACGTTGTGGCAGCAGGAAGAGATCAATATCATGGCTATTTTGATGTTCCTGCCTCACATCAGTCTGTAACATATACATGGCCTTATTAAAAGTCCCTTGACCATATATATGTATATTTTACCATATACAATTTTTTATATGTATATACTAGTGGTCTGTTTCAGTGAGCTTTCTTTGGGATTCATGGATTGGTTGTGGTGTAAGTGTGTGTAAGGGAATCGGTTAAGCAGAAGTCACATTCTACTAATCTATCATAGAGTCTGCGGAAAAACATCGCCATCTGCTGGTCAGAAATAACAAGCAGGAACCAGAGAGGAAAATGTAGGTTTCCTGGAGGGAAGAGTTTAGGGGAGATGCCAGGTCAGGTGAGAGTTGTGTCGCAGAAACAAAACATAAAAGGCCTGTCTGAGCCAAATAGGAGGTGGTTATCTCCAGAATCTGTCCCAGGAAGGTTGTGTGGCAGAAAAGTGGACGTATATCCCCAATCACCACAGATAGGTTAGAGAGCAGTAAGCTTCTGGAGATATACCAAAGCCAAGTGGAAGACCATGACCAGTGCAAGTGGGAGACCGTAACCATCACCAGCAAAATCTCATGACCCACACCAGCCTATGACCCATGCTAGTAGAAGCCTATGACCCATGCTAGTAGAAATATGTGACTCACACCAGTGGAATCCCATGACCCGTGTTAGTAGAAGCCTGTGACTAGACTATGCCAGTCAAGTATCGAAAAGAAGACTGCGCCAGTGCAGTACGTAGGCCCACACTATGTAAGTCAAGTACCGAAGACCAAATATCAACGCTACCAGAAGATGATCTGAGAGAGCCAGGTCGATAGATAGATAGATAGATAGATAGATAGATAGATAGATAGATAGATAGATAGATAGATAGATAGATAGATAGAGATAGAGTAGAAGCCTGCAGACCAATTATATCATTGCCGTCCCTCCTGGCGCTGATACCTCTTTCAGATGCATAAAGTGACATTTCATTAAGGAGATGTTACAGTCAAGTATAATGAAAATTGTCACTTATTAAGGCAGACATTGCACAGTGATATCTACCTGTTAAGTAGATTTGAGAAAAAACAATTGTCTACTCAATTCTGATCATAGGAATAAACCAGCACATAATTGCCCTGTCCTGTTTTCATATATGGGGCTTACTGGTCTGCACCTTCCAGACACTTGGACATATAGAAGGACGGTCCAAGAAACATTTTGTGCACCTCAATCAAAGGACATCAGTTTTTCTCATGTCATTTTTCAGTCAGAAAAAAAAAAACAAGACCTACAGGAGCATCTCAATGAATTAGAATATCATCCAAAAGTTCATTTATTTCAGTAATTCAATACATAAAGTGACACACATCTATTATATAGAGTCATTACACACAGAGGGATCTATTTCATGTGTTTATTTCTGTTAATGTTGATGATTATGGCTTACAGCCAATGAAAACCCAGAGGTCATTATCTCAGAGAATTAATTTAGGGAGGATGAAGGGTTAAAAACCGTGCTAACATCCCTTTATGTCATGTCTGATCAGGCAGACTATTCTCTGCAGAACAGTAAGTCAAGCTGACGGTGTTACTGTCAGAGGTAACATCCTCCTGTTGTCACGGAGATGAACCATATATTCCGTAAAGCCCTCTACATTAGGGTAATGAGATTGCCAGAGGTAAAGGAAACCAAATGTGGCCTACATTTGTTAATACCACTACCCGGATGGCTGGTGCCAGTGGTGCTAGCGCTGTCAAGCGCCAGCATTCGAGGCGGTGACCTCGTGCTGTGTGGTCGTTTCCTTCCTTGAGCCACAGCATGGTCAATCCAGGTCCAAGTGCTGATTATCGCTTAACTTTGTTTCTATTCTTTTTGGTGTTTTTATTTGTCCATTTGTTGCGTCTTATCACACTTCGGGTCTGGCTATTTATACCTTCCCCATGCTCGTCTTCTCTGCTGGCTACATTCCGATATTCCGTCTAAGGAGTTCCAGCCCCATTGCCTAGGACTTTTGCCCATCAGATAGAGACCATCTTGGTTTGCTCTATTTGCTGTCTCACTTTTCTAACCTACTCCTTTCTCCTGTTGATAGTTAGGTTGCAGGAGGGTATTCTTACTGACGGTAGCTACTCCTTTTTCCACTTGTGCATGTGTTTCATATTTCCACACCTTGGGTTCTTACCTGTTAATTCACATATTCCCTATTCTGGGTCCCTCTGATTCCTAAAGATGTACGATGAACAACTTGATGGCCTTTTAGGCAGCCAGGTCTGTGTTGTGGTCTCCTATTGTTGCATCTAGACTTATTCCAGCCTGTGCAGGTGCCATCAGGGACTGTGCAGCTGGGAATGTTAGTCTGTACAGGAACAAGTTGGGTTATGTTCAATTGATTAGAGATAGGCTTTATTAACCCGTTTTAAAAACCTCATGTGCATAACAGATGTCACTGATTCTTCTAGTGTGCCCCACATTCTTAGCTATAGTATGTTTTTTTCTCTTTTAAACTACGCCATTCATTGCCATTGACAATTTTTTCTCATACATTTTGTATAACACTAGAATTAACTTTGAACAGACTTTTCAACCCAAATTATTCAACGCTTGTCACAAAGGAGATAAGGAAAACTGTTAGGTAGCTAGGTAGATGTATGGAAAGCAAAGAGTGGAGGCCGGCCACAGTATAGGTGTGGTGCGTCTGGTTTTCGAATTGGACTAGTACATTTTTGCACATTGCATTTAAGGATCTATGATGTTTTTATTTTCGGGCTGATGGAGCTATGTACAATCTTGCTTTTTGCATTAAAGGCATCTATGAAGTTAAACTTCTGCAATCAGAGCCGGAAACTTTAGATTCTAATGCTGGTTGTATAAAACATCTCAAACCCATTCAATATACACAGTATATACCAGTGCATCTCAATGAATTAGAATATAATCAAAAATCAATATCATATTGCCATGTTTCAGGGCATTTCTGATAAATCAATATTATATTCACCCTTTGAAGTCTAGTGGAATACGGCAGTGGGTTGTTCAACCCTTCATCCTCCCTACTCTATAAGCACCACACTGGGGACTGCAGCAGCTGTGATATGCATTTATAGGTGACGCCTCTGATACCTATTTGTGGCGCCCCACTGGTCGGGACGCCATGGAGGGGTACTGCACCCAAATAAGAGCATGTAGTATTCCTGTGACCAAGGGAACTGGGATGGTGTATAAGGGACCCTCACAACACCCATTCATACACAACCTAGCGTAGAGGACCGTGGGTGAACCCGCTGTAGGGAAGACTCAGTCCTGTGGAAGGAGTTAGGTGGGTAGAAAAGTGTGTGGGAGGAGAGAGAGAACAGTCGAGTTGGGGAGTAAGGAGTGAAGGACAACGCAGGAAGGTTGTCGTGATAGAGGAAGACCCTAGGGGCACCAGGCGTTGCGGTGCGCCCGAATCTGGACTCGGTACTACCGACCAGAGGGGTCTGGTCCCAAACAGAGGACCGATGCGGGGAGTTTAACTCTGAGCCATTAAACCAGAGGCCCCGAGCTTCTCTAGGAAGTCGCGGCCAAAGACCTGGCGCATCCCTTGAAAAGGCATACCGAACTAGGGTCAGGGGGACCTAAAGGGAAGTCCCCCAGACCTGGGAAAGCTGGCTCGAGGCTCTGCGCAGAGGCACTACACAGTAGAAAGGAGAGGAGAGCGCAGTGAGGGATCGGCAGGGAACGGCAGGTGCACCACTGAGGATCCTCAGTGAGTCATCCCGGTTCCCTGGTGACTACCCAGGCCAGAGAGAGACCCGAGTGACTGTAACATCTGTTAATTTACCTGAAGTACTGCCAGTAAACCTGTTCAGAGTTAAAGACTGTGTGACATACTTTATTTTCCTCACCTGAAGAGCCACACACTTGCTGCATTGAAAGGACCAGTGACAAGTGACTGAGCTGTGTGGTAAGCTACCTCCTTGTGTAAAAACTACTACAAATGCCTTTGGGATCCCACTCCACTTACGGGGAGCATAACCATCTGGCTGCCCAAACATCACCCCGGAGGTCTGACCCGCAGCACCATTAACCATACCGGAACTGTAGGTGGTGTCACAAACTACTTTTATCTTTTTTATTATTTTTACTGACTCTTTTCAGTGACCACCAGTGCCACGGGACCAGGCACAGGCCCCATTCCCGTGAAACAGTGCCTGGAACAGAGTACTCCACGGCCTTGGGGCGGGTCAGCTTTCGGAGTCACAAACAGGATCCCGTACCTGTCACCGACTTGAACTGTGTTTTAAACCGAACTTTATTGTTGGACTCCAAGATGGCAGAGTCAGAGACTTAACGCTATGTCCAGGGCCGGGGGCGTGCCTCGGCCCCCCGTTATGGGAGGGCCCTGCAGGAGGCACAAAACCCAGACCCGCTCCAATTGCCAAGGAAAAACCAAACGGGGTGGGCCTGAGACTGAACTGCCCCTGCCGGAAGCTATAAATGGCGGCAGGAAGGGTGAGGCCAAAAAAACGGCGAGGCGAGAGCTGCAGCTAAAGGACCTCAGGACACAGCTGAACGAGATACTGGATTGGGTCTTTAGGCGCTGGAGTGCCGACACATATTACGCCTTGGCCCAATAAACGGAGCAACTAAAGCCCAATGACCCGGGGCTAGCAGCGACTCCTGAGCCGAGGGCAAGAGACCAGCCCCAGGGTGAGCCTGAGGTTACCAGGGATGATCAGCTGCCAGCTCTTGCAGTGAGAGGGATGACTGGAGCCGAGCCGGAGGACCCAGAAGAGCCTCATGTTCCCCAGGGTGATGTCCTGGAGGTTCACGCAGAGACCCCAGTGACATTCAGCCGTGAAACAACGCCCAGAACCAAGTACCCGCCGGTCCTGGGACAGGTCATATTTAGGTCATCTTTTATCTCTCAGACCCTTCATCCTCCCTACTTTAACTTTCTGAGATAATGACCTTTGGGTTTTCATTGGTTGTAAGCCATAATCATCAACATTAACAGAAATAAACACATGAAATAGATCCCTCTGTGTGTAATGACTCTATATAATAGATGTGTGTCACTTTATGTATTGAATTACTGAAATAAATGATCTTTTTGATAATATTCATTGAGATGCAGCTGTACATAGTGAATATCACAAATTAAAACTTAAAGAGGACCTATCACCCCCCTGGTGCTTGGCAAACTGAATGCAGCACTGAATGCAGCGTGTCTGCTGCATTCAGGGAAGGGGTCCCCCATGTCTCTAGCCCCCCTGTAACCTTTATAAAAAACTTTACAAACTTTCCAGTTAAGAGGTCCCCTGGGTTGGATCTCATTAAGAGGTCCTAACCGCTGGCACAATCCACAACGTATATATTAATATAGCAGCATTTATTAGCTTTATTTTCCTTTAAAAAAATAAACAAAAATCAACACTGGATCATAAAACCATAAACCTCCAATATGTGGTCCCATATTACTTTCCTAAAGTACTCCAGGATTATGAAGAGAAATTCATATTAATGTTATAATGCGGAGGAGAGTGGAACGTATCGGAGGTGGAACCTGCAACAAAACAAGAGGATTAGGTTTCTTCTTAATTAAAGAAACTCACAGCAGTCCAGGATTAGGTTCCACATTCATGGGGAAAACATATTCTGAAATATAGAGGAGACGTCCTCGAAAAGAAATGAAAATGTGCCCCTAGTTGTTATTGTCTGGAAGCTTTATTGGACATCGCCACCAAAATAACTGAATACCAATAGCGGCTCTGGTTTCATATCGTTAACCATTAGTGCTTCCCTGTATTTCCTATGTTAGTACTATACCTCTTATATTGATACAATGGTACTGGCTCTCATATATAGTCTAAAGTTTAGACTCTGAACTAATTCTATGGACGTTGGGAGGGAGTACTCCACACAGGGGCGGACCTACCGTGGTGCAGCTGGTTCAGCTGCACCAGGGCCCCGACCGGCTAGGGGGCCCCACAAGCCTGCAGGGGGGCCCTCAGCCGACACCCCTAATCCGATGTCAGAGGAGAGGAGGGTCATGCAAGGGAAGCAGGAAGCTTCATGCTTCCCTTGCCTGATCCCGCCCCACCTCTCCTCCGTGCTCCGGCTCCCAGGAATGCAGGTGGGAGAGCCGCTCCGCTAATAAACGAGCGGCCGCCAGCACCATAACCCCCCCGATCCTCACCGACGGCTGCCAGCACCCACCCCGGCCGCCAGCACCCCAACCCCCCCCCCACCTGCTCCTCACCGACGGCCGCAGCACCCCCCCCCACTCCATGGCTGCACCAGGGCCCCTCCACAGTTCATGTATGATCGTAAGGCCACTACCACACCGACGGTATATATGGCCATTCATACTACATACGTCGTACTATGGACACAAAGTTTGGACTTGTGATTCTGCTGAACCAAATCATAAAAGAACCCTATAGAAATCAAAACTGATAAATGTAGGAACTTAGAGTAACCAGATATATTGTATATGAGCCATAGAAATGGTCATTGGAGCCACTATGTAGTAGTTGGGAAATGTTTGTAGGTGGTCAGATTGGTCAGATTCTCTTTATCATTAAACAACATCTCTCGGCCAAATTTTTGTGGTTTCCTGAGTGGGGTCTTATCGGGGGTGGGGGAAGTTGGGGGGAAGGGGTTACACTGGACCATTAGGTCAGCTTCTTTATAGGACAAAGTGAGAATGTTCCTGGGTGACCGGTGAAGGAAATAAGCTGTCAGGCCTTGATATCATGTAGCTCATTAAGGGGCGATGCAGGAAAGGCACCCAATTAGAAATGATACAAATGCTGGTCTCCTAGCAGTAGGGCAAAACTCAGCCGAGATCCACCTAGAAAATATAGCCAGGCTGGTGAAAGGAGAGTATAAATAGCCGCATCCAGTATGTGATAGGACAGAGGTAAAATAAGCAAGTGAGAACACCTGACAAATGGAAACCAAAGAAAAAGCAAAAATAAAAGAACCATCAGCAAGCTTGATAGAGACCAAGCTGTGGCTCAGCTGAGGAGGAAACCAACCACAAAGCAAGAGGACACTGGATTAAGTCCCAAGACTGTGGCATGACATTGGGCCTATCATGACTGGAGCAGGAAGTAGAGACTAGCCAGGGGACCGGGTAGTCAAGGAATGGGATCATTCAGGATTGTTGTTGGAAATATTACCTTTTTATTATTAAAAATCCAGTGTCTGAAAACCTTTAAGAGACTGAACTGCGCTCTAAATTATTTGTGACGTTGTTTCCCTGGAGTCTGAATTAAAAATGTACAATTTATGTCACGCCCCAGGACCACGGGGTACTCGGAACCGGGCTGTTAAACACTTCCGGGTAGTCACAGGGGTCGAGACCCGGCTTCTGTGACCCTAGGTTCAGTTGTAAAAGGCAGTCCTTGGCTGGTATAAGGAAAAGGGTGGTTTGAAAGGGAATTATTCGAGACGTGGTTTGTGGCTATAGGTAGTCACCGCTACTGCAGGTCCTAAGTAGGTGTGTTTGTGCAGTGTTGAGGACTCACCCTTACCACCCCCCACCTTGGGACTAATGAAGGACCACACCCGTGACTTGGGTGCAGTACCTCCTTATGGCGTCCTGACCGGTGGGGCGCCACATTTACAATTTACAATTTTGCTTCCAGTATAGTGATCAATTGCGATTTACTTGTTCTTAGCTTTTTCTTACAATTTCTCTGTGATATATCAGCACCTTCGGTTCTTATGCGTCTCCATCTCATTTGTATACTGAGCATAAAGTGAAGGTAGCGTTCTATTTTTCATGTAGTCTGAGGCTATATTTTCATAGATATCTATAAAAATAACATTGTGACATAGACCATCCTATATTTATATCTGCACACCACAGGCCAGGCTATGCTGATTTAATATAACACAACTAAATTCACTCTTCAGTTGGAGAACAAAGCCTGTTGGCATCAGGTAAAGGAGTTTCGCTAAGGATCATTTCCCATGCTGAGTTTTTGGAAAGTTCGCTGTGCACTGGCCGAGTATTTAACTCGAAAAGAGTTTCAATTTGCCTAAAATCATACTCAGGTTTTCTAACATAATTATACATATTTTTACCAGATAAGAGTCTTAGATTAGATGAAAAAGGGTCTCTTTACTTCTTAGCACCTTCTTGTCCATGGTGCATCTGGCTCAGATCCATACAAGTAAATTCCTGGCACAGACAGTAGACAAAAGCGAGGCAATTTTTTTGGAAAATGCTGTTTTGTTTTTTTTTTTAGATTCTCAGACAACATGAGATAAGGGAATCACTTAAAGACAAATTAAACTTTCCTTAAATTTTGCACAAAAATTGCATTCATACAAATCCAGCTAAAAAGCTGAGTTATGGTAACCTAATGGCGATTTGCAAAAATTCTTGATTCTCATGATTTAGAATTTTTTTTGTCAAATTTAACTCAAATTCTGTTCACCTTGAATTTGTGATGTCCTGACCTCGAAGCTCTTCAGTAAGGGTCTTGTACCTGTTGGGGAGCCACACTGAACAACAACAGGTTGGTGGTGCACAACCTGACCTTCGAAGCTCTTCAGTAGGGTCTTGTACCTGTTGGGGAGCACACTAAACAACAATGGGTTTGGTAGGTGCACAACCTGACCTCGAAGCTCTTCGTAGGTCTTGTACCTGTTGGGGAGCACACTGAACAACACGGGTTTGGTAGGTGCACAACCTGACCTCGAAGCTCTTCAGGTAGGGTCTTGTACCTGTTGGGGAGCACACTAAACAACAAGGGTTTGGTAGGTGCACAACCTGACCTCGAAGCTCTTCAGTAGGGTCTTGTACCTGTTGGGGAGCACACTGAAACAACAGGGTTTGGTAGGTGCACACCTGACCTCGAACTCTTCAGTATGGCTTGTACCTGTTGGGGAGCACACTGAACAACAAATGCAGGTATTGGCTATTGGTGCACTAACCTTGACCTCGAAGCTCTTCAGTAGGGTCTTCTACTCTGCCTTGGGGACTGCACTGAATCAACAAAACCATTTGAAAAATCACAACCTGACCTTGAGTGTGTGGGCTTATACTTTGGAGCACTAAAACAGGAATTGTAGGTGCACAGCCTCACTGCGTAAGTTCTCTCAATAATTTGTTACTTTAAAACTGTTATCAGCATTGATAGCTTCAGAGGTATCAGTTTCTGAAGGGCACGCCAAGCTCCTGTAACTGTAGGAGATCTCTCAAAGACTTGTAGGACTGCTGGCTTTTCCTCAAAGAACAATCATTAACGCTGATGGGGTTCTTGTTTCAAATGTCGACCGAAAGAGGAGGAAGACTCCACCAAAGCAGGGATTGTCTAACCAGTATGGGCAGCCGAATCTAATGGTCCAGGGAAGGATTCCTTAAACAAGTCGCTAGTGTGACGCCCGGCAAGGCCGTGAGGTACTCAGTAACTGGGCCGGTCGGTTCAGTGTGAGGTCACGGTGGCAGTGACCTGGCTCCGTGACCCTGGGCATGCAGAGAAAGGGAATTATTTACAGGGGATGAGTTTGTGACGCCTCCTGTGGTTAGTCTGGTCAGGATGACCAGCACTACTGTGGGACCTCTGGGGTCGATGGAGTGGAAAACCCGGATGGTATCGCTCCCCACAGGTAGAGCAGGGCACCAGGGACGGTTAATGGACAGTCTTAGTGGGAGACAGTGGTACACAGTTGGGAAGCGGGATGGAGAGTGCCTAAAATAACTGGAAGACACCGGGGGTGGCAATTTCTGTGCCATTTACTTGTAACCACATGGTGCAGTCCAAGGCACTGATGACAAGGTCCAGGAGGATCCAGGCAACCAGGGAACTGTTGGATTCCTCCCCGCCAGGTGTGTTTGAGGTGTGCCTGCTTCGCTTCTCCAGTTCAGGGTCCCAGTGCTTTGGTGCTTCCCTGCAGCCCCTCTCTCTATCTCTCTCTCTCCTTGCTTTGCTTTGAGCCCATATGGCAGGCAGCCCAAGCCCCTCGTGTACACTGTGGATGGCTGTCATCTCTGGGCCTCTCTCCACTACTGTGCCGCCGGGTCTGAAGTGCGGCCAGGAAACGTGCAATCTCCCGTCCTCCAGAAGTGGTCAGCAGGTCTTGCAGGTCCCAACTGACCCAGGACTCTGGCGTCCCTCCTTAGCGTGGCCTAGAGTGAGCCTCTCAGTGGCTCCACTCTCCAGGTCCTTCCTCATCATCCTCTCTCCTAGACTCCTCACTTGTTCCTCCCTCCCCACTCTTTCCTACTCCTAACCCGCCTCCTTGCCAGAATCAAGCAGCACCCCTGAACATGAGTTCACAGCTCCCCTTCTGGCCTGGAGTCAAGAAAAGTGTATGTCTGTGGGGTACCTCACGTAGGGTATCCTTCTGCTCCCAGGCATGACATTACCCCGGTGAAGGAGGCAACGTCACTGTGGCACCCGGACACTTGGGGCGCCACATTCCCCCATAGTGAAGCTCAGTTCGTCCTGGACTGAAAGACATAATGAAAACATACTTAACAATTTTTCCCCAAATAGTCAGAAACCCTTGAAGGGAAGGCTGGTGAGAGACTTCTTGGATGTGGAGTCTGCTTTACAAACCTTAAGCCATAGGACTCTCCATATGGTAATAATTGCTAGCTGCTGAGGTGGAGAAGCTGGCTGCATCCAGGGACCCATTCACTAGGTATTCTCCTGCAAGAAAGATTTGGGCTGCCACATGTGCAAGTTCTGATGTAGGGAATTACCACAAATACCCAACAGAGGATTTTTGCCCAGACTATGAGGACCTTAGCTACCCAGACTGAAGCGAAGGAAGGGAAAAGGAAGCACCAAATGCTTCAAAGGCAGATTAGCTGAGCACCTCAATGTGTCTATCGGAAGGGTCCTTTAGAGAAATGTTTTGTTGGGTGTAAACACCTCGATCTACATAAACCTTCCCTTCTGATCTATCAAGGAATAGGCTGATTCTCCAGTTGTAGACCCCTCTCTCAGGTTGTTTTCTCTGTTTGTTGAGAATGGCATATGAACTCCGGATGATTGGAAAATGATCTGAGAGCGTCTAACCTTCTTGAAGGTAACAGGGCGATCAGGGATAGATAAGGGTTTGTCTTTTACCCTGAGAGTTTGGTTAATGGCAGAAATGAGGCTGTCAACCATCAACCTAACGTTAGAGGTCTGATCCGGGTTAAGTTCAGGGTCTGATTCGGTAGTCAGAATCTTGCATGCTGCAAGTGGCAGGCAAGGGGGAACGGAGTCCGAGCTTGGCCCCAAGGCACGGATGCCAGGAAGGAATCAGAGGACAAGCTATGTAATGTTTCTGGGTTTTCTTGAGTACCTTTGAAGTGGTTCAACCCATGTAGGGTGACCTACGGGTGTGTTCTGCTCTATGGAAAGGAAACATGGTCCTCGTTGGTAGTGTGGATGTATTATAGGGCCTGGATCCAGGGATTGGGAGACCCCAGTGATGTCTGCTACAGACTGTGAGAGAATTGAAGCCCACGTCAGGGGTGTGATGTGTTGTCTGCTTTTCAGTCCATGTGTGATTTAAATCTGAGTTAATTTTCTTTGGCACATTGAGTTTTAGTCTGTAGATGCTGCTGTATTGCTGTGCAGCTCTGCAGGTGGAGATACAGGTGGAGGGTGTGTCAGAGCATTCTGTTCTCCACTCCCTCAGCCTTTAAGTAGTTCCACTTTCTTCCATTGGGTGTTGCAAATAGAGTTCACTCTGCCTTGAGTGTGTGTGCTGTTAGGATGTAGTACAGTGTGTGCTCAAGCCTTCCTGCTAATCCTGCCTGGAGTTGGGAAAATTGCTGTTTTTTGGTCTGTGGTTGGAGTTAGGGTTTTTAGCCTAGACCTTATAAGGAGCATTGGGCAAGGGTGGCGACCCAGACCTCCTCATCTTCTGAGGTACCTCTGGGAGAAGGGTGAACCAAGGACCCCAGTCTAAGGGTCAGACTAGCCTCTCTGAATGCCCTTAGCCTCTTACCATCCTGCTACCTGATTCCCTACCGCTGTGCCACCTCGTGACAGGAGAGGTGTGTTGTGTGCTCATTTTCAACAGCAGAGACCTCTTTGGGGGCCTGTGAGGCTGGGGGAGAGCAATCTAGACACAGGGTGAGGGTTGGCTAGCAGGTAGTTTTCTTTTGCAGGCAGGGAAGGCAAAATGTAGGAAAGTAGGGTGCTTGCTGGGCCCGGGACCAGAAGACCTAGCTCGTGACTGAGAAACCAGACTGGAGTTGTGAGGACGCCAGATAGCCAGACGCTGCATTTGAACAGTAAGGGCTGGATAAATATTTTTTCCTTTTTATTACCCTACATTTATTTTGCTCTGGGGTCTGAAGCATAACAAAGGCACATTCCAAAATAAATTCTATGTAAATCAAATTTCATGGACAAAGTCCAACGAATCCGCTTCACTCATCCTTACAGAAAACCCTTCAATTTAGCACAAAGTTATATATAAAACCAACTATTCCCTCTCTAAGTTCTCTGGACTGTTTCAAACCAGAGGAATTAATCAATCGGAAGAGCAAATTATTATATTCTGGTACATTGCACATATTATTTCACACCAGGAAATCTAATAAAATGAGAAATGATATATAGAAACTATTCAAGAGGCATTGCCGCTAGGGGAGAATACAGCACATATGGCAGCACACAGAGCCCCTACAGCTCTATAGGAGGGTTTGTGCTGCCATGCAGGATCTGTGCACACGTCTATGGCAGAGGCCCTAAGTCTGCGAAGTTATTTTAACCTAAGGAGTAATGCACACAAGAAATGAACAACACCTAAAGAGGTTTTCCACTCCGAATGTGACCCTCTTTCTTTTACACTAACTCTTCCAAACTAACACTTTCCCAATATACTTCTGCAATCTACCCTGCTGCTGTACGCTGACACTATGAGGTTTGTGCATATCTTTATTGTTGTCCTAGCTTTGATCCTTATGTTCTGGAAACCGGAATAGGACAAACTGAGCAGGACCCATCACTGGTGGAGGCTGAGAGGAGAGCAAAGTCTGATCTCGGCATGTGTGTCCAGACTGCTGTCACTCATAGAGAGGCAGCACTGTCCCCACTAGTGACGTGTCCAGACTGCTGTCACTCACAGAGAGGCAGCACTGTCCCCACTAGTGACGTGTCCAGACTGCTGTCACTCATAGAGAGGCAGCACTGTCCCCACTAGTGACGTGTCCAGACTGCTGTCAGTCACAGAGAGGCAGCACTGTCCCCACTAGTGATGTATCCAGACTGCTGTCACTCATAGAGAGACAGCACTGTCCCCACTAGTGACGTGTCCAGACTGCTGTCACTCATAGAGAGGCAGCACTGTCCCCACTAGTGATGTGTCCAGACTGCTGTCACTCATAGAGAGGCAGCACTGTCCCCACTAGTGACGTGTCCAGACTGCTGTCACTCATAGAGAGGCAGCACTGTCCCCACTAGTGACGTGTCCAGACTGCTGTCACTCATAGAGAGGCAGCACTGTCCCCACTAGTGACGTGTCCAGACTGCTGTCACTCATAGAGAGACAGCACTGTCCCCACTAGTGACATGTCCAGACTGCTGTCAGTCACAGAGAGGCAGCACTGTCCCCACTAGTGACGTGTCCAGACTGCTGTCACTCATAGAGAGACAGCACTGTCCCCACTAGTGACGTGTCCAGACTGCTGTCACTCATAGAGAGGCAGCACTGTCCCCACTAGTGACGTGTCCAGACTGCTGTCACTCATAGAGAGACAGCACTGTCCCCACTAGTGACATGTCCAGACTGCTGTCAGTCACAGAGAGGCAGCACTGTCCCCACTAGTGATGTATCCAGACTGCTGTCACTCATAGAGAGGCAGCACTGTCCCCACTAGTGACGTGTCCAGACTGCTGTCACTCATAGAGAGGCAGCACTGTCCCCACTAGTGATGTGTCCAGACTGCTGTCACTCATAGAGAGACAGCACTGTCCCCACTAGTGACGTGTCCAGACTGCTGTCACTCATAGAGAGGCAGCACTGTCCCCACTAGTGACGTGTCCAGACTGCTGTCACTCATAGAGAGGCAGCACTGTCCCCACTAGTGACGTGTCCAGACTGCTGTCACTCATAGAGAGGCAGCACTGTCCCCACTAGTGACGTGTCCAGACTGCTGTCAGTCACAGAGAGGCAGCACTGTCCCCACTAGTGATGTATCCAGACTGCTGTCACTCATAGAGAGGCAGCACTGTCCCCACTAGTGACGTGTCCAGACTGCTGTCACTCATAGAGAGGCAGCACTGTCCCCACTAGTGACGTGTCCAGACTGCTGTCACTCATAGAGAGACAGCACTGTCCCCACTAGTGACGTGTCCAGACTGCTGTCACTCATAGAGAGGCAGCACTGTCCCCACTAGTGACGTGTCCAGACTGCTGTCACTCATAGAGAGGCAGCACTGTCCCCACTAGTGACGTGTCCAGACTGCTGTCACTCATAGAGAGGCAGCACTGTCCCCACTAGTGACGTGTCCAGACTGCTGTCACTCATAGAGAGACAGCACTGTCCCCACTAGTGACGTGTCCAGACTGCTGTCACTCATAGAGAGGCAGCACTGTCCCCACTAGTGACGTGTCCAGACTGCTGTCACTCATAGAGAGGCAGCACTGTCCCCACTAGTGACGTGTCCAGACTGCTGTCAGTCACAGAGAGGCAGCACTGTCCCCACTAGTGATGTATCCAGACTGCTGTCACTCATAGAGAGGCAGCACTGTCCCCACTAGTGATGTATCCAGACTGCTGTCACTCATAGAGAGGCAGCACTGTCCCCACTAGTGATGTGTCCAGACTGCTGTCACTCACAGAGAGGTAGCCTCACCACCATCAGTGATGTGCCCAGACTGCTGTCACTCATAGAGAGGCAGCACTGTCCCCACTAGTGACGTGTCCAGACTGCTGTCACTCACAGAGAGGCAGCACTGTCCCCACTAGTGATGTGTCCAGACTGCTGTCACTCACAGAGAGGTAGCCTCGCCCTCTACAGTGATGTGCCAGGACTGCTGTCACTCGCAGAGAGGTAGCCTCACCACCATCAGTGATGTGCCCAGACTGCTGTCACTCGCAGAGAGGTAGCCTCACCACCATCAGTGACGTGCCCAGACTGCTGTCACTCACAGAGAGGTAGCCTCATCACCATCAGTGACGTGCCCAGATTGCTGTCACTCACAGAGAGAAAGCCTCGCCCTCTCCAGTGATGTGCCAGGACTGCTGTCACTGACAGAGAGGTAGCCCCGCCCACAGTAAATCACCCTGCTCGGTTGGTCCCATTCCGGTCTGCAGACCATAAGGATCAGAGCTAGAACAACAATAAAGGTATTTATGAGCCTCAGGGAGATGAGCTTACAGGAGCAGGGTAAATAGCTGAAGTATATTGGGAAAGTGTTAATTAGTTAATTAATAGCAGTTTGTTCAAAAAACATGAGTTAAGCCCAAAATCTTTATAATAGTTCTTATATCCATGCATTGGGAACATTGCACACTATTTTATAACTCAAAACACGAAGAGAAATGTATATAATTTTTAACCACTTTGCAGAAAATAACAAAAAAATGAACATTGGGCTGTTCAAAAAAATAGCAGTGTCTGCATTAGTCTTTACAAACTCAAAATATGTACTCTTGTTTTTTTAGGATTTAGCATTCCTGTGAATCACTGACCTAATATTAAGTTGTATAACCACAGGGGTTTTTTTATAATTGTTTTACATCAATATTGCATAGAGTCAACCCAATTCTGGAACCTGTCAACTGTTATTCCAGCCCAGGATGCTTTGATTACAATTTCTTTGCATTTGTTGACTTTGCCTCAGAAATGCCATTTTTGATATCCTGACACAAGTCTTCTACTGGATTAACGACCGGGAAAAGGGTGGCCACTCCATAACCTCAATTGTGTCAGACTGGTCCCAAGAGTTTGCTTGTTCACTGGTCTGTTTAGAGTCATCGTCATGATGAAACACCCATTTCAAGGGCATTTCCTCTTCACTTTAAGGCAATACGACCTCTTCAAGTATTTTGATATATGAAAACGGGTCCATGATTCCTGGTATGTGGTAATTTGGCCCAGCACCATAGTAAGAGAAACATGTCCATATCATGATGCTTCACCACCACCTTTACTGTCTTCAGAGTGTACTATGGCTTGAATTCAGAGTTTGGGGGTCGTCTGATGAACCGTCTGCAGCCCTTGGACCCAAAAACAAACACCTTTCCTTTCATCAGTCCACACCATGTTCCTCCATTTCTTTTTAGGCCAGTTGATGTGGTTTTTTGGCAAATTCTATCCGCTTCAGTACGTTTTTTTGTAACATTGGGACTTCGCGGGGACATCTCGCTAATAGATGATCTTCACACCGGCGTCTTCTGGCACAGTCCTCACAGGTAACTTGAGACGTCTTTGATCATCCTGGAGCTGATCATTAGTGCAGCCATTGCCATTCCTCCATCCATACGAATGGTCGTCTTCCATTTTCTCCCACGTCTCTGTGGTTTTGCATTCCATTTTAAATTATTGGAGATCATTTTAGCTAAACAGCCTATCATTTCCTGCACTTCTTTATAAGTTTTACCCTCTCCAATCAACTTTTTAATCAAAGTCCGCTGTTCTTCTAAACAATGTTTGAACAACCCATATTCCTCAGGCTTTCAAGCAGAAATGTCTACATATATCGTGAAGCCTTGTCCAGCCTTTTTGATACTTAAGATTCCACTCTGGAATTTACTTCCTAATGATGAATTTTCTATTTCACATTTCTTCAGCTTCCCCACAGCTATGCCTGATCCTATCTTCCAGTTCCATGGTGCCACCTGCCTATGATTTATCTATGTGTCCTGTATTGTCCTTCCTTCTGGTGCCACAGTGTCACATGCTCCTGATGAACCTATGCAACTGTCTTTTGTCTGACTTTCTAGTTCTACCATTCCATCTGCTCCTGATGAACCATGTGTTGTTATTCTGGCTCCACCATGCCACCTGCTTCTCATGAGGCCAAGTGTTGTCCTTCCTCCTGCTTCCACAGTGCCGCTTGTTCCTGATGTACTTATGTGGCCATGTGTTGTTCTTCCTCCTGACTCAGCAGTGCCGCTTATTCCCAATGTACCTGCGTTGCCATTTATTGTCCATCTTTCTAGTTCCACTTATTCCTGATGTTCTAGATTTGCTATGCCTTTTGTTCCTGATGTACCTATGTGGCCATGTATTGTCCATCCTTCTGGTTGCATAGGGCTGCTTGTTCCTGATTTACCTATGCAGTCATGTGTTCTTCTTTCTTCTGGTTCTACAGACCCGCTTGTTCCTGATGTACCTATGTGGCCATGTGTTATTCTTCCTTCTGACTCCACAGTACCAGTACACTGGTTCCAGATGCAGCCATGTATCGTGCTTCCTTCTGGTTCCACATTACCGCTTGTTCCAGATGCAGCCATATATTGTTCTTACTTCTGGTTCCACTATGCCAATTGCTAATGATGTATCTGTGTTTCCATGTGTTCTTCTTCCATCTGGTTCTACAGACCCAAAAAGTGAGGAGAGCAGCGGCACTCAGGAGATCTTTTTTACATACCGGCTTTATTGTGCTTTTTCAGGTTACATCTTAGGTGCAGGGCAGGGAGGTGCAGGGGGAGCAATGGTCCGTTTCGCGGACTTCCGCTTCAACAGGTTCTACAAACATGTTTGTGGCCATGTGTTGTTCTTTATTCTGACTCCACAGTACCACTCGTTCCAGATACCGCCATGCATTGTTCTTCCTTCTGGTTCCACCATGCCAATTGCTAATGATCAGAAAATTAATGAACCCTGCACACAAAGAACGTGTCTGTGTGAACACGCTTTCACCGCCAAAAATTCTAATACAAAAAACCTTGTCCATAAATTGTGTAAAGTACTCTGCAGTAAAAAAGTTTAAAATACAGGCACAGTAAAAAATATATAAATAAACAGGGTACTTGGTCCATACGTTTTTTGCGCATAAAATGTATTTCAAGCTGCTTCACCTCATCACGGTGCACCCATATCGAAGCAGTCCTATCTGTTGTATTAAAAACCTGATCATGTAATGTGTATCAAGTGAACAGGGTCCAAACAGGTCCACTGTCCGATATAGACTGAGGTTGAAAGCAGCTTTTTGTGTGCAGAGCCCAGGTTGAGGGGCGGGGAACTCTTGCAAGAGATGTGAGTTCCCCGCCCCTCACCCTGGGCTCTGCACACAAAAAGCTGCGTTCAACCTCAGTCTATATCGGACAGTGGACCTGTTTGGACCCTGTTCACTTGATACACATTACATGATCAGGTTTTTAATACAACAGATAGGACTGCTTCGATATGGGTGCACCGTGATGAGGTGAAGCAGCTTGAAGTACATTTTATGCGCAAAAAACGTATGGACCAAGTACCCTGTTTATTTATATATTTTTTACTGTGACTGTATTTTAAACTTTTTTACTGCAGAGTACTTTACACAATTTATGGACAAGGTTTTTTGTATTACAATTGCTAATGATGTACCCGTGTTCCCATATGTTCTTCTTCCTTCTGGTTCTACAGAGCCGTTTGTTCCTCATGTACCTATGTGGCTATGTGTTGTTCTTCCTTCTGCTTCCACATTACCACTTGTTCCAGATGCAGCCATGTATTGTTCTTCCTTCTGGTTCCACATTACCGCTTGTTCCATATGCAGCCATGTATTGTTCTTCCTTCTGGTTCCACCATGCCAATTGCTAATGATGTACCTGTGTTCCCATATGTTTTTCTTCCATCTGGTTCTACAGAGCCACTTGTTCCTCATATACATTTGTGGCCATGTGTTGTTCTTTATTCTGACTCCATAGTACCACTCGTTCCAGATGCAACCATGTATCGTGCTTCCTTCTGGTTCCACCATGCCAATTGTTACGGATGGGCCCTTGTGGCCATGTGTTCTTCTTCCTTCTGGTTCTACAGAGCCATTTTTTCCTCATATACCTATGTGGCCATGTGTTGTTCTTCCTTCTGCTTCCACATTACCGCTTGTTCCAAATGCAGCCATATATTGTTCTTCCTTCTGGTTCCACCATGCCAATTGCTAATGATGTACCCCACCATGCCAATTGCTAATGATGTACCTGTGTTCCCATATGTTCTTCTTCCATCTGGTTCTACAGACCCGCTTGTTCCTCATATACCTATGTGGCCATGTGTTGTTCTTTCTTCTGACTCCACAGTACCACTGGTTCCAGATGCAGCCATGTATCGTGCTTCCTTCTGATTCCACATTACCGCTTGTTCCAGATGCAGCCATGTATTGTTCTTCCTTCTGGTTCCACCATGTCAATTGCTAATGATGTACCTGTGTTCCCCTGTGTTTTTCTTCTATCTGGTTCTACAGACCAGTTTGTTCCTCATATACCTTTGTGGCCATGTGTTGTTCTTTATTCTGACTCCACAGTACCACTCGTTCCAGATGCAGCCATGCATTGTTCTTCCTTCTGGTTCCACCATGCCAATTGCTAATGATGTACCCCACCATGCCAATTGCTAATGATGTACAGTTAGGGCCAGAAATATTTGGACAGTGACACAAGTTTTGTTATTTTAGCTGTTTACAAAAACATGTTCAGAAATACAATTATATATATAATATGGGCTGAAAGTGCACACTCCCAGCTGCAATATGAGAGTTTCCACATCCAAATCTGAGAAAGGGTTTAGGAATTATAGCTCTGTAATGCATAGCCTCCTTTTTTTCAAGGGACCAAAAGTAATTGGACAATGGACTCTAAGGGCTGCAATTAACTCTGAAGGCGTCTCCCTCGTTAACTTGTAATCAATGAAGTAGTTAAAAGGTCAGGGGTGGATTCCAGGTGTGTGGTTTTGCATTTGGAAGCTGTTGCTGTGACCAGACAACATGCGGTCAAAGGAACTCTCAATTGAGGTGAAGCAGAACATCCTGAGGCTGAAAAAAAAAGAAAAAATCCATCAGAGAGATAGCAGACATGCTTGGAGTAGCAAAATCAACAGTTGGGTACATTCTAAGAAAAAAGGAATTGACTGGTGAGCTTGGGAACTCTAAAAGGCCTGGGCGTCCACGGATGACAACAGTGGTGGATGATCGCCGCATACTTTATTTGGTGAAGAAGAACCCGTTCACAACATCAACTGAAGTCCAGAACACTCTCAGTGAAGTAGGTGTATCTGTCTCTAAGTCAACAGTAAAGAGAAGACTCCATGACAGTAAATACAAAGGTTTCACATCTAGATGCAAACCATTCATCAATTCCAAAAATAGACAGGCCAGAGTTACATTTGCTGAAAAACACCTCAAGAAGCCAGCTCAGTTCTGGAAAAGTATTCTATGGACAGATGAGACAAAGATCAACCTGTACCAGAATGATGGGAAGAAAAAAGTTTGGAGAAGAAAGGGAACGGCACATGATCCAAGGCACACCACATCCTCTGTAAAACATGGTGGAGGCAACGTGATGGCATGGGCATGCATGGCTTTCAATGGCACTGGGTCACTTGTGTTTATTGATGACATAACAGCAGACAAGAGTAGCCGGATGAATTCTGAAGTGTACCGGGATATACTTTCAGCCCAGATTCAGCCAAATACTGCAAAGTTGATTGGACGGCGCTTCATAGTACAGATGGACAATGACCCCAAGCATACAGCCAAAGCTACCCAGGAGTTCATGAGTGCAAAAAAGTGGAACATTCTGCAATGGCCAAGTCAATCACCAGATCTTAACCCAATTGAGCATGCATTTCACTTGCTGAAATCCAGACTTAAGACGGAAAGACCCACAAACAAGCAAGACCTGAAGGCTGTGGCTGTAAAGGCCTGGCAAAGCATTAAGAAGGAGGAAACCCAGCGTTTGGTGATGTCCATGGGTTCCAGACTTAAGGCAGTGATTGCCTCCAAAGGATTCGCCACAAAATATTGAAAATAAAAATATTTTGCTTGGGTTATGTTTATTTGTCCAATTACTTTTGACCTCCTAAAATGTGGAGTGTTTGTAAAGAAATGTGTACAATTTCTACATTTTCTATCAGATATTTTTGTTCAACCCTTCAAATTAAACGTTACAATCTGCACTTGAATTCTGTTGTAGAGGTTTCATTTCAAATCCAATGTGGTGGCATGCAGAGCCCAACTCGCCAAAATTGTGTCACTGTCCAAATATTTCTGGCCCTAACTGTACCTGTGTTCCCATGTGTTCTTCTTCCATCTGGTTCTACAGAGCCACTTGTTCCTCATATACGTTTGTGGCCATGTGTTGTTCTTTCTTCTGACTCCATAGTACCACTCGTTCCAGATGCAACCGTGTATTGAGCTTCCTTCTGGTTCCACCATGCCAATTGTTACGGATGGGCCCTTGTGGCAATGTGTTCTTCTTCCTTCTGGTTCTACAGAGCCGTTTGTTCCTCATATACCTATGTGGCCATGTGTTGTTCTTCCTTCTGGTTCCGCATTACCGCTTGCTCCATATGCAGCCATGTATTGTTCTTCCTTCTGGTTCCACCATGCCAATTGCTAATGATGTACCTGTGTTCCCATGTGTTCTTCTTCCTTCTGGTTCTACAGAGCCGCTTGTTCCTCATATATCTATGTGGCCATGTGTTGTTCTTCCTTCTGACTCCACAGTACCACTGGTTCCAGATACAGCCATGCATTGTTCTTCCTTCTGGTTCCACCATAACCAATTGTTACCGATGGGCCCTTGTGGCCATGTGTTCTTCTTCCTTCTGGTCCTACAGAGCCGCTTGTTCCTCATATACCTTTGTGGCCATGTGTTGTTCTTCCTTCTGATTCCACATTGCCGCTTGCTCCAGATGCAGCCATGCATTGTTCTTCCTTCTGGTTCCACCATGCCAATTGCTAATGATGTACCCCACCATGCCAATTGTTAATGATGTACCTGTGTTCCCATATGTTCTTCTTCCATCTGGTTCTACAGACCCGCTTGTTCCTCATATACCTATGTGGCCATGTGTTGTTCTTTCTTCTGACTCCACAGTACCACTGGTTCCAGATGCAGCCATGTATTGTGCTTCCTTCTGGTTCCACATTACCGCTTGTTCCATATGCAGCCATGTATTGTTCTTACGTCTGGTTCCACCATGTCAATTGCTAATGATGTACCTGTGTTCCCATGTGTTCTTCTTCCATCTGGTTCTACAGACCCGCTTGTTCCTCATATACGTTTGTGGCCATGTGTTGTTCTTTCTTCTGACTCCATAGTACCACTCGTTCCAGATGCAGCCATGTATTGTTCATCCTCCTGGTTCCACCATACCAATTGTCACCGATTTGCCCGTGTGGCCATGTATTGTGCTTCCTTCTGGTTCCACCATACCAATTGTCACCGATTTGCTCTTGTGGCCATGTGTTCTTCTTCCTTCTGGTTCCACAGTGACACTTGCACCTGATATACCCATGTGGCCACATCCTGATATACCACGTTTTGTCCTTCCTTCTGGTTGTAAAGTGCCACCTGCTCCTGTTGCACCTATGTGGCCATGTCCATTCTTGTGCCTGTTCCTAAACATAATCCGTGTGGGCATCATCTAATGAAGATTTGCAAAGTAGCTTTTTGTTAGATGCAATTTGAGCACTGAAAGCATTGCTTCACGTAGCAGATGTTGTAATGTAATATTATCAATTAATATCAGTTTCTAATTTTGACAGCACCTGGATGCAATCCTCGAGCCAGGCACAAGACTGAAGGAGGAAGCGGAAGATGTGGAGATCTCGATCGTTAGCTGTGTCTCGGGGTTGTCTCTTTCCATTGACTTTCAGAGGCATCTCCCATACTGATGCCTCAGAGGTGTAACAGATGTGCGGATAATTGGGAGGCAGGACCACGTCTTGTAATCTGGAGTGTTCTCGGCATTCACTAAATCCATCTTCTCACTTGCTTGTTCTCCGAAGCCTTGGAGACATGGGTTTATTAATACATTTGCAGGCGGCCCTCCCTCCAGGTGGCCTCATCCTCTCTCCAGATGGCCCAAAAGATCTCGCTCCAAAAGTGTGAAGAAAACATGTTTAAGGCTCCTGGAAGTAGACTGAGGGCATTACCAGCTTGGCACTGGCCTCAATGGGACGCAACGTCCCCTGCAATAACCCGAGGAATATAGGAGCGAAGAGCGTCGAGAAAAGCTGTTAATTAACCACGTACTAAATGAGTCAGAAACAAAAGCTGTCAGGTTCCAGTGCCGGTGGATGGAGCTCTACCTTATCTCCCTCACTGTGTCATTAGCACGCTGCCGGCGCATTTTCTGTATTGAAGAATAATTAAGGCAAGGGGCGATGGTTTAATACCTTGTCTCCGACAGCGAGGTTTACGAACTAGGGAAGGAAGACTCAAGACACACCGGGGGAATAGGAGGACTTTATTCTCTGTGAGTTCAGTAGACGGAGACATGTTGTGGACGGTTAAAGGGGTTGTGCCACCAACAATTGTACATCCTAATTAATAGATCATAGAATAAAAATAAGTTCCACAATCGGATGTGTTAAAATAGAAATGTTCCTGTTCCAAGATATTCTTATATAGGTGTCACAAAGTATAAGAGTATACAGACATTACAGCTGGGGATCACATAATATAAGAGTATACAGATATTACAGCTGGAAATCACACAATATAACAGTATACAGACATTACAGCCGGGGATCACAGAATATAAGAGTATACAGACATTACAGCCAGAGATCACAGAATATAAGAGTATACAGACATTACAGCCAGGGATCACAGAATATAAGAGTATACAGACATTACAGCCGGGGATCACAGAATATAAGAGTATACAGACACTACAGCTGGGGATCCCAGAATATAAGAGTATACAGACATTACAGCTGGGGATCACAGAATATAAGAGTATACAAACATTGCAGCCAGGGATCACAGTATATAAGAGTATACAGACATTACAGCTGGGGATCACAGAATATAAGAGTATACAGACACTACAGCTGGGGATCCCAGAATATAAGAGTATACAGACATTACAGCTGAGGATCACAGAATATAAGAGTACACAGACATTACAGCCAGGGATCACAGAATATAAGAGTATACAGATATTACAGCCGGGGATCACAGAATATAAGAGTATACAGACATTACAGCCGGGGATCACAGAATATAAGAGTATACAGACATTACAGCAGGGGATCACAGAATATAAGAGTGTACAGACATTACTGCCAGGGATCACAGAATATAAGAGTATACAGACATTACAGCTGGGGATCCCAGAATATAAAAATATACAGATATTACAGCCGGGGATCACAGAATATAAGAGTATACAGACATTACAGCCGGGGATCACAAAATATGAGTGTACAGACATTACAGCCGGGGATCACAGAATATAAGAGTATACAGACATTACAGCCGGGGATCACAAAATATGAGTGTACAGACATTACAGCCGGAGATCACAGAATATAAGAGTATTAAGACCACCAGTATACAGTGATCCCCAGCTGTAATGTCTGTATACTCTTATATTCTGTGATCCGTCTGGTGCCTAGAAGAATGGCAGCAGGTGTAAAGTTGTTTTGTTGTTGTTGTTCCCCTGTCTGTCTTTCCTTCCCTTCTTGTTGATTTTAGTGCAGTGGTTGCTCCTGCCGGTCATTTCCCTTTTTGAAGGTTAACATCAGGGACTAGGTATCCTGTTCGGCGATGGAGTGAAAGAACCCGTATAGGGACGGTAGGGAGATCAGAGCACAGCCGCAGGTTAGTGCAGGAGGTCACCTCTTCCCCATTCCCTACAAGCAGGGCCGTCCATTGTATTTGTCCCCAGTAGTGTTTCCTTGTCTGTTATTGTATGTAGTGCGCCAGACACCGTTGGGCTGTGCGCCGCTGTCACGCACTGTAACCGGATGCTCCCTAGTCCGCGGTGTGACAGGTAAAGAGTAGGCAGGGATGCTGGTTAATAGTAGGCTTCTCCAAGCTCATGTAGAACATTGCCCTTAGCACTGAACCTGGAGATTTACTTACTCAACTCTACCCAAGACTTCCACCATTCATTTATTTCCAGCTCCGGTTGTAACCCAGAACAGCCCGGCTCCATTCTGTATCATAGCAATCACCAGGGTCCAGATACCCTTTATATCCCTAAATCTAGATATTTCTTATTTGGAAGGACGGCACTGCAAGATTTAGCATGTTTTTGTGTTTTTTCTTCTACAAAGTGACTAGCTGGAGACGAGTCCCACATTCACCCCGGTTTCTGGCAAGGTGTCACCCCGCGTGATGTTCCTACTTATTCTTACCGCTGTACAGATCTGTGATCGTCTTTGCTGTTCAGATAGATAGCGTGACGTTCTTGGGACGAGCATGACATCCTCCGCTGCCTTTCATCTGCATATTGTTATTGTGGATGTAGCCGGGGGTCTACCGGGATCCTTCAAAACGTTTGCTGGTGGGCACGGTTATTGCTCATCGCATCCTTAATAATGAGGCAGTCTGGGATTAAGGTAGGAACTTTCGAGAGCTGACAAATGAATTCAGAAATGTCAAGAAGAATATCGTTCCCCAACTAAGGAACTCGGTATTGTTAGTGTCATAAATGTGATTTACCGGCTCACCGCAGTAGACGATGGCCCTACCAGGTACGTGACGAGGAGGGCTTTCTTCTGCTGGTTGATGTACATGTCTGGATATCTACTATATAATTGCCGTAGGCACTTCCGTGTCGGGTCCCGAAAAGACCGTGGCTTTGTCACTATGTGACGTCACCACGAGCGAAGCATTGGCCGCGTACCAGAGGCTCGGCCACAAAGTTAGCGATTTACCGCTGAGGTAGCGCGAGCAATGGCCGCGAGGCCATTGCAAGTCGCTACCTCAGCCGCCGCACCTGCCGCAAGTCCCCCTATACTTTCTATGGGGATCCATTGCGAGTCGCTGTGTAGCGCGAGCAATGGCCGCGAGGCCATTGCGAGTCGCTACCTCAGCCGCCGCACCTGCCGCAAGTCCCCCTATACTTTCTATGGGGATTACCGCAACCGCGCCGCAAGTGTAACGGTTATGCGGCGAACGCGGCAGATGAGGTTACACTTGCGGCGCGGTTGCGGTAATTCCCATAGAAAGTATAGGGGGACTTGCGGCAGGTGCGGCAAGTGCGGTTTTTTACATTTAATAATAATAAAAATAATTTAAAAAAAATAACTAAATAATATAAATAATAAACAATAAAATAAAACATAATCATAAAAAATATAAAAAAATAAAAAAATATATAACATTAATATATTAATTACATTAACTAATTAAAATAAAAAAATGAATCTAATACCCCCCAAAAAGTATTCACACCCCCCGAAAAAGTATTCAACCCCCCCAAAAAAGTATTCACACACCCCCAAAAAGTATTGAACACACCCCAAAAAGTATTCAACACCCCCCAAAAAGTATTCAACACCCCCCAAAAAGTATTGAACACCCCCCAAAAAGTATTCAACACCCCCCAAAAAGTATTCAACACCACCCAAAAAGTATTCAACCCCCCCCAAAAAGTATTCCACACCCCCCAAAAAGTATTCCACACCCCCCAAAAAGTATTCCACACCCCCAAAAAAGTATTGAACACCCCCCAAAAAGTATTCAACCCCCCAAAAAGTATTCAACCCCCTCAAAAAAGTATTCACACACCCCCCAAAAAGTCCTCACACACCCCCAAAAAATACTCACACCCCCCCCAAAAAGTACTCAGACCAGCTATAACTATTATTAGCAAATTAATGCACCTTCTAGAATCCCGATGCATTTGCATCGGGCTCACAGCTAGTAGTTTATATTCCATCATCCAGGTGCCTGATCAAGGTTGGTGGATGTTCTTGGGCTAATAAGATCACTGTGTTATATAAGCTGAGTGTTTATGACCAGTACAGTTTACCTCCCATAGATGTGTCGAAGGTCTACAATGATCACGAGTGTGTCCCGCCCTAGGGAGGCCGTTGACGAGTCTGGGACCTGAAGGCTACAATGTTTTATGGATCCAACAAAACCTATGAAAAAATCTGCCATCAATAAGTAAAAAGCAATTGCTAATAAATAATAGGGCACTTTTTGTAAAAAGGTAAAAAGCCATTCCACCACGTCAAGGTGTATCAATACCGGAATAGTACCTCAATGTGATCAAGGCTAAATAGTCACCTGGGTGTAGTCTTTACCCTTGTTCACAATGAGGTCAGGTTTGACACATGGAAAGGTTTTCATGACATTCCATATCATCAAAAAGTTCATTTCATTCAATAATTCAATACATAAAGTGAAACATATATATTATATAGAGTCATTACACACAGAGGGATCTATTTCATGTGTTTATTTCTGTTAATGTTGATGATTATGGAAACCCAAAGGTCATTATCTCAGAAAATTAAAGTAGGGAGGATGAAGGGTCTGAGAGATAAAATATGACCTAAATAGGTATCAGAGGCTTCACCTTGTGTGGTTGTGAGAGTCACAACCACTATAAAAGCAGATCATAGCTGCTGCAGACCCCAGCGTGGTGCATATAGAGGAGGGAGGATGAAGGGTTAAAAACCGCGCTGACGTATTCCATTAGACATCAAAGGGTGAATATAATATTGATTTATTAGTCAACGCATTTCAGGGCTCCCAGGAACACGGCAATATGATATTGATTTTTGATGATATTCTAATTCATTGAGTTGCACCTGTGTGTTATGTTGTATGATGGTTCATCCTGCATTGACCGTGCACATTGAGGTCTGGAGTTACTTGGATTACTCGGCTGAAGCACTCAGTGCCAAGGCCATGACTGTCAAAGTAATGGGCATTGAACATGCTAATTCTTTAGCTGTCAGCTGCCAAAGGTTGCCAGCATCGTTGTATTCGTAGGAAAAATGAGATGTGGGTGAAGTGAAGTGCATTGTGATGCTGGAGCACTGAGCCATAATACCGATAGGAGGGGCAGAGTAAAACTGAAATAGGCGTTTTTTTGTGCCAGGACCCCCAGTTTTGTTAGTCTTCATATAAAGCCTATGTCATTGTTAGGGTTGGGCTTGGTCATGGTACAGCACCTCGGACAGCTCCTGACTTCAGGAGACTGCACCAATGTACTGATGCAAACTGCGTACAGGACCCCCCGCCGGCATTTAAAGTGAATTTATAAAAACCGACAATTGCCTGCTTTGATACAATATATTAACCCCTGCACAGCCAGGGTGTGATGTCAGCATGTGTCCAGGGAGTGTGGACACTCCCTGGACACAAGCTGCCACCACAGCAACATCGTTTTAACCCTTCAAACACCGGGTTATTAGCCGCATCTGCAGCCTCTGTGCTGGCATGGTGCACAGAGGATGCAGATGGGGTTAATATGCTGTGTTTTAACTAAATATTTTGCACCGCTGCTGTCACAACAGTGCAAGATGATTGGTTACTGTACTGGGAAACCGGCAAATTCAAACCCCTCAGCTTTGACAGCCACGGAGTGTCAAGCGATTTTTAATGCACACACGTGCGACTATCACACCGCGTGCTGTATGGGTACGAGATTTTCTCGCACCCATAGACTTTCATTGTCCCCTCACGCGGGGAAATCGCGTTCAATCGCAGCATGCTGCGATTGAACATTCATTTCCCTCACAATGCGAGAGTAATGCCTTGACCTGTGAGCAATGAAGACGTCGGACACCTGTTGAAGCTTCTTGCTGCTTTTTCCTTGGAGGTTGCTGTTTTCCCCTGTCCTTGGTGGGAGGTGAGAGGGAGTTGCACAGGGCTGGTTGAGGAGTAGAGGGCAAGGGTGATGGCCCAGACCTCCTCACCATGTGAAGTACTTCTGGGTGTAGGACTTGCCAGGGATCACAGTCCAGCGCCAGACTGGCTACCCAGGTTTCCCTGCCCGTTATACCATCCAGCTTAATTTTCCTCATCTGCTACACACATCATACAACAAGGGAAGTTTACCAACCATTAGCCAGTCTCAGAAGCTCTGTATAGAGTGGGGATGGGGGGACCTCTGGGAAATTGTCAGGTTTGCCCTCTGGCCCTGATTCACAGCCTGTCATAAGTGTATATTCCCAGATCATTTTCTCTCTCTAAAATGTGAAATTTCCCTTGAGTCCTTGGACTTTCATGTCTTTGTGACTGTGATCTAAGTGTTTTTGCAACCGGCGCTTCACTCCAGATTTTTTTTTATTACTGTTGGGTGATGAGGATGTATCCTTGATTTTTCGCTCTACTTCCAAATACAGTCAAGGTACGTTCATACACATTGCAATTAAATGTGTCCTGAATATTCTACCCAACATGTCCTCTGTGCTCCAGAAGATAGCCCTGTAACACACATGTAGTGGAATACAGCTCGGAAAATGGCTAAACAATAGGGATGGATGTATATATATTGTGGTATATACTTCATATATCAGTCACCATAGTGGGGTACTCACTCGTAGAGGTAGTGAAGGGAAAATATTCTCCATTTAAAAGTTCATTTATTTTATAGACCGCACAGGATAAACAAGCTTGATCCTTTATTCAGGCTCTAAGAGCTCTGGGTGCTCTCTCTACTATGTATTTCACAGGAAGTCTCTCCTTCAAGGACCTGACTGACATCAGAGACCATGTTACCCAGAACCAGTCACCTGATACCTGTTGAGACATTCCAATGGGAGGTATGTGGGTAGTCAGTCCCTCCCTTCATTGCTGACCATCCTGCTGTCACGCAGGTTGGTATAACGGTAAGGGGATAAGAAAGCAGAATGGTAAGATGGGCAAAAGGCAATCAGGGGAACTAGTGTGACCTTTAAGACTGGGGTTCCCTAGCTCTCCCTGTTCCCATCCATTACACAGTACATAGCAGGGACACATATATAAGATCACCTCAGCACAGGAGATGTGGTATGATTAGACCATGTCCTTGTACAGTCAGACACAGGGGCGGAACTACCGTGGTGCAGCTGGTGCAGTCTACCAGGGCCCCGACCGGCTAGGGGGCCCCTTCAAGCCTGCAGGGGGCCCCCAGCCGACCCCCGCAAGCCGCCGTCAGAGGAGAGGAGGAGGGTCAGGTAAGGGAAGCAGAAAGCTTCCTGCTTCCCCTGCCTGATCCCGCCCCCCCTCTCCTCTGCCCCTCCGGCTCCCAGGAGCGCACTCGCGCAGGTAGGAGAGCCACCGCAAACGCCAACTCCCCAGGACCGCGCCGACGCCACCAACACCCCCTCCTCATTGTGGCTGCACTATGGCCCCCTGGGGTAAAGGTCCGCCACTACGGCGACGTGATGACATAGCAGGGTTACACAGAAAGTGGTTTTATTCAGCTGAGGGAGAACAGTAGGACAGCTGCAAACTTGGTGATTATTTACTGGATGGTGGCAAAGAGCTTGGTGGTTATACAACAATAATGGCACAGATCTTGGCGGTTGCCCTGAAATGACGTGTATAACTCTGTGAGGACTCCACCTTCTTTCCAACCCTTAGTAATGTAACAGTGACCTCTTTATACATGGCTAGGGGTAAACCAAAGGTATCAATGGTAAACAATTGTCTGTATCAATCTCCTTCATTGTTGGGCTATCACACACTATCTGTACAGCTTCTTCAGTGATTCATGGCTTTCGTTCCCTATCTCTTTGCCTAAGCTGTGAGTAGTAATGTCATCTCACTAACCAAACCCACAGTGGCTACTGAATTCCCTGCTTCAGCTTTTATACAGGCTACAATAATCCTTCTTGAAAATTGATATGGTCAAGGGTAGAGTGCTCTGTAGTCTCTGTGAATTGCTCTACAGTAGTTAAATGGAGTTGATTCCTTTAGCCTGTTAGGGGTTAACTTCTGTGGGCCTGCAAACACAGGCGAACTGCTGCTGCTATGTGTGACACAGTTGTCCACTCCCCCAGCCTTTAAATATGCCCATTATGCCTCATCTATTTTCAGTCCATGTGCTATGTAGACACCGTGTGCAGTTCTGCTGATGCCTTGCTTAGCTTGGAGCTTGCTGTCTTACTGGAGTTGCCGAGCTTATCTCGACCCCTGGGTGGAAGTGAAGGGGCAAGGGCTGGTAAGGAGCAGGGCAAGGGTGGCAGCACAGACATCCTCACCTTTAGAGGTAATTCTGGGAACAGTGTCAGCCAGGGAATCTCAGTCTACAGGGTCAGACTAGCTTCCCAGTTGTTTCTCTTTGCCCATTACTGCCATCATGCTCCCTAAACCCTTAGTCCATTATAGCCCATGTGATGTGATAGCTGAAAGGCATTATGAGGAAGACTTTCAAAGGTCATGGAGGTTTTCTCTGGCTAATGCAATCTTCTGCAATGTATGAAATGGTGGGAGCCATTTTAGCTGATAAGTGAAACGCACATTGGTCAACTTTTCCGGGTTCATTGACACTAGTTTGGTTCATTTTCTAACCTCTGAGATGATATAGCTTTGCAATACTCCACCATGTATACTTTCCTATGGGCGGTTTCAAAGAGCCATGAGTTGGAGACCACCATTGTAATTCACGCTTTCTTTTTGATTGTAGGATTTTTTTCCCCGCTGTGTATTATTTGATCTGAGGAATTTCTGGATTTTTGGATTTTGCCTGAGCAATTAGCCCGGCTACACAAGGATCAAACAATGTTCTCTTTTCAGTCTTCAGAGACTTCAATGGGGAGAACAGAGACATCCAGGAATAGAACTGACTGAGGGTTTTCAAATATAGACACAAAAATACAGCTGTGTATGACGCACACCAGGGGCCAGGGTTACTCCCGGTTTAGACAGGCGATTCTTCTCCTTCCTTGTCACGGGTGGACCGCGCCTGCCGGTAGTGGGGCCCGGTGTAGTGCAGATCAAAATTGAGGTCGTCTTACGGGAACAGATTAAAAAGGGGTTTTAATTTGTTTTCTTCGTGACGCCACCTATGAGTAGATTCGGTAAGGGCTACCGACGCTGCGGAACCTCCCGGGGTGATGGACAGCAGCAAGATGTTACGCTCCCCACAGGCTGAGCGGTGATCCCCGGGGGCTGGAGCTGCTCAAGATGTTGTGCGGCAGCTGCGGTTACCTTAAGTTCATGACGGACAGTTCATAAGGAGACACGGACACAGATAGTCTCTGCAACGGTTCTTTACTGTAACCAGCAGGCAGTACATGGCTTACAGTGGTTGAGTAGAAGACCGGGTGGACTCAGCAGTGATAGTGCTCCTCAGAGATCCGCAGTGTACCTCCTCTCTACCTCCTTAGTTTCTCTTGCCAGCGTCGCCCAGGAATACCAGGTCGGGTACGGGGAGGCTGCTTCAATGCCCTATCCATGGTGTACGTTCTGGATTCTTTGGGGAGCCTTGGGTCCCTCGGTGGGTACACCGCTGGTTAGACGACTGGAAACTGGCTGGTGGTGGGGTGCTCCTATAAAGCTGCTCCTCCACGGGGCTGGTTCGCGTGGCAGAGGTGAACTGCTGCCAGCTTCGGTACCAGTGAACCGGCTGTGAGTTGTGGGCACGGGAGTCTTTTGGGAACCCGTGTAGATATGCCCATTCCCGGTAGTTAAGGCCTCAGGTGCGGACACCCGACCGGTGACGGCCCAGGGGCCCGCACGGAGTGCGGAGCCCCCGCTCCACTCCAAGTTCTAGTCTGCTCTCTTCAAGTTCTAGACTACTTCTCTCCTGTTCTGACTGTCTAGATTATTGTGTTCTCTTCACTACCCTAACACTCCACCCACCAGGACCTATGATTGGTCCCCTGTTCTAGGTGTTGTATGTTGGGTTGGATCTCTGAGTTAACTATTTCACTGCTTTGTCTAGAGAATATTGCGGCTGCAATACTCCCTTGTGACGCACTCGTTGCGGGGCGCCACACTCCCCCTTGGTTAAATCAGCTTGTCCCCAAGCGTCAAACTACTCACATTACAGAGGTTTTTACATTTTTTATACATATATGACACACTTTTATTAAAGTAGAAAAACAGGTAAAGAAATGCTTTGATGTTATAAGCAAAGAAACAGGTAATCACTTTGTGCGGACCCGGCGGGCGGTCGACTGTACTTTAACTAGAGTCCAGGCTGTAGCCGCGAGATCACACAGTCAATGATTAACGGTAACAGAGTCATTGATGAAAGTTCAAGTTTTTAAAGTCACTGGCTCTGAGGGTGATGGCGTACCCGGATAGCAAACCACCCATCTGCACAAGCATAGCGCTCGTAGGTGATAATATCGCCCCGGTATAGGTCGCGATCGGGATGTCCTCTTGGCAAGTTTGACTCAACGTCCCGGCGCCCCACAAACACCTCCTCATTCAATCCCACCTCCCAAGCGAACCCCCACCCGGTATGTAAGTTAAAGGTGGAAATTCTACCTTCACGGCGGAGTTCATCAGGCAGCGGCGGCTGGCGGCGAGCCTCGGCACGGGCCTCCATGTTGGCGCGTTCTCGGGCTTGCCACTCCTCTCGTCGTCTCTGGCGTACATCTCCGTCGTTACGGCTCGGGGTGTAAAGATGAGTAATGGAGCTGGTGGTTTGGCGGGAAGCTTGAACTTGGCGGGCTGTCTGTATCGGAACCCGGTGGAACGGCACAGGGGAAGGTGTCGGCAGTGCACCCGACCAGTGTACCCGAGCTGTGTGCCCGGAAGGAAGTTCTTTGTTGTCTCCCCAAGCGAACCCGGTGTCGAAATCCTCAGCGGTGCTGTGGGTCTCGTCGTCATCCTCTCCGACCTCTTCCTCGATGATCACATCAGGCTGCTTGTTGATGAAAGACGTTAAAGCTTGTTCCGTTGTACAACGGGGCGGTGGTGCTGCGGATCCTTCCGTAGGGACGTCCTGCAGGGCTTCCAGGCTGCCTGCCTCTTCATCTGTTTCCGCAGGTAAAGGTGTTTCAATCCCGGTTACCAGGTAGGCCTCTGTGGTTGCAGAGGAGGCCTCCGGTTCTAGGGAGAAACAAGCGACAGTCTCGGTAGTGTGGAAACTAGTCGCGGGTTCCGCAGGTGGAACCTGGTAGAGATCGAGTTCTTCCATGGAGCGTGTTATGAGCTCCGGCTCAAGAACGGAATCGGTTGCGATGTTGGTCGCTGGAACGGGTCGAGTTGCGGCCTCCACCGGAATGACACAGTCTATTGGCTCAAGTGACGGAGCAGGACAGGTGGTAGGCGAGGGTGAGGCGGTCGAGAAGCTGGTGACGTCGTCTGGGCTTGGAGAAGCTGCACCCGGTCGGCTCTGCTGCATCGCATGGTGTAGTCGTCTGCCTAGGGTCGCGCTCCAGCTACGGATCGTCCATTCCACTGTCTCTAGTAACCGCACCCGGAGGTCTTGTAGAGCCTCTAGCCAGAAGTCGGGGCTGCCGTCTATAGTAAGGGCAGGATCCGGACCCGGTTGGCTTGTGGCTGCTCTGGCCTCCGCCTCGACCTCCCGCATCAGGTCTTGGAGTCTCATGCTGGCCATTCTTCTTTGGAGGGAAACCACACCCGATCAACCGGTAAGACGTTCTGGTTGAGCTGGTGAAGATGTCTTCTCTCTCTGTCGGTGTGTCTAGGTATGACACTCCCATCTCCTCTGGGCTTTTGTAGTCCAATCGTGGGAAAAGTCTTTGGGGTCCGCCCCCATGGTTGATTCGAGCAATCAGGGCGGACAAAGAGTTTGGCGCCTTTCGTCCTTAGCCCTCCCACAGTGAGGGGGGGGGTTGACTCACTCCTGGGCTTCACGTGGCGGCTTCTTGTGGCGGGAACGCCATCTTGGGCGCCATCTTGACCCAATGGTGTAAAGGCGGGAAAGTTCTTTTAGGGACGAACAAAGTCCAATTGTAGACAATAAAGTCCAGTTTAAGCACAACATACCCGTTGGTAACGGGCCTGCTCGTATCCTGTTCGTGACGCCATTTTCTGACGCACACCAGGGGCCAGGGTTACTCCCGGTTTAGACAGGCGATTCTTCTCCTTCCTTGTCACGGGTGGACCGCGCCTGCCGGTAGTGGGGCCCGGTGTAGTGCAGATCAAAATTGAGGTCGTCTTACGGGAACAGATTAAAAAGGGGTTTTAATTTGTTTTCTTCGTGACGCCACCTATGAGTAGATTCGGTAAGGGCTACCGACGCTGCGGAACCTCCCGGGGTGATGGACAGCAGCAAGATGTTACGCTCCCCACAGGCTGAGCGGTGATCCCCGGGGGCTGGAGCTGCTCAAGATGTTGTGCGGCAGCTGCGGTTACCTTAAGTTCATGACGGACAGTTCATAAGGAGACACGGACACAGATAGTCTCTGCAACGGTTCTTTACTGTAACCAGCAGGCAGTACATGGCTTACAGTGGTTGAGTAGAAGACCGGGTGGACTCAGCAGTGATAGTGCTCCTCAGAGATCCGCAGTGTACCTCCTCTCTACCTCCTTAGTTTCTCTTGCCAGCGTCGCCCAGGAATACCAGGTCGGGTACGGGGAGGCTGCTTCAATGCCCTATCCATGGTGTACGTTCTGGATTCTTTGGGGAGCCTTGGGTCCCTCGGTGGGTACACCGCTGGTTAGACGACTGGAAACTGGCTGGTGGTGGGGTGCTCCTATAAAGCTGCTCCTCCACGGGGCTGGTTCGCGTGGCAGAGGTGAACTGCTGCCAGCTTCGGTACCAGTGAACCGGCTGTGAGTTGTGGGCACGGGAGTCTTTTGGGAACCCGTGTAGATATGCCCATTCCCGGTAGTTAAGGCCTCAGGTGCGGACACCCGACCGGTGACGGCCCAGGGGCCCGCACGGAGTGCGGAGCCCCCGCTCCACTCCAAGTTCTAGTCTGCTCTCTTCAAGTTCTAGACTACTTCTCTCCTGTTCTGACTGTCTAGATTATTGTGTTCTCTTCACTACCCTAACACTCCACCCACCAGGACCTATGATTGGTCCCCTGTTCTAGGTGTTGTATGTTGGGTTGGATCTCTGAGTTAACTATTTCACTGCTTTGTCTAGAGAATATTGCGGCTGCAATACTCCCTTGTGACGCACTCGTTGCGGGGCGCCACATGTACTGAAAGCCATTGACTCGGATTCGGGAGATTCACCACATAGTGACAATTATCATATAAAATACTGTTTAGTGACTAATAGCTAAATTGAGGCACAAGACATGTGATTTGTATTATTGAATCGGCTCACATGGGCAGAAATCCATACATCTAAATTGATCCGCACATATATTTTGGGTTTATGTCGGTGTAGAAAGTCTTGTTCATGAGCGTCGTATGTGCTGCAATGTTTTACTTCCAAATGTACTGCAAAGAATACACATAAAATGATGCTCTTATAGTCTGCTTTTAAAAGATAAAATAAATGCAAAAATCTATTAAACAGTACCTATTACCCCCAATCAGGGCCTGCATCAGCACTTGGCATAGATGGGCAAGTGCCAGGGCCCTGGACAACCAGAACCAGACAACATTCTATGGAGTGTAGGAGCTAGAGGCAGAACCAGGCAACATTCTATGGAGGGGAGGAGTTAGAGGCAGAACCAGCCAACATTCTATGGAGGAGGAGCTAGAGGCAGAACCAGGCAACATTCTATGGAGGAGGAGCTAGAGGCAGAACCAGACAACATTCTATGGAGGGGAGGAGTTAGAGGTAGAACCAGACAACATTCTATGGAGGAGGAGCTAGAGGCAGAACCAGACAACATTCTATGGAGGGGAGGAGCTAGAGGCAGAACCAGACAACATTCTATGGAGGGGAGGAGCTAGAGGCAGAACCAGACAACATTCTATGGAGGGGAGGAGCTAGAGGCAGAACCAGACAACATTCTATGGAGGGGGAGGAGCTAGAGGCAGAACCAGACAACATTCTATGGAGGAGGAGGAGCTAGAGGCAGAACCAGACAAGATTCTATGAAAGAGGAGCAGGTAGAGGCAGAACCAGACAACATTCTATGGAGGGGACGAGCTAGAGGCAGAACCAGACAACATTCTATGGAGGAAGAGGAGCTAGAGGCAGAACCAGACAACATTATATGAAGGAGGAGGAGCTAGAGGCAGAACCAGACAACATTCTATGGAGAGGAGGAGCTAGAGGTAGAACAAGACAACATTCTATGGAGGAGGAGCTAGAGGCAGAACCAGACAACATTCTATGGAGGGGGAGGAGCTAGAGGCAGAACCAGACAACATTCTATGGAGGAGGAGCTAGAGGCAGAACCAGACAACATTCTATGGAGGGGGAGGAGCTAGAGGCAGAACCAGACAACATTCTATGGAGGAAGAGGAGCTAGAGGCAGAACCAGACAACATTATATGAAGGAGGAGGAGCTAGAGGCAGAACCAGACAACATTCCATGGAGGGGAGGAGCTAGAGGCAGAACCAGACAACATTCTATGGAGAGGAGGAGCTAATGGTAGAACAAGACAACATTCTATGGAGGAGGAGCTAGAGGCAGAACCAGACAACATTCTATGGACGGGGAGGAGCTAGAGGCAGAACCAGACAACATTCTATGGAGGAGGAGCTAGAGGAAGAACCAGACAACATTCTATGGAGGGGAGGAGCTAGAGGCAGAACCAGACAACATTCTATGGAGGAAGAGGAGCTAGAGGCAGAACCAGACAACATTATATGAAGGAGGAGGAGCTAGAGGCAGAACCAGACAACATTCTATGGAGGGGAGGAGCTAGAGGCAGAACCAGACAACATTCTATGGAGGGGAGGCGCTAGAGGCAGAACCAGACAACATTCTATGGAGAGGAGGAGCTAGAGGTAGAACAAGACAACATTCTATGGAGGGGAGGAGCTAGAGGCAGAAGCAAACAACATTCTATGGAGGGGGGAGCTAGAGGCAGAACCAGACAACATTCTATGAAGGAGGAGGAGCTAGAGGCAGAACCAGACAACATTCTATAGAGGGGGAGGAGCTAGAGGCAAAACCAGACAACATTCTATGGAGGGGAGGAGCTAGAGGCAGAACCAGGCAACATTCTATGGAGGGGAGGAGCTAGAGGCAGAACCAGACAACATTCTATGGAGGGGAGGAGCTAGAGATAGAACCAGACAACATTCTATGAAGGAGGATGAGCTAGAAAGCAGGGATCTCAAACTCCAGGCCTCGAGGGCTGCACACAGTGCAGGTTTTCAGGATTTCCATAGAATTTGACAGTTGGTAATCAAATTACCAACTGTCAAATTCTAAGGAAATCCTGAAAACCTGGACTGTGTGCAGCCCTCGAGGCCTGGAGTTTGAGACCCCTGAGCTAGAGGCAGAACCAGACAGCATTCTGTGAAGGAGGAGGAGCTAGAGGCAGAACCAGACAGCATTCTATGAAGGAGGAGGAGCTAGAGGCAGAACCAGACAACATTCTATAGAGAGGGAGGAGCTAGAGGCAGAACCAGACATTCTATGGAGGGGGGTGCTAAAGGCAGAACCAGCCAACATTCTATAGAGGGGGGAGCTAGAGGCAGAACCAGACAACATTCTATGGAGGGGAGGAGCTAGAGGCAGAACCAGACAACATTCTATAGAGGGTGGAGGAGCTAGAGGCAGAACTAAACAACATTCTATAGAGGGGGAGGAGCTAGAGGCAGAACCAGACAACATTCTATGGAGGGGCAGCGCTAGAGACAGAACCAGCCAACATTCTATGGAGCAGGAGCTAGAGGCAGAACCAGGCAATATTCTATGGAGGGGAGGAGCTAGAGGTAGAACAAGACAACATTCTATGGAGAAGAGGAGCTAGAGGTAGAACAAGACAACATTCTATGGAGGGGAGGAGCTAGATTCAGAACCAGACAACATTCTATGTTGGGGGAGGAGCTAGAGGCAGAACCAGACAATATTCTATGGAGGGGAGGAGCTAGAGGTAGAACAAGACAACATTCTATGAAGGGGGCAGCTAGAGGCAGAACCAAACAACATTCTATGGAGGGGGAGGAGCTAGAGGCAGAACCAAACAACATTCTATGGAGGGGGAGGAGCTAGAGGCAGAAGCAGACAACATTCTATGGAGGGGAGGAGCTAGAGGTAGAAGCAGACAACATTCTAGGGAGGGGGAGGAGCTAGAGGCAGAACCAGACAACATTCTATGAAGGGGAGGAGCTAGAGGTAGAACAAGACATGATTCTATGAAGGGGAGGAGCTAGAGGCAAATGTTTATGTGCAAAATAATGATTCTATTCTATTAAAACTGAAGTCAGGTACTATACCCTGGCAGGCTCTACAGCTAGTGCTAAACTAAATCAAAAAGTGTTCATAACCTCCAAATCAGGGTCGGCATCAGCACTCGGCACACCTGGGCAAGTGCCAGGGCCCTGGTCAACCAGGGGAGCCCACTCGCCATCTGGGACACAAGTGCCAGACAGTGTCCCCAGCCCTTCATGGCATCCTTGCGCTGTCTTCTACCCGAGTGAGCTGTGCGATGAGTGCAGCATCTGACTGTGGGTGTTTCATGGATAGTCATATGCTGGCAGTGGTGTGACTAAACCCAGCGTAGCGCATGTGACATCACTCGTCTCTGCTTGAGATAGTAAAAGCGCTCTGCTGCCAGCTTATCATAGGTTGCCAGCAGTCAGAAAATACACTCATTGTACAGTTAATGGGGAAATAACACAGAGCACAGGGCACAAGTGAAAGTCTTGTTAAACGGTTGCTTTTGACTTTTAGGGTTGCTTACTTCCAACAGGTGGCGCAAGAGGTCAAGTCTAACTCCTCCCTGAAGAGACAATTTGCATATTTTAATTCCCAGAGGAGCATTGCAGCTTTCCAGTCTCCTCATTACTAGAATGCCAGATCTGGTGTGTCAATGTCTATAAGGAGAAGCCTTTCCCCTAAGGCTCCATTCACACTGTGCATTTTCGGTCTGTTTTTGCTCATCAGTTTTTGTAACCAAAACCAGGAGTGGAACAATCAGAAGAAAAGTATAATAGAAACACGTCACCACTTCTGTATTTATCACCCAGTCCTGGTTTTGGCTACAAAACCTGATGAGCAAAAACAGACCAAAAACGCACAGTGTGAATAGAGCCTTAGGGGAGAAAGCGCGGGCGTAAAAAGAATCACCATGTCAATTCTTTACGCACCTGCTTCCGCGCTTTCTCTCATAGGGACCATTATACCGCTGGAATTACGCATCGCCGTTCACACAATGCGCAATTCCAGCGGGAATACGCTGGCGCTGATGTCACACAGGGGAGGAGGAATCCTGTTCCTCCTCCGCTGTGTGACATCTGTGCCAGCCCCTTTCTGGGTTTCGCAGTATATTAATATACACTACGAAACCTAAATAAAAGTCATCCAAATGTATGAAAAATAATACAAATTGAATGCTTACCCTCCGCCGGGTGTTCGGGGACCCGGGACATCTATGTCAGATCTACTTCCAGGGTCTGTGATCTGTGATTGGCCGCTTATGATCATGTGATATGCACGTCACATATCACATGATTGCAAGTGACCAATCACAGGTCTTGGCAGGTCCTGGAAGGACAGTAGATGTGGTTGTCTCGGCTCCCGCCTCCCGAACACCCGGCGGAGGGTAAGTATTCAATTATTATTATTTTTCATACATTTGGATGACTTTTATTTAGGTTTCACATTGTATATTAGTAAACTATGAAACCCAAAGGGGCTGGCACACGTCACACAGGGGAGGACGAACAGGATTCTTCCTCCCCCTTGTGACTTCACTTCTCCCCTGCGCTTTTGAGGAATGCTGTGTGTGTATGCACCGCATATTTTTACGGCGCTTTTGCTACAAAACGCATCAAAAAGTGCCTGCGCAAAAAAAAAAACCGCTATGTGTGAACATAGCCTTAGATCCCACTTAGGCCGGCTTCACACCACGGTTTTTTGCTGTCCGGTTCTGTCCAGTGTTTTGCTGGATGCATCGGACAGAACCTGACAGCCCTGGACAAAACAGAACCGGAGGGCAAATACGCCCTCCGATCCTGTTTTCTGGCGGAATCATAAGTGCGTGCGGCTGCCGCTGTCCAAGTGCTGAAATTTCAGCCGGCGGCTCTTTGAGCTGCACTCTCCAGGTGCTGAAGGATCACAGCTTGAATTTCAGAGCCACCGCTCGTTCAGCACCCGGCATCTGGGAACCAAACTGATTTTCTGTCAGATCTGGTGCGATCTGGCACCCATGGACTCCCATGTTAGGTGGCGCCGGATCACACCAAATCCGGGAAGTTCCAATTTTGTCAGATTTTTGCCCCGGACACAAAAATGCTGCAAGCTTCAATTTTGTTTCCGGGGCAAAAAAACGAAAAGAGCCGGAACCACCTGGACAGCACAAAACCAGATGGCAAATCACTGCCATCTGGCCCCATCCGGCCCCATAGGGATGCAATGGGGCCAAAATCGGATCTGGTTCACACCAGACAGCCCTGGATCCCAAACATCGTGGTGTGAAGCCAGCCTTAGCCTCTAATACAGCCAAATCAGATCTCATACTTTGTACTGATAAGGAGGGCAATTACCCTGAAACATCATGTCTGCATATTGTGGTTCTGACCTGGTATCAATCCAAAGTCAAATGATAAGGCTTGTTAAAGGGTCGTTTTTGACTTTTTGGATTGCTACTTCCAATAGATGGCACTAGAGTTCAAGTCTATTTCCTCCTTGAAGAGACAATTTGCATATTTTATTTCCCAGAGGAGTATTGTCGCTTTTGAGTCTCTTCATTAGGCTGGAAACACACCAGCCGAGTGACATGCAAGTTACTCGCATGAGTCTCGGATCATTCACCCAGGATGGCCTCCTCCTTTCGGGACAGGAGCAGTGGAGCTACATAGAAAAACATACCACTGTCAATATCCCATCCAAAGAGGCAGGGGTCGTGCTGGGTGAATGATCCGAGACTTGTGCGAGTCACTCAGACAGTGTGTTTCCAGCCTTCCTGGCATGCCAGATCTGGTGTGTCACTCTCCGCAAGGAGAAAACATACCCCCCCCTTAGGCTATGTTCACACGCTGCGCTCTTGATCTGCTATGGCAGTGGAGTGCAGTGAAACACATTGATGTTCGCTGTCCCAGCCAAGTCAATGCATTGCACTATTTGGCATTCACACACTGCACTTTTTCAGCTTTTGAACATATCAATCCTTTTGGCGTTTTTTCGCTGCACTGACTCACCTCGCCGCGCTTCCCCGGTGATCTCCCCTCATCCCGATGCTGTAGGATCTTTGTCGGACCTGCGACTGTACCATGTGACCGAGTGACGTCACCCGGTCACATGGGAGGCTGCAGGGTCCTAGAGACCGGCTTCAGGGAATGAGAGGAGATCACCGGGGGAGCGCGTCGAGGTGAGTCAGTGCAGCGGCGTTCACACAAACAACACGATACAACCTTGCTACATTTTTCAAAAGTAGTGCAATTATATTGGGAAAAGACGCCCACATAGAGCACAACACAAGGTTTAACACAGTGAAAATGGCAGACATAGCCACATACAATTTCCAATGTAGATAAATTGGAAGGTAAACCCACTCAAGACAAATCTGAGCAACCGGTAGAGTAATCAATAATACAGATAATCGGACCAATATTCAAGGGCAGATGTACAAAGAGAACGGGGTTAACCCGAGAAGCCGTATATGAGTTAACGAATTGTAGTATAGGGGAGCAAATGACACAGTTTTAAAAAAAAAAAACCTTAGTATTATTTACCCATATACCCATCTTTGTGACCTTAAAGGGACTCTGTCACCAGGTTTTTGCCATCCCATCTGACAGCAGCATAATGTACAGCCAGAGACCCTGATTCCAGCGATGTGTCACTTACTGGGCTGCTCTGTGTAGTTTTGATAAAATCACTGTTTAATCAGGTGGATATTATCATTATAGGCCTATTCAAGTAGTCCAGCATATTCATTTACTGCTAAATCTGAAGCAGAGAACATATTAATTTTATCAAAATGACAGCAAGCAGCTCAGTAAGTGACACATCGCTGGAATCAGGGTCTCTATCTCTACATTATGCTGCTGTTAGATGAGATGGCAAAAAATGGTGACAGTGTCCCTTTAAAGATCTAATCCTATGAATATTACCAGCCTTTTGATCTGACCTCCTTTGAGCTATCCGGTAAATCCAGCCGAGGCTGTAATCACCCCGAAACACCGTGTTTACAAATTGAGATTCTGATCTAGTACAAATCCTTAGCCATATCACAATGCTTGTTAAAGGGTCACTTTTGGCTTTTAGGATTGCTACTTCCAATAGGGGGCGTTAGAGTTCAAGTCTACTTCCTCTCTGAAGAGACAATTTGCAGATTTTATTCCCCATGAGGAGAGTTGTGACTTTTAAGTCTCCTCATTACTCTCATGCCGGATCTGATGTGTCGCTATCCACAAGGAGAAAAGCTGACTCCTTGTTTCATCAAGAAATAGCGCCACCCTTGTCCATGGTATGTGTCGGTTACTGCAGCTCAGCTCAAGCTTTCTTTTGACACCTCCTTTTAACAGATGCCAATTTGCAGCCCATCTCTGTAATAAAGGTAATAAAACGGTAGCTGGTTGGCAGGAGCTCCTGGTAAATGAGTAGTACGGCGGTACACAGCGCGTTTTCAGTCATCCTGTCAGTTAATTGATGACCTAGGCACCATTTCAGGATCCTGAGCCGAGAGGCTGCTGGATGATTAGATGTTGTGTGTGTGATTACCCGGCTCGGTGACGCTCGCCGTGACACGGAGGCAGCGCTCGCTACCTGTCACCAATCTCCCCGTACTTCATTAATCTGCTATTAATCAAATCGCTGCTTCATCACATTCCGGATGTTGCTGATTTTTTGCTTAAAAGACATAAAAAATAATCCCAACGATCTCTGCCCAAGACCTAGAACAGCGGAAAAAGCCTCTAATTACTGCTCTGCCCCCATCCATAGAGACCGGCAATATTATATTGTAGAGACAAATAATCACGTCAAAGAAATGGCGGATGGAGCAATGGTGCCCCGGTGCTGAGCGTCACAATTGTGACAATTGCAGTTTACTTTGTAGTTTTCACCATTTATCCTATTAGTAAGCAACCTAAGATATTTCTATCAACTGGATAACTAGTCTTAAAGGGGTATCTGGCCCTAAACTCAATGGATGCATAGTCTTAAAGGGGTTTTCCGGCCCTTAACTCAACTAGTACCCTAAACTCAAGCTGATGGGTTTCCGGCTTCCCAGCTCTTAAGAAGGGGGGACCTCGACCTTTAGGTGGGCAATCCTGGTGTGGTGGTGCTGTATGGACAGGGTGTCGGGGCCGGTAGACTGACCCGCGAAAGCCGGTATTGGCAGCTCAGGGGTTAGACTCCCTGCACCATGTCCTTGAAGCCAACTCCCCGTGGTGGACCAGAGTTCTCCCCGGAGTATGGGCGCTCCGGTATGAGGGTTCCCTCTCTCTTTTTACCTGGGCTGCCTTTTCTTCTCTCAGGCCCCCTCTCTCGGAGACCCCTTTCCTCTCTCAGGGCTCCCTTTCCTTCTTCTCCTAGGGGCAATCTAGAACTCCCCATTTTTCTACCTCCCTCCTCACCTAACTCTCCCCCCAGCGACTGGGCTCCAATCGTTTGCCTAGGCTCAAGTGTGGGAGTGCCGGGGTCAGAGCCTCCTACAAACCTTGCATTCCCACTGTGACAGGGATAACCGAACAATCTTCTATGGGTGCAGTACCCCAACTGTGATGCCTGACCAGTGGGGTGCCACAGACTCACATGATGTCACAAGTCTCACAACCTCACGTGAACCCTGGGGATATGATTCCTGACACCGCTGGAACAGCGCCACCACCGAAGGTGAGTATAACCTTATTTATATTGGGCTGGTTTCACACCACCGTTATTTAGTATCCATGTGAACTGGATGCACCTGCATCCATTTTCAGCCCTATTGACTTTCAATGGGACTCCAGGGGCTTGTAGATGCATCCAGTTCTGTACGGCTTCCCCTGAACCGGGTGTCCACGTTTTTTTCAATGACACCAAAAACACATTTTGAAGTGATTTTGGTGACCGTTTCAAAACTGTGAACACCCGGATCAGGGCGATGATGGTTACATTTTAATGGGACTCTATGGAACCTGGATCTGACGGAATCCGGAACCCACTGGCTCCGGGTTTAAGGAGCGAGCATGCACAGAACCCAGTTGTAAATGACACACCCACACCCACTAGAGGGCATGCCATTTTCCACCGGATCCAGCTATATAAGGTAATCAACCGGATGCAAAGAGATGCTCCCGCAACGGTATTATCACTGATCCGCGAGACGGGTGCATCCAGTTACATCACGTTTTTCAATTGTGGGGGAATCCGGGGGGATGCACATTTTACCGCTATCCAGTGGATTCCAAAAACGGTAGTGTGAAGCTAACCTTACCATGGAGAAATGTAGAATCAAAAGGAGTTGCCCAAATAGTGGCCAAACCCTTCAATAATGTTATAAGTGCTGGCCACCTTACTGGAAGCCTGGCTGCCTGTAGAACATGAACTTTGCTCCTCTCGGGAGCTGCCGGCTTTCAGTCATAGGGTTGTGCCCGGAATGGGTACAGTCACAGCCTACTATATTGATTGACAGCATAATGTGCACTGATGCACTGCAGAGCGAGCTGTCAATCAGAGTGCTGTGGGATGCATACATATGTGACGGTAGCTGATCCGGGCACACCTCATTCACTGAAAACTGGCGGCTCCCGGAAGGAATCAAGTTCATTTCGGTAAGATTGAAGTACTATTAATCTGCAAGTAAAGCCAATATTAAGTAAGTTCACACAGGAAGGTTTAGTGGCGTTCAAACCGTCAGAAAACCGCTGGAAATTATCAGTTCTGAGCTCTGAAGTCTCCAGCGGTTTTCTGGCGGTTTTCCGGCGGTTTTTTACAGCGTGTGCACAGCGGTTTATAGTCGTTTTTCCCAGCGGTTTTTCCAGCGGTTTTCTATGAAGGATTTTGTTCATGGAACCAATCCAAAACCGCTCGGAAGAATTGACATGTTGTATGCTGCTAAACCGCTCGGAAACCGCTCAACCGCTGGCGGATCCGCTCACATAAACCGACTATGTGTGCACAGCGTTTTCTAAATTACATAGGGTTACTTGTAAGTCCTAAAGCTGCTAAGGATTTACATAAATTTAAATAAAACCTATGCTAAACCGCCGGCGGTTTTCGCTGCTAAACCGAGGTTAAAACTGTATGTGTGAACTTACCCTTAGCAGGTAAGTAGCGTTTTGGGACAGGATAGGATCCATTTATCTCTATTACATCATTTTACCTTCTCTACTCTAGATGCTGACATTCCAGCTCTGCCACTGTTGTTCCAACTAGAATGCTCTACTGCACCAGCACCACCAGTCCGTGCTGTATCCAAACTGATCATCCTGACTAAGGGCTTCACGGGAACCTCTCTGAGACGTAACACGGTGCAATATTAATAAGGGAAGTATAGTGAAATCCCTCCATCCATGCTAGACAATCTTTTTATACAACATGGAAAATCCATTTGGTAGATAGTAGAGAAGTCAGGATGGAATCTGCAGAACGTTCAGAACACGAAGAGACTAGAGGACTAACACTGCTGCATAAAACATGACTGCAAGATAAAGAACCAACGGATCCTTGTCCAAATCTGATCCCCTTAGGGGAGTCCTCAATGAGTTAACTGAGGCTTTACTACAACTCTCATAGGCAGAAGCATAATGATCACAGTCACAGAGGTCATAACCATGCCTACTTCATGGGGGACAAATATACTAGGATGGGGAATTTATATACCAGGATGAGGAATCATCTATACTAGGATGGGGGACAAATATACCAGGATGGGGGACATATATACCAGGATGGGGGACATATATACCAGGATGGGGGACATATACCAGGATGGGAAATTTATATACCAGGATGAGGAAACATATATACCAGGATGGGGACATATACCAGGATGGGGAATTTATATACCAGGATGAGGAATCATATATATCAGGATGGGGACATATAAAAGGATGGGGGACATATATACCATGATGGGGCCCAGGATGGGGACATATATACCAGGATGGGTGACAAGTATACCAGGATGGAGACAAATATAATAGGATGGGCACATTTATACCAGGATGGGTATCATATATACCTGGATGGGGAAGATATACACCAGGATCGGTGACATATATACCAGGATGGGGGACATACCTGTGTATACCAGGATGGGGAATAAATATACCAGGTTAGGCATATATATATATACCAGGACAAGGATCATATATACCAGGATGGGTCCCAGGATGAGGTATATACCAGAATGGTACTTGGATAGGGACATGTGTACCAGAACAGGCCCAGGATATGGAACAAATATACCAGGATCTGGGACGTATATACCATGATGGGGGACATGGGCGATGTTACTACATAATGAAGGGAGAGTAAGGGAATAGTATATGTCCTTATAGGATTTAGAACACATCAGGGGCCCACACATCTGACCAATACCTGGGGGGGGCAGTGGGTGGCAGGTCCAAATTTTGCACGGGGCCCTTTGGAATCTATATTTGACACTGTACAATAAAGGTTTAAATATATATAGCTCAAAAGAAAGCTGAACAATAGAAGATGATGAACAGAAGAAGGTGTGCGGTGGGACCCCACTGATCCTTAGATTAATCATGGACCTTCCCTATTGAGACGTCTGGGGATCCAGATGGAGTAAAGTAGGAGAGGTTGAGGTTTGTTACCAGATGTTGCCCATGCACAGGAGAGGCATGTGTTTTTTGGAATTTTTGGGAAAAAAAGCCCCGACCCTTTATTCCAATCTCACAGTTGCCTGAGCAGAGGTATGGTACTCCCACCCAACCATAAAGCCACCATCCATCCCTCTACAACACTTGGACCTTGTGGCTGTGTTGGCTTTATGACCTCCATCTCCTACCTCAGGAGATATAATAACGCCTTTTACGAGGGGATGCTACTGCCCACATTAACCAGGTCCATAGAATAGCATTAATTGGGTATTCTGCACCTTCTCCTTATGGGCAGATTGCAGAGCCAACATACACAAGTGGAAATGAGGCATTAAAACAAAGAGGTTTTTTTTCCTGCCAAATTCCTGTTTTGGGGGAAATTATATACATTTGTGCATGTCTTCAATACCATATCAATGAACGCGGAGCGCCGAGCTCGCTGAATTACCGCTCGGGCTTATTGGAAAATGTCTGCCTTTTAAGAACCCGCAGTCTCTGAAATTGAGCATTAAATGTTAATTGGCCAAGTTACAGCAATGGGTTTTTTCATTGCACAGATGTTTGCAAATAAATACACAGTAAAAATAAAGATAATATTCCAAACCGAAGACCACAAAACCGGTCACGTCATAAAAAGACGGCGTCTTATGGAGACTAATCTCCGATAATTCTATTCTCCAAACTGATTTTCTGATTTTCAGAGCTTTTATATAAGATTGCTACAGAGGGGTAACTTACAGGCCCCCATTTACAATCTGTAATGGGGCCCCCATCCATCACGTTTCACGTCTTCTTTACAGGGGGTAATCACCCCTCAGTAAGAGATGAGTGAATCCATTCTGAAAGAATCAAATTTGCTACAATTTTTCAAAAAATGTAGTGTTTGCCAAAATGTGTAATTTTCTGTGATTCAGTCCCCACTTTTGAGGCTCTGGACGGGGTTCTAATATAATAAGACATTTTGCTCATCTCACTACTCAATTGCCCTTATGTCCCAACCCCAAATTATCCCTTCACTTGTTCCCTCCGGTCCTTTATGGTGGGTTTACACGTGGCGATATCGGGCCGATATCATATCCAACGACGTGGGAGCGCGCTTTTCCCTGCATCGCATCGCCGGTTTACACAGCGCGATATCAGGACACAACGTCCCGACGATGTGTACGCCCCCCAACCCAGGAACGACCATTTAACATGGGAGTGAATGGGTGACGTGGCTGTACACATCGGAGTTGGGCTGTCACACAGGACGATCCGGCTCCAACCGGCATCCGATATCGGGCGGTTGAATAGCACGCTCATTCGACCCCCGATATCGGTTTGCCATCGTTTCAGCATCGCATTGTACGTTCACACCGTACAACGCACGAACGATATCGGCTCCAACGCCCGAACCACGTGACTTTTGGTCGGAGTTGGACGCCATATCGCAACGTGTAAACCCACCATTAGCATTGACTGCAAGGCATCGCACACATCATTGAGTCTAGGGCATGAGTTGTATGGTCAGGTCGCTGGGGTGGAAGAAGAGGTGAGGGGCAGCCTCATATTATTATGCTCTTGGTTTTGTGAGACCCTGGAGCAGAGGACTCCAACCTTTCTGACCTTAAGAGCTACATCCCGCTCTGAGTGAGTGTCACAAGCCACATTCAGCTCTGAGAGAGGGTCGACTCATGAGCCACATTCAGCTCTGAGAGAGGGTCATGAGCCACATCCAGCTCTGAGAGAGGTTTGTGAACCACACCAGCACTGAGAGAGGCTCACGAGCCACATCCAGCTCTGAGAGAGGGTCACAAACCACATCCAGCTCTGAGAGAGGGTCGTGAGCCACATCCAGCACTGAGAGAGGCTCACAAGCCACATCCAGCTCTGAGAGAGGGTCCGTGAGCCACATTCAGTTCTGGAGAGGGTCGTGAGCCACATCCTAGCACTGAGAGAGGTCACAAGCCACATTCCAGCTCTGAGAGAGGGTCAAGAGCCGCTTTCAGTTCTGAGAGAGGTCATGGCCACATCCAGCTCTGAGAGAGGTCAAGAGCCACATTCAGCTCTGAGAGAGGGTCAGAGACCACATCCAGCTCTGAGAGAGGGCCGTAGCCACATTCAGCTCGAGAGAGGGTCACAAGCCCCATTCAGCTCTGAGAGAGGGTCACAAGCCACATCCAGCTCTGAGAGAGGGTAATGGCCACATCCAGCTCTAGAGAGGGTCAAGAGCAGTATCCAGCTCTGAGAGAGGGTCATGAGCCACATCCAGGTCTGAGAGAGGGTCAAGAGCAGTATCAGCTCTGAGAGAGGGTCGTGAGCCACATCCAGCTCTGACAGAGGGTCAAGAGCATATCCAGCTCTGAGAGAGGGTCGTGAGCACATCCAGCTCTGAGAGAGGGTCATGAGCCACATTCAGCTCTGAGAGAGGGTTTGTGAGCCACATTCAGCTCTGAGAGAGAGGTTCAATGCCACATCCAGCTCTGAGAGAGGGTCACCAGCCACATCCAGCACTGAGAGAGGGTCGAAAGCCGCATTCAGCTCTGAGAGAGCCACGAAGCCACATTTAGCTCTGAGAGAGGGTCAAGAGCAGTATCCAGCTCTGAGAGAGGGTCAGAAGCCACATCCAGTCTGAGAGAGGGTCCAAGAGCATATCCAGCTCTGAGAGAGGGTCGAGAGCCACATCCAGCTTGAGAGAGGGTCGGAGCCACATCCAGCTCTGAGAGAGGCCACAAGCCACATTCAGCTCTGAGAGAGGGTCACAAGCCACATCCAGCTCTGAGAGAGGGCCACAAGCCACATCCAGTTCTGAGAGAGTCACGAGCCACATTTAGCTCTGAGAGAGGGTCAAGAGCATATTCCAGCTCTGAGAGAGGGTCATGAGCCACATCCAGCTCTGAGAGAGGGTCAAGAGCATATTCCAGCTCTGAGAGAGGGTCACAAGCCACATTCCAGCTCTGAGAGAGGGTCACAAGCCACATCCAGCTCTGAGAGAGGGTCACAAGCCACATTCAGCTCTGAGAGAGGGTCACAGCCACATCCAGCTCTGAGAGAGGGCCACAAGCCCCATCCAGCTCTGAGAGAGGGTCAGAGCCACATTCAGCTCGAGAGAGGGTTGAGCCACATTCAGCTCTGAGAGAGGGTCCATGAGCCACATCCAGCTCTGAGAGAGGGTCGTGAGCCACATGCAGCTCTGAGAGAGGGCACAAGCCACATTCAGCTCTGAGAGAGGGTCACAAGCCACATCCAGCTCTGAGAGAGGGCCACAAGCCACATCCAGCTCTGAGAGAGGGTTCATGAGCCACATCAGCTCGAGAGAGGGTTTGAAGCCACATCCAGCTCTGAGAGAGGGTCAGAGCCACATCCAGCTCTGAGAGAGGGTCGTGAGCCACATCCAGCTCTGAGAGAGGGTACGTAGCCACATCCAGCTCTGAGAGAGGGTCACAAGCCACATCCAGCTCTGAGAGAGGGCACAAGCCACATCCAGCTCTGAGAGAGGGCCACAAGCCACATCCAGCTCTGAGAGAGGGCCCCAAGCCACATCCAGCTCTGAGAGAGGGTCACAAGCCACATCAGCTCTGAGAGAGGTGATCGTGAGCCACATCCAGCTCTGAGAGAGGGTCACAAGCCACATTCAGCCTCTGAGAGACGGTCACAAGCCACATCCAGCTCTGAGAGTGGATCGTGAGCCACATCCAGCTCTGAGAGAGGGTCGCAAGCCACATTCACTGACCATGGGGGTACATTGTAATGTATGGAGGAATGTGGTGATGCATTGTAACAATTGAAGGACTATGGTGGCGGGAGGAGGAAAATCATATAAACCATAATGAGGAACATATATACCACAATAAGGGCCATAATCCAGGAGGAGGACCATGTAGAGCAGGATGAGGGACATTAATACATAATGAAGGGGGAGAGGGGTCAATCTGTGAGTCTTTAAAGTATTTAGAACATTACATGAGGCCCATACATCTGACCAACGTGTGCGTGGGGGAACGGAGGGGGAGGTCTAAATTTCGTACGGGGCCACCAGACTCTAGTTACACCATGTCTGCGGACACCTTTTATTATTATTAATTTGGCAAGCAGACAGTTAAGGAGAGGGACATTTTGATGTCCCAACCAGCCTTCCATGACTGGGGAAGAGGACCAAATGCAAAATCTGCATTGACTATGGCAACATCAAAGGACAATGGTAGAGGCAGAGGTGTAGCCGGATATACCCGCCAGACATATCTCAAGACTATTCAGAAAGTCTTTTCGATTGTGTTTGACCAATGAATATCATCTATGTTGGGAAAATTAAAAAGCCCAAATGCGCCATTTAAATTCATTTTCTGCAATTCCATGAAGACGATACGTCAATCAGAAATCCTTCTTTCTGAAGACCTCATTTTCTCGGAGCCCCCATCCCCATTCATCTCTTCTCTCAGCCACTCAACCGGATGCATAAATCAACCTAATTGCACAATCACATCACTGTGTATTTAGCAGAAATAATCTGACAAAATGAAAATTTAATTAAACATAATTTAGACTGCAATCATCATTTTAATACATATCTGAGTTCAAGTGGCCGCCCCCCCCCCCCCTACCCCAGTTAACAAAAACATGGGAACATTTTAAGGGGGGCCTCAAATCATGAAAATGTATGAGAAGATTTTAGATTCTCCAGAAGGTGGATACAGATCATTTTTGGGCACCAGGATAATGATGATTTATTCATTTAAACCTACAATTACATGAGGAACCCAATGACCTACGTGGTTTTCGCCAGTGATTTATGTGAAGGAGTTTTTCTTCCTTCCTGGGGGTTGTGTAAATGATTTTTCTTTTATTATTTCATATGTAAAATATGTATTACCTGATTCAACAGTGAAGTCTGATACTTATTTTTCAGGTACTATCTCTGTGTCGCGAGTGTGTCCCGCCCTGTGGAGACCTCTGGTAAGTTTGGGACTTTAAGATCATAAGCCTTATGGATTGCAGGTCTATAACTTGCACTTAAATGTACATACTTTAGTTTGGTGCTGCAGGGGTTAAGAACTCAACTGTTGTTTTTTTTATAAACCTTAATCTCAGGTGCATTTATTGGTGACCACTCCCCTCCGCTATAAAGGTCATGTATGTTACCATTTGATGCAGGTGATAGAATACCTTTGTATGCTAACCACTTCAGAAGGGGCCAGTCCATGAAGAAGCTGGAGTCGGGATGATTGCAGATGTGGTGCTTTGCTGCAATTGTGGAGTTTGGGACTTTATACTCTTTATGTCTATTCGTCTTTCTTACCTTGTGTTGTATTACTGCAGTGGGGAGACTAGTATATTTGTTGACCTACACACTAACAAGGGTGAGACCAGGGCAAGCGTGTTGTCTAGGCATGTGACGGCGACTGGGGAAAGGGCCCGTATAGGGACGTTAGGAAGCTTAAGGTGCAGAATCAGGCAAGTGTCAGGAGGTAACCCCTCTCCCTATCGCGAGGGCCTTCCTTCTGTACCATGCCCGTTGCCCCCTTGTGCTATGCTGTATGCTGGGAGTCTGTATGCTCCAGTGTGACCTTTGTCCATTATATGACTTGTATATTGCATGAATTACAAGTTTTTGCTTTTGCACACTCTAATCTCTAATCTACAATTGACTCTAAATTGATGCATGTAAAGTCATTGCTGTGATGCCCACCATATTCTAAAGATTCACTGAAAAAAGAATTCCTGATTATTTTCCTTTGGTAGCATCCAAACAGGAGCAGCAGAGCCGTGGAGGAAAGTATCCAGCAGTACTAAGCAGTGTAGATGTGATTCCAGCACTGGAATAAAGTAGCTGAAATCTCAAGATCTGTTTCGTATAAGCCACAATCTATATTCTCCTAATATCCATATGCTGTCATTGGGGTCACCGTAAAGCAGTGTTCCTCAACTCCGGTCCTCCAGACCCAACAACAGTGCAAGTGTTCAGGATTTCCTTAGCATTGCACTATGTGATAATTTAATCGTATGCACAGGTGTAATCTAAAGAAATCCTGAAAGCCTGCACAGTTGGGGGGTCCTGAGGACTAAATTTGGGGAACACTGCGGTAAAGGACCAGATGGAGGGTGTCACTCCTAGTCCTACCTCTAATGATTGACCATGACAATTCTTTGTGGTTTAATCTTAGTCTTTAGGAGGCTTTTTCTCTTAGATATTGGATCAGCATCTACAGTGTGACCTCAGGTGTTTCCTAGGCCCTGCGCCGTTCACAGGACCCTCGTCCTCAGCACAGTTGGCTTTCTCCTTTCATTCACACATTCTCTCTGTCTCTGTCACACATTGGTCCCCCGTACCTGTACACGTATCCTCTACACCAGCATGCTCATCCTGATCTCTTGTTACCTGCTGGCCTTCAAGCTCAACATCTTGTTACAGGTGTCTACTAGTCTTCACTCGAGCAATTTCCACCATGCTCCCCGATGACGGCTTCCTTTCATCCATTCCAGCTATGTTTATCTCTCTGTCACAGAGACACCATGGCATGTGTCTGATCTTCACCAGTCCCTATCTTATAATAGTGAGGCTCTGTCTAGGAACACATATATAAGATTATCTCAGCACAGGAGATGTGGTATGATCAGACCATGTCCCTGTTACGGTCAGACACATCCATTACACAGTACATAGCAGGGACACATATATAAGATTATCCAGCACAGGAGATGTGGTATGATCAGACCATGTACCTGTACGGTCAGACACATCCATTACACAGTACATAGCAGGGCACATATATAAGATTATCTCAGCACAGGAGATGTGGTTATGATCAGACCATGTCCCTGTACGGTCAGACACATCCATTAACACAGTACATAGCAGGGACACATATTTAAGATTATCTCAGCACAGAAGATGTGGTATGATCAGACCATGTCCCTGTACAGTCAGACACATCCATTACACAGTACATAGCGAGGGACACATATATAAGATTATCTCAGCACAGGAGATGTGGTATGATCAGACCATGTCCCTGTATGGCAGACACACCATATACACAGTACATAGCAGGGATACATATATAAAATTATCTCAGCACAGGAGATGTGTATGATCAGACCATGTCCCTGTACAGTCAGACACATCCATTACACAGTACATAGCAGGGGCACCTATATAAGATTATCTCAGCACAGGAGATGTGGTATGATCAGACCATGTCCCTGTGCGGTCAGACACATCCATTACACAGTACATAGCAGGGACACATATATAAGATTATCTCAGCACAGGAGATGTGGTATGATCAGACCATGTCCCTGTACGGTCAGACACATCCATTACACAGTACATAGCAGGGACACATATATAGGATTATCTCAACACAGGAGATGTGGTATGATCAGACCATGTCCCTGTACGGTCAGACACATCCATTACACAGTACATAGCAGGGACACATATATAGGATTATCTCAGCACAGGAGATGTGGCATGATCAGACCATGTCCCTGTACGGTCAGACACATCAATTACACAGTACATAGCAGGGACACATATATAAGATTATCCAATTGTGGATATTGTTAATATTCTAAGATCTATTGATTAAAATAACATTGGCCATGTCCGCAGTTCACACTTGTGCTAATCTTATAATGGATATATCTTCACCTAGTAGTCACTCTCTTACTTGCATACACATACTTTAGTCACAAAAGATACATTTTCTATGCTTGTTTTTACACTTACCATTGAAGGATCTAGAGGTGGAAACCTTGAGATGCAGGACACCATTGTTACAGGTCAGACAGTGAAAATGCCATTAATCACCAGCCTGGAAAAGAGCCGCAGACCTCACACCCTATTAAACCCCTGGGCCCCTCTTTATATTGGAGAAGAGGGCTGCAGAAATAATGTACAAGTCAGACTCTTTCTAATTAAACCTCAGGATTGCAGCTTTGTTAATTTGTGCTAGATGGTTCCTGCTGCCAATCACAGGCCCGGACTAATTAAATTTGATCATATTCCAAAGCTATGAGAGCGGGATAAATTTAATTAAAAGACAAGATATTGGATCTTCAATCTTCCATATTGAAACTATCACTGCAGGACGGATAATGAAAAGCTGCCTGTAGTATTTGTATTAATAGGTATAGGTAATATGAAAAGGTGCGTTTGATCCCACCACACTCATTGGTCCTAGATTACGAATTCTGTATTAAGATTCTCAGTATTCGGCACATTGTACGGACGAGAACATTGTGTGACTATTAATCTTGTCTGTCACATTTTTATTTCAAGCTAATTTTCTTTTTTAACAACAGAAATTATCCAGACCCGGAGGCCTCTCCCCCGACCGGTGGCCTCTCCCCTAACCCTCCCCCAACCAGTGGCCTCTCCACGTCCAGTGGCCTTGCCCCCGACCAGTCCCCTCTCCCCCGACCGGAGGCCTCTCCCTCGATCGGTGGCCTCTCCCCCGACCGTTGGCCTCTCCCCCAACCAGTGGCCTTTCCCTCGACCAGTCGCCTCTCCCCCGACCGGTGGCCTCTCCCCCAACCAGTGACCTCTCCCCTGACCGTTGGCCTCTCCCCCAACTATTGGCATCTCCCCCGACCGGTGGCCTCTCCCCCAACCAGTGGCCTATCCCTTGTCCGGTGGCCTCTCCCCCAACTGTTGGCCTCTCCCCCAACCAGTGGCCTTTCCCTCGACCAGTCGCCTCTCCCCCGACCGGTGGCCTCTCCCCCAACCAGTGACCTCTCCCTGACCGTTGGCCTCTCCCCCAACTATTGGCATCTCCCCCGACCGTTGGCCTCTCCCCCGACCGGTGGCCTCTCCCCAACCAGTGACCTATCCCTTGTCCGGTGGCCTCTCCCCCAACTGTTGGCCTCTCCCCCAACCAGTGGCCTTTCCCTCGACCAGTCGCCTATCCCCCGACCGGTGGCCTCTCCCCCAACCAGTGACCTCTCCCCTGACCGTTGGCCTCTCCCCCAACTATTGGCATCTCCCCCGACCGTTGGCCTCTCCCCCGACCGGTGGCCTCTTCCCCAACCAGTGGCCTATCCCTTGTCCGGTGGCCTCTCCCCCAACTGTTGGCCTCTCCCCCGACCGGTGGCCTCTCCCCTAACCAGTGGCTTCTCCCCCAACAGGTGGCCACTCCCCCGACCTGTGGCCTTTCTCCCGACAGTTGGCCACTCCCCCAACCAGTGGCCTCTCCCCAAACCAGTGGCCTCTACCCTGACCCAGTGACCTCTCCCCTGACCGTCGGCCTCTCCCCCGACCATTGGCATCTTACCCGACCGTTGGCCTCTCCCCTGACCGGTGGCCTTTCCCCGACAGTTGGCCTCTCCCCCCAACCGGTGGCCTCTTCCCCGACAGTGGCCTTTCCCCCGACCATTGGCCTCTCCCCTGGGCCTCCAATCGGCAAAATTCACCTATTCTGTTATATTTTTACTTATTTATTGCAAGGAAATTGGTTATAATCTGCACATACTCTTTCTTGATGTTTCACTCTATTTGGTGGTCAGTGTGAACAGGCTCTACAGCATGTGTTCACAAAAGTTTGCTCTGACTCAGGTTTTTCTGTATTTCTGTTCTGTTCATAGACTACAACCCTTTACAAGCCACAGCTTATTTTGGAAACAATGCTCTTTCTAAATCCCCTTCTTACTTTTTTATGGTAGTTTATGCTAGTTTAACACTAGGTATTATTTTTAATCTGGGGGTATGCAGTATTATCAGTGGCGAGTGGACTGAGGGGCAGGGATGCATCTGCCCCCCGGGCTGGTTACTTAGCGACAGTTCAGGGGCCACGGGGTGTATTACACCACCACCAGTGAAGAAATCACCAGCTGTGGCAGTTCGGTGGAGGCCGCAGCCGCCGCGCATACAAGTGATTATTATCACTGATCTCCGGTACCGGAGCAGACAGTTGCGTCCGGGTGATTACCTCTTTTTCCTGTATCTGGTTGTAAGTGACACGCCTCCTAGGGGTTGTGTCATTTAGAACTGCATTCTGGGCATGCGCAGACCAAAACTAGATCCAGGGGTCCGGATCCAGCAGAATCTGGACCCAGGTTACATAGACCCTATTTTATTTCCTCCTGCGTTGTGTCGGATTCAGGTGGTCAATACTTTTGACACGGAGACCAAAAATGCACCAAGTTGTGTTTTTGATCTCAGGGAAACTGTGACCACCCGGATCAGGGGAAAAAAGTGTACTCGCAAGTTGTTCATCCAGTTGCAAAGAAAGTCAAAAGGGCCGAATATGGATGGCAAAAACAGCTGTGTGAAACCGGCCTTAGCTACAACTTAGCTACTCTCTATGTAGCACATTATGGTTGTATGTAGGAGTTCCGATAGAGTGGGAGAAGTTAGTCAAAGAGATTATCCAGTAAAAACAAGTCATTCACAGAATGGGTAACTAGTGATGAGCGAGTGTGCTCCCACTGCTCAATACTAGGGATGAGTGAGGTGTGAAATACTCGGCTTTGGGAGATTCGTAACGAGCACTTTGTAATACTCGCATAGCGAGTCTAATGTTAGTCAATTAGTGATTGGCTCCATTCACACACATCTGGTCTTTCCGGGGCAAGGCGGGAGAGTGCGCTTTTTTCCATTTTCAATGCATAAAACGCCTTACTGTGCCCCCCAGTGAGACCCTTCCATTTCATCTGCTCTCACTGGGGTGGCAGCTCACCTTGTGTACTGAAGGGAGCTGTCAATTTGTATCAGATCTTTCATGATGGATGATTCACTCACTAGCACCAGCGATAGTCGCCGAGTCATGAGTATTGCGAATACTCTACTATCTGTACGAGAAATGAGTAGTAACGATTACACTTGCTCATCACTACACAAAACTCAATTGAACATCGGGGATGCTCAGGTACGCTTGGTACTCGACATGTATCGCAGGTGCTCAGATGTGTCATTCAGTGAACGATCTGATACAATTGGTGGTGGCTCCCTTGGTTAATGACGGGAGCTGCACTGCAATGAAAGTCGCCTGCAGTCCCTGGGGGTAAAACCACCATGTCCGGATACATAAAACCTTGCCCACCCATCCCTGGAATTTCTCTGTCTGTATGTGAGTAAAGAGCTGGACGGCCATCACTAATTGACTTCCATTATACTAGTTAGAGCGTCCAACCTGCTCGAATCGAGTAACGAGCACCCGTGCCCTTTAGCGCTCACTCATCATTAGTGATATTTTGTTGATCGGATCTGACACCGTTTGGCAGAACGGAGATCTGTGAACCCTGTTAAAATGGGGCAGTAATGAGCATGCTCCACCGCCAGCCATTCATTCCTTATGATGTGCCGAATACTGTTCTGGCAACCCTACGAAGAACAAATGGTGTAGAGGTCGAGGATACATGTTTTCTATTTAGGTCCCACTCTGATGGGTCAATTGTCACACTTGTTTTCACTGGACGGCCCCTTTAAGGCTGTATAACTGTATATATGCTTCCTTGCTCTCTTATTAATGCAGCACGGCAATGCTCACTTTGCCGCCTTGCTTGCAATAGCACAGCCAGCCCAGAAAGCAGCAGATGTTCTTCCTTGGGCAGAGCAGTAGAGACTCATGTCCCATATGCTTATACAGTGTCTCTGGAGATATCTTAGCCGGATGCAATCACAGCCACAGTCTGAAAGATTGCTGCAGGTATATAATCTAGCATGGTGCTACCACCTGGACCTGTGTCCTGACACTTGGCTCCAGGACTGAGTCTGATGATGCACAATCCCCGCAGATGACATTTTGGGGAGTTTTCTATTCTCTGAGGCTTCTGCGGTTCACAGGAGATTTGACGACTTTTGCAGGAGTCTGGGAGGTCTCCGCGTTTTCCCAGGAGCCTCCTAGATGTTCATTGCAAGTTGTGCTCATTCATGCATCAACCGGATATAATGATGGTGAATAATGTTTGGATTTTCTTTCTTCCTTATTATATAGTAAAATGTAAAATGATCTTGAGCTTGGTGTTCGAGAGCTGGAGATCACACAATTAGGACCTCCTTTCTCTTTTTCTTCTAATGTGTTGCACTGTAGTGCCCTGGGCCCACGGGAGCAGCTGTCTTTTTGTTGCAATGTATTATGTTCAGCTTTGCACCAGTACACATTGCTTGCTAGGGCAGTTTTTCTCTTGTTTACAGTAGGGGGTCCTGCCTTCTGCTTGTGCACCCCTCCCCCACTAGCCTTATAGGTGCTATTGTTTTCTGTTAGCAGGTTCCTACTCGCCCATTTAAAGGAAGGTTTTAAAATCCAGAGAGCAGTAGTGACTGAGTATAAGTTCCCCGTAAAGAGAAACACCTCATCATAGTTACTGGGTGGATATATACTTGGCCATCTTTATATGCTAAGTGTCTCATTTTTATACATATCTCCTTAGCTATAATGCTAATCCATATTCCTGTATATTCATTATTTTATAACTTAGTGTTCAGAGTGGAGGTGTCTTTTTTGTTACAATATGTTATGTTCAGCTTTGCACCAGTACATATTGCATGCTAGAGAGTACCACATTTTTTTCTCTTGTTTAGATGATGGGGTCATGCCCTCCCTCTGCTTGTGCACCCCTCCCCCACTAGCCTTAGTTGCTATTGTTTTCTATTAGCAGGTTCCTACTCGCCCATTCAAAAGGAGGTTTTTAAATCCAAAGAGAGCAGTCACTGAGTGTAGGTTCCCAGTAAAGAGACACGCCTCATGGTGGCTACTGGGTGGATATATACATGGCCATCTTTATATGCTAAGTGTCTCATTTTTTATACATATCTCCTTAGCTATAATTCTAGTCCATATTCCTGTGTATTCATTATTTCATAACTTAGTATTCAGAGTGCAGCTGTCTTTTTTGTTACAATGTGTTATGTTCAGCTTTGCACCAATACATATTGCATTCTAGAGAGTTTTCTTTTGTTTAGATGATGGGGTCATCCCCTCCCTCTGCTTGTGCACCTCTCCCCCACTAGCCTTAGGTGCTATTGTTTTCTATTAGCAGGTTCCTACTCGCCCATTCAAAAGGAGGTTTTTAAATCCAAAGAGAGGCAGTCACTGAGTGTAGGTTCCCAGTAAAGAGACACGCCTCATGGTGGCTACTGGGTGGATATATACATGGCCATCTTTATATGCTAAGTGTCTCATTTTTTATACATATCTCCTTAGCTATAATGCTAGTCCATATTCCTGTGTATTCATTATTTCATAACTTAGTATTCAGAGTGCAGCTGTCTTTTTTGTTACAATGTGTTATGTTCAGCTTTGCATCAGTACACATTGCATGTTAGGGAGTACTGTGTTTTTTCTCTTGTTTAGATTATGGGGTCATGCCCTTTGTTTGTGCACCCCTCCTCCACTAGCTTAGGCGCTATTATTTTCTCTTAGCAGGTTCCTACTCACCCATTCAAAAGGATTTTTAAATCCAAAGAGAGGCAGTGGCTGTGTGTAAGTTCCCAGTATGGAGACACGTCTCATCATGGCTACTGGGTGGATATATACTTGGCCATCTTTATATGCTAAGTGTCTCATTTTTTATATGTATCTCCTTAGCTATAATGCTAGTCCATATTTCTGTTTGTGCAACCCTCCCCTACTAGCTTAGGCACTATGATTTTCTCTTAGCAGGTTCCTACTCACCCATTCAAAAGGGTCTTTAAATCCAAAGAAAGGCAGTGGCTCACTGTAAGTTCCCAGTTTTTGTTACAATATGTTATGTTCAGCTTTGCATCAGTACACATTGCATGTTAGGGAGTACTGTGTTTTTTCTCTTGTTTAGATTATGGGGTCATGCCCTTTGTTTGCGCACCCCTTCCCCACTAGCTTAGGTGCTATTATTTTCTCTTAGCAGGTTCCTACTCACCCATTCAAAAGGGTCTTTAAATCCAAAGAGAGGCAGTGGCTGTGTGTCAGTTCCCAGAAAGGAGACACACCTCATCATGGCTACTTGGCCATCTTTATATGCTAAGTGTCTCATTTTTTATATGTATCTCCTTAGCTATAATGCTAGTCCATATTTCTGTTTGTGCACCCCTCCCCTACTAGCTTAGACGCTATTATTTTCTCTTAGCAGGTTCCTACTCACCCATTCAAAAGGGTTTTTAAATCCAATGAGAGGCAGTGGCTCAATGTAAGTTCCCAGTAAGGATACACACCTGATCATGGCTACTGGGTGGATATATACTTTGCCATCTTTATATGCTAAGTGTCTCATTTTTTATATGTATCTCCTTAGCTATAATGCTAGTCCATATTCCTGTATATTCATTATTTCATAACATATATTCACAGTGCAGCTGTCTTTTTTGTTACAGGGTCCATTGGAGACATTGACTCTGGGGGACTCATTGTTCAACTACATGCAATATTTCTTTACACTTATTCATAAGTATTCCTATATCTCCATATAGTAGTAAACTGAGCAGCTTGTTTATTCAATGAGGAGATGCTGCTTTTGTTTGTACATGCTCCATTAACTATATTGTGTCAACTACTGCTCATGCACAGAGGCCTCCCGGGAGATCCCACCGTCCCCCTGTGGGCCAGTCCGAGCCTGAATGGAGGCCTATATACCGTTCTGCCTACTCATGAACAACATATTTATATACCAGAGATGAGCGAATCTTTTACAATTGGAATTCACCAGCTTGCCTCAATTATCCCCCCAAAAAATTAGACTAGCGGCAAATAGATTTGCCCAGAATTAAAAGTATATAAACCTATGTATATACTGAGGAGCAAGGTGTATACAAGCCCATAGGCACGGGTAATGATATAAGAACCTATAGAAAAAACGTAACACAAGGGTAGAATAAAATAGTATATTATAACAATGAAAAAAGGGGGCATACATACAAAAGTAACAGGAATAACTGGAGGGTGAGTCAAAAAATATACTGAAAGACTCAAATGAATGTACATAATAATGGTATATAGCCGACATTTAACAGGTCATATAAAATAGACAGCCATAAAGCCCAGAGTGGCAAAAAACAAGTATTATTGCAATTGTAAATGGGTACTCGCAAAAAAATATATATTATATATGAAGGGTTCAAAAAGAAAATACATAGACCCTAAAATTAATTAAATAGGAAAACCTGTTAAATGGGTACATAAGAAGCAGTAAAATGCAGAGTGGCATGGAGAACAAGCTGACCAGTCAAGTAGAACGCACCCGACGCACGTTTCGCACCCGACGCACGTTTCGCACCCAGCTTCAGAAGCAGAACTTAAAGTAATTAAAAGGCTCCAATGGCCCTGAATATACTTGTGTAACACTCTGAGGTCTCCTAGGGGTCTTTTATGCAAACACAACATTAGTAGTGTAAATGTGACCTCCATAAATTTGGCTGTGGATAAACGGATAGTAACTGCTCGTTACTAAAATGCTGTACAGTCTATTTAGTGTATTATAGTTTATTTAGTGTTTTCTAGTTTTTTTCTTTATTTGTGAAATGAGATGTCCTATCACTACCTAAATCCAACCTAAAATGACTGCTGCATTCCCTGCCTCGGCTTTTATTCTGCAAAACAATGTGGAATTGTTTACCCTACAAAACATCTGCGGCCAGGCCACCACAAGTGGTACTACAAGTCGTTATATGTATGATATCATGCCTGGAGGTAAGAGGAGGATACTTTGCTGAGAACTCCAATTACATCCAACACATCTGAACTTCACACCAGGGGAGTGCGGGGTAGAAGAAAACCACAGTTAGGGAAGTCCCCACTTCCTGGATGGAGGGAGGAGTTAGGTTAGGAGTCAATGGCAAGAAGGAGGAGAGTTCTAGTTGAGTCTAGGCAGCTTGATAAGCAGCATGGAGCGTGGAGTGAAGTGCTAGGTCGAGGGCTTGGAGAGACGAATCTGCTGCCAGCTGTTGAAGCTGGGCAGAGGACCTAGCTCCATCAGGGGTACCAGCCCCAAATCGATCATGAATACTTCAGGACCAGTCGAGAAACTGGAAGTCACGGGCCTTCAAGTATAATCAATTACCTTGTGGACCTTCCCGGGCCTCAAGGTGCTATATAGGGTCAGAGATATAGGGTCAGATGACAAAGGACTGTTGCTCACAGGACTCGCAGCTACCTGTCCGGCAGGGAATGGCAAGGCTATGTGTAAAGCTAATGCAAGTGTGAATGGGGAAAACAGGCATAGCAGAAACTGCTTAAGACTACAGAAACAAAATAGAGAACTTAGCTGATGCACTGGCCAAAGCATGTGAGCCCGATAAGCAGTTTCTGCTATGCATGTTTACCCCATTCACAATTGCATTAGCTTTACACATAGCCTTGCCATTGCATTCATTAGCCAGTATGCTAGTTCAGTTTCATTTAGTGTCACTGTGCAGCAGATCTCCTCATATATAATGTTTTTTTCTAGCTAGCACCTTTCACGTATAGACATTGACAGTCAATTCTAACTATTAGTATTGCTATTATTTTTGACTGAGCACCCTCCCCCGCCCCATTGCCATGTTAAAACCTCCATTTTATTGTAGCCCGGGTCCTAGACACACCTTTACAAACAGGTTTTAATTGCACCCTGTGGTATATAACACCCATTCACACAATTCACACTGCAAGCAGAGGCATTAGGTTAGGACCCGATAGAATGAGAACACCTTGACGTTGGGTAGCGGGCTCACATGCTTTGGCCAATGCACCAGCTAAGTTCTCTATTTTTTTTTCTCTGTAGTCTTAAGCAGTTTCTGCTATGCCTGTTTGCTCTATTCACACTTGCATTAGCTTTACACATAGCCTTGCCATTGCATTCATTAGCCAGTATGCTAGTTCAGTTTCATTTAGTGTCAGTGTGCAGCAGACCTCCTCATATGTAATGTTTACTTCTATCTAGCTCCTTTCACGTATAGGTGTCGCCAGTCAATTCTAACTATTAGTATATGCCTTTATGGCATCTTTTGTGGATATGCAATACATTTTTAAGATGGAAATAACCTTTTAAGGCCAATTTCCACACTTATATTACTGATTGCATGTCCTTGCTCAATAATGAAATAATCTGAACTCCAGTTCATGTCATAGGTATTTGTGCCCATAATACTGGACCCAACACTGGATTTTTATAATGGATAGTGTTAAAATCTCATGCACATAGCAGTACAGAGCCATACATGGCCCAATTTTTTGTTTTATGACACAAATTTAAGTTTGCATTGTTTGAATGAGGCCTTGTGTATGAAGAAGCCTAAGTAGAGTTATCTGCTAGAGTTTCCCATAAGCGACCAATCACAGTGCAGCTTTCATTTATTCAATGGAAAAAGGTGAAGCCGCCAGATGGTGAATATCAGTCCGGGGTCGGGGGGACTTAGATTTAAGGGACCACTCCAACAAACTCCTAAAGAGCAACGCTGGAGCGATGCTTTCAAATCTGCATTATCTATGCATGCAAAATTGACATGCTGCAGATAAAAAACAGGTAGGGTACCGTCACACCAGGTGACAGCGCCGGCGATTTTGCAGGCAATGCAGGGGCGTGGCCTATCATCAGCATCATCGGCGGCGAGTCGCCCCGTGTAAAGAGGCGATTTTGCGCCGAAAAATCGGCTGAGAGTGGTCGCCTGGTTTCAGAGCGCTGCTGTGAAACCAGGCGACCACTCTCAGGCGATGTGTAAACATCGCCTTGTGTAACATCGCGATTGGCGATGTTACAGGCGATGGGAGCCACAGGCTTCCATATTACAGGATCGCTGCTGGGGTGTCTAAACACTGCAACAGCGATGTCGCCTGAAACATCGCCTAAGTGTCGCCGGAGATATCGCCGCGTGTAAACACGCGATGCCGACGCTGGCGGGGTGCCAAAAACGTGTGCGCTCCCGTGCGTCGCCTGCGATATCTCCGGCGATGTCACCTGGTGTGACGGTACCCGTAATTTCCAGCCCTAAAATAAAAACTACCTGTGGATGGGATAATAAAAAATATCCTGATTCCCAAACACTTTGTTGGCACTATATTCTGTAAGGGATTTTCTATCTAAAAATTCAAAAAGAAAATCTGCATAAAATATGTTATGTCTGAACATACACTTAAAGGGAACCAACCACCAGGATTTACCCACCTGTAAATCAGTGCAGCGTGACATCACTATTTGGGTTTTTCTTTATTCCTCCCCTGTGGACATGGCAGTTGGCTGTACGCCAAACCCCTCACTCTCATCCAGACTCATACAAGGATGAGGCGGAGGGGGTTGGCTTACAGCAGACTGCCATGCCCACAGGGGAGGAATAAGGAAAAAACAAGTATTGATGTCATGCTGCACACATCAATCACCTGCTGCACTGATTTACTGGTCGTTGGTTCCCTTTAAAATGTTTTGTGAAAACTTCAGGCCACAAGTAATATTTGCCATAGGGCAATGAACCTTCAAAGGTTAGCATTAAAATGTAACTATTATTGAAATCATCTAATGTATAAATCTGAGTGTATGTGTATCATAGCCCCACCCACTCCACATAGCCATGCCCATTCCACACAGCCGTGAACACTCCACAAAGCTGAGTATTTGTGTGTATGCATCAAGCAACGCCCACTCCACATAGCCACACCCACTCCTCATAGCCCCGTCCACTCCACATATCCCTGCCTCCTCCACATAGCCCCACCCCCGGGATTATGTGGAGTAGTGGAGCTTTGAAGGGGCGAGGCTTTCAGTGGGGCTATGTGTATGGGGTGGATCTAAGAAGGGGTGGGGCTACTTTGATACACACATAAATACATTACCATATATGGGCGATATTTCCATATATGGGCGATATTACCATATATGAAGACTACGAGCATATATGGCCAATACATCGGGGCAATGCCAGGCTCTACAGATAGTAGTAATATAATAGTGACTTGAAAAAATATTAAAAAACACATTCACAATAGTACTTTCCTCACATATGAATCAGTGTTCTGAATACAGGAGCAAATAATTGAGTAAGTTAATTAGTATGAATGCTATCATCAGAACTTAGATTTGCTATTTAGGTCCAAACATCCTTCACTGTTCAGCACTATGTTACATAAAAATAATTATGAACCCCGCCAACATGTTTCGCCACACTGGCATCATCAGGGGACTGAGGCTCAAATGTATTCATTGAAAGCCAACCCTTGATCACCTCTGTGAGATCCTAGTTTGAAGGACCTATGAGAGCGCTTCTACCAGCAAACCAATCACATTACGGATATTCCATATGAAACAAACCAGTAAAAGGTGAATAGAAGAAATAGATCCGCCGTTAAGCTACAGCGATAGGACTAAAGAAGGACCTACGTGTCAACATCTCAATGAGATCATTGGGCCATAGTCACAAGCCAACTGGCTCTCTTCACCGTCCACCATTTCAGACATCATGAGAAACTTCAGGTCACCACAATCTTTTTAAAATCTAATACAGAAGCAAAATAAGCATATACCCTGCTGTAAGTAAATAAGACATCAGGTTGCTGGTCTTTCTCTTCACCTTATTTCTTATATTCTTCTGAGCCATCAGGTTGCTGGTCTTCCTCTTCTCCTTGTTCCTTCTATTCTTCTGAGCCATCGGGTTGCTGGTCTTCCTCTTCACCTTGTTACTTCTACTGAGCCATCAGGTTGCTGGTCTTCCTCTTCGCCTTGTTACTTTTATTCTTCCGAGCCATCAGGTTGCTGGTCTTCCTCTTCACCTTGTTCCTTCTATTCTTCTGAGCCATCAGGTTGCTGGTCTTCCTCTTCGCCTTGTTACTTTTATTCTTCCGAGCCATCAGGTTGCTGGTCTTCCTCTTTACCTTGTTCCTTCTATTCTTCTGAGCCATCAGGTTGCTGGTCTTCCTCTTCACCTTGTGCCTTCTGTTCTTCTGAGCCATCAGGTTGCTGGTCTCCTCTTCGTTTTGTTCCTTCTATCCTTCTGAGCCATCGGGTTGCTGGTCTTCCTCTTCTCCTTGTTCCTTCTATTCTTCTGAGCCATCAGGTTGCTGGTCTTCCTCTTCTCCTTGTTCCTTCTATTCTTCTGAGCCATCGGGTTGCTGGTCTTCCTCTTCTCCTTGTTCCTTCTATTCTTCTGAGCCATCAGGTTGCTGGTCTTCCTCTTCTCCTTGTTCCTTCTATTCTTCTGAGCCATCGGGTTGCTGATCTTCCTCTTCACCTTGTTCCTTCTATTCTTCTGAGCCATCGGGTTGCTGGTCTTCCTCTTCACCTTGTTCCTTCTATTCTTCTGAGCCATCAGGTTGCTGGTCTTCCTCTTCACCTTGTTCCTTCTATTCTTCTGAGCCATCAGGTTGCTGGTCTTCCTCTTCTCCTTGTTCCTTCTATTCTTCTGAGCCATCAGGTTGCTGGTCTTCCTCTTCTCCTTGTTCCTTCTATCCTTCTGAGCCATCAGGTTGCTGGTCTTCCTCTTCTCCTTGTTCCTTCTATCCTTCTGAGCCATCAGGTTGCTGGTCTTCCTCTTCTCCTTGTTCCTTCTATTCTTCTGAGCCATCAGGTTGCTGGTCTTCCTCTTCTCCTCGTTCCTTTTATTCTTCCAACCATGATGTCCTTTTTCAGTAATTACTCTCTTTGTACGATGTGTAGAGAAGTTGTATCTTGGTGATCCTTACTTCGAGTAACGTTATTAAGTCCCCTGTCTTATATATCTACTATTACTTTGTACTTACTGCAGGATATTTGCTCATTTTGCTTCCATCTCAGGTTTTGTCCACAGTGTGAACATGCACCTACATGTTGCTTGAATAGCTCCTCATTCTCCCGGTCATTTCTTTTGTTTCACCGCACTCTTTCCATCCGTAGAAGAACGCAACCAGTTACAGGATTAACCCTGCCTAGTCCAATACAGAGATTGCACTGCGCTCGGGAATCATTAAGTTAGGGGCAGCTCAATGTAGGAATCTCACTTCTCCCGGTAGAGAAGAGTCTGATTTATTTAGATATCTCTAGGCTCTTTTAGGCAGAGTGCGCGTCTAGTATCAAAGCTTTCTTGTACAAACACTTCTCTCTCTGGATCCTTCCGTCTTCCCTGGTAGCGATATCAGACATCTGGCCTGTGCTCTGCTCCCGCGCTTCCTATCGGGGCATGGCGTCTCCGCACAATACGCCTGCCAGGCTGATCCCAATCCGGCTGAGGAGACACATTCTGGTTCCGCCCGTACGACGCTTTCATACAATCCCCCCCATCCTCTTCTCCTCTACAGAAAACTCCATTCCTAGGACCTCAACGCCCATTAGAATATCTGGAGGAGAACGTTGACGTTGGGAATGATCAGGGTGATGGGATGATATATAAAGCCCATATATAAGAATTTATATTGTATCTCCAGATGGGCGGTAGTAGAATTCACATTAAAACGTCCTTGCGTCAAGGTTGTTCAGTTCTTCCGCTTGTTATGTGGAATCACAGATGTATGGGAGATGATGACAGCGTGAAATTTCTTTTATCGAGAAAGACAATGGGACTTGAGCGCTTCGAAGGACAGTAGACGAGATAGACATTGGTTATATGTTTCCAGCCTATAGTGGTCTGTGCAGAGAGCAACCTCCAGACAGTTGTGTATAAAACACATAATACAGAACAGGGAATATGTATCTAATCTTATCAATGTGAATGTTAATTAATCTTCACATGTAGGAAACCTATTGACACTTGTCAAAACCAAATGACGCCATGCTTGACATGTAAGGTATTCAGATTGGCAGGGCTAATAATATGAATCATCTAACGCTCCCTATATATAGACGTGTTCACCTTTACCCGACTGCAAATTTCAGTAAGAACGCCACAATACAAATTCAGAATATTACCATAGTATGGCAGGAAAACCCTCAATAGGCTCCAAGTCATATCACAATCACAAGAGACACATAAAGCATAAACATCTCCAGACAAAGTATCTCAAATTCTCAAAGATGGCCAAATCACTGAGCCAAATGGAAAGATCAGGAAGGAGACGTGGAGTTTGAGGCTTCTGATTCATTAAAAATGGTGTCACGCGATCATTTGCGCTGATTATCTGCAGTCTGTGTTGGATTCTGCTGTGTTTTAATGTTTGTGGATTTCTTCTGGAACGTAATGAGTTAATGTCAGTTCTGCTGTGTGCTGTGCTCAGGTGCTGGATGAAGTGAAGGCTGAGTGTGAGTCATCTGGAATCGCCTCCCCTGGCCTTTAAATAGCTTCTCCCTCCACCAGTTGGTGTCGCTGTTAGAGTTTTTCCCTTTGCATGTGACCAAGCTTCTGTTAGGACATCGGTGCTTTTGCTGCAGTCTGTGGAAGTTTTCCTTTGCTGGAGTGGCTGCTGAACCCAGTCCTTGGCGGGAGATAAGAGGGAGTAGCATAGGGCTGGTTGAGAAGTTGAGGATGAGGGTGGTGGCCTGAACCTCCTCACTATCAGAGGTAACTTCAGGATCAGGGCTAGTCAGGGACCCGAAGTCAAGGGCCAGACTATTTTCTCTGGTGCCTCTGCCCTTTTACCATCATCTTGCCGCTCATTCCCTCATCTACTGCCACCTCCCTGACAAAGGGTCTGTGTGCACCTCACTGCCTGATGTAGTAAGATTTATTACAAAAATATATACAGCAGTTTTCTGAAAAGCTAAAATATGCAAACATTGAAAAAGGGAATTTTGGTACTGCACGACTACTATTGGTACTATATTTAAAAAATGAGACACTTAGCTTATATATTGGCGAATCTATGCGAGCCAGCGACAAGGCGTATCTCTTTTAACCCTGATAGAGGTATAATAGATAGGGACTGACAAAGAGATACGCCTTTTTGTTAGCTGTTGGGCTCATGTAGATACGTAAGCTAAGCTATCTCATTTTCAAAAACTAGTTATGTATTGGCCTATCATTGTGAGCCCAACAGCCAACAATAAGGCGTATCTCTTCGTCATTACCCTATCTAATATACATTTATCCGGGTTAAATAGATACGCCTTGTTGTTGGCTGTTGGGCTCACAAGGATAGGCCAATACATAACTATCTTTTGAAAATGAGATACTTAGCTTATGTATTGGCCATCCATGTGAGCCCAACAGCCAACAATAAGGCATGCATTCCAAAGTGCTCCAGAAAGAGGAAGCAGGGGGTTGGGGTCAGTGACCCTGGTTTGACGCTTGAGGAAGATAGGGGTAAGTATTAGTGGGACTTATGAGATGTGGGGCACGTTGGGGCATATGTCACCAGCAGTGAGAAGAAGCAGAGAAAGGGAAAGCAGGTGAATGAAGGAGAGTGACCGGCTTGTATTATATTTTAGTAGTAGAGGTCTAAGGTTAAGAAGCAGGTCTGCAGATGAAGTGAGGTTGGAGTAAGAGAGAGGGAGAGATGGTTGGTTATTTGGTTTGAGGGTGCTGGGGTTTGGGGATAGCGAAGGAGAGTGAGGATTAGTGGAGCAATAACTGTGAGAGCAAATGTGCAAATGTGAGCATGTTAAAAGAGCAGGGCGAGAAAAGAAAGGCATAATTAGAAGACAGTGATTACTCTTACCTTTTGACCAATTTCTGGAATATTTCTGGTATATTTCTGATGTTACACTTCAAAGATGTCACACTTCAAACGATGTCACATCAGACCAAGGTCATATCTGTCCTGCTCCATTCAACTTATAACATTCAAATGCCCAGGAAATGATTTCAGGTGAGAGAGAGAGGGGAGGTGGAGGGAGCAGGAGGACAGCTCACAGCAGGGAGTAATTAACAAATGGTAGTTAATATAAAATTTGGACTCCTTAGATCCTGTCTGCACTAATGGTGGGTTTACACGTCCCGATATCGGACCGATATCGTAACCAACGACGCGGGAGCGCGCTTTTTGTGCGCGCTTTTCCCTGCATCGCATCGGAGCTTTACTCAGCACGATATCGGGATGCAACGTCCGTACGATGTGTACGCCCCCCGACGCAGGAACGACCAGTTAACATTGGAGTAAATGGGTGACGTTGCCCTACACATCGGAGTTGGGCTGTCACACAGGACGATCCTGCTCCAACCGGCATCTGATATCGGGCGGTCGAATAGCACGCTCATTCGACCCCGCGATATCGTTTTGCCATCGTTCCTGCATCGCGTTGTACGTTTAAACAGTACAACGCAGGTACGATATCGGGTCCAACTCACGAACCACGTGACTTTTGGTCGGAGTTGGGTCGCCGATATCGCGACGTGTAAACCCACCATCAGTCTTATTTTAGAAGTCCCTACCCATCTGACAAGTTACACCTGGTATATCAGATCATTAATCAATTTGAATAGAGAATGTAAGCTCTTCGGCCAAGTCTTTCCTCCAGCAGTTCCCTACTGCTTACATCCATGTAAGTGGCACAATGCTGTTTACTGCCATATGCAGTTTATGCCTATGAATATATTCGGTTTATGTTCCTCAAAGGGACTGGCATACATTGTGACAGATTTTTGATGTGTCCCTTACGTACAACATCTCAGCAGCTTACACCGGCTTGTTCTTTGTAAGGTCATAATGAGCCTTGGGCCAATGACTGAATTATCGTGTTTAGCGCTCTTTCAGTCATTGTAATTTCATCTGGCTGGATCAAACTTTTGCCAGAAATATCCAAGCTGGCTAAAACGTGATAGGTAACGAAGGTGAGGATTTTGGGGGTCACCTCCATAAAATAAAAGTCAACCCCCTCTCCACTGCTTAATACACTTGGATGTCATATGACCCAGGAACTCAGTTCACTAGTCCGGTGACCTACTGGATCAACTTTTGTCAATCTATTTTACATAAAGACCTCATGATAAGGTGATCGCAGGATGTCCTACTGATAAAAGCCCCCAACAATCATCTGTCGTAGAGTCCAGCAGGAAATGTCCTCTCCTCTAAGATGACAGCACAAGAAAACCTAAAAGGGTTCACCCACTTTATAAATTCCCAAATTGTTAGTAGGGTGCGGAGACCTCTGACGAGTCTAGAAACAGAAGGTCACAACGCCTTATTGATCGCAGGTCTGGTAACTGGTATTTGAGTGTATCTACTTTCTTTTAGTGCTATAGGAGTTAAGGACTTTTTTCTATCTGGCTGTTACTTTGTAGCCTTAATCTCAGATGCACTTTTTTACGACCACTCCCCTCAGCTATAAATAGTCACGTGATCTGATGCCACCTATAGAATCCCTCTCTAAACTGACCACTTTGGATGTAGCCTGTCTCTAGATGTTTTGCTAAAGTTTTTGACACGAAGGTTCAGATACGACTTTAATGAAGGCAATCTAGCAATTTTATTATAAAGGTTAATATAAAATACAAAATTAAAGGAACTGTATGATATAGAGTACACTTTTGTATATTCAACAGTTTTTGCACATCATTATCAGTTGGAGAAGTCCCAACACTGAACCTCGGCGTCCCCCGGGCACAGTCCACAAAATGCCTCTGTCATTGTCATGTTTCCATGATCTTATATGGCCAATTATACAATATTACACAAGTTAATATGTTATTAATCTGGTTCACCTTTAATCTCAGGGTGGCCAGCTTTAGGATTAGATGAATCAGATCTGTGAATGAATATCAGATAATGGCGCATAATTCAAACAGTCTCAAGGATCACATAAGGCAACACCAGATATTTGGGTTTAATAAGTCATAAGGTATTGTGTCAATGACCACATTAGTCTGTCTGTATTAATTGTGCAGCTCTGGAGTTTAGCTTCATTGGAGAAGTTGGAGGGCTTATTGTTTGTGTCTATTGCCCTCTGTCTCCCATACCTTGCGCTGTATTATTTGCAGTGGTGAGATTAGTGTACTCACTGCCTTCGGGCAAGTGAAGGCTAAGGAACGTGATGGTGACAGTGGGAAGGACCCATATAGGGACGTTAGGGAGTGCAGAACACAAAATCAGGTAAGTACCAGAATGTGATTCCTCTCCCTATCACCAGTGCCTTCCTTCAATACCTTCCACCATTGTTACCACTATGTTCTGTAGAACACTGGGTGTCCATATGCCTTGCGTGACATAGGTTCCTCTAGCCATAAGTAGACCACAAAGTATCCCAATTGTGGAACCCCCAGTTTTCCACTGTAACTTGGCTATGTTTGCTTTTTCTGCAGCACCCCACAGGCGAAAATGAGCATTACACAATGCACATGAGCGGCCTATGTAACGCAGGACCGGACAGTTCCTCCAGAGCCAGAGACTGTCTTGATAATGTCTTTCTACAATGTCGAAAATCTGCAGATGCAAATCTACATACAATTCTGAGTATTTTAGAGTGATTTCCCAGTGGAAGAGCAAAAAAACCCTATTCTCTGGAGCTGTGCGGGCTCGGTGGTCTGGTCCCCTGCCGGCGTCAGTATCTTCCAGTCTTCTGTGATGATGTCTTGTCTCATGTGACAGCTGCAGCCTCTGCTCCCTGCAGCGACCCCATGGGATGACATGTCTTCACGGGAGGCCGGGATATACAGTGACCGGCGGGGTATGAGTCAAGAGAACCATTCTACCGCCTCAGGAGGAAAATATGGTAATTTCATTTTTTTTGTAACCTCCAATGAAAAGGTCAATTTTAGGATTTGCAGATTTTGCAGATAGGAAAATGCACAACAAATGGGGCTTGTTGGGTTTATCTTCCCCATTGACTTCAATGGGGAAACATTTGTAACAAGTTGCGACTGATTTGCAACGTGCATTGACATGATGCAGATTTAATCAGCACGACAGCTCTATCATTGCTGCAGAGTTTCTCCATCACATCAGGATCAGAGTCTCCTCCACTTTGCCGTCATTGAAAGTTGCAGCAGATATTCAGTCCAAATAACGAATGGAAACTCCACAGACTATAGATCGTTCCCCTGAATGAAGAATGACCGGACGTTTGTGACTCTTTTATGAGCCTTTTTCTAAATTTCTCTTTGTGATTTATGACGACGTCAAAGCTCAGATCAACTTGGATGTGGTCAGAAATCAGCAAAGAGGATCTCAAAAAAAGTCACATCTGATCAGGAGAAGCCTGACGGACTGATCATCGAGAATCCTGCAGCCGTAATGTGAGTGAGAACAGCCAGCCTGGACATGTCAAACACTGCAAACATTTAATGAACTATTTTATTTTACATTTAAAGAGATTTTCCCACAAACAAAGTTCAGTTTAATCAATAGATCTTGGAATAATAATAATTTTCACAATTGGATGTGATTAATAATAATGTTCCTGTGCTGAATAATCTTAATATGTGTCCCTGCTATGTACTGTGTAATGGATGTGTCTGACTGTACAGGGACATGATTGATCATACCACATATCCTGTGCTGAGATAATCTTATATATGTGTCCCTGCTATGTGCTGTTTAATGGATGTGTCTGACCGTACAGGGACATGGTCTGATCATACCACATCTCCTGTGGCTGAGATAATCTTATATAGGTCCCTGCTATGTACTGTGTAATGGATGTGTCTGACCATACAGGGACATGGTGTGATCATACCACATCTCCTGTGCTGAGATAATTTTATATATGTGTCCTGCTATGTACTGTGTAATGGATGTGTCTGATCATACAGAGGACATGGTCTGATCATACCACATCTCCTGTGCTGAGATAATCTTATATATGTGTCCCTGCTATGTACTGTGTAATGGATGTGTCTGACCGTACAGGGACATGGTGTGATATACCACATCTCCTGTGCTCAGATAATCTTAAAGGGAACCTGTCACCCCAAATAACCTTTCTAAGGGCCCTTTCACATCAGCGGTATTTTCAAATTGCAGGCAGATGCGGTGAAAAAAACGCATCTGCTGCGATTACCACATACCGGCTGCACTTGCGGCACGGTCGGGCGGTTGCGGCAAGCCCCATACAATACATAGGCGGGCTTGCGGCAGGTGCGGCAAGTGCGGTTTTGGCACTTGCCGCAGGTGCGGCCGCGAAAAACCGCGGCTGACCGCGATTTTTTTCGCGGCCGCACCTGCCGCAAGTGCCAAAACGACTCCGCACCTGCCGCAAGCCCGCCTATACATTGTATGGGGCTTGCCGCAACCGCGCCGCAACCTGCCGCAATGCAGCCGGTATGCGGTAATCGCGGCAGATGCGGTTTTTTCACTGCATCTGCCGCGATTTGAAAAAAACGCTGATGTGAAAGGGGCCTAACCTATTAATACCTGTCCGTGCAGCCTTACAATACATTCTAACACATCCCTGTCTCACCTTTTTTACTAATCTACAAGTACAATAATGTAGTTAGGAAACTTACAAAATTCTTGTTACAGGGGCGTTCCTCCAAGGACATTTTGACCGGTAGGCGGGTCTCCTGTGCTGCGCTACCCCTGCCTGCCGCTGTAATACGCCCTAATTGGCGTCATTATACAAATACAGAGCACAGGCACGATTTCAATATCGCACCCACAACGTCACCGCCGCGAGGTGGTCATGTGACGCCGGGATAGCTGCGTCACTTCCGGTCGCAGGTCTCACAGGCAGACTTCAGCATGAAATGTGCGTCGAAAGTCTGCCTGTAAGCCAAGCGACCGGAAGTGACGCAGCTATCCAGGCGTCACATGACCGCTTCGCGGCGGTGACGTTGTGGGTGCGATATTGAAATACACTAGTAGATGTGGGAAATTTGTCAAAGGGCGCGCGTCATTACCGGATCAGTCACCTGATCAGATACACCCTAAGTGACGCCATTGAAACATAATCTGAAATGAGATTTTATATATTCAAAAGGGAAAGAAAACAGAAAAAAAAAATCTATTTTCTTACATTTCTATTCTCTTTCCCTTTTCTCTTCATTACTTTTAAGCTCCATTATACACATACAACTACACATTGTTTTCCTTTGTATTTATTAATGTGATTTAAGAACTTCTTCTAACATCATCACTTAAGGTCTATTCACACACAGTGTTACATCTCCACCAGGGTCTGCCCCATCGACATGTGCTTCTGTCATTAGGCACCGCCATATTCACTCTGTGGGTGGTGCTGGTGATAGAGAAGACAGCGGAGCCGGAAACCCTGGAGAGTGCAGGTTCCGCTCATCCACTAAGGTTAGAGTATATGGGACCGGCTGTACTTCAGTCTGACTGGATGTGTGTGTGTGCTGTCCAGCTGAAGTCATTAACTCCTAAGCTTCAGCCTATTGGAAAGCACCACACCCTACTAATACCTTCAGCTTTCAGCTGGAAGCTGCCAGATATAGCTTTGGGCTCCCCTGCCTAGTCTCCTGTCTTGTATTATTGTTTTCCTGTACTGCCTACCCTTGTCTGTTTTTTGGAAGCTTCTTCTGTCTCACGATTTTGTACCTTGCTGCCTTCTCAGTTTTGACCCGACTGCTCTCCAGATCCTGATTTTGTCCTTTTTCTGACCTCCTAGCTTTGACCCTGCTTGGTGACTTTCCTCTCTCCATAGGCAGCAATCTCCTGGACCCTGTTGTAAATCCAGATCCCTGTATAGGGGTTAAAGAGTGTCAAGGTTTCTGCCAAATGGAGCAGCTTATGCCTAGTCTATCCGAGATAGCCCTTCTGTACCTGTTGCCTTAGATAGACGCCACACACAGGTTCTGATCCGACAACTGCCCGCGCCCTTTTGCAAAGTTTGCTCCAAAACTTGTCAATGTAAATCACCGTCCTGCCAGTTCCATTGACTGGTTTCTTCACGGCGGCACTTTTTTTTTAACCCTTTGCACTCTACATTAGTCGTAGATGTGATATGGGTAAATTCGCATATGGCCGATCCGTTGCAGAGTGTCTTGTGGCTCCCACTTATCTGAACGGCTCCTGCAGATATTCATGCTCAAGAACCTTGAAGCTAGACCTGTCCGTGGTTTTCCCGCTTTGATGAGACAAAATGTCGAGGTGCCATAACAGATTATTGTTTTTGTAGAAAAGGTAGTGGAAACAAAGACTGGCTTCTCAGTGGATGTAGTTACAATGGAATGACAAGACACCTGGGAATTGCTGCCGACGCTTGCATATATATCAAGGTCATCCCTGGATCATCATTCTTTTGCAGCTACATCTCCCTCCCCGACTTTCCCGCCTGCCTCGGTCTCCGAGCTGACACCTCTAGGAGAGAGCTCACATAGAATATGGAGATCAGCGTGAAAACAGGAGCAGATGTTGCTCCCAGCCTGGTAACTACGGGGATGAGAGAGTCACATTAAGTCACGCTGATAGGAAATACAAAATCTGGAATTGCTGCATCCACGAGTTCAGCTGGCAGCCAAGCCCAGGCCCAGCCAAGTCTGAATACATCAATCCTTCTTCCGAGCGCTGTCAACGAGCGGTGTACAAACCGCACTGCCGGCCTGGATGATGAAATAGCTCTTAATGTTATATGTGACACAAAAAAGCAATTATGAGAAGTGCTTATTACAGACACTGGACACAACGTCGACAGGAGATCACATGATCATCGCGGAGAACCGGGGAGCAGTCAGCACACGTGGCGGGTTTACACATGAAGATATAGGAAAGCATACAGCTGCACTCTGGACACAAGAAAAAGGGAAACATGGTCTAGCCAAACTGCTGTAAATATACTAGATAAGGCAAATACATGAAGCTAATGTAGAATGTAACAGAGGAAATGAGACTGCAAAACTGCTGTGAATATACCAGATAAGGCAAATACATGAAGCTAATGTAGAATGTAACAGAGGAAATGAGACAGCAAAACTGCTGTGAATATATCAGATAAGGCAAATACATGAAGCTAATGTAGAATGTAACAGAGGAAATAAGACATAGCAAAACTGCTGTGAATATATCAGATAAGGCAAATACATGAAGCTAATGTAGAATGTAACAGAGGAAATGAGACAGCAAAACTGCTGTGAATATACCAGATAAGGCAAATACATGAAGCTAATGTAGAATGTAACAGAGGAAATGAGACTGCAAAACTGCTGTGAATATACCAGATAAGGCAAATACATGAAACTAATGTAGAATATAACAGAGGAAATGAGACTGCAAAACTGCTGTGAATATACCAGATAAGGCAAATACATGAAGCTAATGTAGAATGTAACAGAGGAAATGAGACAGCAAAACTGCTGTGAATATACCAGATAAGGCAAATACATAAAACTAATGTAGAATATAACAGAGGAACTGAGACAGCAAAACTGCTGTGAATATACCAGATAAGGCAAATGCATGAAACTAATGTAGAATATAACAGAGGAACTGAGACAGCAAAACTGCTGTGAATATACCAGATAAGGCAAATACATGAAGCTAATGTAGAATATAACAGAGGAAATGAGACATAGCAAAACTGCTGTGAATATACCAGATAAGGCAAATACATGAAACTAATGTAGAATGTAACAGAGGAAATGAGACATAGCAAAACTGCTGTGAATATACCAGATAAGGCAAATACATGAAACTAATGGAGAATGTAGCAGAGGAAATGAGACATAGCAAAACTGCTGTGAATATACCAGATAAGGCAAATACATGAAGCTAATGTAGAACGTAACAGAGGAAATAAGATATAGCAAAACTGCTTAGGAATATCTGAAAATGGAGAAACTTAGCTGATGTATTGGCCAATCCATGTAAGCTAGATAACCAACAACAAGGGGTTTTCCTGTATCGGGTACCTAACCTAAAATGCCTGTGCGATCAAAATCTGCATGTGTGGGCAGTTAGGAACTTGGCTAAACTAAGATGATGGACACATCATGGCTATGAGGCGGGGTTGGGGAGAAGGTGCTCGGTCAGAAAAAAATATACCAACAATATATGAAAAAACTGACTGGCGACACCAGCAAATGTGAACAGGTGCTAGCTGAAAAAACATCCATAAGAACTGTGGGATACTAGAAAAAGGGAACACATGGTCTAGCAAAACTGGTGTGAAAATACTAGATAAGGCAAATACATGAAGCTAATGTAGAATGTAACAGAGGAAATGAGACAGCAAAACTACTGTGAATATACCAGATAAGGCAAATACATGAAGATAATGTAGAATGTAACAGAGGAAATGAGACTGCAAAACTGCTGTGAATATACCAGATAAGGCAAATACATGAAAGCTAATGTAGAATGTAACAGAGGAAATGAGACATAGCAAAACTGCTGTGAATATACCAGATAAGGCAAATACATGAAGATAATGTAGAATGTAACAGAGGAAATGAGACTGCAAAACTGCTGTGAATATACCAGATAAGGCAAATACATGAAGCTAATGTAGAATGTAACAGAGGAAGTAAAGCAAAGCAAAACTTCTTAGGGAATATCTGAAAATGGGAGAAACTTAGCTGGTGTATGGACCAATCTATATGAGCCCGATAACCAATGACAAGGTGTTCTGTATCGAATACCTAACCTAAATTACCTCTATGTGCAGTCACATCTCTGCACACATCTTTCTCTACCGCATATCTCAGATCTATTGCACATAGAGCTAAGTTTCTTTATTTTTACATATTCTTAAGCAGTTTTGCAATGCCTTATTTTCTCTGTTACATTCTACATTAGCTTCATGTATTTGCCTTATCTGGTATATTCACAGCAGTTTTGCTATGTCTCATTTCCTCTGTTACATTCTGCATTAGCTTCATGTATTTGCCTTATCTGGTATATTCACAGCAGTTTTGCAGTCTCATTTCCTCTGTTACATTCTACATTAGCTTCATGTATTTGCCTTATCTGATATATTCACAGCAGTTTTGCTATGTCTCATTTCCTCTGTTACATTCTACATTAGCTTCATGTATTTGCCTTATCTAGTATATTCACAGCAGTTTTGCAGTCTCATTTCCTCTGTTACATTCTACATTAGCTTCATGTATTTGCCTTATCTAGTATTTTCACAGCAGTTTTACTGGACCATGTTTCCCTTTTTCTTGTGTTTCAGAGTGCAGCTGTTTGCTTCCTTATAGATGTGTTTTTTCAGCTGGCACCTGTTCACATTGCTAGAGTCACCGTCAGTTTTCTCATATATTACACATAAACAAAGTGCACAATCTGGTTTGGTGCCAATTCTCATGACTGCATTTATTGTTCGTGTTAGGTCTCTACAGTCTTTTGGCTAAATAAGACCAGAACCCATTGAAGCGAAGCGCGTTAGTCTCTATCATCAGAAAGGGTTTCCTGCTTTACATCAAAGGCAAACACTCCAGTCTTTGGCAAGAAGGGTCTGGGCTTTCAGGCTATATTCGGCATGGATCATTGCTGACCACCATAGTGAACTCTGCAGCTTGAGTATTGGTCAGTGGCCACAATAATGTTCATTTCATTCTCCTTCATTTCGTTTATTGTTTTCTGGTTCCATTACATTTAGTTATGACCTTATGTCTTTTTTACCATAAGAACCCTGTGTCCCTGCTATGTACTGTGTAATGGATGTGTCTGACCGTACAGGGACATGGTCTGATCATACCACATCTCCTGTGCTGAGATAATCTTATATATGTGTCCCTGCTATGTACTGTGTAATGGATGTGTCTGACTGTACAGGGACATGATCTGATCATACCACATCTTCTGTGCTGAGATAATCTTATACATGTGTCCCTGCTATGTACTGTGTAATGGATGTGTCTGACTGTACAGGGACATGGTCTGATCATACCACATCTCCTGTGCTGAAATAATCTTATATATGTGTCCCTGCTATGTACTGTGTAATGGATGTGTCTGACTGTACAGGGACATGGTCTGATCATACCACATATCCTGTGCTAAGATAATGTTATATATGTGTCCCTGCTATGCTATGTACTGTGTAATGGATGTGTCTGAACGTACAGGGACATGGTCTGATTATACCACATCTCCTGTACTGAGATAATCTTATATATGTGTCCCTACTGTGTACTGTGTAACGGATGTGTCTGACCGTACAGGGACATGGGCTGATCAGAGGGATCAGTTACAGCTTAAGGTCTATAGAGAGAAAAGGGAGAAAAGGAGGACATGAGCTGTCACCTCACTGATGGATCCTGTATTATCTACTATATATAGAGATGTTATCAGTCATGGTACAGGAGGAGGAGATGAGCTGTGATATCACCTATTGTGAATGGTGGATCCTATGTTATCTACTGTATATAGAGGTGTTATCAGTCATTGTACAGGAGGAGGAGGTGAGCTGTGATATCACCTATTGTGAATGGTGGATCCTGTGTTATCTACTGTATATAGAGGTGTTATCAGTCATTATACAGGAGGAGGTGAGCTGTGATATCACCTATTGTGAATGGTGGATCCTGTGTTATCTACTGTATATAGAGATGTTATCAGTCATTGTACAGGAGGAGGAGGTGAGCTGTGATATCACCTATTGTGAATGGTGGATCCTGTGTGATCTACTGTATATAGAGGTGTTATCAGTCATTGTACAGGAGGAGGTGAGCTGTGATATCACCTATTGTGAATGGTGGATCCTGTGTTATCTACTGTATATAAAGGTGTTATTAGTCATTGTACAGGAGGAGGTGAGCTGTGACATCACCTATTGTGAATGGTGGATCCTGTGTAATCTACTGTATATAGAGGTGTTATCAGTTATTGTACAGGAGGAGGTGAGCTGTGACATCACCTATTGTGAATGATGGATCCTGTGTTATCTACTGTATATAGAGGTGTTATCAGTCATTGTACAGGAGGATGTGAGCTGTGACATCACCTATTGTGAATGGTGGATCCTGTGTAATCTACTGTATATAGAGGTGTTATCAGTCATTGTACAGGAGGAGGTGAGCTGTGATATCATCTATTGTGAATGGTGTATCCTGTGTTATCTACTGTATATAGAGGTGTTATCAGTCATTGTACAGGAGGAGGAGGTGAGCTGTGATATCACCTATTGTGAATGGTGGATCCTGTGTTATCTACTGTACATAGAGGTGTTATCAGTCATTGTACAGGGGGAGGTGAGCTGTGATATCACCTATTGTGAATGGTGGATCCTGTGTTATCTACTGTATATAGAGGTGTTATCAGTCATTGTACAGGAGGAGGAGGTGAGCTGTGATATCATCTATTGTGAATGGTGGATCCTGTGTTATCTACTGTATATAGAGGTGTTATCAGTCATTGTACAGGAGGAGGAGGTGAGCTGTGATATCATCTATTGTGAATGGTGGATCCTGTATTATCTACTGTATATAGAGGTGTTATCAGTCATTGTACAGGAGGAGGAGGTGAGCTGTGATATCATCTATTATGAATGGTGGATCCTGTGTTATCTACTGTATATAGAGGTGTTATCAGTCATTGTACAGGAGGAGGAGGTGAGCTGTGATATCACCTATTGTGAATGTTGGATCCTGTGTTATCTACTGTATATAGAGGTGTTATCAGTCATTGTACAGGAGGAGGAGGTGAGCTGTGATATCATCTATTGTGAATGGTGGATCCTGTGTTATCTACTGTATATAGAAGTGTTATCAGTCATTGTACAGGGGGAGGTGAGCTGTGATATCATCTATTATGAATGGTGGATCCTGTGTTATCTACTGTATATAGAGGTGTTATCAGTCATTGTACAGGAGGAGGTGAGCTGTGATATTATCTATTATGAATGGTGGATCCTGTGTTATCTACTGTATATAGAGGTGTTATCAGTCATTGTACAGGAGGAGGTGAGCTGTGATATTATCTATTATGAATGGTGGATCCTGTGTTATCTACTGTATATAGAGGTGTTATCAGTCATTGTACAGGAGGAGGTGAGCTGTGATATCACCTATTGTGAATGGTATACATAAGGAGCCTTCAGAGCAGTCGATGGTCCAGTGTTTGTGTTTATGGAAGAGGGTAAGTTAGGTCAAAATGTTGTATTGACCACATAATGGCAATATATTTCACAAGCCGATGAGCTGCAGCATTTCCCTACCTAGGACAATTCATCTTAATAATCCCGGTTCATAAATTTAATGTCAGACCAATAAAATCAGACACTTACTTTGGCCATAATAAATGTTCAAAACATCACAGTAAATTTCTATTAATCTGGGAGACATATTGGTATAACGGCAATTTCATCCAGTAAATAATGAAATGTACATGCCTATTTTATGGATCTGGACATATAATAGGTTGTATAAAGCAATGATAAGTCTGCCATAGAGGTGTATAATGGTGCCGTTACACGGGGAAACATCTCCGGCAACATCGCCGGCAACTCAGGGGCGTGGTAAAGTTGCAGCAACATCGCCAGTGCATTGCCCCGTGTAACAGGTGATATCAACAGCGATAGTTGCTTGAGCAACATAGCCTGGTTTCAGAATCGCCCAGTGTGACGCCACAACTGCGATGCTTGAAAGCAACTTCTCCCATTGAGTCCAATGTTAACAAACGCTGCCAGGGTTGAATTGAACTCTGACAGTGATAGTTAGTTGCTTTCAACATCGCTGCTGCGTTGCCGGCAATGTCTCCCGGAGTAACAGCAGCACAGCGATCTTGGCTAGCGGCCAAAAACGTGCGCACTCCCATGAGGCCGGCTTCACGCCACGGTTTAATCCGATCCAGGGCTGTCAGGGATGACCCTGACAGCCCCGTATCGGATCAGCACGCAGAACTGGAGGGCTAAAATGCCTTCCGGTCCGGTGTGCTGCCGGACGTAGCTGCCGCTACTGATAATTCAGGACCGCAGCTCGCGGGAGCTAGCTGCGGTCCTGAAATTACTGCAGTGTGCAGCCGCAGTTCTCCAGTTCCCGGATCCTCTAGGATTGGGGCAATCTGGCCCCATAGGCTCCCATGTTAGGGTGCCCTGGATTGCCCCGGATCCGGGAGTAGGCAATTTGGGAGATTTTTCCCCCGGACACAAAAACGTTGCAAGCAACGTTTTTGTGTCCGGGAGAGAAATCCAAATTCTCCCAGATTCTCCCGGAGAGATGGAAACCGGATGGCAGATAGCATACTATGGGGCCGAAATCTAGTCTGGGGCTGTCAGGTTCATCCCTAACAGCCCCGCATCGGATTAACCCATGGTGTGAAGCCAGCCTGAGTTGCCGGAGATGTTTCCCTGTGTAACGGTACCTTATAGCCACACTGCTACTTACGGGTATTCATCGACCCACCTAAATGCACAGCCAGGGTCATTTGCATTCACACATCGGCTCTGTACTGACCCATTGGGTTTCATTGATCCATTCACACATCAATTTTGAAAACAGATCCTTTAGGCTATGTTCACACTGTACTTTTGATCCGTTTTTTTCTGACGCGTTTTTCTCTCTTTTTCAGCTGGAAATCTGGATCAGCTTCTCAAACAAACGCATAGGAAACACTTCATTGGGGCTTACAACATGTGTCGCAATGACATTTCTTTACGGCTCACACCATGTGCCATGGTGACACTTCATTGGGGCTCACACCATGTGTCGCAATGACACTTCATTAGGACCCACACCATGTGTCGCAATGACACTTCATTGGGGCTTACACCATATGCGCGGTGACACTTCATTGGGGCTCACACTGTACCATGGTGACACTTCATTGGGGCTCACAATATTTGCCCCAGTGACACTTCATTGGGTCTCACATCATATACTGCAGTGACAATTCATTGGGACTCACACCATGTGCCACAACACTTTATTGGAGCTCACACCATGTGCCACAGTGACACTACATTGGGGTTCACACCATGTGCCGTGGTGACACTTCATTGGACCTCACACCATAGGCCACGGTGACACTTCAATGGGGCTCTCACCATCTGCCGCAGGGACACTTTATTAGGGCTTTCACCATGTGCCATGGTGACACTTCATTGGAGCTCCCACTATGTGCCACGATCACAATTCATTGGGGCTCTCACCATGTGTCATGGTGACATTTCATTGGGGCTTTCACCATGTGTCATGGTGACATTTCATTGGGGCTCTCACCATGTGCCACAGTGACACTTCATTGTGGCTCTCACCATGTGCCATGATTACACTTCATTGGGGCCCTCAGTATGTGCCACAGTGACACTTCATTGGGGCTCACACCATATGCCACAATGACACTTCACTAGGGCCCACACCATGTGCGCAATGACACTTCATTGGAGCTTACACCATGTGCTGCAGTGACACTTCATTGGGGCTCACATTGTGCCATGGTGACACTTCTTTGGGTCTCACACTATGTGCCGTGGTGACACTTCATTGTGTCTCACATCACGTACTGCAGTGACACTTTATTGGGACTCACACCATGTGCCACAATTACACTTTATTGGAGCTCACACCATGTGCCATTGTGATACTTCATTAGGGCTTTCACCATGTCCCATGGTGACACTTCATTGGGGCTCTAACCATGTATCATGGTGACATGTCATTGGGGCTCTCACTATGTCCCATGGTGACACTTCATTGGGGCTCTAACCATGTGTCATGGTGACATGTCATTGGGGCTCTCACTATGTGCCACGGTGACACTTCATTGGGGCTCTCACCATGTGCCAAGATGACACTTCATTGGGGCCCTCAGTATGTGCCACAGTAACACTTCATTGAGGCTCAAACCATGGTGACACTTTGTTGGGGCTCACACCATGTGCCACGATGACACTTTGTAGGGCTCACACCATGTGCCACAATGACATTTTGTTGGGCTCACACCATGTGCCACGATGACACTTTGTTGGGGCTCACACCATGTGCCACGATGACACTTGTTGGGGCTCACACCATGTGCCACGATGACACTTTGTTGGGGATCACACCATGTGCCACGATGACACTTTGTAGGGGCTCACACCATGTGCCACGATGACATTTAGTTGGGGCTCACACCATGTGCCACGATGACATTTTGTAGGGGCTCACACCATGTGCCACGATGACACTTTGTAGGGGCTCACACCATGTGCCACGATGACATTTTGTTGGGGCTCACACCATGTGCCACGATGACATTTTGTTGGGGCTTACACCATGTGCCACGATGACACTTTGTAGGGGCTCACACCATGTGCCACGATGACATTTTGTTGGGGCTCACACCATGTGCCACGATGACACTTTGTTGGGGCTCACACCATGTGCCACGATGACACTTTGTTGGGGCTCACACCATGTGCCACGATGACACTTTGTTGGGGCTCACACCATGTGCCACGATGACACTTTGTTGGGGCTCACACCATGTGCCACGATGACACTTTGTAGGGGCTCACACCATGTGCCACGATGACATTTTGTTGGGGCTCACACCATGTGCCACGATGACACTTTGTTGGGGCTCACACCATGTGCCACGATGACACTTTGTTGGGGCTCATACCATGTGCCACGATGAAACTTTGTTGGGGCTCACACCATGTGCCACGATGACACTTTGTTGGGCTCACACCATGTGCCACGGTGACACTTTGTTGGGGCTCACACCATGTGCCACGGTGACACTTTGTTTGGGCTCACACCATGTGCCACGATGACACTTTGTTGGGGCTCACACCATGTGCCACGGTGACACTTTGTTAGAGCTCTCACCATGTGCCACGGTGACACTTCATTGTAAGACAACATTTGTGAGCTGATGAATGAGCTTTACCTTGGAGGCAGATGTTTTCTATGAAATCCAACTCCCAAAAGAAGAAGGAAGACTGATATTATCTGCATGTTAATATTTGGAAGTAATGTGACATGTGACACAATTCAGTCCCAAACACAAAAACTAAAATTACAACACTGGCTTCCAAGAAACAGAAAAAGGAAAAGAACTGCGCCAAATCCAGACTGTTATATCATCCAGAAGATCTGGGAATAAGGAAGCCATGACATACCAGGACATATAATCAGAGAAAGAAAAAGGTCTGGATAATGGCGCTTCAAATCAAGGGCCTTAATAGGACTTATAGGAACATTAACCCGAATGAAAGCTGCTCTCCTTGTGCCAAGTATCAAGATTTTATCCTCCTCCTGCAGTCTTAAGTAAATGCTCCGACCTCGGCTCCAACAAGCAATGGGCACCACATCCAGGGAGGGAACACTCCCAATATGATCGCTCAAAACTGCTAAAAAATCTAAACCATCTGCTAAAATGCAAAATGGTAAAAACATTAAAAAGTCCAAAAAGACAAACATAAAAAAAAAAACAATAAAAATAACAATAGAACGAACTTGTGATCCCTAATAATCAAAAATTAGGAGACATAAGGGGTGCACCAAACTGTCCCTGGGGTACATGCAGCCCTACCTAATAATAATGGTTTAGTCCCTAATCGGTGCTGACCCGACTCCTCGATGGCGCTCCCTATGGGACTGACCCTGCACTCTTTATGTCACATACCTAAATTATATGCCTGGCTCTAATCAGAGCTCTCTCTCCTAGATTAACTGACCCTGCACTGCTTTCATAGGAAAGTGTGCCAAACATTGCACCACTGGATCTTACGTAGACCTGAGGATGCGATGCGGCCAGCTATTCACAGCAATGACAGTTGCCAACGTGGCTACGATATCACTGTGTATGGCGGGCAATGCCTGCCTGTTGATTGGCTGTCTAACAGCCGGTAAACATGCGGGGCACGGAGTCAAGCATGGCACTCAAACACCTGCGATACTCGATCTACTAACCAGTGCACCCTAGCACCCTGATGCTTGAAAAGGTAACAAATATACCCGATGACCCCAATGTTCAATCAAGTAATGAGCGCACTGGGGCACCCCGATGCTCAATGGAGTAACGGGTGTACTGGTGCACCCCGATGCTAAATTAAGTAACGAGTGTATCTAAGCATCTCAATGCTCAATCAAGGGAAAACAAGTGTACCCGAGCACCCCGATGCTTGATCAAGTAATAAACACACATCAATGCTCAATCAAGTAACAAGTGTAACCGAGCACCCCAATGCTCGATTGAGTAACAAGCATACCAAGTGTGGAGCCCACTGGGATGGGGTACTCGGTACCGGACTGGGGTACTGCTGGGATATCACGGCGGTCTTGGTCCGGACCGTGTCCTGGGTTCCGCAAGTAAATGGGGAAATATTTACAGGGGAGTTTGTCATGAGGCCACCCACGGGTTGTGGTCAAAGTGACCACCGCTGCTGCAGAACCTCCGGGGATGATGTTTGGCAGCTGGGGATGTAATGGCTCTCCGCAGGTAGAGCTTGGTTCCCCGGGGCAGAGATTGTAACAATCTATAGATGGTGCTATGGATATTGCAGGATAAGGGTAGTAGTAGAGATGATAGCTGCTTGTGAGAGAACGCAGAATTTGAGCACAAGGATCACACACACTCACGGTTTTGAAGTTTTCCAAGTCTTTACTGCAGATGATGTTGTTAGCAGCAGAGTACTGTCTACGGAGTCTGTACTGAGCAGGGTTGCTCCCACCCTGTCCGGGCCCTCAGCTTCCCTCTCCTGTGCTGTGTGTGTGGCCCTGCTGCTGTGGCCCTGTCTCTCCTCACAGGTACCCCCTTTGCCAGGCAACTTGAGTCTTTCCTCTGTATTTCTGGCCCCGCCGTGTTGCTTCGCTGAGGTACAGTGTAGATATATAACCACCACTAGTCCGGTGTTTACTGTGCTGCGTGTGTCAGTCACAGTTTTCGGATCCGGTATCCGGTCTTGCGCTCCTCCGGGGGAGTATGAGGTAACTCAGTCTCCCAGATGTGTTCTCCTGTTTCTCTTACTCCTTCCCTCAGACCCTGGCTAGGCCTGGAAGTGGGTAGCAGGCTGTGGTGAGCCTAAGGCAGCCCCTTTACACCACCAGCCTTTCTTCCTCAGTCCTCCCAGGAACTGAACTAACTCCAACTAACTAACTGTCACTGCCACTCTGAGATAAACAACATTAGCTCCTCCCACCACTCTGCTCTTCTCCACTTCCTCTCCACACCAGAATATATAGGGAAGCAGCTTTAGCTTCCCCTTCTGGCCTGGAGGAGTTAGTGTAGTGTTGTGGGGTATGTAAGGGGGAGTTAACCCTTTGTGGTGTTACTGTGGCACATAAACCCGTGGGGTGCCACACAAGCACCCCGATGCTCAAATGAGTTACGAGCGCACCCAAGCACCCCAATGCTCTATCGAGTAATGAGCGCACTCCGAGCACTCCGATGCTTGATCCAGTAACGAGCGTACCTGAGCACCAAGTTGCTCGATCAAGCAACGAGTGTACTGAGCATACGATGCTCAATGGAGTACTGAGTGCACCCGAACACCTCAATGCTGACCAAGTAACGAGTGCACCCAAGTACCCTGAACCTTATTCAAGTAAGAAGCGCACCCGAGCATCCCGATGCTTTATTAATTAACGAGCGCACCCAAGCATCCTGATGCTAAAGCAAGCAACGAGCATACCGAGCACCCAGATACTCGATTAAGTAATAAGAACACCTGAGCACCAGCTTGATCGAGTATTGAGCATACCCATGCATCCTGATGCTTAATCAAGTAACAAGAGTAACAAAGCACCCTGATACTTGATTGAGTAATGACCATACCCGAGCACTCCTATGCTCGATTGAGTAAAGAGTGCACCCAAGTACCCCAATGTTTGATTGAGTAATGACCGTAATTGAGCACCCCAATGCTTGATCGAGTAATAACCGAAACCGAGCACCCCGATACTCAATCGAGTAATGAGTGTACCCGAGTACCCTGATGCTCGATCGAGTAATGACTGTACTGACACTCCGATCCTCGATGAGTAATGAGCATATCGAGCACCGATGCTCGATCAGTATGAGCATATCCGAGCACCCGGATGCTCGATCGAGTAATGAGCACCCCATACTTGATCAAGTATGGGGCAATAGCGAGCATGCTCGCTCATCACTAATCATGATATGAAAAAATAGAAAATACCAAAATCTTTTGATTACATGATTTTCTGGTTTTGACATTTTGAGCCGCTACCAGTAGTGTTGATGGCTCAGATGTGTCTGCCCCTGATCTTCCCCCAGTCTGTATGGAGAGATATGGCAGATACAAGACTCGGTCTTCCACAGTGCAGCTCCGGGACCCTCTACCTCTTGGCGTTGGGTGGTTTCAGTATTTGGCAGTGCACCCCCTGGAAACATATGCTCAGCACCTGGGCGGTGGGGACACAGCCAGCGGTGGAGATGGCGGATGATACAGTCTACGCACACCGAGCATTACACGAATTACAGCCGCTGCGGATTAAACACACAAACCAATATGGATAAATCTTCTTACACTTGAATTGCAGCCTCCATTCATCACCGCGCTGACAGATAATAAAGAATCCTAATAACAAGTCTACATTTTACAAGGAGAAAAATAACTATAAAATTGCAGATATGGTCGAAGATACAAACCCCGGACATTAGTGAACGACGCCGTCCTGGAGCGTCGGGAAACACAAACAATTAGGGGGAATTATTTCTAACATTTACTATGTAAAGGATCATAATGCCATAATTACAGTTATAAATGGTGATAATATTAGCAGAAATGAATCCTAATGAAGAAGCCCATGATCTGGGTCTGTATCGGGTGATTATCATCAATACACTGAGATCAATTGTATAGAATGAGGTCTATAAAGGAGGGTCCTCAACTACGGAACACAGCGCATGACGACAACAAAGAGGTACCAGAACCTATGAGAATTACATACAAAGCCTATTAATGTCTATGGGAATACTGAACACTTGCTATAGGAGAATAAAGTCAATGGGGAGGGAGAAGGTGAGCTGTGACATCAGCTATTGTGAATGGCGGATCCTGTGTTATCTGCTGTATATAGAGATGTTATCAGTCATTGTATAGGAGGAGGTGAGCTGTGACATCATCTATTGTGAATGGTGGATCCTGTTATCTACTGTATATAGAGGTGTTTATCAGTCATTGTACAGGAGGAGGTGAGCTGTGATATCAACTATTGTGAATGGTGGATCCTGTGTTATCTACTGTATATAGAGGTGTTATCAGTCATTGTACAGGAGGAGGTGAGCTGTGATATCACCTATTGTGAATGGTGGATCCTGTGTTATCTACTGTATATAGAGGTGTTATCAGTCATTGTACAGGAGGAGGAGGTGAGCTGTGATATCACCTATTGTGAATAGTGGATCCTGTGTTATCTACTGTATATAGAGGTGTTATCAGTCATTGTACAGGAGGAGGAGGTGAGCTGTGACATCACCTATTGTGAATGGAGGATCCTGTGTTATCTACTGTATATAAAGGTGTTATCAGTCATTGTACAGGAGGAGGAGGTGAGCTGTGACATCACCTATTGTGAATGGTGGATCCTGTGTTATCTACTGTATATAGAGGTGTTATCAGTCATTGTACAGGAGGAGGAGGTGAGCTGTGACATCACCTATTGTGAATGGTGGATCCTGTGTTATCTACTGTATATAGAGGTGTTATCAGTCATTGTACAGGAGGAGGAGGTGAGCTGTGACATCACCTATTGTGAATGGTGGATCCTGTGTTATCTACTGTATATAGAGGTGTTATCAGTCATTATACAGGAGGAGGTGAGCTGTGATATCACCTATTGTGAATGGTGGATCCTGTGTTATCTACTGTATATAGCGGTGTTATCAGTCATTGTACAGGAGGAGGAGTGAGCTGTGATATCACCTATTGTGAATGGTGGATCCTGTGTTATCTACTGTATATAGAGGTGTTATCAGTCATTGTACAGAAGGAGGAGGTGAGCTGTGATATCACCTATTGTGAATGGTAGATCCTGTGTTATCCACTGTATATAGAGGTGTTATCAGTCATTGTACAGGAGGAGGAGGTGAGCTGTGATATCATCTATTGTGAATGGAGGATCCTGTGTTATCTACTGTATATAGAGGTGTTATCAGTCATTGTACAGGAGGAGGAGGTGAGCTGTGATATCACCTATTGTGAATGGTGGATCCTGCGTTATCTACTGTATATAGAGGTGTTATCAGTCATTGTACAGGAGGAGGTGAGCTGTGATATCACCTATTGTGAATAGTGGATCCTGTGTTATCTACTGTATATAGAGGTGTTATCAGTCATTGTACAGAAGGAGGAGGTGAGCTGTGATATCACCTATTGTGAATGGTAGATCCTGTGTTTATCCACTGTATATAGAGGTGTTATCAGTCATTGTACAGGAGGAGGAGGTGAGCTGTGATATCATCTATTGTGAATGGAGGATCCTGTGTTATCTACTGTATATAGAGGTGTTATCAGTCATTGTACAGGAGGAGGAGGTGAGCTGTGATATCACCTATTGTGAATGGTGGATCCTGCGTTATCTACTGTATATAGAGGTGTTATCAGTCATTGTTCAGAAAATTGCATCAAAAGTCATATGAAAAAGTTTGGCACCCCTCTTAGTCTTACTCTTTTTTTTTTTTTTAAATAGTTTTTTTGCAACAGCTATTTCGGTGTGATCTATGTAATAACTGATGGACACAGTAATATTTCAGTGTGATCTATGTAATAACTGATGGACACAGTAATATTTCAGTGTGATCTATGTAATAACTGATGGACACAGTAATATTTCAGTGTGATCTATGTAATAACTGATGAACACAGTAATATTTCAGGATTGAAATGAGGTTTATTGCACTAACCAAAAATGAGAAATATGCATTATTTTAATATTTTACAGGTGCCAAAGTATGGGCCTTCTGATTTTCATGATTTGAATACTCCTAACTACTTTTTACTGACTTACTAAAGCACTAAATTGGATTGGTAACCTCATTGAGCTTTGTACTTCATAGCCCGGTGTATCCAATCATGAGAAAAGCTATTTCAGGTGTCCACTTGCAAGTTGTTCTCCTATTTGCATCTTCTCTGAGGAGTGGCATCATGGGCTCCTCAAAACAGCTCTCAAATGATCTGAAAAAAAAGATTGTTCAACATAGTTGTTCAGGGAAAGGATACAAAAAGTTGTCTCAGAGATTTAACCTGTTAGTTTCCACTGTGAGGAACATAGTAAGGAAATGGAAGACCACAGGGACAGTTCTTGTAAAGGCCAGAAGTGGCAGGCCAACAAAAATATCAGAAAGGCAGAGAAGAAGAATGGTGAGAACAGTCAAGAACAATCCACAGACCACCTCCAAAGACCTGCAGCATCATCTTGCTGCAGATGGTGTCACTGTGCATCAGTCAACAATACAGCGCACACTGCACAAGGAGAAGCTGTATGGGAGAGTGATGCGAAAGAAGCCATTTCTGCATGCACGCCACAAACAGAGTCGCCTGAGGTATGCAAAAGCACATTTGGACAAGCCAGTTTCATTTTGGAAGAAGGTCCTGTGGACTGATGAAACAAAGATTGAGTTGTTTGGTCATACAACAAGGCGTTATGCATGGCGCCACAAAAACACAGCATTCCAAGAAAAACACTTGCTACCCACTGTCAAATTTGGGGTAGGGTCCATCATGTTTTGGGGCTGTGTGGCCAATGACGGCACCGGGAATCTTGTTAAAGTTGAGGGTCGCATGGATTCCACTCAGTATCAGCAGATTCCAGAGAATAATGTTCAAGAATCAGTGTCAAAGTTGAAGTTACGCCGGGGATGGATCTTTCAGCAAGACAATGATCCAAAACACCGCTCCAAATCTACTCAGGCATTCATGCAGAGGAACAATTACAATGTTCTGGAATGGCAATCCCAGTCCCCAGACCTGAATATCATTGAACATCTGTGGGATGTTGTGAAGCGGGCTGTCCATGCTCGGCAACCATCAAACTTAACTGAACTGGAATTGTTTTGTAAAGAGGAATGGTCAAAAATCCCTTCATCCAGGATCCAGGAACTCATTAACAGCTACAGGAAGCGACTAGAGGCAAAAGGTGGATCTACTAAATATCAATGTCACTTTTCTGTTGAGGTGCCCATACTTTTGCACCTGTCAATTTTTGAAATAATGCATATTTCACATTTTCGGTTAGTGCAATAAACCTCATTTCAATCCTGAAATATTACTGTGTCCATCAGTTATTACATATATCACACTGAAATATTACTGTGTTCATCAGTTATTACATATATCACACTGAAATATTACTGTGTCCATCAGTTATTACATAGATCACACTGAAATATTACTGTGTCCATCAGTTATTACATAGATCACACTGAAATATTACTGTGTCCATCAGTTATTACATAGATCACACTGAAATATTACTGTGTCCATCAGTTATTACATAGATCACACTGAAATATTACTGTATCCATCAGTTATTACATAGATCACACTGAAATATTACTGTGTCCATCAGTTATTACATAGATCACACTGAAATATTACTGTGTCCATCAGTTATTACATATATCACACTGAAATATTACTGTGTCCATCAGTTATTACATAGATCACACTGAAATATTACTGTGTCCATCAGTTATTACATATATCACACTGAAATATTACTCTGTCCATCAGTTATTACATAGATCACACTGAAATATTACTCTGTCCATCAGTTATTACATAGATCACACTGAAATATTACTCTGTCCATCAGTTATTACATATATCACTGAAATATTACTGTGTCCATCAGTTATTACATATATCACTGAAATATTACTCTGTCCATCAGTTATTACATAGATCACACTGAAATATTACTGTGTCCATCAGTTATTACATAGATCACACTGAAATATTACTGTGTCCATCAGTTATTACATATATCACACTGAAATATTACTGTGTCCATCAGTTATTACATAGATCACACTGAAATATTACTGTGTCCATCAGTTATTACATATATCACTGAAATATTACTGTGTCCATCAGTTATTACATATATCACACTGAAATATTACTCTGTCCATCAGTTATTACATAGATCACACTGAAATATTACTGTGTCCATCAGTTATTACATATATCACTGAAATAGCTGGTGCAAAAAAACAATTTTTTTTTTTTAAAAAGAGTAAGATTAAGAGGGTGCCCAAACTTTTTCATATGACTGTACATAAAAGTATGAAAATACAAACAAGAATGAGAAATGTAACAAAGCTGGATTAACATGGAAATCTGATATAAACAATAGAACATTTTCTGATGACAAATTCACATACCTACAAAGGCTGATCTCGGCTCGGGCAGAGATAACCGTTATCCTTCATATTATATTGATTCCGTCCTCGGACACGGATTCTCGGGGCGCAGGAACTCGATTATCATTGGTCACAGAATGTTGAATAGAACATGGATAATACAATGTTTTCTGCATGTGTAAGTTATAAAGAAGTGATGGACGTGCGGCGTTCCTTATCCGTGCACCCAGGGTATCTAATAAGATAGGGACAAATATCTGCAGATTGGATTTATGGCGGTGCGTCCCCAGCTGTATCCGAGCTATTGAACGGGTGAGTGCAGCCTCGGCCACAGAATCACACAGAAGTCAATTTCCATGTGTTCACACATAATTCCTAGGGTGAAGATTAATATCTGACTCCGGCTGTAGCCGCTCACAAAGAATCGCTCTGTACTGGAATGGCTGGGGAATAATTGCTGCACTATTTATCATAATGTCCAACTTTTATCACCATTTCATATTTTATGACTTATCTTTGTTGCCCCCACTTGCTATGTGCTCCAGAGCTGTATTCACAATTCTGCTGTTTGCAGATGGCAATGTGACATGTTCAAATCTGTTTTTTTACATTATATATATTTTAAAGACTTTCCCCATCCTTGTCCATCTAAAAAAAATCTGAAATTTTTCAATTTACACACTGGCCGCTTGGCCTAATGCTAGAATCAAAGCTCATTTTCTGCACAGTACACTTTTCAGCAGTCTCTTTATCATGAGAAACAGAATTACGATCACAGATGACATCTAATTATTCTGTAAAATCACCATTCACAATAGGTGATGTCACAGCTCACCTCCTCCTCCTGTACAATGACTGATAACACCTCAATATACAGTAGATAACACAGGATCTACCATTCACAATAGGTGATGTCACAGCTCACCTCCTCCTCCTGTACAATGACTGATAACACCTCTATATACAGTAGATAACACAGGATCCACTATTCACAATAGGTGATATCACAGCTCACCTCCTCCTGTACAATGACTGATAACACCTCTATATACAGTAGATAACACAGTATCCACCATTCACAATAGGTGATATCACAGCTCACCTCCTCCTCCTCCTGTACAATGACTGAAAACACCTCTATATACAGTAGATAACACAGGATCGACCATTCACAATAGGTGATGTCACAGCTCACCTCCTCCTCCTGTACAATGACTGATAACACCTCTATATACAGTAGATAACACAGGATCCACTATTCACAATAGGTGATATCACCGCTCACCTCCTCCTGTACAATGACTGATAACACCTCTATATACAGTAGATAACACAGGATCCACCATTCACAATAGGTGATGTCACAGCTCACCCCCTCCTCCTGTACAATGACTGATAACACCTCTATATACAGTAGATAACACAGGATCCACCATTCACAAAAGGTGATATCACAGCTCACCTCCTCCTCCAGTAGAATGACTGATAACACCTCTATATACAGTGGATAAGACAGGATCCACCATTCACAATAGGTGTTGTCACAGATCACCTTCTCCTCCTGTACAATGACTGATAAAACCTCCATATACAGTAGATAACACAGGATCCACCATTTACAATAGGTGATATCACAGCTCACCTCCTCCTCCTGTACAATGACTGACAACACCTCTATATACAGTAGATAACACAGGATCCCCCATTCACAATAGGTGATGTTACAGATCACCTCCTCCTCCTGTACAATGACGGATAACACCTCCATATACAGTGGATAACACAGGATCCACCATTCACAATAGATGATGTCACAGCTCACCTCCTCCTCCTGTGCATTGACTGATAACACTTCTATATACAGTGGATAAGACAGGATCCACCTTTCACAATAGGTGATATCACAGCTCACCTCCTCCTCCTGTACAATGACTGATAACACCTCTATATACAGTAGATAACGCAGGATCCCTCATTCACAATAGGTGATGTCACAGATCACCTCCTCCTCCTGTACAATGACTGATAACACCTCTATATACAGTAGATAACGCAGGATCCCTCATTCACAATAGGTGATGTCACAGATCACCTCCTCCTCCTGTACAATGACTGATAACACCTCTATATACAGTAGATAACACAGGATCCACCATTCACAATAGGTGATGTCACAGCTCACCTCCTCCTGTACAATGACTGATAACACCTCTATATACAGTAGATAACGCAGGATCCCCCATTCACAATAGGTGATGTCACAGATCACCTCCTCCTCCTGTACAATGACTGATAACACCTCTATATATATGGCATCCAAGATACCACAATGTCATTATTTCCCCCAGGGGGTAGTGTCATACCTGAAAGCAACAGAGGGTATTCACACCAGGCAAAACCAAAGTACCTAACACCTTTCTGCCTCCAGGCCTGAAGGGGGAGACCAAGGTAAGCTTCCCTATAAATTCTGTTCTGGTGTGGAGTTAGTCAGTTCAGTACGGAGCAGTACTGAGGAAGACATCCTGTGGTCTTGAGCAGTGCTATGCTCGCTCTACTCAGGATTGCTAAGCCTAGCTGAGGGACATAAGGCAAGGGTCTGAGCAGGTATAGGAGAGCCAGGGGCCATAGCAGTGTTAAGCTCACCCCAGAGGAACAAGCGCCAAGTAACGGACACCGGAGTCCGAGGCTGTGCAGGGCCTAAAGACCCGGCAGCCAATATCGGAGGGTGGGAAATTCCAAGTTCCCCATCCACACCAAAGTGCCTGGAGGCAAAGCAGCGTTAAGAGCCCAGGAGCAGCCGCCCGTTAACTGGGGCTAATGAAGGAGTGGAGCTGCTTGTCATACTGGCACACGCAAGAGAGAAAGAGAGAACGGGCCGCAGAGAACTCAGAGAACTGCTGCACCTAGTGGGAGCCTCGCTACAGTCCTCTACCTGGAGACGGTGCTCAGTTCCCCAACACCCGTGGGGGTTGATTCTCTGACTCTAGAAAATGATCCCTCTGCTGACCTTTTGGCTCAGCTCTGGGAGCTGAACAAAGGTGTAGCTGCATTAACCAGAACTGTGCAGTCCCTGCGGACTACCCCCCAGAATGCAAAGTTTCAGCCAGCCTCCAGTCTAGAAAGTGTCCCATGGCAACAGCAGAAAAGAATCCCCCAGAGCAGTGGAAGAGACACAGATCGCTTTGATGCAACTGGACAACTGATTTGTCGCTGCTGCGACAGAGCAGGACACCAGGCTAGGTATTGCCCCATAGTTGACTGAATCCTGGGATGGAGGGCCAACCTATAGAAGTAAGAAGGCCAGGTACTGAAAGAATGTAAATATGTTGATTAAGTAGAAATGTTTGCTTGTTTCTTTTGCAACTAAGTGACTAAGAAACCACCAAGCATACGTACCTACTGGACTTTACTGTATGAACGTTTGAGCATTCTTGAACTTTTACTTATTTAATATGGACCATTAAGCCATAGGACTGGTTGTTGCAAAGACTTTGTGTAAATATTAATCATTAGCCAATGGTGGAAGGACTAATCACCAAAGTGACTGCTTTTTCAAATTTTTGGTACTTTTTGAATTTTGAGACTCTGTACATTCATATTGTTCTTTATTAATTGTTCATGTTTTCCCTTTTGAAAAAGGTTATCTCAGTCCGGGAGTACTGAATTTCACTAGGGGGGAATGTGGCACCCCAGAGTTCGGATGCCACTAAGTCATTATCTCCCTTGGGGGGTAGTGTCATACCTGAGAGCAACAGAGGGTATTCACCCCAGGCAAACCCAAAACACACAACACCTTTCTGCCTCCAGACCTGTAGGGGGAGATCTAAACCCAGGTTCAGGGGAGCTACCCTATAAATTCTGGTCTGGGCGGAGTTAGTTGGTTTAGTACGGGGTAGTACTGAGAAAGACATTCTGTGGGCTAGAGCAGTGCTAAGCTCATCCCAGGAAAGCTAAGCCTAGCTGAGGGACCTAAGGCAAGGGTCTGAAGAAGGCGAGGAAAGCCTGGGGAGCAGAGTGATGTCAAGCTCACCTCAAAGGAGTAAGCCCCAGACATCAGACACTGTAGTCCGAGGCTGTGCAGGGCCTAACGTCCCGGCAGCCAATACCGGAGGGTGGGGAATTCCAAGTTCCCCATCCACACCAAGTGCCCAGAGGCAAAGCAGCGTGAAGATCCCAGGAGTAGCCACCTGTGAACTGCGGCTAATGATGGACTCGAGGTGCCTATCATACTAGCATTTGCAAGAGAAAGGGAAAGGGCCACAGCTCAGCTTCAAGCAGTAGCAGGGACCCACTTGCCAGGTGTGGAAAACCCCGAGTTGCTCCCAGGTTATACGGACTCACAGAAACATCACCTGTGGTTGAACCGGTATTACCAGTAAAGAACTTAAGGAACCAACAAACCGTGAGTCTGTCTGTTAATGTGCACCCTCCATCCAGCACCCTAGACCTTTCATCATCCACTGCCCTGGGGATCCGCTCTACTTGTGGGAAGTCACTCTATACCAGCTGCCTATCCATCGTCCCTAGAGATTCTGCAGCAGCGGTGGCCACTAATAGCCACAAACCACGCGTGACGTCACAAATAACTTTCCTTTTGAACCATCCTATTCTCTAAAAACTCCTTTTACACTAAACCCAGAGTCACAGAAGCAGGGTCTAGACCCCTGTGACTTCCCAGAAGTGTTAACCACCCAGTGTGACGAAATGGACTCCTGTAATATATAACATAGAATGATTTCTTATGTAGCCAGACAATTCTTTGTATTTTGTGCTCTACCTTGTGATAAGCAACTCATTGTTCCTACAAGTCTTCTAGATGCCTGGTAGTGTTAACGTGGGCAGTGTAATTATCTCACCTCTTTGTACTGTATTTTATTTCCTTCCTTGTGAGGGGCCACTCATTGTTCCTACAAGTCTTGTAGATGCCTGGTGATGTTTAACGTGTGTAATGTAATTATCTCACTCCTTTGTCAGAGAAGGTCATGACACACAGAAAAATTAATTATGCTGACCGTCCATTGTATTACAATGTAAACTATCTATGGCGCTATGTAAACTATCTGTGGTGCTATGTAAACTATGTCTTTGAGTCTCCTTTGCCAGCAATACAACACTACTAGAGATATTTTATATGAGGCTTGAGATCTAGCCAATGAGAACACAGTCTTATTCCACCAACCGTGATGTCCCCAATATCCTGCATTGAGTTGTGAGTGGATATAAGCAGAGCTGTTCATTAACCAAGGAGATTTTGTCTAGTGACCTCGGTCTAGGGACTTCGGCCCAGACTAGAGGCGCACGGGACTTGATACAGGCAGCTAATCTAGGATCTACGGACCCGATTGGCAGGCCATAACCCCAGGCCTAGGCACTTCTGTGCCGACCAAGGGGATCAGAACTTGGATTATAATACTACAATGACTTCAGCATCGAATGTTCGAATTAGGCGGGGATATCAAAAGACTACATAAGGACGCAACACAGGTTGGGACGATCCAGTCACCTGGCTACAGACTTTGCTGTGCTATATTCTAATCCCTGGTGAGCCAGCGGAAGGGTGACACTCTGTTTCCTAATACATGTCATGTTTTGCTTGTTATGTGTTATATGCTATTAACGGTTTAGGGATCCAATAAAGCCTTAATATTGTGGTTCCCTCACCCTCAGTTGTCTGAGTAGTGTTCCGCCCACGGGTAAGGAGCTCGGGCGTTCAGTTGGGGGATGAGCCCTGGTCCATGCTGTCTTTCTAAAGGGCTGCCAGCGGAAAGAGCACCCACTACCCCCGATGTCTCTACACCCAGTTCCGAGTACCCCACATCCCTGGGGTGCATCATATAAAAGTAGATAACACAGGAATCCAACATTCACAATAAGTGATGTTAAGGTCATTATTCTCAGGCTTTGTATCTGTAGAAGAACTAGAAGTCCCAGCATGCATCAATGCCTTAACATTCTGTACCACGTTTGTAAGTTGTCTGTCTGGAAGAGATGAGATATTTGCATCCCCCTGAATCTGGCCGCTCCCCAGCCGTCCTGAGGTGTCAGCTCCCATCAATAAGAGATGATTAATGGACAATTAGTAACAGCCGCTTGGATTTCCCAGTTTGATGAAATGATCTGCAATAGACATTTATACAGCGACACGTCCAGGATTTCTGCAACTGAAATATTGCAAATATGTTGTTGTTCCAGGGGGGGATGTTGTTTGTACAATTGTGTTGGAGGGAAAGCCATGGAAAGATTTATTAAAGCTTGGATAACACCCGGTCAGGGGCTCTGGCGTTGAACGCTGCACTGTTCTTTCCTGTAACATTACTGATATCTTGGACGCTAATTACAGGGCATCTCAATGAATTAGAATATCATCAATAAGTTACTTTATTTCAGTAATTCAATACATAAAGTGAAACATATATATTATATATAGTCATTACACACAGAGGGATCTATTTCTTGTGGTTTATTTCTGTTAATGTTGATGATTATGGCTTACAGCCAATGAAGACCCAAAGGTCATTATCTCAGAAAATTAAAGTAGGGGGGATGAAGGGTCTGGGAGATAAAATATGACCTAAATAGATATCAGAGGCTTCACCTTGTGTGGTTGTGAGAGTCACAACCACTATAAAAGCAGATCACGGCTACTGCAGTCCCCAGAGTGGTGCATGTAGAGTAGGGAGGATGAAGGGTTACACTCGTGCTGCCGTATTCCACCAGACATCAAAAGGTGAATATAATATTGATTTATTAATCAACGTGCGACGCCCACCAGGGCCGTGGGGTACTTGTAACCGGCAAGTGGGTTCGGTGGGGAGTCAGTGGCAGTGACCCGCTCCATGGCCCTGAGCGTGCAGTAAAAGGGGATTATTTAGAGGGGATAGTTTGTGACACCACCTGTGGTACTCGGCCAGGGGTGGCCGACGCTGCAGGTATGACCGCTGGGGCAGATGGTAGTGCAGCTGGGATGGTAAAGCTCCCCACAAGTGGAGCTGGGCCCCAGGGATTGTGTGAACAGTCTCTAAAGGCTGATGGTCAGCAGGGCCACATAGAGTGGAAGGTGCGGGGAATAACCAGGCAACACCGGGGACGCAGTTCTGTACCTTTACTCGCTGATCAGACAAGACTACCCAGCCGGGTGCTGTGCTCCTCCATGGTGTGGTCCGGCCAGCTCCCAGGAGGTCAGGATCGCTCCTCTGAGACCCCCTCATGGTCTCTCCTGGTTGCTCTCTCCCTGCGCTGTATATTGGCCCTTGTTCCCAGCGCCTTCGTGGACAAGGCCCAGGCTGTGGCTGCAGACCTTGTCGGGCGACTGCGTCGGCACGTCCTCTGACCCTAGTGCTAGCCACTGTCCCGGTGATTATCACAGCTTGTGGCCACTGCTCTTGCAGAAGCAGTGGCCTCTGGTTTGCCTGGTTGAGGCATGCTGCACTATTGCCAGATTGGGGCCATCCCCTCAGGCAACCTGTCCTCTGCCCAACTCGGATTGGGCAAGATTCGGGGCACACGGATGGCTTCCCCACTCCCGTTTCTCCTGGGACTCCTCTGTCCCATGTCCTCTCCGGATATCCTTCCTCCCCAGACTCTCCATAACTTACTGCTAACCCCTCCTCCTGACCAGAAGATGGGGCCCTCCCTGTCAATAGGGTCTGCCATACATAATGCAAGTATATTTAGTGAAACAGCATATCAGAGTCCTGACCGCCAGCCCCGTTGCACGTACTGGAGAATCCTCAAGGTGAGCACGATGTGAGATTCACAAGTCTGCACTCACATACAATGATAGCCTATGCTGGATAATCCCTCTCAAGGGGTTGTCTGGGCTTTTTGTATAATTTATATGTGTATCTAGGCTGGGAAAACGCTGATGGTTTGTAATTACACCCTGTTAGTGAGTCGGGCCGGCAGGGAAGGGGTTACTCGGATAACGGAACGGTGGCTTCGTTGGGGATCATGGCTGGTCGGGTCCCGGTTCGTGCACTGGGCACTCAATGGCTGATGGGGGTGGTGATTGGGGATTAAACGTGACGCCACCTGTGGTGTCAGGTGAGCGGTTACCAGCGCTGCAGCCGGGCACTGAGGTGATGGTGTGATGCAGCAGAGGTAGTACAGCTCCCCACAGGTGGAGCTTTTCCTTAGCGCTGTGGGGTGGATGAGGGGAGTTGTAGTCCCAAATCTCTGTGGTGCTGCAGAGGCCTTTCGGGGAGGATTAAATGAAGCCAGACACCAAATCAGCTCGACAGTTCCTTTACTGGTACCAGATGGATAAGGTACACGGTACAGTCTGGCTCACCAGGGATGATAGCCACAGATTTTAGGGTTCACCACAGAGTCCGTCAGAGGTGTCTCTCGATTATCTTTCTCGGTCTTTGTTCACAATGGCTCTCTGTCTCCCACGCTGAAGTCTGGTTACTAGTCCCCAGTCTTTGCCTTAAGTCACTGTTACCTCTTGGCGTTGGACCTAGCTACGGGACAGAGGTTAGGCTTCCTTGGTGGGTGTCATGGCTCCCTTATGAGGGCCCACAATGGCTGGTCTGCGGATTGGGATAAACCTAATAAACTGACTCGGCTCAAGGTTTACCGGTGTGACAGATGGCTCCTACCAGACCTGGAGTGTCCTCTTTTGCTGGATCACCTCTGCTCCTTAAAGGTGCCCTCTCCTCAGGACAGCAGGGTCCCGTGCGCGTCGTTCTTCCTCTCTGTCACTGCCTACTTCACTGTCACTCACGTCTCCCGCTCTCCTAAGCTCCACCACCCTGGGACCTACTGAAATACAGTCCTGTCTAGGGTGTCTGTGGGTGGTTCTGTGGACAGACTCTGTAGTTCCCGCCTCCACCTGTGACTACGGAGATTATACACCTTCTTTTTGGGGTGCAGTACTTCCCTGTGGCATCCTGCCAGAGGGGCGCCACATTAGCATTTTGCATGATTACGTAGATATCACCCAGCATTCTACGTGTGGAGGAGCAGCTCAGTCTGCCGTCTAGAGGCGTGTTTGTTTTGGAGCCTGGCTGTAAACCCAACTACTACAAGCACCCCCTCACAGTTTCCAATAGGACTACCCACCCCCATTCACCTATGTAAACTGTGAATTGAACTGACCGGTCATCTCTTTCTGTCTGAAACACTGTGCCAAATCCACAGATGTGTGAAGGAGATGACCGCTGAGTGCACTGTGCTGCAGTGTGTGTGCTCACCTCCTTCCCTGTGCCTGCGCTGTCTCTGCTGAGATCCTCCTCTCTGTATCTGATGTATCTGCCCGCTCTGTGCAGTGATACAGAGCGGCCCATTCTGCTTCACAGGGGCTGCGGCTGTGCAGTGAGGATCTCATCAGAGACAGCACAGAAGGAGGTGAGCGCACACAAAACCGCAGCACAGTGCACTCAGCGGTCATCTCCTTCACACAGTTGCAGATTCAACACAGTGTTTCAGACAGAAAGAAATGATTGCTCAGTGCAATTCAGAATTTACATAGGTGAATGGGGGTGGGTTAGTAGGTCTGGGGAATGGAGCCAGTGACGGTTCGCTGCAGTACCTAGCACAGGAGCGGACACCGGAGTCCGAAGTCCAGCAGAACACACCAGAGGGCGGGAGATTCCAAGTCGCTCGCCCACCATGAGGCCCAGGAGACACAACCGCACCAGAGAGCTCAGGGAGAAGTAGCCAGGTGAGAGAGTAACCCAAGGAGGGCTCACGCAGCCCGTCATACGGACCAGAGACAGCACAAAAGAGAGGAGATGGTCGCAGCATAACTACAGGCAGCCAGGACCTGCCAAGAGCAGCACAGTAGGGAGGCCTCAGAGCTCGCCAGGTGTGGAGGACCCAACTTGCTCCCAGGCTCCGGACCCCTAACACCTCTTGTGGACAGTACCTTGGAAGAACCTGCTACTTCCTTCAGTAAAGGTAACGGAGAATACAAGCCTTTTGTCTATCAGTTATTCCACATGCTACGTTCTGCACCCCCAACGGCCTACTGCCTCCACAGACTCCAACGGTTGCCCTAGGGACCTGCTCCTCCTGTGGGGATCTATACATTCACAGCTGCAACCCCATCATCTCCAGAGGTGGCGTCACACAAAACTTTTATTTTATTTTCCCTTTCCTTTTTACCCCTTTTTCAATCCCCCTTTTTAATGACTGCCCGATAGGGAACCACGGACCAGGTCATGCCACAGTGACAGCATCCCACAGCTCCCAGCTGACGAAAGTCGAGAGGGCCCAGTTCCAAGTACCCCACGGTCCCCCTGGGGCAAGTCAGACTTGGGGTCACGAACAGGATCTACCGTCCCCGTGTCGCTGGGTCCTGTGTGCCTTAGACTGTATTGAACCGTGGACATTCGCCCTTTTTCTTTTCGTCCCACATGGAGCGCGGGAAAATGAGGGGTGTGTCGCTGCGGGCGGGCCGTAGGAAAGGCACAAACAGAGACAAAGGACCCACGCTCTGATGTCAGCCCACGCGACACCAGAAGTCCTGCGCCGGACGTTCCCCTGCAGGAAGACCTAGACCAGAAACCCTGCGACACATGTTGAACTCCCTGCCAACAGACAAAGGAGTGGCCTAATAACCTTAGGGCTGTGGTTTCGCCAAGGGGAAGAACGATGTCCGCCCAGATGGAAAACAGCCCGGGTGGAGCAGGCCGCAGCACCCAGCAATGCCGCCACTGGGGAAGAGGCCGCAGTACAACCGGCTGCTGCCATCTTGCTGTTCACCATGTCGTACCTCCCGGGCGCGGCGTGGCTCCCACAGTACTCGGGGGAGCCCAACACCCTCAGCAACTTCCGTGAGCAGATGAAAAGTGTGTTTGGAGTGTACCTGATGAAAGAACGAGTGACCATGTTGATGGGACAGCTGACCGGCGAGGTCCGTCGCGAGGCAAAGGCCTGGCTAGCCTCTGACAGACTGTGAAACAAATCTTCGCTAAACTGAAAGAGGCCTTCGACACGCGGATGGCCGCAGAGCTAAAAGTCCGGTTCTTCGGGTGCAGGCAAGGGGTGCAGGACAGCGTGTGCAGCTATGCCTTGAACCTGCAAGAGGGCTGAGTGCCATTAAGCAGCCGGCCCCGAGAGTGCACTGAACGAGAACAAACTGTTGACCGACCAATTCATCGAGGGCCTTAGGGACCCAGCCAACAAGGTCCAGCTGCGGGCCCTGGCCATGCAACACTCTGGAATAGACTTTACGGAGGTCAAAGACCGGGCCCTCCGACTGCTGAAGGACACCACCTTCAGCGGCCCACGCCTTCAGCGGCTGGCCCAACCTACCACACGAAAGCGGGACCTCTTCCCTGGCCTCTGTGGGGTCCAGCACACAGATTTTAGAAACCCTCACCCTCGAGACTGGACCTTCAATTGCAGCAGTGACGAAAGAGATGGCCGACCTGGCCAGAGCTGTGCAAGCTTTATGAGGATCCAGGCCGCAAGAGGGAGTTTGCCTAGCCTCCAGTGTCCCATGGTATGTGCCAGAGGAGGTACCCTGCCAGCCGAGGACGACACACCGACCACTACGACGCTGCAGGACAACCCATTGCTGCAATGATGCGGGACACCTAGCAAGATTATGCATTTTAAATGAAAAAACCCTGGGGCCGAGGGTCAACCCACATGGAACAAACCTATCCGGCCCACCGCATTGGCGCGACAGGTACGTGGTAGGATGGCCAATCCTGTCTGTGGTGTTGGATGGGATCCCCATGAACGCTTTGACGGACACTGGATTCCAGGTGACAACGATACCCTATATCCTTTATAAGTGTCCTGGGTGTACTCTGATATTGTTTACCCCCAGATTACAGTTTCACCATATTTGTGAGCAACAGGCAGCCCGTGCCAGAGGTGGAATTCAAAGAAGTGACTATTAAAGTGGGGCGGGTGGAGTTAGGCGAACAGGGTATGGTGGTTGTTGATATTGATCGGCGAGCCAATAATCCAATGCTAACCATAGGTACAAATGTGATTGAAAATTGTTTGGGCGAGGTTATTGTGTTGTTGCAACAGATAGCAGAGACCGCCAACTTTAGGCAGCAGAAGGCCCTCCAGAAAGAGATAAAGGCCCTGATGCAGAGGCAGCAAGTGGAGCTGTCTGGAGGCGAGGTCAGCAACATAAGAGTCAGTGACCCAATCCCCATTGTAATACCCCCGCGGAGTAATATGTATAACTGCTAACTGTGATATACATTTAATGGATTCAAAGAAAATTTTTTTATTGTCCTTAAGAAGGTGTACACAGTGGGGATTATATACTTATTACTACATGTGACGAACCAGGTTTCCTAGATCTGAACCATCCGGAGCTGCACACCAAAGGAGATCTTATATGCAATATAACCAAGACACCTAAAAGGTGAACAATATCGAAGTATAACATTTTTGTGTTGAAATTTAATTACTGCACTTAGAGTTGCGCCGGGACTTTTTCTCTCTTATACCCCCCTAGAGGCTTCCAGTGAAGTTAATCTAAGTAATACCCCAGCGGAGTGAAATGTTGATCTGGTGCAGGGCGGCCATAGGCCACAGAGGGCAAGATTACCAGGCGCTGGTGGACCCCGTGTATTCAGATAGTAGGCCCACTGTCCTCACAGCCAGAGGTGTAGTTGATGTCCGCAAGGGGAGGGTACCTGTATGCATCCTAAACTGTGGGGAGGAAGAAGCCAAACTGCCATGGTATGCTACCATTACCAAGCTGTATACAGTCAGTAACAATGCCATTACAGCTGCAAAGCTCTTGGACCCGCCAGAACAGGTGGACAATGGCCCCGAGTTGAAGCTGGAGGACTGGTGCCAAAAGCTACACATGGGCACTAGCTCCACCCCCTTACACCAGAAGCATGGAGTATACCGGGTGGTCCAGGAGTATGAACAGGTCTTCAGCAAACACCCGTTAGCCTTTGGGCAGGCAAAAGGGGTGCAACACCATATACCAACAGGGGACCCATCCACCCATCAAAGAGAGGTACAGACCTATACCACCAGCCCACTACCAATGTGCCAAGCAGATGTTACGGGACATGAAGGAGACTGGGGTGATCAGAGATAGTTGTAGCCCCTGGGCAGTTCAATAGTCCTGGTAAAGAAGAAAGATGGTACAATGAGAATGTGTGTTGACTATAGGCAGATTAATCGCATTACACATAAAGATGCTTGCTTATCCACTACCCAGGATAGAGGAGTCATTAGCCGCACTGAGAACCGCTAACTATTTCTTCCACCCTAGATCTCACCAGTGGGTATTGGCAGGTTCCCGTAGCAGAGGCTGACAAGAAGACTGCCTTCGCGACCCCGATGGTCTCTGCGAGTTCAGCTGTATGCCATTCGGACTCTGCAATGCACCAGGGAAGTTTCAGAGGTTGATGGAGTGTTGCCTGGGACATAGGAACTTTGAAACTGTGCTGTTGTACCTCGATAACGTCATAGTCTACTCCAGGACGTATGAAGACCACCTGAAGCACCTGGCGGAAGTCTTCAAGGCACTGTCCAAGTTTGGCATGAAAGTGAAGCCGTCTAAGTGCCACCTCCTCAAGCCCAAGGTGCAGTACCTAGGCCACGTAGTGAGAGCAGAAGGTGTGGCCCCGGACCCTGACAAGGTCACCGCGATCTAAGGCTGGTCAAGGCCACCACTCTCAAAGAGGTACGGCAGTTTCTGGGACTGGTAGGCTACTACAGGCGGTTTATCAAAGGTTCACCAAGATGGCCACGCCCATGCAAACTCCTGGGCCCGCCCAAGAAGACAAGGGGCCCGGGCCCAATGCTGGAATGGGAGGCCAGTGAGGAAGACTCCTTTAAGCAGCTGAAGAGGGCCCTGACGGGAGAAAGATGCTGGCCTACCCTGACCATAGCCAGCCGTCTGTACTTTACACCGATGCTAGCAATGTGGGAGTGGGAGCCGTGCTGTCCCAGGTGCAGAGAGGCAAAGAGAGAGTGACTGCCTATGCCAGCAGGACGCTCTGGCCTACAGAGAGGAACCCCGACAACTACAGCTCCTTCAAGCTAGAGTTCCTGGCCGTGGTGTGGCCGGTGAGAGAACGCTTCAAGCACTACCTGGCAGCCGCAGAGTTCACCATCTACATGGACAACAATCCCCTGACCCACCTGGAGACAGCCAAGCTAGGCGCGCTGGAACAGCGCTGGAAGGTCGGCTCTCCAACTACAACTTCACCATCAAATACCGGGCAGGGCACAGGAGTGCCAATGCTGACACCCTGTCCAGGAAAAGATCCAGAAGAGCTGGAGGAAGTAGAGCTACCGGCTTTCCACCGCAAGAACGCATCCCAGTGTTCTCACGAAGTAAGGGACAAGCGGCCTGGAAAGCGGGAGGCCACCCTGGTCCCGCTGCCTCACCACGACTGAGCAGAGACACAAGACAGAGACCCCACCATCAGCCTGGTCAAGGAACTGCTACAAGAAGCAGATGCAAACCCAAGTCCAGATGCCCCGGCAGAGGCTCTGCAGCTGTGAAAGGAGCGGGGTAGACTGTTCATCTATGCGGGCAAACTGTGCAGGCGGCACATCAACCATTGAACCCATGAGTTAGTGTGGCAGATCGTGGTCCCAAAAAGGGACTCCCAGATGGTCCTGGAAGCCCTCCACGACGGAGCTGGGCACTTCGGGTGGAAGAAGCTGGAAGTACTGCTGTGTGAGAGGTTCTACTGGGTCGGCATGAGGGCAGCCATCGAAACCTGGTGCAGGAATTGCAGCCCTGCAGCCTCCAAAGGAAGGACCGTGACAGCCAGCTGGCCCCACTACAACCCATCATCACCAAGCAACCTCCAGACCTGGTGGCCCTGGACCTCATAAAGTTGACCCCAGCATGTCCGGCTACATGTACGCCCCCACAATAGTGGACCAATACTCCCGGTTCCTGGTGGTGGTGCCCATGAAAGAACTGACAGCAAGGATCGCAGCACGAGCCTTCCAGTTGCACTTCTGCAGACCCCACGGCTACCCGGAAAGGGTACTGACAGACCAAGGCCCAGCTTTTGAGGCAGAAGTGTTCCAGGAATTCTGCAACCTGTACGGGTGCAAGAAGATCAGAACCATGCCGTATCATCCCCAGACAAACAGCATGTGTGAGAAGATGAACCAAGTGGTGATGGATCTGCTTAAAACACTCCCACTAGAAGAGAGGAACATGTGGCCAGAGAAGCTGCCAGATCTATTGGACCTGTACAACCACATTCCAGTGAATTCCACCAACTTCAGCCCTACCTACTTGATGAGAGCAAGACCTGGCAGGCTACCTATTGATCTAGAAATGGGGGTGATGACACCCGAAAACAACCTCCCAGAGACAGACTATGATGCAGAGCGCCAACGGAAGTACCGGCAGGTGCAAGATTGTGTAGAGAGGAACCTGTCCCAAGCCAGACAAAGGTAGGAGGAGAAAGCCTACAACCAGAATTCTCCTGCAGCCCCGTTAGCACCAGTTGGGCAAGTACTAAAGAGAAAGAGGCAGACCCACATACTGGATGACTAGTGAGAGGCAGAACCCTACACCGTAATGCCTTCCCACTTCAATGTTTCAAACGTCTGCCTAATCAGCAAACATGGGGAAGAAACCTCTGCCACCGTCTCTAGAGACCATCTAAAAGTATGCCACGAGCAGCTGAAGAGCCAAGAGAAGCTCCTGGCCATACCCCATTCTCGGCCACAGAAGGAAGAGATGATACACACCATACTGGGAATCAATGGGGCCATTGTAGTCCCTGTATTGACTTTCCCCCAAGTGGCAGCATCACCAACCGTGCAGACTCCAAGAAGGACCGAAGAGCCAGCACCGGGACCGGAACCAGAAAGTCAGCCCCGTGCTGTTGATGAGCCTGTCAGTCCCATGGTGAGCCAGAGTCAGACTGGTACCACAACAGAACCACTCAGATCCACACCCAGATCAGCAAGTAGTGCATGCACCCCACCAGAAGCAAACACTACAGACCAGATTAGCCAAACAGAGACACCTGAGCTGTGTGGGTCCACACGTAGCAATATACTGTAGGTCAGGCTCCAGCCCACTACAGGGATAAAAATCCAGCGAAATGGACAAGTGTAACAAGGTTTACAATGTAAATATGTTTTGCTTTCTTTTATGCACTGTGTGAATATGTGCGTTTTCCAAGTAACTAAGTAACAATGCAACCACAAAGCGTACCGTGCCTACAGGACTTTCTGTATGAACTTTTACATGTTTATGAACTTTTTAATTAAATATGGACCATTCGCCACAGGATTAAATAACTTCTCTTCAGCCATCGGTGGAAGGACTAAGCACCATAGTGACTGTTCTCTACATTTTTTTAGGTTTTTGTCATTTTTCATTTTTCAGACTGTCATTTTGGTTTTTGACTCTGTTCATTATTCACTGTATTGTCATTTTAGGTCTTGGGAATGCATAAAAGTGTTTCCTCAGTTCAGGAGTACTGACTTTAACCAAGGGGGAATGTGGCACCCCAGAGTCCGGTTGCCACAATAGCGTTGTCTCCCCCGGGGAACCACTCTGTGCTTGGAAGCAAGAGAAGATACCCAAGCAAGGTGAAAACACACACAACACCTTCCAAACGCCAGCCCAGAAGGGGGAGCTCGGAAATCTGACAAAAGGAGAGGGCCCCTATAAATTTTGGCCTGGGGGCGGGGTTAGGCAGTTAGTTCCTAGGAGGACTGTGAAGAGGTCCCATGGACTGTACAGAGTAGGTTCAACCCAGCACGGAGACTAGCCAGTATGAGGGACCCGTAGGAGAGGGTCTCAGGAAGTGAAGTAAATCTGGGGAATGGAGCCAGTGCCGGTTTGCCCCAGTACCTAGCGCAGGAGCGGACACCGGAGTCTGAGGTTGTGAGGGACTCTAGGCCCAGCAGCCAACCCCGGAGGGTGAGAGATTCCAAGTCGCTCGCCCTCCATGAGGCCCAGGAGACACAACAGCACCAGAGGGTTCAGGGAGAAGTAGCCAGTGGAGAGTAACCCAAGGAGGGCTCACGCCACCTGTCAAACAGGCCAGAGACAGCACACAAGAGAGGAGAGGGTCGCAGCATAGCTACAGGCAGCCAGGACCTGCCAAGAGCAGCGCAGTAGGGAGGCCTCAGAACTCGCCAGGTGTGGAGGACCCAACTTGCTCCCAGGCTCTGGACCCCTAACACATCTTGTGGACAGTGCCCTGGACGAACCTACTACTCCCTTCAGTAAAGGTAACGGAGAATACAACCCGTGTCTGTCGGTTATTCTGCACGTTACATTCTGCACCCCCACAGCCTACTGCCTCACAGACTCCAACGATTGTCCTGGGGACCTGCTCTTCCCATGGGGAGCTATTACCATCACAGCTGTAACCCCATCATCCCCAGAGGTCCATGGACCGCAGCAACAGCCCTGGCTGTCTTCCACGGGTGGCGTCACAACAAAACTCTTTTATTTTCCCCTTCCTTTTTACCCTTTTTAAAATCCCTTTTTTACTAACCGCCCGAGAGGGGACCACAGACCGGGTCATGCCACCGTGACAGCATCACACAGCCCGACGAAGTCAAGAGGGCCCAGTTCCGAGTACCCCACGGTCCCAGCTGGGGTGAGTCACAGACATTGCCCGGGTGTCACTGAGTCTCTGTCTCCCTGCTGTGGGCAGACATTGCCTGGGTGTCACTGAGTCTCTATTCCCTGCTGTGGGCAGACATTGCCCGGGTGACTGTGCTCTCTGTGCCCAGGTGGCTGTGCTCTTGCCCAGGTGGCTCTGCTCCTGTGCGACTTAGGGTGGCTCTACTCTCTGTGCCCAGGTGGCTGCTGTTTGCGGTGGCTCTGCTCTGTGCCTGGGTGGCTCTACTCTCTGTGCCCGGGTGGCTCTGCTGTGTTCGGGTGGCTCTGCTCTGTGCCTGGGTAGATGTGCTCTGTGTGCCCGTGTGGCTATGGTCTATCTGCCCAGGTGGCTATGGTGTCTGTGCCCAGGTGGCTATGGTCTCTGTGCCCGGGTGGCTATGGTCTCTGTGCTGTCTGTGCCCGGGTGGCTCTGCTCTCTGTGCCCGGGTGGCTAAGGCCTCTGTGCCCAGGTGGTGATGGTCTCTGTGCCCGGGTGGGTCTGCTCTCTGTGCCCGGGTGGCCTTGCTCTCTGTGCCCGGGTGGCTAAGGTCTCTGTGCCCAGGTGGCTATGGTCTCTGTGCTCTCTGTGCCCGGGTGGTCTGCTCTCTGTGCCCGGGTGGCTAAGGTCTCTGTGCCCGGTGGCTAAGGTCTCTGTGCCCAGGGCTATGGTGCTCTGCTCTCTGTGCCCGGGTGGCTAAGGTCTCTGTGCCCGGGTGGCTATGGTCTCTGTGCTCTGTGCCCGGGTGGCTAAGGTCTCTGTGCCCGGGTGGCTATGGTCTCTGTGCTCTTTGTGCCCGGGTGGCTAAGGTCTCTGTGCCCGGGTGGCTATGGTCTCTGTGCTCTCCCGTGCCCGGGTGGCTCATGGTCTCTGTGCTCGGGTGGGTCTGCTCTCTGTGCCCGGGTGGCTTTGGTCTCTGTGCCCGGGAGGCTATGGTCTCTGTGCCTCTTGGTTGCACGGGTGGCTATGGTCTGTGCCCGGGTGGCTATGGTCTGTGCCCGGGTGGCTATGGTCTCTGTGCCCGGGTGGCTATGGTCTCTGTGCCCGGTGGCTCTGGTCTGTGCCCGGGTGGCTATGGTCTCTGTGCCCAGGTGGCTCTGGTCTCTGTGCCCGGGTGGCTATGGTCCTCCTGTGCTCGTCTGTGCCCGGTGGCTCTGGTCTGTGCCTGGGTGCTCTGGTCTCTGTGCCCGGGTGGCTCTGGTCTGTGCCCGGGTGGCTATGGTCTCTGTGCCCGGTGGCTCTGGTCTGTGCCCGGGTGGCTCTAGGTCTGTGCCCGGTGGCTCTGGTCTGTGCCCGGGTGGCTCTGGTCTGTGCCCGGGTGGCTTAGTCTCTGTGCCCGGGTGGCTATGGTCTCTGTGCCCGGGTGGCTTCTGTCTGTGCCCGGGTGGCTCTGGTCTGTGCCCGGGTGGCTATGGTCTCTGTGCCCGGGTGGCTCTGGTCTCTGTGCCCGGGTGGCTATGGTCTCTGCCGGGTGGCTCTTCTGTGCCGGTGGCTTGGTCTGTGCCCGGTGGCTTGGTCTGTGCCCGGGTGGTTATGGTCTCTGTGCCCGGCTCTGTGCCGTGGCTATGGTTCTGTGCCGGGTGGCTCTGGTCTGTGCCGGGTGGCTCTGGTCTGTGCCGGGTGGCTATGGTCTCTGTGCCGGGTGGCTATGGTTCTGTGCCCGGTGGCTATGGTCTCTGTCCCGGTCAGGCTTGGTCTCTGTGCCCGGGGGCTTGTCTTGCCCGGGTGGCTTGGTTCTGTGCCGGGTGGCTATGTCTGTGTCTCTGTGCCCGGGTGGCTATGGTCTCTGTGCCGGGTGGCTTGGTCTGTGCCCGGGTGGCTATGGGTCTGTGCCCGGTGGCTATGGTCTTGTGCTCTTGGCCCGGTGGCTGTCTGTGCGGTGGCTCTGGTCTGTGCCGGGTGGCTGTGGTCTGTGCCGGGTGGCTATGGTCTCTCTGTGCCCGGGGGTTGGTCTCTGGTCTCTGTGCCGGGTGGCTATGGTCTCGTGCTCGCCGGTGGTTCTGCCCGTGGTCTCTGCCCTGGCTGGTCTTGCGGTGGCTATCCTGGTCTCTGTGCCCGGGTGGCTGGCTCTGTGTCTCTGTGCCCGGGTGGCTATGGTCTCGTGCCGGTGGCTTGGTCTGGCCCGGGTGGCTATGGTCTCTGTGCCCGGGTGGCTCTGGTCTGTGCCCGGGTGGCTATGGTTCTGTGCCCGGGTGGCTATGGTCTCTGTGGGCTCTGTCTGTGCCCGGTGGCTATGGTTCTGTGCCCGGGTGGCTCTGCGGGTCTGGTTGCCCGGTGGCTATGGTCTCTGTGCCCGGGTGGCTCTGGTCTGTGCCCGGGTGGCTATGGTCTGTGCCCGGGGTGGCTAATGGTCTCTGTGCCTCGGGGTGGCTTGGTCTGTGCCCGGGTGGCTTGGTCTGTGCCCGGGTGGCTATGGTCTGTGCCCGGGTGGCTAGGTCTGTGCCGGGTGGCTATGGTCTTGCCCGGGTGGCTATGGTCTGTGCCCGGGTGGCTTGGTCTGTGCCCTGGAGCTGTCCGTGGCTAGGTCTCTGTGCCCGGGTGGCTCTGGTCTGTGCCCGGGTGGCTTGGTCTGTGCCCGGTGGCTCTGGTCTGTGCCCGGGTGGCTATGGTCTCTGGCCCGTGGTGCTGTGGTCTTGTGCCCGGTGGCTCTGTCTGTGCCGGGTGGCTATGGTCTGTGCCCGGGTGGCTCTGGTCTGTGCCCGGGTGGCTATGGTTCTGTGCCCGGGTGGCTAAGGTCTGTGCCCGGGTGGCTTGGTCTGTGCCGGTGCTATGTGTCTGTGCCCGGGTGGCTAGTCGGTCTCTGTGCCGGGTGGTCTCTGGTCTGTGCCCGGGTGGCTATGGTCCTGTATCTGTGCCCGGTGGCTAGGTCTCTGTGCCGGTGGCTCTGGTCTGTGCCCGGGTGGCTATGGTCTGTGCCCGGGTGGCTATGGTCTCTGTGCTGCCGGTGCATGGTCTGTGCCTCGTCCGGTGGCTATGGTTCTGTGCCGGGTGGCTCTGGTCTGTGCCCGGGTGGCTATGGTCTGTGCCCGGGTGGCTAGGTCTGTGCCGGGTGTGCTTGGTCTGTGCCCGGTGGTGGCTCTTGGTCTGTGCCCGTGGTGGCTTGGTCTGTGCCCGGTGGCTAGGTTCTGTGCCGGGTGGCTCTGGTCTGTGCCCGGGTGGCTATGGTCTGTGCCCGGTGGCTCTGGTCTGTGCCCGGGTGGCTATGGTGTCTGTGCCCGGGTGGCTATGGTCTGTGCCCGGGTGGCTCTGGTCTGTGCCGGGTGGCTTGGTCTGTGCCCGGGTGGCTCTGGTCTGTGCCCGGGTGGCTATGGTCTCTGTGCCCGTGGTCGGTCTGTGCCGGTGGCTCTGGTCTGTGCCCGGGTGGCTTGGTCTGTGCCGGTGGCTCTGGTCTGTGCCCGGGTGGCTATGGTGTCTGTGCCCGGGTGCTCTGGTCTGTGCCCGGTGGCTTGGTCTGTGCCCGGGTGGCTATGGTCTGTGCCCGGGTGCTTGGTCTTCCGGTGCTAGTCTGTGCCCGGGTGTGCTCTGTCTGTGCCGGGTGGCTTGGTCTGTGCCCGGGTGGCTATGGTCTCTCGTGCCCGGGTGGCTATGGTCTCTGTGCCCGGGTGGCTATGGTCTGTGCCCGGGTGGCTATGGTCTGTGCCCGGGTGGCTATGGTCTCTGTGCCCGGGTGGCTATGGTCTGTGCCCGGGTGGCTATGGTCTCTGTGCCCGGGTGGCTATGGTCTCTGTGCCCGGGTGGCTATGGTCTGTGCCCGGGTGGCTATGGTCTGTGCCCGGGTGGCTATGGCTCTGTGCCCGGGTGGCTAGGTCTGTGCCGGTGGCTAGGTCTGTGTGGCCCGGGTGGCTTGGTCTGTGCCCGGGGGGCTCTGGTCTGTGCCCGGGTGGCTCTGGTCTGTGCCGGGTGGCTTGGTTCTGTGCCCGGGTGGCTCTGGTCTGTGCCCGGGTGGCTCTGGTCTGTGCCCGGGTGGCTCTGGTCTGTGCCCGGGTGGCTCTGGTCTGTGGCCGGGTGGCTATGGTCTCTGTGCCCTGATGTGGTGCAGTGCTGGAGATTGGCACCGGGCTCCTCCTCTCCTGCAGCCTCCTCCCAGCCTCGTCCTCCTCCCTGTTCACCTCCAGCCTCCCCCACCCATCATACATCCAGACTGTGGAGCCGGGGACTGGTCGGCGGCTCGGTGCTCGGGGTCGGATGGTCCCTCTCTGCCTCCTCTCGGGGGGCCCCAGTGTGCGCAGTGCGGGGCGCAGCAGGATGGCCGGGGATCATTAGCCGGGGATTGGAGCTATGGATGGAGCCTTCCGTGCCCTCTGATTGCCCCTTCTGTGCCAGCTGGTGTCCTGAGGCGGGGGCTGCTGCAGCAGGGGCGGCGGGTGCGGGCAGCAGGTGGATGGCATGGCGCAGGCAGAGCCCAGCTGAAGGTAGGTGCCACACTGCAGTGCCACAGGATGATGAGGAGGATGATGGCAGCTCTGCTGCTCCTGGATATGGCTCTGCTCTGTGCTGTGGAGCTGTGACTGTCACTGATGGGCTCTCTCCTGCTGATCCTCTGTCCTATCTGTGCAGGGACTGTGCTGTCTCTCTCCTCTGTCTCTCTCCTCTGTCTCTCTCCTCTGTCTCTCTCCTCTCTGGCTCAGGCTGTCTCTCTCCTCTGTCTCTCTCCTCTGTCTCTCTCCTCTCTGTCTCTCTCCTCTCTGGCTCAGGCTGTCTCTCTCCTCTCTGGCTCAGGCTGTCTCTCTCCTCTGTCTCTCTCCTCTCTGGCTCAGGCTGTCTCTCTCCTCTGTCTCTCTCCTCTCTGGCTCAGGTTGTCTCTCTCCCCTCTGGCTCAGGCTGTCTCTCTCCTCTTCCTCTGTCTCTCTCCTCTGTCTCTCTCCTCTGTCTCTCTCCTCTGTCCTCTCTCCTCTGTCTCTTTCCTCTGTCTCTTTCCTCTGTCTCTCTCCTCTGTCTCTCTCCTCTGTCTCTCTCCTCTCTGGCTCAGGCTGTCTCTCTCCTCTGTCTCTCTCCTCTCTGGCTCAGGCTGTCTCTCTCCTCTCTGGCTCAGGCTGTCTCTCTCCTCTGTCTCTCTCCTCTCTGGCTCAGGCTGTCTCTCTCCTCTGTCTCTCTCCTCTCTGGCTCAGGTTGTCTCTCTCCCTCTGGCTCAGGCTGTCTCTCTCCCCTCTGGCTCAGGCTGTCTCTCTCCTCTCTGGCTCAGGCTGTCTCTCTCCCCTCTGGCTCAGGTTGTCTCTCTCCCCTCAGGCTCAGGCTGTCTCTCTCCCTCTGGCTCAGGCTGTCTCTCTCCCCTCTGGCTCAGGCTGTCTCTCTCCCTCTGGCTCAGGCTGTCTCTCTCCCCTCTGGCTCAGGCTGTCTCTCTCCCCTCTGGCTCAGGCTGTCTCTCTCCCCTCTGGCTCAGGCTGTCTCCTCTCCCCTCTGGCTCAGGCTGTCTCTCTCCCCTCTGGCTCAGGCTGTCTCTCTCCCCTCTGCTCAGGCTGTCTCTCTCCCCTCTGGCTCAGGCTGTCTCTCTCCTCTCAGGCTCAGGCTGTCTCTCTCCCTTCTGGCTCAGGTTGTCTCTCTCCTCTCTGTTTCTCTCCTCTCTGGCTCAGGCTGTCTCTCTCCTCTTCCTCTGTCCTCTTTCCTCTCTGGCTCAGGCTGTTGCTCTCCTCTCTGTCTCTCTCCTCTCTGTCTCTCTCCTCTCTGGCTCAGGCTGTCTCTCTCCTCTGTCTCTCTCCTCTGTCTCTCTCCTCTGTCTCTCCTCTGTCTCTCTCCTCTCTGGCTCAGGCTGTCTCTCTCCTCTGTCTCTCTCCTCTGTCTCTCTCCTCTGTCTCTCTCCTCTGTCTCTCCTCTTGTCTCTCTCCTCTGTCTCTCTCCTCTGTCTCTCTCCTCTCTGGCTCAGGCTGTCTCTCTCCTCTGTCTCTCTCCTCTCTGGCTCAGGCTGTCTCTCTCCTCTGTCTCTCTCCTCTCTGGCTCAGGCTGTCTCTCTCCTCTCTGGCTCAGGCTGTCTCTCTCCTCTCTGGCTCAGGCTGTCTCTCTCCTCTCTATCTCTCTCCTCTCTGGCTCAGGATGTCTCTGGCTCTGCTGACATTCCCTGCAAGCAATGCTTTGCTGACTCCATGTTTGGCTGCTTCTGGGGATAAACATTTCTTCTAATGGTCCTGACAACATTCCCCAAATCCACAGTCCTGGTCCCCTCCCTGGTGCTGGACCTGCTATGGTGGATGTTCTGGACCTGCTATGGTGGTTGTTCTGGACCTGCTATGGTGGATGTTCTGGACCTGCTATGGTGGTTGTTTGGACCGGCTATGGTGGTTGTTCTGGACCTGCTATGGTGGATGTTCTGGACCTGCTATGGTGGTTGTTCTGGACCTGCTATGGTGGATGTTCTGGACCTGCTATGGTGGTTGTTCTGGACCTGCTATGGTGGTTGTTTTGGACCGGCTATGGTGGTTGTTCTGGACCTGCTATGGTGGATGTTCTGGACCTGCTATGGTGGTTGTTCTGGACCTGCTATGGTGGATGTTCTGGACCTGCTATGGTGGTTGTTCTGGACCTGCTATGGTGGTTGTTTTGGACCGGCTATGGTGGTTGTTCTGGACCTGCTATGGTGGATGTTCTGGACCTGCTATGGTGGTTGTTTTGGACCTGCTATGGTGGATGTTCTGGACCTGCTATGGTGGTTGTTCTGGACCTGCTATGGTGGTTGTTCTGGACCTGCTATGGTGGTTGTTCTGGACCTGCTATGGTGGTGTTCTGGACCTGCATGGTGGATGTTTGGACCTGCTATGGTGGATGTTCTGGACCTGCTATGGTGGTTGTTTGGACCTGCTATGGTGGATGTTCTGGACCTGCTATGGTGGATGTTCTGGACCTGCTATGGTGGTTGTTCTGGACCTGCTATGGTGGATGTTCTGGACCTGCTATGGTGGTTGTTCTGGACCTGCTATGGTGGATGTTCTGGACCTGCTATGGTGATGTTTGGACCTGCATGGTGGTGTTCTGGACCTGCTATGGTGGATGGTCTGGACCTGCTATGGTGGATGTTCTGGACCTGCCATGGTGGATGTTCTGGACCTGCCATGGTGGATGTTCTAGACCTGCTATGGTGGATGTTCTGGACCTGCCATGGTGGATGTTCTGGACCTGCCATGGTGGATGTTCTGGACCTGCTATGGTGGATGTTCTGGACCTGCTATGGTGGATGTTCTGGACCTGCTATGGTGGATGTTCTGGACCTGCTATGGTGGATGGTCTGGACCTGCTATGGTGGATGTCTGGACCTGCTATGGTGGATGGTCTGGACCTCCCCTGTCTGTGGTTCTGAGTGCTGACCTGTCCTGGTCTATGATGCTGAATCTGCTCCATTCCTTCTCCTTTTCTGTCCTTGGTAGTAATAAACCTTCTCTAATCAACATGACTAACCTGCTACTATTCCTGTAGCTCTACCAAGTGTAGTCCATATTGATGCCCCTGCCCACCATGATAAATGTGCTCTAGTCCATATTACCTCTGTCCTTGAATCTGGACCTTTTGTAGTTCATATTAATACCTCTATTGACCTGTTCTGGTCCATATTGCTGTCCTGGTCCATGGTGCTGGACCTTTTCTAGTCCACATTAATGCCTCTATAAATGATGCTGCCCCTGTTCTTGGTGCTGGACCTGCTCTAATCCATGTCATAGGACATATGGTGCTGGACTTACTAAACCGGGCTCCAATTTCTATTGCTGAACCAGTTTTAGTCCATGTTGAATTCCTCACCATATGGCTGCCCCATCCAAAGTGTAACCATGCTTGAGTCTATATGACTGCCCTTATATGTTCTAGTCTATATTACTTCCCCTATCCATGGTGCTGATCTTATACTAGTCCATATTACAGCCCCTCTACATAGTATATGACATGTTTTAGTCTCTTTCCTCTATACTATACCTTAATTTGTCCACATTGCTGCCCCCTATCCTCTATGCTATACCTGCCCTGGTTAATATTGCTGCCAGTTTCCTCTATCCTATATCCTATACCTGCCTAGGTCCATATTACGTCCTCTTTCCTCTACTATACCTGCTATGGTACATATTGCTGACCCTTTCCTTTATCCTATACCAGCCCTGGTCCATATTGCTGTCTCTTTCCTCTTATAATATACCTGCCTAGGCCCATATTGCTGCCCCTATCCTCTATGCTATACCTGCCTAGGCCCATATTGCTGCCCCTATGCTCTATGCTACATCTGCCCTGATCCATATTGCTGCCCCTATGCTCTATGCTATACCTGCCTAAGTCCATATTGCTGCCCTGTTCCTCTATCTGTGCCTACCTAGGTCCACATTACTGCCCCTATCCTCTATGCTATACCTGCCGCGGTCCATATTGCTGCCCCTATGCTCTATACTATACTGCCTAGGTCCATATTGCTGCCTTATCCTCTATGCTATACCTGCCCTGGTCCATATTGCTGTCCTTATCCTCTATACTATACCTGCCGCGGTCCATATTGCTGCCCCTATGCTCTATACTATACCTGCCGCGTCCATATTGCTGCCCCTATGCTCTATACTATACCTGCCTCGGTCCATATTGCTGCCCCTATCCTCTATACTATACCTGCCGCGGTCCATATTGCTGCCCTATGCTCTATACTATACCTGCCGCGGTCCATATTGCTGCCCCTATGCTCTATGCTCTACCTGCCCTGGTCCATATTGCTGCCCCTATCCTCTATACTATACCTGCCGCGGTCCATATTGCTGCCCCTATGCTCTATACCTGCCGCGGTCCATATTGCTGCCCCTATCTCTATACTATACCTGCCTGGTCCATATTGCTGCCCCTATCCTCTATACTATACATGCCTGGTCCATATTGCTGCCCCTATCCTCTATGCTATACCTGCCTCGGTCCATATTGCTGCCCCTATCCCCTATACTATACCTGCCCTGGTCCATATTGCTGCCCTATCCTCTATGCTATACCTGCCTCGGTCCATATTGCTGCCCCTATCCTCTATACTATACCTGCCTCGGTCCATATTGCTGCCCCTATCCTCTATACTATACCTGCCTGTGTCCTTTTTGCTGCCCCTATGCTCTATACTATACCTGCCTTGGTCCATATTGCTGCCCCTATCCTCTATACTATACCTGCCTCGGTCCATATTGCTGCCCCTATCCTCTATACTATACCTGCCTCGGTCCATATTGCTGCCCCTATCCTCTATGCTATACCTGCCTTGGTCCATATTGCTGCCCCTATCCTCTATACTATACCTGCCTTGGTCCATATTGCTGCCCCTATCCTCTATACTATACCTGCCCTGGTCCATATTGCTGCCCCTATCCTCTATACTATACCTGCCTCGGTCCATATTGCTGCCCCTATCCTCTATACTATACCTGCCTGTGTCCTTTTTGCTGCCCTTATCATCTATGCTATACCTGCCCTGGTCCATTTATACCCTTGGTGCTGCACTGATTCTATTCTACACTACTGCCTGTGTCTATGATGCTGACCCTACCATAGTGGATATGACCACGTCCCTCCAGATGTTGCTGCTATAGTCCATATTATTGTCACTGTCCATGGTGCTGACCATTTTTCCTAAACCTGTGTGTTTTTTTTCCTATTACTGATCCCGGTCAGCCAATCCTCCCAGCCCTGCGCTTCTCCATATGGCTGATCCCTTCCTCCATGGCTGATCACTCCTGTTTTCATGGTGGTGATCCCTCACCCCTGTGCACTCATCTGTCCATAATGATCAACACCCTTTTCTGTAATGATAAAAGCACCCAGCACATCCATGATGGTGTGATCCTGCCCACCGGCCCTTACATGCCCATCACTGTTTTATCTTCCAATGGATCAGATTCCAGAACCAACAAGAAATCATCATCTGTGTCATGGGCTAAAAAGTCATATATTCACCATGCAGGTCGTTAACATACAGCGTTACATCTTATAATAGCCGGCATCCATCAGCCTACATGGCAACAACCTGGAACATGTGAGCAGCAAAGAACAAGACTGTGAGACAAGTCAGAAACCACTAACACCTTCCAAAAAACTGAAAATTATCATTAATCTGCACACGGCAGCTGTGAAACTCAATGCATCTCTGATAAATAATTTGCAGCCCTTAGAGGTGACATAGACATACAGAGACAGAGACATACAGAGCATACAGAGAAATACAGAATCATACAGAGCCATACAGAGACTTACAGAACATACAGAGCCATACAAAAGACATACAGAGGCATGCAGAGACATGCAGAGCCATAGAGCCATACAGAGACATGCGCGAGGCATACAAAGCCATACAGAGCCATACAGAGCCATACAGAGGCATACAGAGCTATACAGAACCATACATAGCCATACAGAGGCATACAGAGGCATACAGAGGCATACAGAGCCATGCAGAGGCACGCAGAGGCACGCAGAGACATGCAGAGACATGCAGAGACATGCAGAGGCATGCAGAGACATGCAGAGACACGCAGAGGCATACAGAGGCATACAGAGCATGCAGAGGCATACAGTGACATACAGAACCATACAGAGTCATACAGAGTCATACAGAGTCATACAGAGCCATGCAGATGCATACAGAGCCATACAGAGACCTACAGAGACAGAGACATATAGAGGCATGCAGAGACACGCAGAGACACGCAGAGGCGTACAGAGCCATACAGAAGCATACAGAGCCATACAGAAGCATACAGAGCCATACAGAAGCATACAGAGCCATACAGAAGCATACAGAGCCATACAGAGGCATACAGAGCATACAGAGCCATACAGAGCCATACAGAGCCATACAGAGCATACAGAGCCATATAGAGTCATACAGAGTCATACAGATGCATACAGAAGCATACAGAGCCATACAGAGGCATACAGAGACCTACAGAGACAGAGACATATAGAGGCATACAGAGACAGAGACATGCAGCAAAATGCATCCCACCATCTTATCACATCAAAAAGACCAGGGACATGCTTCTATTCCTCCTTCCTTGATACATTGATACATGATAGCAGCATAACTCTCCCAGCCTTGACACATAAATAAAAAAAGGCGGCGATATCCTCCTTTATACCTAAGCCGAGGAAGGCTATGTGCTGTGCTCTCCCTTACAATGCACTTTACAATGTGTATATCATGATATTGGGATGTTATATAGGTGGTGATCCATCCACACAGATCTAAGAGCGTTGAATAAAGCAATGTGATCGTCAGCGGTGAGCGAAAAGCTGAGAAAATGATTACAAATGTCATTAATGACATCTTGGGAATGTAACAACCTGGATCTGGTTTGTTTACACAGAAGGTTCTATTTGTAAATACACATAGAATGTTGGCGATCATTGCTCTGTGCTGTAACCTGGGCTGCTACATTCAGTCATCATTGCTCTGTGCTGTAACCTGGGCTGCTACATTCAGTCATCATTGCTCTGTGCTGTAACCTGGGCTGCTACATTCAGTCATCATTGCTCTGTGCTGTAACCTGGGCCGCTACATTCAGTCATCATTGCTCTGTGCTGTAACCTGGGCTGCTACATTCAGTCATCATTGCTCTGTGCTGTAACCTGGGCTGCTACATTCAGTCATCATTGCTCTGTGCTGTAACCTGAGTCTTCCAGGACAATACAGTCTCAAGATGTTACATTTATACTAGTGGAGAACAAATGTAACCAATAGTAAAAAATGTGCAACAATCAGCTATTTACAGTTCACTTGTTTTGAGGGTTCTAAACACTGACCACCACCTTTAACATGATGTATTTGAGGTTATTATAGCCCCTTTACACCCCCAGACGCGGTGCCCCCCTGCAACTCAGAAATAGAGTGTTATTCTGTCCCACACATATGCTAATTTCTTGTTTGGGTCATATAGGGTTCTGCAGATTGCGGTCAGCGCCGCCCCGCTCCATGGAAACGCTGCCCCACCTGAGTGTCTGCAAGTGAATGACATAGGACGTCATCCACACAATTCCCAAGTCTTGCGCCTGCGCCGTGTTGCCTCATTGTGCCCTTTTGAACAGACAGTGATTCCACTACGCAGGTGCGAGACATCAGGCACTGTGCGGCTGAAGCGAGAAGTTGGGCACTTGTGCGGCTGAAGCGAGAAGTTGGGCACTGTGCGGCTGATGCGAGACGTCGGGCACTGTGCGGCTGATGCAGGAGGTCGGTCACTGTGTGGCTGATGAGAGACCGAGGTCTCACGCCTGCGCAGTGGCACCTCACTGCCCTATTGAGGAGCCAGTGATTCCACTGTGCAGGCGCAAAACTTAGGTCTCTCATCAGCGGCACAGTGCTTGAAGTCTCGCACCTGTGCAGTGGCACCTCACTGACCTATAGAAGAGCCTGTGATTCCACTGCAGAGACGCGAAACTTCAGTCTTGCAACATCGCACAGTGCCCGACTTCTTGCATCAGCCGCACAGTGCCTGATGTCTCGCGCCTGCGCAGTGGAATCACTGTCTGTTTAATAGAGTAAAGTGAGGCGCCACTGCGCAGGCAGGAGACTTGGGAATTATGTGGATGACGTCCTATGTCATCCACTCGCACACTGTCAGGAGTGGGAGGTGTTGGCATGGAGTGGGGCGGCGCTGACTCCAATGTGCAAACCCCATATGACCCAAACAAGAAATTAGTATATGGCGCAGGACTAAATAACACTCTATTTCTGAGGTGCAGGGGGACGTCTGGGAATATAAAGGGGTTACAGGAACCCCAATTATATCATGTGAAGGTGGTGGGAAAGGTTTACAACCCCCAAAACTGCTGACAGGTGCACTTTAAAGTCCTTGTATCTGATGGGATCTAATGGTCAACAGTTGACCCCAGAACATGCTGCCATTATTGTTTGTTGGTGGTTTTATCATCGTAAACAATGGGTTTATTCATATTTGGCGATTAAACAAAATATTAGGCGTAGAAAACCCTAAAGAAGAAAGTTCCTTATTTGTAAGTTTCATCAATCAACCAAAGTCTCCACCACTCCGGTGGCCCTGTTTTTTTGATATGTTACGTTAAAGGTTGCATAGACTTTAATGGACGCCATGTAATGCTGTCGTTTTCCTTGTGTGGTACTTCAGAAACTCCTTTTACTTTGAGTGGATCCACATACTATAGTGGATGGTAGTGGGACCCAATCTCATCATCAAGGGACCACAGGTGACAAGTTGTTTTATTTCCTGGACAAAAACCACATACAGCCAACATTTTTTATGATTGGAAAAGTATGAAAAATCACTGATTTTTCCTTATTTTTCCACAAATTTAAATGTTTTTATTGGGATTTTATACCATAGACATGTTAGTTTTCTGCCACATTTAGTCCAAAAAGTTCTACTTTGGTCTCATCTGACCAGACCACCTTCTTCCACTGCTCGCTGTGTCCTCTACATCTGTGTTCCCCAACTCCAGTCCTCAGGAGCCACCAACAAGTCATGTTTTCAGGATTTCCTTAGCATTGCACAGAGGTTGGAATCATCACCAGTGCAGGTGATTATATTATCATCTGTGCAATGCTAAGGAAATCCTGAAAACCTGACCATGTTCAGAGCTTGGGCTATTTTTTTTATAACCTAACCCAGCTTTACTCCTCTCCAAAACTTTATCCCTGACAGATTTTTCCCCTGATCAGTGATCTCTGTGTTCCTCTATTGACCTCTTAGCTGCTCCTCGTTAGCGCTGTCCTTCTTGGAATGTCAGTTTAGGTGGACGGCCATGTCTTGGTAGGTTTGCAGTTGTACTATACTCCTTCCATTTTTGGGTGATAGACTGATCAGTGCTCTGCAAAATGTTCAGAGCTTGGGCTATTTTTTTTATAACCTAACCCTGCCTTAGTCCTCTTAACAATGTTATCCCTGACCTGTCTGGTGTGTTCCTTGGTTTTATGTTGCTATTTGATCCCTAGTGTTCTCAGTCAAACCTCTGATCCCTTCACAGAACAGCTGTAGTTATATTAAGCATAAATTACACACAGGTTGAGTCAATTTACTACTCGTGTGACTTCTGGAGGCGATTGGTCCCTCAGGGTTTTATTTAGGGGTTGAATACAAATGCACATCACAATTTTTGGATATATATATTTATAACATACCGGTATTTAGAAAACCATGCATCATTTCCTTTACACTTCACAAATACTTGTACTTAGTGTTGGTATATCACTTATAATTCCAATAAAATACATTACGTTTGTGGCTGTAATGTGAAAAATTGAAGAGAAGTACAGTCTATAATGTTGATATTAACACATTGGAAAAATTCACCATAAACTGGAAAATAATGATGATACTAATAATAACAACAACACTAATAATAATAATAATAATAATAATAATACAAAATCCAGCATAATGATCTTATTTGCTGTGTGTAACTATTGTATATTATTACTGTTATTATTATTACTATTATTATTATTATTACTGCTCTAATAATTAGTATCATTATTAATTATAACAGTAATAATAATGATAATAATAGTAATAATAACAGTAATTTTAATAAATAATAATAATAATGCAAAATCCATTATTATTGTACAATAATATATTATTACTGTTATTATTATTATTACCGGTATTATCATTATTACTGTTACAATTATTATAAATTAAAAGAGTAATAATAATGATAATAGTATTAATACGGTAACAACAGTAATAATAATCAAATAATAATGCAAAATCCAGCATAATGATCTTATTTGCTCTGTGTAACTATTGTATAATATTATTATTACTGTTATTATTAATATTACTAATATTTATTACTGTTATAATAATTATTACTGTTATTATTATTGTTCTTATTATTATTTACAAACGTAATAGTAATAATGATTGTGATACTACTACTACTAATAGTGATAATGCAAAATCCAGCATAATGATCTTATTTGCTGTGTGTAACTATTGTATAATAATATTATTATTATTACTGTTACAATTATTATTAATTATGAAAGTAATTATGATCATGATTGTAATAATAATAATAATTAATAATAATGATATTGCAAAATCCAGCAACATTATTATACTGTTGTATAATATTATTAATAATAATAATAATAATAATCTGTACAAGTTTTTCCTGCTTCATAAAATCACATTTTCTTTTATGGACAAGGGGAAAATTTGCTCAGAATTATTGTTACCCCTTCAAGGGATCTGTCACGGGGTCCTTCTCCGTTATCTCACAATAAACAGAGCGAGCGATGCGTGAGCAGCCCAAGAACCTTTATTGTTTGAAGAAACATAAAAATCCATAAAACAATCCAGCCATATATTGTATATCCATGTAATCCAGGTTTGTCTAAATCCCTTTGTGGAGCTGGTCTGTACTCAGTGTCCCACACACAGACTGAAACACACACTGCTTCTCCTCCTCCAACACTCCGCAATCCAAAACAACCAGTTCTATGGAGAGTCGGGGGAAGGGGTAGAAACCTTTACAGACAAAGGTGTTCAATGACCAAGTAGGGGCAGTCCACAGTAATTCAATTATCATACTCTCAGGAGTGTAATTAGTACACAAGAAGTGGGGAAGGGCGGAATACACAGTATTGCAAGAACAAAGCACCTATAAAATGCAGTTACAATGGAACCCACCATATCCACCATCACAACCTCTCCCCCCTTTCAATAAGTGAGCATGCCATGAGGTCTACAAAGACCTTTGGCAATCTCATTTTAGTCCACATCGCCTAATTGTTAATAAGTCCTTGCATATTGGCAGGGTAGGTCGGCCTGAAGGAGTCTATTGATCCTCTTTTCGAGTATCGGCTCCCACAAAATGGCACTGTAACTACCCAAGGTCGTTTCCCAGTAAAATATCTGCGGCAAGTCCTTCCGTAACTCCAATGCAGCACAGTTTTTCTCCATAACCATAATTCAAACGCACCCAAGCTCGCTGTATGTATTTGCGAGTACCCCTTGTCAGGACAATGGGGAACACAGGGCCTGGGTGAATTGCCTCTGGTCGAACCACGCGGGGGTCAGCAATAGTCAAGAAAGCCCCTGTGTCTCTAAATCCTGACACTTTGCATCCATCAATTGACACATTCTGCAGGTGACGTTGACATTGCTCATGGTAGTTTGGGGACAAAGACCAGAGGCCATACACTGCATAAGGGGGATCTGTGGTGCAGGGATCAGCGATCCTCTCTAGTCGGGATGGTGGTAACTCCTCAGGTGGGATGCAGTGCTCAGGCTGCACCGAACGAGGTGGTGGTGTGCTTGGCTCCTTCCAAGTCCTTGAGGTACAACCAGATTGTAGGTGGCTAGGTTGCCCACGGTCGTAACATTTACTCTCCGTGATTCACCAAGGTTGTAGTTGAAAATGTTGGGGCTCGGGATTGTAAAGTGTGGTCATCGACCTGCGGCAGGATGATGGGGCAGATATCACTGGAGGGGGCCGGGGCGCAAGGGCAGGGTGTGGTTATAGTGCACAACATTCACCAGACAAGGTGGGGGTACATAGGGCTCCCTCCAAGTCCTTGAGCGACAACTAGCTTGCAGGTGCCCAGGCTTCCCGCACCCATAACATTTCCTCTCTATAAATCTCCCTGGTTGTGGTCAGAACTGTTAGGACCCAGGATTTTGAGGTGGGGTTGTAATCGGCCTGCGGCTGGGTGAAGGAGCAGATATAACCGGAGGGGGCTGGAGCGAAGGGTCAGGCTTTGATTTATCATCCAATAGCCTCCTCCACTGTAGTCGGATAGTAAGGGCCTCATCAGCCAGGGCTGCAGCTCTATCCAATGTGGGTGGCATGCGTTCCCGGACCCATTCCCGTATTTCTGAGGGGCACTTGGCAAGAAATTGTTCTATATAAAATACCTGTACAACATCTTCCACAGTGAAGGCAATTTCTGTTCTAGCCATCTCCGACATGTCTGGGACATCTTATGGGCATACATCCTAAACGATCCCCCCAGTGGTGCATGGGAGGTCTCGGAACTATGCCCTATACGAGTCTGGGGTGATAGCATGGTAATCCAAGATAGTCCGTTTTACAAAGTTATAATCGCGGTTCCACTGTGAGTCAATAGTTCGATAAGCCTCTGCCACGCTTCCGTTCAGGTGTCCCACTAACAATTGCATCCATCCAGAGTGGGGCACCTCCATCATGGTACACTGCTGCTCAAAGTCCTTAAAGAACCCATTCACATGTCCGGACGTCTCATCAAATTGCTTGAAGTCTGTCCTGATGATCTGTGCAGGCTCTTGGATCGTTGGGTTTACACTCCAAATCCTCGTTCGTGCTCCATTGCTTCTTGTCTTCGCTATGCTTAGCGAACAGCCTCCTCCTTATACTCTTGAGTGATGCCTGGGCCCAGAACTGCCATCTCTTCTTCGTATCACACCAACCACTGGCTTTTTGGGTTGGGAGTCCCAGTCTCCAGAGCTTGTCTCTTAGACATCCTGGAGGAGTTGGACGGGCTAGCACCCATCAGTATAATCAGTTAAAGCCTCTTTCGTCAGTCCATAGTAGTTCAGGCCCAGGCCTCTGGCTCTCTCCTGTAGACTGGATACAGTCCAGTGTCTGTACTCACTCTGTGGATGGTTTTCCATTGGGTTGCACTCTGTTGATCCCACCGCTGCCACCAGTTATCATGGGGTCCTTCTCCGATATCCCGCAATCAACAGAACGAGAGATGCGTGATCAGCCCAAGAACCTTTATTGCTTGAAAAAAACATAACAATTCATAAAACAATAACAGCAGTATATTCTATGTCCATATAATCCAAGTTTCTCCCTATCCCTTTAAGGAGCTGGTCTGAACTCAGTGTCCCACACACACACCCCCAATCCAAAAACGGTTCTATGGAAACTCCGGGGGATAAGGTGGGTACAAACCTTTACAGACAAAGGTCTTGAATGACCACGTAGGGACATGTCCACACTAATTCAATTATTATACTCTCAGGAGTGTAATTAGTACACAAGAGGTGGGGAAGGGCAGAATACACAGTATGGAAAGAACAAAGCACCTGTAAAACGCAGTTACAATGGAACCCACCATATCCACCATCACAGGATCCTTCTACGAGCTGGAAGCCATTGTCCAAAGTAATCTTCCATTTTTAGTGTGCTAGTGTAGGAAATTAGTTAAATCCATAGTAAGTTCATTGTATCCAATAGGTTTTCCCTGTCTTTATTCCATTTCTTCGCTCGCCCCCTCTTTCCAGTCTCCCGTCTCTTATTATACAGTTGATGTCATTTATTTACCGTTCACGTACAAAATTAACTTAGTACAACTGTCCTTCAAGTCAACTGGAGTGTGGGAAAAAGAGAAGCACTTCATTAAGATGGCACGTTTATCTCACTTATCGTCAAGTCTTGCAGCTTTCCGGTTTGTTAGTGTCATTAGTAGTTTTGTGTAACCCATATTGTATTTTAGGTTTTGTGTTTATTTGCATAATGAGCGCAATCTGTGAGATCTGTTACAAACATCATCAGGATTGAACTTGGAAACATATGTTACGGGCGAGGGGCTTCCTGCGAAAACAGTCCTCGGATGACGGGTTCTCCGATCAGAGGCTCAATGGGGGAAACCTAGAAAACCACGCACACACTAAATACAGAGGAGTTCTCATTAGCAAACAATCACATTGAATCCTTTTGTGACGAATCTGTGATAAATATGAGCTTGATACTTATGTGTTCTAAACACCATCGGCTTCCAAAATCATCATCAACTAATGAAGGTCAGACTGGTAGGTCATTTCCGATTTGGGTGATTTCACCAATTTTTGCCCTTATTAATAGCTTCTGCTCCACTTTCATTACATTACCCTCCATCTGCCCTTTGTTAGTTTAGTGACTATGGATTTGGTTCATTCTTTGGTGCTAAATCTGTTTGATCTTCACTGACAAATCTGTTTTTCCTAAAGTTTGCTCTTGGCTGACCTGTAGATAGATACACAAAGATGTGGTACTCTGTTAGGAAATGTTTCTGCTATATGTGACCATCTGGCGGCTGTGATATGGATGGTTCGGGGTTTTCCTAATACATTGCGATAATGTGTTGAACTTGTTTTGTAAGAACTTAAAGTCTGGGTGGCGCTCCGAAGCTCTTTGGCTATCTTGGTGGCATTCTTGGGCTTTCTTGGTGGCGCTCCAAGACTCTTGGGCCATCTGGGTAGCTCTCCAAGGCTCATTGGATGTCATTGTGGCACTCTTGGGCCATCCTGGTGGCTCTCTTGGTGCCACGCCGAGACTCTTGAGCCAAGTGCGTAGTGCTCCAAGGTTCATGGGCCTTCCTGGTGGCACTCTGAGTCTCTTGGGCTGTCTGGGTGGCACTCCAAGACCCTTGGGATGCCCTTGTGGCACTCTTGAGCCTTCCTCGTGGCACTGCAATGCTCTTGGGCCATCTGGTCGCACTCTGAGGATCATGGGCTGTCTTTGCGGCACTCTTGGGCCTTCCTGGTAGCGCTCTGAGACTCTTGGGCTGTATGGGTGGCACTCAGAGGCTCTATGGCTGCTCTAATGGCATTCGTGGGACATCCTGGTGGCACTCCAAGACTCTTGGGCCATCCGGGTGGTGCTCTGAGACTGTTTAGCCATCTGGGAGGCACTCCGAGGCTCTTGGGATGTCCTTGTGGCACTCTTGGGCCTTCTTGATGGCACTCCGAGACTCGTGGGCTGTCTGTGTGGCACTACAAGGATTTTGAACTATCTTGGTGGCACTCTTGGGCCTTCATGGTGGGGCTCCAAGACTTTTGGGCCATCGGGGTGGAGTTCTGATGCTCTTAACCTCTCCTAGTAGTGCTCTTGGTCTTTTCTCATGAGACTCTTGGGCCTTCTGGGTGATAAACAATATTCCTGATGCAACCTAGGTCAAGGTTCTTCTCCTCCTCGTTCCTCCTGAGATATCCATAGAAAATAATTGTTGGATAACTAACCAGGCGTAACTGTTTGGGCTGGTGGAATTTCCAGACCTTTTGTAAAGTCTAAAAAGGGTTCTGCTTGTATTGTTAAAATGCGCGGCCCAATTTCTTGAGAATCTTGCTCCTGTACAGTTGATCAGAGATTTCTTTTCTGCTACTTGGTCCCTGTAGATAAGATTCAGAGCAATAATAGAAGCTTATTTGCATTTTTTCCTGGAGGGAACTGAAATATCCGAATCTGTATGACTCTTATATCTCAATGTGTGAGGTTTATCATAGGACCCCATACACATTAGACCAAAGTGTGTGATATCTGGGGGCTTGGTTGACAGTCTCAATGTATGGGGGTCTCCCGACTCCTCTCTGGCAGATTGTAGCCCCAAACTGCTCTTTGTCTATGGTGGGCTTGAAGGAGATTTGTCACCAGGTGTTTGCCTTGTAGCACAATGTAGAGGCTGAGACCCTGACCCCAGCAATGTGTCACTTACTTCTTACTTGGCTGCTCGCTGTCATTTTCATACAGTCACAGTATATGTAGCAGTGCTCAGATTGCTGAGCTGTGTATAGCCCCACCCAGACCACTGATTGGCTGCTTTCTGTGTACACTGTATATTGACAGGAAGCTGTTAATTAGTGGTGAGGGTGTGGTTATTCAAAGCAGAAGGACTAGAAGGCACGAGACACTTAGTCCAGGAGTGATAATCTCCTGATGATAAAACACTAATTTTACTGAAACAGCAACACAAGCCTGGTAAGTGACACTCTGCTGAAATCAGGGTCACAGCCTCTACATCATGCTACTGTCAGATTACATAGCAAAAATGTGGTGACAGATTCCCTTCAAGACTTTTATTATGGTGGCTCAGTTAAGCCTGGTCTCTTTGGTTCATGTACGTCCATGGGCAACATCTGTAAAGTGTTTGTATGTTCTCCCTGTGTTTGCTGCGTTTCCTCCGGGTTCTCCTGTTTCCTTCCACACGCCAAAGACTTTCTGATAGGGAATCTAGATTGTGAGCCCCAATGGGGACAGAGGTGATGGTTTCTGCAAAGCGCTGTGGAATATGATAGTTGTGGTTATAACAAACGATATAATGTAGTGTCCAACTCGTCCAATTAGGTGCAGGGGTTGCAATTGCACCCGGGCCCTGGAGGCTAGGGGGCCCCAGAAGTCCCTTTGGCCTATAGAAAAAGGCTACTGCTATTAAAGATTTGCAATCATTGGGGGCCCCGTTGGAGCTTTTGCATTGGGGCCTATGAGCTTCGAGTTAAGCCACTGCACCCTATTCCAACCCATAGGTCAAATGGGTCCTGGTGGGTTGTGCCCCAGGATCCAATGTCTGACCTCCAATAGGAGCGAGCTCCAGACTCAGCCCCCGACACAGAAGGGAAGCTCCGAGTTTAGTGTTACGGAGCAGGAACAGCCCGGCAGTGAATTAGTAGCACTGATAATTAATGTTTGTTGATTCTTCTTCGCCTGTCATCTTTTCTACTTTTGCATTTTAGTCATTTTAAAAATAATGTCATCTTCCATCAATTTCAGCTGTAAACAGTGAATCACGCGTCAATTATGTGATGATGATCCCCGGTAGATAGGAGCGCTCCGCCTGCGACAGCCGTGATCTCTGATCCCCATTTCATTAGCCTGTCATTTTCTGATAATGGTAAGAACCAAGAAACCGAGACCACGGAGTCCACGGTACGTCCTGATCCCAGATAGGAGGTGGATAATGCTGCATTATTGGTGTAATATCAGGGATCCCTGGGGTTATAGGGAACCTGGAGACCCCGACGCCTTGTGATACGTCCTTACCGGCACTCCGTGATTGTAGCCATGTTCTAGGGTCTTATATTAGTTGGTTCTGCCCTCATAGCTGGGTATATACCGGTATATACCATTAAGGATTTCCCAGTATCTGGCTGTAGCCATCACCATAGACATTTCAATAGTCTTGTCAATTTAATTTAATTAAGTAAGGATGATGGAAAGCTAGTAATTGGTTTCCTTAGACACCAAAAAGAGAAATATAAATGATATTTAGAAAAAGCAGATGATTCATAGTCAGGAAGAGACGTCATTTACTTCTGTGCCGAAACGTGCGTCGGGACACGTTCACAGGTCAACTGCGAACTACCCTAGACTCTATGGAAGTTGTACTTTTACTGTTAATCAGCTATATACTTGTTATGTGAGCCGACCAATCTGGGATTATGTTCTCTGGTTCTGTGCGCCTCTTTTCCTGTAGAATAGTGACCCCCATCGTTGTTTAGGTTTTGTTACTTCCACTATTAGCCTCCTGCACATTGTATTTTCCTTTATTTGGGATTTATCATTGAATATATTACTTTGTATGATCCCCTTCTGTTGGCTGAAATTTTGTGTGTTTATGATGAGCACAGAGAGAGGGGTACTCAGGTACCGGGATGGGTTGATGGCTGTGACGGGGAATCACGGGTGGTCGGGTTCCCGGTTCCGTGCCCTGGCTGTCATTTGTTTGGTGGGGGAAATATTTACAAGGATTAATAGTCCGTGACGCCACCTGTGGATCCTGGTAACGATGATACCAGCGCCGCAGGCCGGCCGCTGAGGTGATGGGATACAGCTAAGTGTAGTACAGGTAGAGGGCAGTATAGTACACATAGTACAGGGCAGTGTAGTACATATCGTACAGATAGAGGGCAGTATAGTACATATAGTACAGGTAGAGGGCAGTATAGTACAGGGCAGTGCAGTACATATAGTACAGGTAGAGGGCAGTGTAATACATATAGTACAGGTAGAGGGCAGTGTAATACATATAGCACAGGTAGAGGGCAGTGTAGTACATATAATACAGGTAGAGAGCAGTGTAGTACATATAGTACAGGTAGAGGGCAGTATAGTACATATAGTACAGGTGGAGGGCAGTATAGTACATATAGTACAGGTGGAGGGCAGTATAGTACAGGGCAGTGTAGTACATATAGTACAGGTAGAGGGCAGTATATTACATATAGTACAGGTAGAGGGCAGTATAGTACACATAGTACAGGGCAGTGTAGTACATATAGTACAGGTAGAGGGCAGTATAGTACACATAGTACAGGGCAGTGTAGTACGTATAGTACAGGCAGAGGGCAGTATAGTACACATAGTACAGGGCAGTGTAGTACATATAGTACAGGTAGAGGGCAGTATAGTACACATAGTACAGGGCAGTGTAGTACATATAGTACAGGTAGAGGGCAGTATAGTACACATAGTATAGGGCAGTGTAGTACATATAGTACATGCAGAGGGCAGTATAGTACACATAGTACAGGGCAGTGTAGTACATATAGTACAGATAGAGGGCAGTATAGTACATATAGTACAGGGCAGTATAGTACATATAGTACAGGTACAGGGCAGTATAGTACATATAGTACAGGTAGAGGGCAGTATAGTACATATAGTACAGGTAGAGGGCAGTATCTATTATATAATTACGAATGGATTTCGCGCACCAAACTCGCATGCGACACCATGCGACAATGTCGTCATGTGGATACGAAAAATGCATTGGCCGCGCAGCGGCCAATGCGACCAGTTGTAAGGCGACTCGCTATGCCCGCGCAGCGGGCATGGCGAGTCGCCTTAGCACCGCGAAGCATTGGCCGCGAAGCGGCCATTGCGAGTCAGAGACTCGCTCTACTAGAATCCCGATGCATTGTGCATCGGGCACCCATCTAGTCTATTATATAATTACGAATGGATTTCGCGCACCAAACTCGCATGCGACACCATGCGACAATGTCGTCATGTGGATACGAAAAATGCATTGGCCGCGCAGCGGCCAATGCGACCAGTTGTAAGGCGACTCGCTATGCCCGCAGCGGGCATGGCGAGTCGCCTTAGCACCGCGAAGCATTGGCCGCGAAGCGGCCATTGCGAGCAGTTCTAAGGCGACTCGCTACGCCCGCGCAGCGGGCATGGCGAGTCGCCTTAGCACCGCGAAGCATTGGCCGCGAAGCGGCCATTGCGAGTCAGAGACTCGCTCTACTAGAATCCCGATGCATTGTGCATCGGGCACCCATCTAGTAGTACATATAGTACAGGTAGAGGGCAGTACGGTACCTATAGTACAGGCAGAGGGCAGCACAGTTCATGACGTATTGATGGGTGCTGTACAGAACACGTCTGTCTGTCTGATTACTGTGGATGATGAGGAGTGTAGTACCTGGCACGTGACGCTCTGATCTTGAGGTTCTGTGGGGTCAGCAGAAGTCATTTGTGTTCTTCCAGAATATCAAAGAGCAGAATCCTGTGAATAATAATAACACGGCGTACACATAACCGTCCTCATAAACTAAGTGGATCTGAAGCTGAAATGAATCTGTGGTGGAATATTGTAAATGCAGCACAATTTTCCTTTCATTACGCAGTAATCTGAGCCGGCTCCATTTGCTCCTTTCTGCTCCTTTGAGTTCCTCCTTTAAACCACAATTACCATGCATATGAGATTTGTGTACGGATAATGAGCTTGTTTAATGGGAGCGAGCACTTTTTATGAGAACATACCCATAAAAGCAGTCACAAACAAAGGCATATAAACTTTGTATGGATTCGGATGTGCGCAAATGGCTGCCCCATTGTCCCGATGCAGATGGAGATGAAATGCGGCCATTTTCTTGCTTTTAAAGTGTGAGTCACTTGTGACCTTTCGTCATTTTCCCCTTGGCTCGAAAAATATCCCAAGATGACTAACACCAGACATCTAGCTTTGAAAAACAAAAAAACACGATTTTGTGATACTCTGCTCTGAGATGTTTATGCCATATGTGTCTGTATGTGGCCAGCTGGTGGTTATAACGTTGGTACAGCAGGCTGTTGTTGGTATTGCTATCATGTGAAAACATTGAATTTGTAGGAGAAATTGGCATTCTTAAAAGGTTATTGAGAAAAAAATTAAGTTATCCCCTATCCCTGATGGCCACTTTACACGCGGCAACAGGAACATAGAAAACGGCAGGTGTCGGAGACAATTGTACCTTTTACCTTCAAAACACCTTGCAGATACCTGAATTACACGCAGCCACTTCTAGGTGTTTTGAAGGTAAAAGGTACAATTGTCTCCGACACCTGCCGCTTTCTATCTTCCTGTTGCCATGTGTAAAGTGGCCATTAGGGCTAATTTGATGATCGCTGGAGTTTGGGACTCTAAGGAGAATCTGGCCAATTGTGGGGGGTTAACCGTTCTTAATTATGCCAGACATACTACTCTTTTGTTCTGCAAGTCAAGGAACATGAGCTATGGTTTCATGTGAGACTGTCCGGTGCCCCATTTGTCTGCTAATTTTCGGTATGCCTGCTGATTGTGGATTGCAACAGTCCCCTGCGGTGTATTAGACTACATCATTCAGAAGACAATAATGCCGTTGTATTGAACTAGCAAACAATGCGGTAACAACCATCTTCCACCAATCCTGTGGGGCACAATGCCCTGAAATGGGAGCAGAAGATTATAGAAAGGGACCTGCTCCTGTCACTGGTGTGATTCTACACGACCTTAGCTTAGGGACCAGCTGGTGGATTACAGAACTGCTCCACTGCCCATCTCTCAGCCTACAAATTCATTTGAAGAACCCAGGTTTAGACAATCCGATCAATTGGCCGCATACCTTACTGTGCTCAGTCGGTTTCCTAAGCTTGCTGCTACTTCCTTTCATTGGGTGCCCACCAAAAACAGGGTGCTGCTGGCTGGGGTAGTTGGTCCTGAGATCCCCTGAAGTTGCAGAGGTTTTGATCTCTGGTGAGTCAGCGAAAGCATGAGACAGTCACATGCACCAACTTGTGTCCTTGTCAGGGTTGAACTAAGCCTCCCCGCCGCCTGAGGCAAACAGTGGGTAGGGTTGGGTGTGCTGTCGGTGTCTGGCGGGAGTGAGGAGCGGGGGGAAGGAAGGTGCTGTCGGTGTCCAGCGGGAGTGAGGAGCCGGGGGGTCGGTGGGGGGGTTTGGTGCTATTGGTGTCTGGCGGCTGTCACTTTACCTGGGGTCCTGGAGGCAGTGTAGGCGGCGCGGCGGCAAGCTGCGGCCAGGAGGCAGGAAGCCGCTGTGTGCAGGGCTCCGCTCCCCTGCCTCCTTACCGCCTGAACAAAAGGCTCAGATTGTCCAATGGGTGGTGCGGCCCTACTCCTTGTACTGTTGACTGTTGGTAACCCAATAAAGTCGTACTGGAGCGTCATACCCTCATCATATGTTATCTGAGTAGAGTTCTGCGCACGGGAAAGCAGTACTGGCGTTCGGTGGGAATACCACGGCTTTGTACAGTCTTTCTAAAGACAGCCAGGCCAGCGGATGAGACCACCCACTGACCGTCATGCCTCCACACGTCCCCCTAGTCCATGATCAAGGACTTTGGAAACCTGAGAATGGGGCTGTGCAGCCCAATAAAGTGGAGATGCACATGCTCAACCTCTGCTGATGAAGACAGCGAAGCGCTGTACTCGACAAATTCCAGCAGTATCATGAGAATGAATGGAGAGGAGACCAAGATGGGGCTAAGGGTCTGAAATGTCGGACCCCCGTTGATCAGCAAATTATGCAGTCCCATCTTGAATAAAGCAAGGGTGCACATACTTGACCTGTATGGAAGTGGAGCGCTATACTCGACTCTTTCCTGCAGTCTCATGACAAAAAATGGAGAGAGGACCAAGAAGGAGCACCTTGGCTTTCAAAACAAGACTTGGCTTCTGAGCAGTTGGACCTCCATTGATCAGCAAATGATATCAGATGGGGTTCATTTATAGGGAGAACCCTAGTGCTTAGTATTTAGCTCCAAGGTCACCTCCGATTGGGGTTGTCTTCTGCTGAATGTCGATGACCATCGGTGGTGGTGTGTGGAGCCTCTCGTCTGGCTCTGGTGCTTGTTTTGTGCCAAGAACGTCCCCCCAATTCTCTGTAGCTCCTCTATGGCCAGTGGGCAGGTAACATGCCCAGACTAGGTTGGTGATGATGGCGGACCTTGAAGCAGGATAAACCTTCTCAATGATATTGGCTTCGACTGTACATTTCCGTTGAGTGAATGATGACAATATTCATTATGTTGGTGTAATTGGACTTAAGGAAACTCAATGTAGAATTATGCAATTAGGACTTCTAATTAGGAAAATGTCCCCGCGCCTCTTCGTTATTACCATAGACTTGAATGTTGTAGTTTTGCAATAATGACGAGTTGGAGACCATGACCCCCTGTCATCACGTTGTGTTACACAAGATCTTTGAAGGCGTATCTATAGTACAAAGCTGAAGTCTGTCCGCGTAAAGAAACAACGGGTAACGGCAATTACATCTCCGTGGCGTAATCGCCTGTCACGCTTGTCACACTGACCCAGTTGCCCATCTTATCTAATTATATTATTTGTCGCCTTCATCCAGTTGACATTATATGTTTAAACATGACAAAGAATCCTTCGCGTGGGCCACAGGTTCACGCCATGCTCCCATGACTTTGGTAGAAGAGCCGTCCTGGAGAAGCGGCTCTCGTGACAATGATCCGAGTCTGTAATTATGGAAATGTTAAAGAGCATCTTCCCTTATATGACAACATTTCCAGGAATTATAAGGCGCTCAGTTGCCCTCTGGTATCTTTTAATATTTCATTGCCATATTTAGTCTTCTCGTAGAATGTAGATATTGTCATGCGAGGTGCTCGGCACTCTAGTCTAACTCCGTTCACCAGGGCTGAGACACGCGAATGAAAGGAACCGGAACGCAAGAGCCCTGGAAGTCGGACTTCCATCAGTATTACATAGACGGACTATTCTGTAGAACATCCCACTAATCTATGAATCCCCATGTTGGTTCTCTTATCCCGATATGTATCATGTACCAGTAATGAGCAGATCGTTAAGGATTCAAATTCACCGGCGTAATCCAACTTTGCCAAAAACTTTGATTCACTCATTTAATGTTCCATATTATGCTCTGGGGTCTCTCCTCCTGCTACCATATAAAGAGCCACCCTACTGCTCACCGCTAACCATCCGGTCTTCATCTCTCTGCCACACCTCCATCCTCTTCACTAGAGGCGAAGATTACGTGTTGTAAGATCGTGACGCACACTTTGATGCCACAATGTTGCGATGTTGCGACATCTAGTGACCTCCAAGATATGATAATGGCCGGAAGCCCTGACCTATAGTGAAAAGTCTGGAGACTCGGTACGTGAAGGCGGAATGAAGATGACCAGATGACGGGCCATTTGCTGGCCTAAAATGGTTCACCAAGATGAAGGGTGGGTATCATAAGGCAAATTGTGCCAATTCATGTGGAACCATTAATTTCAGGACATTCAACTCAGACTCGGTTCTCCATCGATAGATCCGCTCATTTCTGCTCCCCATCGTTTCATATGGTCAAAGACGGAATCGAAGACTTCATATTTTATGTCTTTCTATATTCTTTATTTTCTTCTCATCTACTAATTGACTAAATGTGCTGATGTTCTGCATGTATGCAAATCTATACAACTAAAGGGAAAATAATCTCACCACTGCCGCACCTGCACCCTACTGGTTCCTGTACAGACTAATATCCCCTGCTGCACAACATCATAATGATTCCTACACAGACCAGAATATCCCTAGCCGCAGAACTAGAAAGCCACAGCTCGGACTTGTCTGCCTAAAAGGCCATCGAGCTATATCATGCAGAAGGGAGTCTACAAGCAGTGATAAAGCAAATATGGAGATAGACAGGTACCCAAAGTGAGGAAGCGTAAATCACGTGCATAAATGAACAAAAGAAAAATAATCAATGCAAACAAGGGAAAAACGTCTAGTAACCTAACAGAAAACAAAGGTAGGTGTTAGAGAGAGACACAGAAGGAAAGCATTACTGGTCTCTGCCTAAATCTCTAAAGGTACCGTCACACGGGGAGATATCGCCGGCGATGTTGCCGGCAACCGAGGGGCGTGGCCAGGTTGCGGCGACATCGCCGGCGAATTGCCGCGTGTGATAGGGCGATAATCAGGCGATGAATCGCCTGAGTAACATCGCCAGGTTTCCCAACAATGTTGGGAAACCTGGCGATGTTGCTCAGGCGATTCTGCCTGATCGCCCTGTGTAACGCGGCAACCCGCAATGTTACGGGCGATTCCGCCTATCTACAACATTGCGGGTTATCGCTTGCTGGGTTGCTGGTCAACCCAGCGAGCGATAGCCGCGGCAACTAGCCGGCGACATCGCCGGTAAGTTGCTCAGTGTGACAGCTCACCGGCGATGTTGTCAGGGATGCTCGCTCCCGCGATCCCCGGCAATATCGCCGGCGATATGTCCCTGTGTGACGGTACCTTAAGCTGCAGGACTGGAACATCCCCATAGAAATATAGACAGCAGTGAATGGCTGGAATAGGAGAGTAGAAATAGTCCCACCTGGGATGTGATAGGACAGAGACTATAGGCAAGTGAGAACTAGTGATAACCACACACCATAGGAAGAGAAGCACATGTAAACTTACATAGACCATCAATATTTGCCCAGGGACTGCCTAGGGTGTGGCTCAGTGGGGAAGAAAACTGACCGGACAGCACAAAGTCACTGGAACAAGTCCAGAGGCATGACAGCTGATTTGACCTCTAAGCAGCAAATTTCATAAAATGATGAAAAAATGAGTTTAGTCCAAGCTGATAAACACTAAAGGTACCTTTACACGCCGCGACGGCAGGCTGGATACATCCCGCTACTTCACGTGCACGAGCACGCTCAAACGGCTACAAACGCTCAACGCATCACCTTTACACGCCGCGACAAGATGCGCTACGCCACGCTACATCTATAGCTAGCTACATCGCCGGGTGTCTCAAGTAGCCAGCTGTAGCTCATTTACACACCGCTACAACCAGCTACTATGGGCGTACCTGGTGCAGCAGGGACAGCACATAGGCGTGCTCCAATTGTGGATTACGAGACGTCCGTACGCTGATAGGACGAAGCAATAATACCATGATTGGCCAGGCATCGCAGGAGGCTGAGTAATCCAGCACGCTCGAGCAATTGTGTAGTGTGACTGGTCAGCTCCTTAAATATGCCGCCCTATGCAGCAACTACCAATCGTCATGCAGCAGCTTCCACCAATGATCGCACATGGGGCGCGGTAACACGGAGCCAGGGTCACGCCTTAGCTACATCGCAGGTTGTCCCGAGTTCCCTTCCGTTGCCTCTTTACACGCCGATACAGCTCGCTACCATCGGCGTTGTAGCCATCAGTTTTCGAGCAGAGCTAGGAAACAGATGTATCTGTTGCCGGCTGTATCGTCACGTCTTCAGACGCCGCTACGACGGGCTACATTGGTGCTACAAGCTACATTTGTAGCCTGTAGCGGGATGTATCCAGCCTGCCGTCGCGGCGTGTAAAGGTACCATAAAGGATATGTGTTATTAGAAAATTACCTAATTAAATCTGGTTTCTGTGTCACGTATATTTGAGTATATGGTATAACATATATACATATATATGATATTTTAAAATTATTTTTGTCAATTTTGTTTTTTATATCTCATCTTCCAATTTTAACACTGTCTGTATAATTTTTTACTTCCACCCCAGCCCAGGAACTGTGGTGTGATTAGACCATGTTATGTACGGTCAGACACATTCATTAAACAGTAAATAGCAGGGACACATATATAAGATTATCTCAGCACAGGAGATGTGGTATGATTAGACCATGTTATGTACGGTCAGACACATTCATTAAACAGTAAATAGCAGGGACACATATATAAGATTATCTCAGCACAGGAGATGTGGTATAATCAGACCATGTCCCTGTACAGTCAGACACATCCATTACACAGTACATAGTAGAGACACATATATAAGATTATCTCAGCACAGGAGATGTGGTATGATCAGACCATGTCCCTGTACGGTCAGACACATCCATTACACAGTACATAGCAGGGACACATATATAAGATTATCTCAGCACAGGAGATGTGGTATGATCAGACCATGTCCCTGTACGGTCAGACACATCCATTACACAGTACATAGCAGGGACACATTTATAAGATTATCTCAGCACAGGAGATGTGGTATGATCAGACCATGTCCCTGTACGGTCAGACACATCCATTGCACAGTACATAGCAGGTACACATATATAAGATTATCTCAGCTCAGGAGATGTGGTATGATCAGACCATGTCCTGTAGTCAGACACATCCATTACACAGTACATAGCAGGAACACATATTTAAGATTATTTCAGCACAGGAGATGTATGATCAGACCATGTCCCTGTACGGTCAGACACATCCATTACACAGTACATAGCAGGGACACATATATAAGATTATCTCAGCACAGGAGATGTGGTATGATCAGACCATGTCCCTGTACGGTCAGACACATCCATTACACAGTACATAGCAGGGACACATATATAAGATTATCTCAGCACAGGAGATGTGGTATGATCAGACCATGTCCCTGTACAGCCAGACACATCCATTACACAGTACATAGCACAAACACATATATCCCTTGTGGCTGGGAATCACTGTTAGGCTGGGATCACAGATGATGATTGCATCAAAATACAGGGACTGGTCGGCAGCTCTCCTGACCCGAGCGTGAAAGCTTCATGTATGCTCGGGTTAGAGGAGCCTTTGGCCAGTCCGGGCATGTTGAGTCAATCGTCATCCATGTTATATGGTTGTCTGATCCCCGCTGCACCTGGACCAGGGAGCTAGCGAGACAAGTTACCTTAGTTTGCTTGGGGCCATGAGGCAAGTATCAGTGCTTTAGTGAAGGAGTTTCAGTACAGGACTGTCGTAGGCCGGCAAATTAAATCTTCAGCTCAAGTGAAGGAAATCCTATTCGGTGACTTAAAGGGTTGTCAGAGAGTATAATTAATAAAAGTACCTGCAGGAAATGTTGTGAAAAACAAATCTCCCATTACTCAGCTGTCATCTCCAGTGGTCCTGCCGGTTTATATTTACTTTTCCTGCAGTGATTGCATGTATATATCCGCGTGAACGCTGCAGCCTTTTAGCGTCTTCAGTAATCTTATGCTATGAATGATAGCATCACCGCTGGGAGCAGTGATTGACGGCAGCGGTGATGTCCTGTGCATGGCAGCTTGTCATGACTGCATTGACATAAACATAAACCAACGGACAATCGGAGCATCGGTGCCGGAGCGTCAAGGTTTAGATAGATGAGTAATTGTTGCTCTGGTTTTTCCTTTGTCCTTTAGTTATAAGGAATATTTAGCCAATAGAATAGGCCTTTCTTCCCCTGTCTGTGCTGGATTTTGGGATGTGGAGTGAATATTTGAACATTGAGTTGTGCGGAAACGTCAAGACCCCCCATCATATCCGCCGGTTTTCGACAAGTCAGGATAGGTCGCAGTCCCGGCTGCCAATTACAATATTTGCAGTTGTAGGTAATATCTCTGGCTGTCATAACTGATAGCATCACTGCTGAGAAAAGTGATTGACAGCAGCGGTTATGTTCTGTGCATGTATGGCATGTCATGACTACAGGGACATAAGCATAGGCCGATGGACCACCGGAGCATAGGTGACGGAGCGTCAAGGTTTAGATAGATATGCAAATGGAGTCCGTGGAGCCTCGATTAAGAGTCTCAAACACAAGACTAGCCAGATATCCCTCCAGGGAAGGACCTAGCCCTGGGGTGGAATCCTTGCGGAGACCACCATATTAAGTGGCCCTTTTAGTCAATATCCCACTCAGTTACGAGTCAAGGATATGACAAGGGAATTAACAGAGCCAGGTATCCATCCACAGACCGCTGTTTCGGGGTGTTGCCCCTCATCAGTGTGGAGTAGGATTCTGGCTAGGTGGGAGCAAGGGCCTGGTAGACCAACATCACAAAGCATTCACTGATCTCAGGAAGACCAGTCAAGGAAAGCACTGCGAGCAGCCGGCTAAAGCCCTCAAACACAGTGAAATCCTAGGCACATTGCCCCCTGGGAATTATGAATATGCAAATAGAGTCCGTGGAGCCTCGATTAAGAGTCTCAAACACGGGACTAGCCAGATATCTCTCCAGGGAAGGACCTAGCCCTGGGGTGGACTCCTTGCGCAGACCACCATAACCACTATATTAAGTGGCCCTTTTAGTCAATATCCCACTCAGTTACGAGTTAAGGATATGAAAAGGAAATTACCAAAGCCAGGTATACATCCACAGACAGCTGTTTCGGGGTGTTGCCCCTCATCAGTGTGGAGTAGGATTCTGGCTAGGTGTGAGCAATGCCTGGTAGACCAACATCATGAAGCAATCACTGATCTCAGGGAAACCAGTCCAAGAAAACACTGCGGGCAGCCGGGTAAAGCGCTCAACACAGTGAAATCCATGGTGCATTGCTCCGTGGAAATTTAAATATGCAAATGGAGCCGTGGAGCCTCGATTAAGAGTCTCAAACACGGGACTAGCCATATATCCCTCCAGGGAAGGTCCTAGCCTTGGGGTGGAATCCTTGCGGAGACCACTATAACCACCAGGTTTGGATAGATGAGTAAGTGTTGCTTTGGTTTTTTCCTTTCGTACCTTTAGTTATAAGGAATATTTAGCCAATAAAATAGGACTTTCTTCCCCTGTCTGTGCTGGATTTTGGGATGTGGAGTGAATTTTTTGAACATTGAGTTGTGCGTAAACGTCAAGACCCCCCATCATATCCGCCGGTTTTCGACAAGTCAGGACCGGTCGCAGTCCCGGCTGCCAATTACAATATTTGCAGTTGTAGGAAATGTCTCTGGCTGGAAATATCTGTAAACACATTCTAATGTATTTGCGTCCTAGGTAAATAATTTTCACATAAAGAAACAAGTCAAGACAAAACTGTTTTGTCTGTGCAAACAGCGGGAAAGGCTGCTGACGTATGTTCAAGAGCGAAAAGAAAATGTAGATTACTGACATTTTGTGCCGGAATTGGCCATTTTATGAACCATTGTGAATTTGCAGTGACAAACGCGGGAACTCCGGGGGATGCGTTCAGATGGGCTCACAGCATATGTCCCATGATCATGGAGTTTGCATCATATCCATAGATTAAGTACCGCTTGGATATCCCAAACACACAAAGCCATCTGCTGCATTGCTTTCGTCTATCAGTTCCCTCAACATCTGTCCCCGCTTCTTCATGCTCGTTGCTCTTTTTCTAGATAAATTCTTTCGTTCCAAGGAAGGTGACATCGTCCCTAAATATATTTTAGCTAATGGAGAGTATAAATTCCCAGATCCGATCCATGAGATTCCATGTTCGGTAAAACTGGATGAACCTTCTCAACGGCAAAATCCCCTAGAGCTCATAGAGTACGAAAATGGTTAACGCAACGGTACATTGAAGAATTACATTGCCCCGACGTCCTAGCCATGTCTTTTTTCCCGATGATCTTTCATCATCTCCCCTACTGAGAGAAAGCTGTCATTTCCAATTTACCCTGTTGAAACCGTGATGTCATCTTAATTCTGACACTTGCTGTGAGACACTTGCACCATATCTTTAGGTAATGGAAGAAGAAGATGTTCTGCACATTATTACTGAAGACCGGTAGACGAGGCTCCGCTCTCCCTTGGGGTTCGGAGACTTGACTTTTGTATAATTCCCTACTGGCGTCCGCTATGAGAAACATATAAGGTCTTCTCATTTCGATTCCTTACAATGAGGAATAGTAGAAGGAACCTTCTCTCTCTTGGGATTCGGAATCCTGACTTATGTATAGGTTCTTACTGATGTCCAGAATGAGAAATACACGAGGTCTCGTCATCTTTACCGCTCACGTTGATGACGGGTAGAAAGAACTTTCTTTTGGGATTTGTAGACTTGACTTTTGTATAGGTTCTTTACCATTCAAGGTGCACACTTGGTGAAGAAACCTTCTCTCTTTCTTAAGGTACCTTTACACGCCGCAACTTTTGGCGGTGATTGGAGGCAACCGAACGTGCGCGTGCACGTTTTTGACGGTTGCCTCCGAACGGCGAAGCCGCATGTACACGCCACAATTGCGCCCTCAACTTAAGGTGATGTATCGTCCTGGAAGTTCCCACACCAAAATTGGGAAACATCCAGTTGACTCTTGTCGCCGCTTCCGACGCCGCAATCCTCAAAGGAATGTGGGCGTACATGTTCAGCGCCGCAAGAACATAGGCGTGACAGACTTGTGTATTCCGCGCCCCAAAGACGCTGATTAGACATCGCAATAGCGTCATGATTGGGCAGCCTGCGCAGTAAGGATGGCTAATACATGACGCCATTGCAATCGTGCAGTGTGAATGGACAGCTCTTCAAATATGGCGCCCTGTGCAGGGACAGCCAATGGAAACACATTAGCCCCCACCAATCATCGGTGATGGGGTGCGGTATCCAGCACGCTGTGGCACGCCTCTGGGAAATCACTAGGCGATGCAGATTCCATCCCTATCGCCCGTTCACACGCCAAAACCAGGGCAATTCACCTTCAGGGTTGCCTCTGGTTTTTGAACAATGCTCTGAAACCGCAACCGGGAGCAACTTTAAAAATCACCATCACATTCCACAATTACACGCCGCAATTTCAGGGCAACAGTGACGAAACTCCGGATTGCCTCTCAGTTGCTACACCGTAGTTGCGGCGTGTAAAGGTACCTTTAGGGTACCTTTACACGCGGCTACATTTCTAGGGTGGCTACAGGTAACTTACTGGTTGCAGTGAAATCATGGAGAGATTATTCCATTTGTACACAGCAACAAGATAGAACCATGTCTCCATGATTTCACTGCAACCAGTAAGTTACCTGTAGCCACCCTAGAAATGTAGCCGCCTGTAAAGGTACCCTTATGGTACCTTTACACGCCGCCACAACAGGATGGATACCAACGGCAACTTCACGTGCACGAGCACGGGCGAACGGTTACCAACGGGAACCGCACCCTCTTCACACGCCGCCACAAGGTGCGCTACGCTACGCCACATCTACAGCTAGCTACATCGCCGGGTGTCTCAAGTAGCCAGCTGTAGCTCATTTACACACCGCTATAACCAGCTACTATGGGCGTACCTGGTGCAGCAGGGACAGCACATAGGCGTGCCACAATTGTGGTTTACGAGCCGTCCGTATGCTGATAGGACGAAGCAATAACATCCTGATTGGGCAGGCAACGCAGGAGGCTGAGTAATACAGCACGCTCGAGCGATTGTGTAGTGTGACTCGTCAGCTCCTTAAATATGCCTCCCTATGCAGCGACTACCAATCATCATGCAGCATCTTCCACCAATGATCGCTGAAGGGGCGCGGTATCACGGAGCCTGGGTGACGCCTTAGCCACATTGCAGCTACATCGCCGGATGTCCCGAGTTCCCTTCTGTAGCTTCTTTACACGCCGATACAGCTCGCTACAATCGGCGATGTAGCCATATGTTTATGGGCAGTGCACGGATACAGAGGTATCTGTAGCCGGCTGTGTCGTCCCGTCTTCACACGCCGCTACTACGGGCGATATTGGCGCTACAAGCTACATTTGTAGCCTGTAGCGGGTTGTATCCATCCTGTTGTGGCGGCGTGTAAAGGTACCATTAGAGTTTGGATACTTGACTTTAGTGTAATATCTTACTGACCTCCACTATTAGACTTTTAGAGGTCCTCTTCCTGACCAAAAATGGTGATGTCTAGTAGATGGAACCTACTCTCTCTCTTTGGAGTCAGAGATTTTACTTTTGTACATTTTTTTATGGTGTCCAGAATGAGAAATACATGAGGTCTTTTCATCTTTACCACTCATGTTGGGGACTGGAACAAGGAACTTTCTCTCTCCTTTGTGATTTGGAGACTTGACTCTTGTATAAGTCTTACTAACCTCCACAATAAGAGAGTCCATTCTCCTTGACCGCTTATTTTGATGATTATAGATGGACCTTTCTCTTAACCTTTGGATTTGGAAATGTGACTTTTGTATAGTTTCTTACTGATGTCCAAAATTAGAAATACATAAATCTCATCATCTTCACCGCTCACGTTTGGGACAGGGAGAAAGAACCATTTTTTCTCTTGGAGTTTGGAAACTTGACTTTTGTATGACTGACCACTAAACATAAGACATATCTGGAGGTCTTTTGTCCTTGAACACTCATATTGAGGACTAGTAAAAGGAACTTTCTCTTCCCTTTAGATTCAAAGATTTTACTTTTGTGTAGTATTTGTGTGTTTTTTTACTGATGTCCAGAATGAGAAATACATGAGGTCTCGTCATCTTTACCACTCATGTAGAGGACTGGCAAAGGATCCTTCACTTATAGAGTTTGGAGACTTGACTTTTATTGTAGATCAGTTAACGTATTACACAAGACATGTGGAGGTCCTTTCTACCGGGCCACTCATATTGATGACTAGTAAATGGAACTTTCTACCTTTTATATTCGGAGTTTTACTTTCCAGAATGAGAAAACCATGAGGACTCTTCATCTTTACGACTCATGATGAGGACTGAAATAAGGAACCTTCTCTCTCCTTTGGGGTTTGGAAACTTGACTTATGTATAATGTCTTACTGATCTCCATAATAAGACATATGTATTTATTTTCTTATATATATATTGAGGGCTAGTGAAGAAAACTTTCTCTCTCCCTTTGGTTTTGGAGATTTGACTTTTGCATAGTTTCTTACTGATGTTCAGAATGAGAAATACATGAGGTCTCTTCATCGTTACCACTCTAGTTGAGGATTGGAAGAAGGAACCTTCTCTCTCCCTAAGAGTTCAAAGACTTGACTTTATACGTCGTATAACGTCTTACTGACCTCCACAAATAAGACATGGGAGGTCCTTCCTTCTTGACCACTTATATTGATGTTTAGTAGATGGATCCTTCTCTCTCCCTTTTGGTCCGGAGACTTGACTTTTGTATAATGTTTTACTGACCTCAACAGTTTGACATATGTGGAGGTCTTTTCTCCTTGACCACTCATATTGAAGACTAATAGAAAGAACCTTCTTTCTCATTGGGAGTTCAGAGACTTGACTTTTTGTGTGATGTCTTACTGAAATCCAGAATGGAAGTCCAGTATATGAGGGAGGTTTCTACCCTTGATCTCTCCTATTGAGGATTGGTAGACTAGACCTTCTGTCTCCCTTACGAGTTTGTAAACTTGACTTTTCCATTAGCTCTTACTGACTTCTACAATGTAACACACAAGACATCTCTTTACCTGGATCCATCACCCTGAGGAGTAGTAGAAGGAACCTTTTTCTTTCTCTCTTGGTGTTCGGAGACCTGACTTTTGTATAATGGCTTACATACATACGTTCTCTACTTCATAGCTCAAATTAATGACTCGTGGAAGAAATATTACCTCTCCCATAGGGTTTTAGAAACTTCATTTCTTTATATCTTCTTAATCCGGACCATAAAAAATACAACTCTGAGCACAGTAGAAGGGAACTTTGTGTCTTCCTTAGGTTTAGAACTTCAGATTTTCTATTTTTTTCTGACTATCTCTAGGAGACATATGTTACTTATTTCACCTTGACCATCCATATTGAAGGTTAGTAGTTTAAGGGAACCTTCAATTTTCTTCATGTTATCAATCCACATATCTTCACTTTCATAAACCATATTGAAGACCAGTAGAGGAAAGGTCTAACTTTTCTTAGGGTTTAGAATCTTAAATTGTTATAACTGCTTTCATATTGTTGCAAGGGTAAAACTTGGTGGTTCATTTTTTCCACCTAGTATAGAAGATGGGGGCATAGCTATGGGTGATTCAGACATATAAGCTTCTACTGCATGCAGCTCCTCTGCTATATAAGAAGGCACCAGTACAGGGCACATGGTGGGTGGAAAGATCCATTTTGCTTGGAATTTGAGATCTAAAGCTTAAAGTTACAACCTCTGATAAAAAGACAAGGCGTTGCTCCCCCTTTTATCCATTTCCATGGTCTTTCGAGCCTTTTTTGGCTACAAGGAAGAACTCTTCATACCCATTTGCAAAAATAGTATGTACATACGTCAGTTCTGACCTCTGCAATGAGAAATATCTTATGTATCTTACCATTGGGCATTTATAACGACGACCAAGGCTGGTTTTACCCTACCGTTCTGTTAATCTGGGCAAATCCGGCTGACTGGATGCAGTTTCTCCCCCATTGACTTTCATTGGGGATGCATGGGGCAGCATACAGTTCTAGCCGGATCCGGCTGAGAACGGATTTTAACAGAAACCAAAAACGCAGTTTGTACCTTTTTTGTGATTTTGGACAATGCTCCCTAAAATAAAACGGTTCTCCATGAAAACCGGATTCGAACGCCAGATCCGGGTTTCTTGACTTGGCGTGCCTAGAAGCCAGTTTCATATGACACACTCACTAGGGGTTATTTACCAAAATGTCATTTTTCACCGGATCCATCAAAATATCATACACAACCTGATGCAACTGGATGCCGGATCAGTAGTAATACCGCTGCGGGAGCATCCAGGTGCATCAGGTTCTACAATTGCGGAGGATGCAGTTTTCTCCGTATCCTCAACAGCCTCAAAACCCGGTAGTGTCAAACCAGTCTAATACTGCTAACTTTTTCTTTTGGGTTTATAATCTTGACTTTGTATATTTTCATGTTGACCTCCACATTGAGAAATACGCGCTGTGTCTTCCTCTTGACCTACTTTACAAGGTAAAACCCCTGCAATTTGCTTTCACAATGACTTTTAATGGATCTTACCTTTTTCCACAATATCTGAGTTTTCCCTGTAGGAAACATTAGATATCTGTTCATGAAGCATTTTGGCTTCAAGCTTTTCTTCCTGATACCCCACCTACGTGTATGCTTGGCTCAGTCGAGCGTGCATGTGTTCTCAGTGGGGAGAGGGGAATAAGCCGCTTTTAGACATCTCTGGCAGCAGAAGCAAAGCTGGAGCTGGTGTGTTGAAATCCAACAATCAAATCCTTCTTTCCCTTGACATCTGCCGTTGGCGGAGAGTCAGGACCTCCTTATACACATTAGGTTGTTGTCCGATCCTGCTGAATCTGGCAAGCTTGAGAGATATTCATTTGGGGGTATGCCCATCTTTACACTTTTAATATTCTCCATTGTACCCAGATTGGGAAACAATCATGTGTCTACTTTGATCTTTTGACCTGTCCTGTCTATTTATCTTAATCCTGTTGATCTATATTATGGAGTTGATGTACTCATTAAACCTTGCAATTCAATATAATATCCATGTTTCCTCACCTCTACTGTGATAATCTCCTAACCATCTCCTGTCAGCCTAAGTGATGGATCGCTCCACGCACGTCTGATATGTTCATGCATGATCGATGTTCTCACCTTGAGGAACCTGCAATATTCCCTTGCATGAATGTGAAGAACCATTTTTATGAAGGCAACGTGTCTACTCAAGTGGGGCGCTAAAGCCCCGGTGAGATACTCATAAATCCAGATAACAATGTGGTGAGGACCCTGACTTGTCATCCATTACATGCAAAGCCTTCAGGCTGTTATTGGGAAGGGTTAATTATCGTTTCATCGCCTGGATAATAGAGGTGGTAACGACTTACAAGTTTTGTGAAATTTTCAGATTTTTTTATGTCGCGTAAGGAAAGCTCCAATCCCAAAGTGAGACGTTTCACTCAACGTGTTGGACTAAGAGTTAAGAGTTAATGTTCCTCGGCTCTTGCTGTTTGACAGCGGTGATTCTCGGTTCTTTGGATCCCAGGAGCATGTAAAGTGGTAAGAGTCCGTGTGTTGTTGTTGGGATTTCCTCTAATCTCCTATGTGATGTATCCTCATCCTCGGCTCTCAGGAGTCGGCAGCATGTGGTGAGTTTGCGGTTGACGCTTTGATGGTGGATGTCTCTGATGATGAAAGGAAGGCGCTTCAATGGAGTAGTCACTGGGGGGAGGGGGTCACATGAAAAGTTGAATTTAGAGGGTCCTTTGCCTTCATTTAACTTTAATAAGAGAATGACTGCAAATATTAACTCATAAATTGCAACTATGGTAGTGCTGAACATGAGATTTCTTCCCGCGAGGTTGATTTTTTTTTGGGCTTCTTAAAGCAATGTTGAATTAATCGAGGCAGGAGAATTCAATTTGTGATTGTATTGTCACATCATCTGTGTGTTTGTATGGGACTGCAAATAAACCTAAATTAGGGAGTTCAAAAGGAAGGTTGTGTCAAAAGGGAGATATATCTCCCATCGGCAAGATAGGTTAGGAATGTTTGGTCATTGGGACAGATAATAGATATATCGCCAATCTACAAGATCGGTAATGAATGATCGTTGGAACTCATATGACATATATCACCCATCCAAAAGATAGGTAATGAATGTTTTTGTCGTGTGACTGACAGGAGATATATCCCCATCCGCAAGATAGGTTAGAAATGTTTGGTCATTGGGACGGATAATAGATATATCGCCCATCTACAAGATCGGTAATGAATGATCGTTGGAACTCATATGAGATATAGCACCCATCTACAAGATAGGTAATGAGTGTTTAGTCGTTGGGACTGACAGGAGATATATCTCCCATCGGCAAGATAGGTTATGAATGTTTGGTCATTGGGACGGATAATAGATATATCGCCCATCTACAAGATCGGTAATGAATGATCGTTGGAACTCATATGAGATATAGCACCCATCTACAAGATAGGTAATGAGTGTTTGGTTGTTGGGAATGATATGAAATATATCGCCCATCCACTAGATAGAGGATGAATGGTCGCTGAGACTTATATGGCAAAATAGGTAATGAATGTTTGGTCGTTGGGACTCATATGAGATATATCACCCATCTACAAGATAGGTATTGAATGTTTTTGTTGTTGGGACTGATACGAGATATTTTGCCCATCTACAAGATAGGTAATGAATGTTTGGTTGTTGGGAATGATATGAAATATATTGCCCATCCACTAGATAGATGATGAATGAATGGTCGCTGAGACTTATATGGCAAGATAAGTAATTAATGTTTGGTTGTTGGGACTCATATGAGATAGGTAATGAATGTTTGGTTGTTGAAAATGATATGAGATATATAATTTCACCCATCTACAAGATAGATAATAACACTGGGGAACACAATTTTTTAGGAGTTAGGTCAGACAACTGTTCTTAATTAATTTGTGGATGCTGAATCCAGAAATGACTTCAGTTTTTCTCTATCACGTCAAGTTTTTGAACTATAGGATTTTTGTCTTCTCAAAAATATGTAAACTACTGTACCTAAAAAGTGTTTTTTTTTTTTTTTTTTAAGTAGTACAAATATGAACAAAAAATGAAATATATAAGAAATAGGCATGACAAATATGTTTCTTAACACCATCATGTTTTTTTACAAAGGATATATGAGTCGAATTGTAATCGGATAACAAGTCTTATTACAGATATCAGTGCAATTGTGCTTCTCTGGCAGGTAAGTTGTGGAGGAAAAACTTGACGTGCTAGAAAAAAACTGACTACATTTTTGGAATCAGCATGCCAATTTTAGTATAAATCAGCTCAAAAACCTAACTCAACAGAAATTTTTTTCAAATTGTTCCCCAGTGTAATGAATGGTCGTTGGAACTGATATGAGATGTATTGCCTATCCACAAAATAGGTAATGAATGGTCATTGGGATGGATATTAATATATAGATATATCCCCATCCACAAGATAGATAATGAATGAATGGTCGTTGGGACTGATATGAGCTATATTTCCCTTCTACAAGATAGGTAATGAATGTTTGGTCGTTGGAAATGATATGAGATATATCGCACAATCCACAAGATAGATAATGAATGAATGGTCGTTGAGACTTATATGCGCTATATTGCTCATCTGCAAGATAGATAATGAATGTTTGGTCATTGGGAATGATATGTAATATATCGCTCATCCACTAGATAGATAATGAATGAATGGTCGTTGGACTTGATATGAGCTATATTTCCCATCTACAAGATAGGTAATGAATAGTCTTGGAATTTGATATGAATATATATGCCTATCCACAAAATAGGTAATGAATGGTCATGGGTGGAATTAGATATATAGATATATTGCCCATCCACAAGATAGTAATGAATGGTATCTGGGGTGGATATTATATATATAGACGTTTTGCCCATCACAAGATAGATAATGAATGAATGGTCGTTGGGACGGATAGGAGATATAGGCCATCCCACAAGATAGGTAATAAATGTTTATTGTTGGGAAGGATAATAACTATATTCGCCAATCACAAGATAGGTAATGAATGGTGGTTGGGATGAATAGAGTATACCCCATCCAAAAGACAAATCATGAATGGTCATTGCGACTGGATATAACATATATTGCCATCTACAAGATAGGTAATGATGAATAGGACGGATAGGACATATATTGACAATCCATAAGATAGGAAGTAACGTATAGAAACCAAGAAGGTGGTAAATCATAGGGCGCAATCAATGTGTCGAAAAAACTGTATGATACTGGAGCAAAAATGATCCAAGGATAAGAGACGGTGGATGTGGTCCGCACCGCCGGCCATTCAGACTAGTCCAGACCAAGAAGTGTAGGACATGCTGTTAATTATAGTCAACGAGTTCCAAACCCCAATGGTTTCTTCATCAGGACAAACCAACACTGAAACAACAGAGAGCACATATATGTAGTGGAATATGCCCAAATACCATAGATGTAATGATATGGATACATCAAAAAAGTAGATGAACACATAATATACCCCAAGAGGCAAAGGAAACCTCATTTGTCAGAATAAGACATGGACCTCCTGTAGTAAAACGGCTGTAAAAAGGGGGCAGAGCTATTTCTATATTGGTATAACATAACAAGGATCCTTTAGCTTTCCATACAAGTAGTAAAAATGCAACACGGGAAACCAAGCAATGCCCACAGATAAGTGCTACTTGAATAACAAATGACGCTGTATGAAAGATCCTCGTCCTCGCAAAGCACAAAATACACAAGCAGTGTTCAGAAATAAGCTCTCCATTGATACACAATACAGAACATATCTTAGAAAGTCATTTTTAACCATTCTTCTTCAGCTTGCATGTAGGACACTACTGTGCAAGCTGCATGACGCTGTTCAGGCTGAGTTACCACACCTGGATTACCGCTCATCTGGTCATCAGTCCAGTGCTCAATGAAAAGCCAAGGCCAAGTTGATCCCAAAAGGCTTAATATTTACGCAAAAACATTAATTAGGGAAAAAATTATGTTCTTAAAAAACCTTTATCAAGCCAAATAGAAGAAGTGATATAGTCATATATTTATTTTGTTTTCTATATCTGGTTGGACAAGGGCCGTTATTGCCAAACTATTGCATTTTTATTCTGAGTTAATGTCATTGAGTACTTAATAATAATAATAAATAATATCATCATCATTATTATTATTATTATTATTATTATTGATTATTATAGCGTTATTTATTCCATGGCACTTTACATGTGAAAAGGGACATACATAGACAAGTACAATAAACATAAGCAATACAAGGCACATACAGGAACTGGAGGAGAGAGGACCCTGCCCGCGAGGACTCAGTCTACAAGGGATGGGTGAGGATACAGTAGGTGAGGAGAGGACCCTGCCTGTGAGGGCTCACAGTCTACAAGGGATGGGTGAGGATACAGTAGGTGAGGAGAAAGGACCCTGCCCATGAGGGCTCACAGTCTACAAGGGATGGGTGAGGATACAGTAGGTGAGGAGAGAGGACACTGCCTGCGAGGGCTCGCAGTCTACAAGGGATAGGTTAGGATACAGTAGGAGAGGCGAGAGGACCCTGCCCATGAGGGCTCACAGTCTACAAGGGATGGGTGAGGATACAGTAGGTGAGGAGAGAGGACCCTGCCTGCGAGGGCTCACAGTCTACAAGGGATGGGTGAGGATACAGTAGGAGAGGAGAGAGGACCCTGCCCATGAGGGCTCACAGTCTACAAGGGATGGGTTAGAATACAGTAGGTGAGGATAGAGGACCCTGCCCATGAGGGCTCACAGTCTACAAGGGATGGGTTAGAATACAGTAGGTGAGGATAGAGGACCCTGCCGATGGGGGCTCACAGTCTACAAGAGATGGGGATATAGTAGGTGAGGGTAGGGATGGTCATGCGGTGGTTCAGTAGATTGAGGATCACTGCAGGTTGTAGTCTTGTCGGAAGAGGTGGGCCTTCAGGTTACTTTTGAAAGTTTCCACAGTAGACGAGAGTCTGATATGTTGCGGCAAAGCGTTCCAGAGTATGAGGGAAGCACGGGAGAAATCTTAATAAAGTTTGTAGGAACAACTCTGTTGCCTTGGATTTTTGCTGACTGTATGTTTTCATATCTGATTGTTTGGGGAGTCGGCCATAGAGAGTACAGAGACGGAACGTTGGTGCAGGAGACATTTTTTGAGCTTGGACCTCTGTCACTGCTCATCTAAGCTCACGTCCAATGTAATAGGGATTGATTTTAGTTGATTTAAATAGATTTTAGCTTAGATGTGCATTAAGGGGACAAGAACAGGACTGAACAGCATTGAGCAGCGTGTAGAGTATTGTAATACATGCAAGCTTCAGAGGAAAAATAGATGAACATTTTTAATTAAAATCAATTCGGGAAATTATTTGTATAAAAAAATGATGCAATGGTGCCATAGTCTTAACACTGTTCAGAATAAAGGTCATAACATGCAATCACTTTTTCTTTATTCTGGGCAGGGTTTGTTATCTGGTGATTGTGTATACTTGGCTATTTAGGTCCCTGTTTGGGATTAGCTAGTTTCCATATACTGTACATACAGCATACAACTGATATAAATGATTCCATAGGGATCCTCAGAATATCTTTATTTTAAGAATGTGTCTGTGAAGTTCTCTTGATTTACAGTAAATGAGCCTAATGGGATCATCTCCATGTGATGTTTTGGGATGTGTCCTAGTTTACCCTATACTGGGAATTTTTCTTTTATGCTTGTTTATTGTCACTCATTGACTGAACATCTTGTATCTCTATAGACCAACAATAAGACGGTGTTATTGTCAAACTGTACAATTTTCATATGCAACTCCCCACCTCATATAGGGTCAAACCGGGCATCCGAATAAAGAGAGGAACCTCCAATGGGGTCAGTCTCCAAAGCAAAAGGCATCTCCCTTACGTGCATTTAACTTTGGAACCAAAGACTTTATGACTTGAGTCTATTTCTTTTAGAATGGTTATGCTTCGTACCAGCAAGCCTATGTTTTGTGATTTGTCTTTATCCTCTGAGCCACAGTGGGTTCGTTTCTTTCTGGCTTCTTATTATCAATTGTCCTTGTTTCATTCCTCATCAGACAACAGGTGTTTTCAATTGTTAAGTTACTCTGCCCTAACACCTTTTGGGTGCAGCTATTTAAACCTTCCTTTGGCTGATCTTTCTGCTGGTGATGTGCTTATGTGGATTCTACTTGGATTTACAGCCATACTGCCTTTGGATTTCTGACATGCAGATCTGCTAGGTTATGTATCTCTGTTGATTCTTCTAGCTTCCCCACTCTTTTCTGACATCTTTAGCTAGGACGTAGAAGGCATTTCTTTCCAGCTGTTGTACTTCCTTTTTTTTCTTTATTTTCATGTTTTCCTGTTTTCTCTCTCAGCATCCTTTCCATCCCTACATGCCTTCCTGATTCAGAGATATAGAACTCATCCTTTTTCCCCCAGTTCAGAAAAAGGTACAAGGAACACTCGATGGCCAATTAGGAAGCCAGGTCAGAGTTGTCTTCTCCTAGTCCTGTGGTTAGGATTTGTCAGCCTGTGCAGGGGCACCTTAGTCTGTACAGGAACCGGTTGGGTCAGGTGTGTTTACTTAGGATACCGTGTGAGTTACTAGACATCCAAAAAAGAGAGTGGCACTCGTCCAGGTAAAATCCAGATTTATTCAAAGCTTAGTTAAAAGCCAGCGCAATGTTTGAAGAGCATTGATAATTGAAGGAGAGTTTGGGTACTTTTTTCCCCTAAAGACAGAGGAAAGGGACCCAAAATATAGAGAAACAGTATTATTTTCCTCTCTGAACCCCCATCACTCAAGTTTCTGTGTTTCACGTTTGCAGTTGTGCATATAAAACTTCGAGCCTTCTTAGTACATGAAAGCCAAACACTGAATGAGCCTTAAGCCTTTGACCGTGATTTGCAGCGTTTTCCAATACAAATTCAGAAACCTGCAGGGAATTGATGAGCAAAAGTCATGAGAATTTGAAGTCTCCTGCACTCGTTTAGTATTTTCTCCTTGTAGATTTGGCCAGAAATTATCATGGTCAATGCTTTCAGCATTTGCTGGATTTCACCAATATAAGGTATGGTAAAAAATCCTTCATTAAAACTATTTGAGAAAACTGCTGCAAAGGATTATATTTTCTGCAAGAGTTGCAGCAGATTTTTGCACCAAATACTTTACGTTGTTCACAAACCTCAAGTGTTCCAAAAAATTGCATCGGCGCACCTTCCTGCATGGCCGACACTCCATCTCCCGCTCTATCAATTCTGGAGATAAACCAACCTCTGTCGGTGGATACGCCACAAATGTAATGATTCGATAATAAAAAAGGAAAAGAGAACTTCAGCCTACCATAATACCATGAAATGAAATCCTATAGAATGGTAATTCATAGTGCGTGGATATTTTTCAGGTCAGTGCGTCATGGAATTAGACAATACTTTGTAACGAATAGACTTACTGTGATGCCCATAGGGTTGAGCGTCCGGGAGTGGAACCACTGGGCCTCCGCACTCAGCCGACTTGGAGGGACTTGACTACGGTTTCTTATCTGGTCTTCTCCAGAGCCTTTTACGCTGAAGGCAGAAACCAGGCGCCACTCAGGGGCTGGGCTGCGACAGTGGAACCCGAGGGTATGAACACAGACTGTCTCTAGGTAGACAGGAACACCCGAATGGCTGAAGCAGGCAGATGCAGGTGTAAAGGGACTAAGATTAGAGCAGACTGGTAATGACACGGCAGGTGCAGACCGGAGCAGCAGGTGCAAGCAAAGGCACAGCAGGTGCGGCACAGAGCAGACTGTTAAAAGCACTGCTGGTGCGGACCGGAGCAGGCTGGTAATACCGGCAGGTGCAGACCGGAGCAGCAGTGCACAGCAAAGGCATAGCATGTGCGACAGAGCAGGCTGCTAAAAGCACTGGTGCGACGGACAGGCTGTATGGCCTGTAGTGTGTCCGATATTGGTAAGTACGGCAGGTGTAGACCGGAGCAGGCTGGTAATGGCGCAGCAAACTGGTAATGTCACAACATATGTGGACCAGAGCAGACTGGTAAAGGCACGGCAGGTGTGGATTGGAGCAGGCTGGTAGTGTCACAGCAGGTGCAGACCAGAGCAGAATGGTAATGGCATGGCAGATGTGAACCAGAGCAGGACTGGTAATGGCATGGCAGTTGTGACCAGAGCAGGCTGGTGCAGCACTAGGACGAGACACAGGTGTGAAGCAGGTATAATGGCTAGAAGAGGTATGCAGCACAGGGGACTATGATACCAACAGCCAATAGGGATAGACTGTGCATTGCTCAGCATTTCCATGGGAAGGTGCTTCAATACACTGTGCATCTCAGCATAGGCTTAGGACACTCTGGTCATATGAGTCTAGAGGAGCAGTGCGGCATAACGCGCTCCAGGAGACTGTGCGAGGGAGCAGGAGTCATGATGGGGCAAGTGGAACGCAGGTGAGTATGACCACAGACATCGTCTCCGTGCATGGCTACGCCAACGCTGTGTAACTGTACGTCCTAAAATCTAATTTATCTGCAGACGACTCCCCCCTTTTTTCTTGCATTCTGCAGAGTTATCGGTAACATTTCTCCTTTTCCTATATTCTGTCTCTCCGGATTTCTTAGCACCGCGATACATCCTGACGCCGTTACAGTTATGATGCTGGAAATGTGGGTGTTTGCCCAGGGGAATAGTTATTAAGTATTGTTTAGGGACGGGTTATGCTGGGTAAAAGCTCTTAGTAATGTATCACTCCTCATACTAATGCACAGTAATGCACCGCTATCCCAGACTCGCGGCACGCCGCTCCTTGTTTGCTCTCCCCAAATATTTCCGAGTCTTTTCACAATGTTGTTCTTCGGCAGCTGTGTTTTCTATTAGAGATGTTACATTGTAACTTTAGAACATTCTCTGTTGTCAAGTTCCTTTACTTCTTGCCGAAATGCGATGTTACAGCCCTTTCATGCATTAGTTCTGCTCCAATAAGCCTGGGCTAGACATGCTGGGGGACATTTCACCTTATAAGAATATGCACCTTGAACAAGGTCTGCACTGGGTTTTTAATTCACGTCTTTTTCTAGAATATGAAGTCCTGATTTTAAAGAAACACTACGAAAAGTGATCGCTATATTGTAGCTAGAGCATGACGCCCCATGCCATGAAGTCTACAGGAGCCATATGAAAATATATTACATGTTGCCTTAAAGGGACTCAGTACAGAATGACTGTTCAAATCAGGCATTTGGTGCACCCTTGGTGTGGCCAAACATTCATGTTCGCTTTCCCACCTGCTTGGTTTCCCTCTGTCTCCTCCCTTTATTGCCCTAGAAACCAGTACTGTCAATCAAAGCAGATGGGCGGAGATAGAGGAATAACAAGCAGGTGCACTTCATGATTGGTCTCAGTGGAGCACCTGTACTTGGTTTGAACAGTGGTTCTGTGTGTTATAAACATATCAAATCACACACAACTACAGCGAGAAAATAAAGCCTAGACCACTAAAGTCCACCCAACCCTATTGGTTCCTGTACAGACTAGTAGCCCTAGCTGCACAAAATCCTACTGAATCCTGAACAGACTAGTAATTCTAGCTGCACAACATCCTATTGGTTCCTGTACAGACCAGTATTCCCTGCTGCACAACACCATACTGGTTCCTGTATTGACTAGCATCCGTAGGTGCACAACACCCTACTGGTTCCTTTACAAACTAGTATCCCTAGCCTCACAACACCTTACAGGTTCCGGTAAGACTACTGTCCCAAGCTGCACAACACTCTATTGGTTCCTGTACAGGCTAGTGTCCCTAGCTTACAACACTCTACTGGTTGCTGTACAGACTGGTGTCCCTATGTTACAACACCCTACAGGTTCCTGTACAGGCTAGTGTCCCTAGCTGCACAACACTATTGTTTCTTGTAAAGACTATTATCCCTTGCTTCACAACACCCTACTGGTTCCTCTACAGGCTAGAATCCCTAGAAAGTGTGCAGAGATAGACACAAAATAAAGATGAGAAAACATAAATCACATGCACAAGTAGGCAAAGGAGAAATAATACATACAGGCAAAGGGAACCTTCTACAAACCTAACAGAACAAAAGAAAGGTGTAGGAAAGGCTGAGAGAAAGACACAGCAATACAAATACTGGTTTCAGCCTAGCAGGCAATATCCCTGACAGGTCAGAAACTCAGCAGAAATCCACCTAGAAATATAGCAGGTGAAGAAGGAGAGTATAAATAGCCCCACCCAAGTTGTGATAGGACAGAGATAAAACAACAAAGTAGAATGCCTGATAACCGCAAACCAAAGATAAAACAACCATCAGCATTTGGGCCATGGACCAAAAAGCCTGTGGCTCAGCTGGGAAGGAGACCACAGAGGAAGAAGTCATCAGATCAAGTCCCAAAACCAACGCATGACCCTGTGCTGACAGAGTCGTTTTATAAGGGAACTTATCCATACACAATGCATCAGTCCACTGTAAATAATACATATGTGACCTCTGCAATGGCTGTAGATGTTAAAAACATAGGAGTACTTAGTTGACATTTTGTGATCAAACAGTGCAAAAATTCTACAAGTTCTGTGTGGCCCTAATTTTTAAAATTTAATTTAATTTTATTTTATCACTGAAAGTATCAGTACAGCTGTATAGGTCCTAGTACAGCAATAAAAATGATAACAGTCTCATGTTCCAGAGATGAAAAATCAATCTTTGAAGCCAAATGCAAATTAGCATGAAAGTACACCAGGGGCGTAGTACCGTGTTTCCCCGAAAATAAGACAGAGTCTTATATTAATTTTTGCTCCTAAAGATGCGCCATGTCTTATTTTCGGGGGGTGTCTTACTTTTATCATCCCTTTGCGGCCCCCAATAAAGTAACCCCATTATCCCCCAATATGGTATCACACAAACACAGGGTCACACACATGGGCACACACATAAGGGCACACACGGAGACACACACACAGGGGCACACACAGGGACACACAAACACAGGTGCACGCACACAGGAGCACACACACACACAGACAGGGACACTTTTCACCGGTCCCTGCCACATTCCGGCGCCGCTCTCAGCAGCCCGCCGCTGTCCCGGTGCTCGCCACTGCAAGGAGGATGGCACCACTATCATCTCCTTGCCGCAGGTGCCGTAGGTGTACGGTGCCACTGGCCCAGCCACTCACAGGCCAGGAGCCAACTGGGCAGCCAATCACAGGCCAGAAGCCGACGTCAAGCAGCGAATGGTCTGTGATTGGCCGCTGGGCAGTTCCTGGCTTGTGATTGGCCAGGACAGTGGCGGGGGCTTGAAAAATAGAGTGGAGCTGGTCTACATGCATCTGCGGCACCGCTCACAGCGACGGGCAGCGGGACACGGGGGGCGAGCTGGAGGAGTCACAGCTGCATGCTGTGGTAAAATATTGTAAAATAGAGACATGCCTTATTTTCGGGGGGGTGCCTTATATTTACAGGCACATTAAACCCCCTGGCATGCCTTACTTTCGGGGGGCACCCTATTTTCAGGGAAACACGGTACCTACACAGCCTTACCTCCACCTTTAGTAATAAATCCATCCTTGCACATTGTCTATAAGTGTTATGCTCCAATAGCGTTATATTAGTGTGCAATTCTATTCCCAAATTCACTATTATCAAAATTGAGATGACTATCTGGATCTATGGACGTGCGTGCAAGATACATCTCAGAAATTATCAATATATTCTAATATCACATTGATATGGATTAATATTTTATAATATTAATTAGTTGCCTGCTCCTAGCCTAATTGATATGGACCAAGTGCCAGCATGAAAAGTATGACACCAGACACGCAGAGTCATATATACACTATCCCTTGGTCAGCTCAGCTCCAAATGAGGTTTATTGAACAGGCATGAAAATATAAAACCTCAGTAAGGGGCTCGGCCAGCCCTAAACAGATGTATTCATTGGTCAGTGGGTTAGTCCATGGGCGGATCCATGAGGTCATCAGGGGGTGTGGTCTTGATCTGGTATGTCCAGATGATGTGTCCATTCTGTGATTGGTCAGTTCTTGTATGGAATTCAGCTTCCTCCAGGAACTTCTCATTAGAAACAAGATGTAGTCATAGATCCAGGCTCCATCGTACACACCATGCCATGGTGTGATGAAACAGGAAATGGCAGCCATGTTTAAGTCACAACTAAGCTCATGCAATGTAAAATAATACACTCTATGGGTTGTTTCTCTCAACGCATTATGTCTTAAGGTTAATTAAGTATTTGATCCTATGGCTCTCCTCAACAACATAAACCTCAAGAACCCAAAGCATAAAATATCTAAAAATGGTCTCTCGCTCTAGAGGACCCGGCTTATCCATTCAACACAAAGTTCAGTGTGTGCAATGCAAACTCATGTAATTCTTCATTTTCCTTGTGGTGGCGCCATTTGATGTTGACGCGTTTTGGCCAGTTCATATCCCAGCTAATCGCTGGAAATACCAACAGCAATACGGGGTTTAATTAGCATTATCCAAAGCCACCAATTCTTTTGTAGAAGAAATTGGCATAATATCTACTGTGTCAATGCAATCTTGCTTTTGGGAATAACTTTCTTTAAATGGTCTTCAAAAAATAGTCTAGAAACACCCAAGGACTAGAGCAGTCTGTTCTTGGCTCAGAGTGAGACATGATAATGGGATCCTTTCACAACATGGCTTGTAAAGACCAACAGATGACACCTTCGTTAAGACTACCTCATTAATTGTTTAGTAGATACCTTTTGGAACAAATCAAGACAGACATGGATCACCAAGCTATGGCTTGCCTACTTTGGACACATCATACGAAGAGAGCAATCACTGGAGAAGGACATCATGGTGGAAGAATAGAAGGAACAAGTGAAGAGGAAAACCAGAAACCTGATGGCTCAGAAGAATAAAAGGAACAAGGTGAAGAGGAAGACCAGCAACCTGATGGCTCAGAAGAATAGAAGGAACAAGGTGAAGAGGAAGACCAGCAACCTGATGGCTCAGAAGAATAGAAGGAACAAGGTGAAGAGGAAGACCAGCAACCTGATGGCTCAGAAGAATAGAAGGAACAAGGTGAAGAGGAAGACCAGCAACCTGATGGCTCAGAAGAATAGAAGGAGCAAAATGAAGAGGAAGACCAGCAACCTGATGGCTCTGAAGAATAGAAGGAACAAGGTGAAGAGGAAGACCAGCAACCTGATGGCTCAGAAGAATAGAAGGAACAAGGAGAAGAGGAAGACCAGCACCCGATGGCTCAGAAGAATAGAAGGAACAAGGTGAAGAGGAAGACCAGCAACCGGATGGCTCAGAAGAATAGAAGGAGCAAGATGAAGAGGAAGACCAGCAACCTGATGGCTCAGAAGAATAGAAGGAGCAAGATGAAGAGGAAGACCAGCAACCTGATGGCTCTGAAGAATAGAAGGAACAAGGTGAAGAGGAAGACCAGCAACCTGATGGCTCAGAAGAATAGAAGGAACAAGGAGAAGAGGAAGACCAGCACCCGATGGCTCAGAAGAATAGAAGGAACAAGGCGAAGAGGAAGACCAGCAACCTGATGGCTCAGAAGAATAGAAGGAACAAGGCAAAGAGGAAGACCAGCAACCTGATGGCTCAGAAGAATAGAAGGAACAAGGCAAAGAGGAAGACCAGCAACCTGATGGCTCAGAAGAATAGAAGGAACAAGGCGAAGAGGAAGACCAGCAACCCGATGGCTTGGAAGAATAGAAGGCACAAGGTGAAGATGAAGACCAGCAACCTGATTGCTCAGAAGAATAGAAGGAACAAGGTGAAGAGGAAGACCAGCAACCCGATGGCTCGGAAAAATAGAAGGAACAAGGAGAAGAGGAAGACCAGCAACGTGATGGCTTGGAATAATAGAAGGAACAAGGTGAAGAGGAAGACCAGCAACTCACTGGATCAGAAGAATAGAAGGAACAAGGTGGAGAGGAAGACCAGCAACCTGATGGCATGGGAGAATAGAACGAACAAGGAGAAGACCAGCAACCCAATGGCTTGGAAGAATAGAAGGAACAAAGCGAAGAGGAAGACCACAAACCCGATGGCTTGGAAGAATAGAAGAAACAAGGTGAAGAGGAAGACCAGAAGCCCAATGGCTTGATACTATCAATATAAAAGTGGGGGAAGATTCTGGTAGACCTATCTAGACTGCACAAGATTGATCTTCCTACAGAGCGTTCAACCATCAAGTCACCATGGCTCATGGTTAAGGTTTAGTCTTATCATTTGTCAGTCGTAAGTGATTCTATGCTTGGTATGTGGGCAAAACAATTAAATGTACAATTTTTCAACATCTCGGGGAAAAGCCTTATTGTAATTCACATAATAAGCACTAGGTGGCCACATATAGCATAAACATCTCCCAACAGAATATCAAATAATCATGTTTTGTTTTCTTTTTCCAACCTGTAGCTCTTATTGTTAGATATGTCAAGCCAAGAGGATGGGTAAAGAAGGACATGTCTGAATACAGGACAGCCATTCAGCATTTGATTAATATAAGGTTTGGAAAGTTTCCTAGGAGTGTAAGGATGGTGGAAAACATACAAGTGAATTTATAGATTTATAAACCATTCCTGGCTCCATACTGTTCTGAAGAGACAATGTCCTCCACCCCTTGGTAGGACTGTCTCGTTCTGTACTATGACGTTCTTAATGGATTGGGAAGGAACGAAGCAGTAGACGATGGCTGACGTTGGGACGGCTGTGTGTCATTGACTGTGCGGTTGCTCCGACTCCTCTCTGTGATGAATGAGATGTTGGACTCGGCACACAGAAGCCTGGCAGCCCAGACAGTGAGCCGGGGATTGTGGCTGCCAGTTCCATATTGGTTGGTTCCAGGATGAGCGGCAGGTAACATTACCCGGAGATCGATAAAGCTGTGGGAGCGACAGCGAGGACTGTGAGGTCTGAGATCAACATCAACCCTGCGGCACCAAAACCCAGAACATGGGAGAGAAAGAGAAGCCATAAATATATATAGAGGAACATTCACCAGACGACTCTCAGGAGCTCCGAGCATTTACATTAAAGCCATCGTCCCGTGAGCTCGGCACCATCCAGTCTGCGCTGGGCTGTGTATAGCCAGAAAGGGTTTACTATCAAATCAGGGATATTATATACAATACACTCTTCTGTCCTCACATTATTCATCCAATCTATAAATCACACAACAGACCCCGGGATAATAAACCGCACAACAGACCCCGGAATAATGAACCGCACAACAGACCCCGGAATAAGAAACCGCACAACAGACCCCGGAATAATAAACCGCACAACAGACCCCGGAATAATAAACCGCACAACAGACCCCGGAATAATAAACCACACAACAGACCCCGGAATAATAAACCGCACAACAGACCCCGGAATAATAAACCGCACAACAGACCCCGAATAATAAACCGCACAACAGACCCCGGAATAATAAACCGCACCCCGGAATAATAAACCTCACAACAGACCCCGGAATACTAAACCACACAACAGACCCTGGAATACTAAACCACACAACAGACCCCGGAATACTAAACCGCACAACAGACCCCGGAATAATAAACCACACAACAGACCCCGGAATAATAAACTGCACAACAGACCTCGGAATAATAAACCGCACAACAGACCCCGGAATAATAAACCGCACAACAGACCCCGGAATAATAAACCGCACAACAGGCCCCGGAATAATATACCGCACAGCAGACCCCGGAATAATAAACCGCTCAACAGACCCCGGAATAATAAACCGCACAACAGACCCCGGAATAATAAACCGCACAACAGACCTCGGAATAATAAACCGCACAACAGACCCCGGAATAATAAACCGCACAACAGACCCCGGAATAATAAACCGCACAACAGACCCCGGAATAATAAACCGCACAACAGACTCCGGAATAATAAACCGCACAACAGACCCCGGAATAATAAACCGCACAACAGACTCCGGAATAATAAACCGCACAACAGACCCCGGAATAATAAACCGCACAACAGACCCCGGAATAATAAACCTCACAACAGCCCCGGAATAATAAACCGCACAACAGACCCCGGAATAATAAACCGCACAACAGACCCCGGAATAATAAACCGCACAACAGACCCCGGAATAATAAACCTCACAACAGCCCCGGAATAATAAACCGCACAACAGACCCCGGAATAATAAACCGCACAACAGACCCCGGAATAATAAACCACACAACAGACCCCGGAATAATAAACCGCACAACAGACCTCGGAATAATAAACCGCACAACAGACCCCGGAATAATAAACCGCACAACAGACCCCGGAATAATAAACCGCACAACAGACCCCGGAATAATAAACCGCACAACAGACCCCGGAATAATAAACCGCACAACAGACCCCGGAATAATAAACCGCACAACAGACCCCGGAATAATAAACCGCACAACAGACCCCGGAATAAGAAACCGCACAACAGACCCCGGAATACTAAACCGCACAACAGACCCCGGAATAATAAACCGCACAACAGACCCCGGAATACTAAACCGCATAACAGACCCCGGAATAATAAACCGCACAATAGACCCCGGAATACTAAACCGCATAACAGACCCCGGAATAATAAACCGCACAACAGACCCCGGAATAATAAACCGCACAACAGACCCCGGAATGATAAACCGCACAACAGACCCCGGAATAATAAACCGCACAACAGACCCCGGAATAATAAACCGCACAACAGACCCCGGAATAAATAAACCGCACAACAGACCCCGGAATAATAAACCGCACAACAGACTGCTGTAGAGGATGGTGAGATAAGGAGCCTGAAAGACAAAATTACAAACATTGTTACCCTTTTGATCATCAGTGTATAAACACAGTTTATGCTATATACACAGAAGCTATACTATGTATACAATGTATACTATACACAGACTCTACAGGGTGGGACATTTATATGGATGCACCTAAATAAAATGGGAACGGTTGGTGATATCAACTTCCTGTTTGTGGCACATTAGTATATGGAAAGGGGAAAACTTTTCCAGTTGGGTGGTGACCATGGCGGCCATTTTGAAGTCGGCCATTTTAGATCAAACTTTATTTTTTTCAATGGGAAGAGGGTCATGTGACCCATCAAACTTATTGAGAATTTCATACGAACAACAATGCTTGGTTTTAATGTAACTTTATTCTTTCATGAGTTATTTACAAGTTTATGACCACTTATAAAATGTGTTCATAGTACTGCCCATTGTGTTGGATTGCAGGGGTTACAATTTGAGGTGCACAAAGCACCAACATGTTTAATGAAGTGTGCCAGTTCATAAATCTGGTGCCTTCTATCTCGGGAAGACTGGCGTAGTGTAATTGTATTCTATGCCAGTCTTGATGAATTGACCCCACCATCTATATCAGTGGTCCCCAACCTTTCTTATTGTTAGAGCCACATTCAGCTCTGAGATATGGTCTGGAGCCACTATCTGCTAGCCCTCCTCTTAGTGATACCCAGATCATGGTATTAAGTTGGCCAAAGTTCCCACAAAAAATACTCTGAAACCTTGTGCCCCTTCCCTTATACCAAGGGGGTCACTTTCCCTCATATATACCATATTATTGCATCCAACTTCAAGCACCCCTAAATGATAATATCATCCTACCCCCTCATCCTATCTCCACCACCCAGTATATTGGCATCCAGATCTGCTCTTCTGTGGGGCTACTAAAAAAGTCGCCATCTGGAGACCTTCTCTTCATAGCTGATTTCTAGACCTGATGCTCCAAGCTGGCAGACACATCATCATGGTCCTGAGAGCCACATGTGGCTCCAGAGCTATAGGTTGGAGACCCCCGGTCTATATTATACACACAGGGACAGTCTAGCAAGATTTACAAGTCTGTCTCCTACTATTCAGCTCCTCCAGATATCTGCAGAATAAAGCACCATCCATAAGAGCAGGCCGCTCGATGACTGCTGGTTCACCAAACCTTGCAGCTGTGTACCTTCTTACATGAGGCCATGGGTAATTGCCCAATCTGCCCTTTCTAACTGTCCCTGGATATCTGGAGTAACGATCGGCAGCTGAGCAGAGTGGCTCCCAAGCTACAGGTTGGGGTCCCCTGCTCTATGTTACATACATAGGAACAGTCTAGTGAGCTTACAGGTCTGTCTGTTTCCTACTATTCATTTCCTCCATAATTTTTGCAGAATGAAGGACCATCTACCCTTCTAACCCCAAAAAACACTACAGGATTGACATTATCAATGTGTTTTCCTTTTATTTTATTTTGGGAGCAGGCACCCCAATGACTGCCGGTCCACCAAACTGCGCAGCTGTTAAGGTCTCAAGTGAGGCCATGGGTAATTGCCCAGTCTGTCCTCTCGAACACTGTGCCTGGATACTTGGAGTAATGTTTATCAGCAGAGCAAGGTGGCTCCCGAGATACAGGTTGGAGACCCCTGCTCTACATTACATACATAGGGACAGTCTAGCGACCTTACAAGTCTGCCTGTCTCTTACTATTCAGTTCCTCCATTATTCTGCAGTATTAAGCCCCTGTCACACTAAGCGAGATCGCTAGCGAGATTGCTGCTGAGTCACAAATTTGGTGACGCAACAGTGATCTCGCTATGTTTGACTCTTAGCAGCGACCAGGCCCCCACTGTGAGATCGCTGGACCATTTTTTGGCCATTGCGCTCCCGCTGGGCAGCATGCATCGGAGTGTTTGACAGGGACAACGACCAACGACCTCAATACTACAGGTCTGAGAAACAGGGTCCCAACAACCTCCGTATCATTCCGGATCGTTGTTGCGTCACAGGTGAGATCTGACTGTTTGACATCTCACCAGCGACCACATAGCGTGCACCAGCGATCCCCACCAGGTCGTATCATTGTCAGGATCGCTGGTGCGTTGCCAAGTGTGACGGTGCCCTTAAGGACCTTCTACCCTTCTAATCTCAAAAACACTGATAATACAGGATTGACATTATCAGTGTATTTCATGCTTTTGTTTTGGGAGCAGGCAGCCTGATGATTGCCGGTACACCACACCTTTCAGCTATGTAACATCACACGTGAGGCCATGGGCGGTTGCCCAGTTTGCCCTCTCTAACACTAGCCCTGGATTCCTGGAGTAATGGTTGGTATAAAAGGATTGGATGTGTTAGTACGGTAATTACTCATCACAAATCAAAAAGAAAAAATGTAGCTAATGCTTAGATACTCAGAGGACTAAGAGTATTGGAAGTTACCAAGAAGGGTGGGGGCTGCACCCAATACATAATCCATACATGGTATATTATGTGTCAAGATGATGAAACCTCCAATTATTCAACAAAACATGATGAAGAACGTTCAGGACATGAGTGATCATTAATAATAATCACGAGTCCAGGCCATGACTCTTTGTTGCACTGAGGTCATTCCTCGTCCCTTGAAGGGTATGTGAAGGTCGTCCCTGCGGATGATTTCCTCCAGTTCTGCTTTCTGCATTAGATTTTTACTGCAGGATTTGGACCTTTGGGGACGATGAATTAAAACTAAATGTCAGAGCAATTTACCAGATGTCAACGTGCTGGAGCAGCAGTCGTAAACATCTCTCTGTTTTGTGTTTTTTATGTGCTGATTTTCATCTGTTTTTGGTCCATGTGTCCATTTTCACCAGATACACATGGAACCATTGACTTCAATGAGAATATTACATCTCTGAGGTCTATGTGAACCTTTATTGTGACATATGGAAATCTCGGGGTCAGTTGTCTTGAGGGTCGGGTGCACGGGTGTAACTACAACAGGTGCAGGTGATGAGGGTGAGATACTAAGAACCTCAACTATTTGCTTAAACCTTATCAGATTAACTTAATCAAGTGCATGCACGAAGTAATGATATCAGACAGAGTAGGATATAAAACTTCTCTTGATGAGAAAGCGCACAAGAAGAAGTGCTTTTACTTTAACAAAGCAAACTCTGTTATACAGCACAAAAGCAGGGTTACAACAAGGCATAGCTTTACAGCATTCAAGCAATCAGTAGCGCCGGAGTCCTCGCATAGATAAAGTCCTAATTAGTCCTGTCTCTATACAATTCTGACTTCCTTCTCGGACATTCTTCTTGCATACATTACTAGTCACAACTGGTCCACGTAGAATATGAATCAGAACATAAGCATAGACACTTGATACAATATATCAGGGCTTCACAACATGTATCAAAATACAGGCATAGACAACCAATACAACATACATGTACATATATCAAGGTTTCATAATCTTTTCAAAATCTTATCCTTGACACGGGCTTTGCGCCTTGCAGCCCAGGAGGCCCCAAAAGTTCCTTTGGCCTATAGACAAAGACTAATACTATTAAAGATTTTCAATAATTGGGGGCCCCGTTGGAGCTTTTGCATTGTGGCCCTTGAACTTTAGTTACACCACTGGTTGGGTGCACTTATTTTCTGACAGTACTTGGTATTGTGTTGATATGATGGGATGAGAACAGTGAATATCCTCCTCACCTGGCGCTGTGTCTCTCTTCCATGCCTGGCACTTTGTCTCTCTTCCATGCTCGGCGCTGTGTCTCTCTTCCATGCCCGGCGCTGTGTCTCTCTTCCATTCCCGGCGCTTTGTCTCTCTTCCATGCCTGGCACTGTGTCTCTCATCCATGCTCGGCACTGTGTCTCTCTTCCATGCCCGGCGCTGTTTCTCTCTTCCATGCCCGGCGCTGTGTCTCTCATCCATGCTCGGCACTGTGTCTCTCTTCCATGCCCGGCGCTGTTTCTCTCTTCCATGCCCGGCGCTGTATCTCTCATCCATGCTCGGCACTGTGTCTCTCTTCCATGCCAGCGCTTTGTCTCTCTTTCATGCCCGGCGCTGTGTCTCTCATCCATGCTCAGCACTGTGTCTCTCTTCCATGCCCGGCGCTGTTTCTTTCATCCATGCCCGGCGCTGTGTCTCTCTTCCATGCCCGGTGCTGTTTCTCTCTTCCATACCCGGCGCTGTTTCTCTCTTCCATACCCGGCGCTATTTCTCTCTTCCATACCCGGCGCTGTTTCTCTCTTCCATACCCGGCGCTGTTTCTCTCTTCCATACCCGGCGCTGTTTCTCTCTTCCATGCCCGGTGCTGTTTCTCTCTTCCATACCCGGCGCTGTTTCTCTCTTCCATACACGGCGCTGTTTCTCTCTTCCATACCCGACGCTGTTTCTCTCTTCCATACCCGGTACTGTGTCTCTCTTCCATACCCGGCGCTGTGTCTCTCTTCCATGCCCGGCGCTGTGTCTCTCTTCCATACCCGGCGCTGTGTCTCTCTTCCATGCCAGCGCTGTGTCTCTCTTCCATGCCCGGCACTGTGTCTCTCTTCCATGCCCGGCGCTGTGTCTCTCTTCCATACCCGGCGCTGTGTCTCTCTTCCATGCCCGGCGCTGTGTCTCTCTTCCATGCCCGGCGCTGTTTCTCTCTTCCATGCCCGGCGCTGTTTCTCTCTTCCATGCCCGGTGCTGTTTCTCTCTTCCATGCCCGGTGCTGTTTCTCTCTTCCATGCCCGGCGCTGTTTCTCTCTTCCATGCCCGGCGCTGTTTCTCTCTTCTATACCCGGTGCTGTTTCTCTCTTCCATGCCCGGCGCTGTGTCTCTCTTCCATACCCGGCGCTGTGTCTCTCTTCCATGCCCGGTGCTGTTTCTCTCTTCCATGCTCGGCGCTGTGTCTCTCTTCCATACCCGGCGCTGTGTCTCTCTTCCATACCCGGCGCTGTTTTGGTTTGTCTCTCTTCCATACCCGGTGCTGTTTCTCTCTTCCATACCCGGCGCTGTGTCTCTCTTCCATACCCGGCGCTGTGTCTCTCTTCCATGCCTGCTGCTTTAGTTATTAATGGCATAAAGGATTTTCCGTGTGTGATATAATACATCATTTCTGTCGTATTGTGTTTAATACTATTACTGACCTCGTTAAGCAGATTATTGGTCATGTGATTATTTTTAATTACTGCGTTAATCAGGAAATCCTCATGGCTGTGATTCGTTAGCTTGTGAGATAAAGAGTAAATGAAAAATAGTGTCCCCGTCCTCATACACTGCTGCAGATTATATTATTACAAGATACTGAGGAGGTCTATAGCCAAATAAAAGTAAGAGATCACAGACTGAGGTGTGTATCATGAGCTTCTGCAGCAGCTAAAGTGTGGGCTATGAGGTTTTGCAGCAGCTGAGGTGTGTACTGTGAGGTTCTACAGTAGCTGAGTTGTGTACTATCAGGTTTTGAAACAGATGAGATATGTTATGAGGCTCTGCAGCGGCTGAGGTGTGTTATGAGGTCCTGCAGAAACTGTCTACCATGAGGTTCTACAGCAGCTGAGGTGTGTACTATAAGGTTCTGCAGCGGCTGAGGTGGGGATTATGAGGTTTTGAAGCAGTTGAGATATGATATGAGGTTCTACAGTAGCTAAGGTGTGTATTGTGAGGTTCTGCAGCAACTGAGGTGTGTACTATGGGGTTCTGCAGCAGCAGAGGTGTGTACTCTGAGGTTCTGCAGCAACGGAGGTGTGTGCTATGAGGTTTTGAAACAGATGAGATATGTTATGAGGCTTCTGCAGCAGCTGAGGTGTGTTATTAGGTTCTGGAGAAACTCTCTACAATGAGGTTCTGCAGGAGGTGAGGTGTGTATTATGAGGTTCTGCAGCAGCTGAGATATAATATGAGGTTCTACAGCAGCTAAGGTGTGTATTGTGAGGTTCTGCAGTGACTGAGGTGTGTATTGTCACGCTTCCGGGGGAAAGCGCCCTAGAGTGGACCCACTGGGCCGTGGTACCGAACTCCCCTGGGTGAGCTGATCCTAGTTTACCCAACCCCTATACAGGGATTGTCAGGGGCAAGCCCAGGGGTCTAAGTACCACAGCAGCTAGTACCAGGGGGGCAGCTCGTAAGGTTAGCCTATGCTACGGCACAGCTAAGGATTCCGGGATAACAGGGTACAAAGCTAGGAGAGCAGGAATGGTGCTACCGGGGAAGAGCACAGCTAGAGTTCCAGGTAACAGGGTACAAGGCTGTGAGAGCAGGGATGGCTCTACCGGAGGAGAGTACAAGGAAGGCCTGACCAACAGTCAGCAAGGCAGAAGCAAACTGACTTAATAGTCAGGCACCTCCCATCAGTGGAGCTGGCCTGATATACCAGAGGAAGAGCAGTTATTGGTCAAGGGGAGTGTCAGGTTGGACCGTGCCGGCCCCTAGAGTCACAGGGAAGGAGTGCACCTAGTGCGCCGCTGATTGGTCACATGAATACAACCATTGTAATGTGCTGATGTGTAAGGCTGGTGGTCAGCTGACAGGAAGGGGACCCGGCGACGGCTCCGAGACACAGTAAGCCTGGACGCCGGATGCCCGGTCAGTAGAGGAGCAGAGGATGCCGACTCGGGAGAGATGAGCTGGGGAGCGGTGCCAGGGGACCTAACATGTACTATGGGTTTCTACAGCAGTGGTGGTGTGTATTATGATGTTCTGCAGCACCTGAGATGTTGTTATGAGGTTCCATAGCAGCTAAGGTGTATTATGATGTTCTGCAGCAGCTGAGATGTTGTTATGAGGTTCTATAGCAGCTAAGGTGTGTATTATGAGGTTCTGCAGAGGCTTGGACACTGTACATTATAATACACACTAAAGCCCCAGTCACACATAACGAGATCGGCCCCATAACATAGCGATCAGACCCCTGCTGTGAGATCGCTGATCGCTGCAAAGTGCTCTGGGTCATTTTTTGGTCGTTGGTCTCCCGCTGGGAACTCTGCATCGCTGTGTGTGACAGGGACAACGACCAACGATCTCAATACTACGCCCGAGAGTAACAGGTACCCAACGACCTCTGTATCATTCTGGATCGTTGCAGAGTCGCTGGTGAGATCTGACTGTTTGACATCTCACCAGCGACCACATAGTGACGTACCAGCGACCCCTACAGGTCGTATTGTTGTCGGGATCACTGGTGCGTCGCTACGTGTGATGGGACCTTAAGGCTGACAAAAAAAACCCCTATTTTTTCATAGGAAGTTCTACACCTCAACCATGGAGTAGTTACAGATAAGAGGGAACTTTCTATAAAAGCAACTGGTGAGAAACTGTGCAACAGATAAGAGATAAGCAGCGACTCATGCCTATACTCATCAGAATGTGGGGGACGGGGTCCGGGCTGTGGAGTCATCCCTATTTATGTGTAAAGCAGGAATTCGTCATGCCAAGCTCTAAACTTAATTGGAAGGACTTCCTCCGGACCGCCCGTCAGTAACCCTATTGATGAAAGCTACATTTACAACTGGACACTTGATCTCTCCTTTCTTCATGTTATGTTGTATTGACAGAGTCATAAAATGACTTCACTCCAGCCATTTAGATCAAATAATAATCGCAGCAGCAGGTTAAGAGTGTATTGACTTTGTGAATGAGATTGACCTCACCAATATTCAAATTTGGAGGGAGCAGTACAGTGGCCTGCATTGCTCAGGTGGATTTTGGCCCATTCCTCCACACAAACACTCTTCACATCCTGCAGGTCCTGTGGATCCTTCTATGATCTCGGAGCTTTAGTTCCTTCCAGACATTTTCTATTGGATTCAGCTCCGGTGATCGGCTCGGACATTCTAGCAGATTTATTTTCTTTCTCTTGAGTCCAGTTGAGAGCCTCCTTGGCGGTGTGTTTGGGATCATCGTCTTGTGAAATGTTCACCCTCGTGTCATCGTCATCATCCTGGTAGATGGCAGAAGATTTATATTATTAATGTCTCCCTACTTTTCTCCATTCATTTCAGCTGGTGTCATGACTTTCCATGGCTCTTTTTTCAAGTGTTCAATACCTTTTCCCCGTGTCATTTCTCATTATTACACATTACTAAATGTATGGACATCTATGATTTGATTTCTTCGTCTGTGTGGACTGGATGGGTTGTTACCAACGTCTGGTGAGAATTTCAGGTCAATAGCAATTTTAAAAATATATGTACTTAAAAAATTGTTGAAGTGTTCAATACCTATGTCACCCAATAAACACACATACATAAATATGATGAGCACAGGGAGAGGGGTACTCGGATATCGGGCCTGGGTTTGATGGATTTAACTTGGGAATCACGGGTGGTTGTGTTCCCGATTCCGTGCCCTGCCTGTCATTTGTTAGATGGGGGAAATATTTACACGGATAAAGAGTTTGTGACGCCACCTGTGGATCCCAGTAATTTGATACCGGTGCTGCAGGCCGGCCGCTGAGGTGATGATGGGTGCAGCTTAGTGTAGTACAGCTCCCCACAGGTGGAGCTTTTACCTCAGGGCAGCGGTGATGGAGGATGAGGGGAGTAGTTGTTCTTACCCCTCCGGTGAGACGATGATGCTGAGGCCCTCCAGGCGCCGGCGGGAAGAAAGACAGAGACCGATTCAACTTCAACTCCACTTTACTGGTACCGGCAGATGTTATTGAGAACACAGTACAGTCTGGTTTAACGGGTATTAGTTGTCGGTTCAGAGTACCCTTATGGAGTCTCCAGATGTTCCTTTCTGATAGTCTCTCGGGGTCTAATTCTGTTCTTTTCTCTATTTAACCACCCTTGCAGAGCTCTCCCGCCAGTCCCCTGGTCTCATACGGTGGAGCACGGGTTTTCCTTTACTCGTACGGACGGAGTAGCAGAAGTGCACTATCTCTCCCACCACCGGAATCCGGACCGTTACTCCTGTAATCTTGGACCGATTTTGGGTCTGATGTATCTTCTTGTGGCGCCTACGGCTACCCGGTTTCAGAGGGCCTGCGGCTCATCGGTTTACGGCCAGGGATGAACCGCTGACCGCCTCGGCTTCTGTGTTGCCGGTGTTCCCCAGACGTTACCAACCAGCTCCAACCGGTGTTGGTCCGTCCCCTTCTGTCCCGGGACACCCTCCTGAAGATGGGTGATCCCTCCTGTCACAGAGCTGTCAGGCGCATCCTGACTGACTGCCTTCCCAGCACTAACTGAACTCACTCTCTCTAACTGTCACTTAAGTCTCCTGCGCTAACCTAGGCTCCACCCCCTTTTGGACCCACTGAATAATCCGTCCCTTACTCTAAGGGCTCTTTCACATCTGCGTTTTTCGTAATTCGCGGCAGATGCGGTGAAAAAACCGCATCTGCCGCGTTTACCGCATAACCGTTCCACTTGCGGCGCGGTTGCGGTTTTTTCTATGCAAAGTATAGGCATACTTGCGGCAGGTGCGGTAAGTGCGGTTTTGCACTTGCGGCAGGTGCGGCCGCGAAAAAAACTGCAGTTAGGGCCCTTTCACATCAGCGTTTTTTTAAATTTGCGGCAGATGCGGTGAAAAAACCGCATCTGCCGCAACTGCCGCATAACGGTTCCACTTGCGGCACGGTTGCGGTTTTTTCCATAGGAAGTATAGGGGACTTGCGGCAGATGCGGCAAGTGCGGTATTGCACTTGCGGCAGGTGCGGCAGAGAAAATAACCGCGGCTTACTGCGGTTTTTTTCTCTGCCGCACCTGCCGCAAGTGCAATACCGCACTTGCCGCATCTGCCGCAAGTCCCCCTATACTTCCTATGGAAAAAACCGCAACCGTGCCGCAAGTGGAACCGTTATGCGGCAGTTGCGGCAGATGCGTTTTTTCACCGCATCTGCCGCAAATTTAAAAAAACGCTGATGTGAAAGGGCCCTAAGCCGCGGTTTTTTTCGCGGCCGCACCTGCCGCAAGTGCAAAACCGCACTTGCCGCACCTGCCGCAAGTACGCCTATACTTTGCATAGAAAAAACCGCAACCGCGCCGCAAGTGGAACGGTTATGCGGCAAACGCGGCAGATGCGGTTTTTTCACCGCATCTGCCGCGAATTACGAAAAACGCTGATGTGAAAGGGCCCTAAGATGGCCTAGTGTTGAGTGCTAACTTAGACTCCATAGGTTAACCCCAAACCCACAGCTACAGAGGCACTACATATATTTTCAAAGTATAATAACTCCCTGTAGCGCCTAGCCATAGGGGCGCCACATATATATATATATATATACTGTATATGTATATATAATACCGTATATATATAAAATGGATCTGGCAATTATATTACATAACAGCAGGTGGGGAGAAGTATTTTGATTCAGTAGGCAACAGTCACCGAAAATGATTGAGTATAGGGCTGCACAGTCATCATCATAGACAGTAATAGATGATATAGAGCTAATAGTCATCATCATACACAGTAATAGATGATTTGCAGCCAATGTATTCTCAATAGAGACGGATTTGTTTTCTGATGTTGGTGGAGATTTCTTCTGTCATGACCACAGCTCTACAATGAAACTCTCTTCTGCTAACCCGGCCGTACATCCGATAAGAGCAGAAGGAGAAGAGTGTGCTGATCTTGTAGGAAGCAGTCACCGATATAATGATATTAGTGAAGACGGGAACGCATGTGACAAGGGCAAAGTCTTGATGTCAGGAACGCCTGCATTGTTCTCCTTGCATATTTTCCTGCACCTGATCCGAAGTGATCAGACTTATTTATTCTTGTCAGGTTCTATTTTTCCGCCTTAGAAGCTGAGTTGTTTGGATTCCGTAAAGAATAATTTCCTGTTTTCTACTTTTGTATCTTTTTACATCCTATAAAAATAAATAGAATCAGTCAAACGGCGAATAAACAACCTTGAACGCTGTGGGATAAAACAAATTATGACTCTACTAGAAAGGGTCAATCATTTCTGAATCACTTTTTTCAGTTTTCAAGATCTCTGCTTGCTGTCACCTTTTACTTTCTTCAGACGAAGGTGGAGACGAGTGACAAAGAACGCCTCTCCGTATGGAAGACAGCTCATTAATGACCATGGTGTAGTACTCAGTTTCTCCTCCGGGGGAGCTGTAGGGTAAATTAGCACAGGTGTCGTGCTCACCAGGAGGTGAGCGTTAGGTAATGGACCCACTGGACCACAAGGTAAACTGTAGCTCCTGGCCCCAGGACTAGGATGGAGTAAGGCATAGTCTCTGGTGTAGCCGGAGCAGCCGGAACAGACAAGACAGGACACAGTTAATGTCTTAGGTATGATGGGCAGACAGCCCAGGAAAGGATCAGGGTACAGACACTGTTATAGAAAGGAAGGTCATCAGGTGGAGCGTCTCAGTGGTTGCAGGCTGTAACGGACCGGTGCAAGCAGATGTAAGGCGTAGCAGGTTCTGTACCGAGTGGTGCAGAGTGTAGCAAGCTCAGCAATGAGTGGTGCAAGGCATAGCAGGACCTGGAATGAGACACACGTAAGCCACGGGATACAGGGTCTAGTAACAGGACTAGGTGCAGGGTAACGGGGACCTGACAACTAGCAACACCACGAAAGGACAGGACACTTTGCTCAGGTACAACCCAATGGGGGAAGGTTCCTTAAGTACTCAGACTCTCAGTCATAGGCTGGTCAGAGCTAACTGCTGGGAGGATGCAAGCTCCGGGAGTCGGAAGCCATAGCAGGAGATTGAGAGGAAGGGTGGGACCACCAGCAAGGTGAGTACACTGTAGATGCACAGCCAAGGGACACGCAGTCCACGGGGAGCCGTGTTGTGGACAGCGCTCTCCGTCCCCTGTGAAGACCCTTACCACAACCATAGCAGAATGGACAGATGGCATGGAGCTGTGTCATAAACACCGGTCTCCTTGGCCCGTGGTGACCGATACCGTGTACATAGCAGGACGGATAGACCACATGGGGCCACGTTGTGGACATCGGTCTCCCTGGCCTGTGGAGACTGGTACCATAGCTATAGCAGGCCTGGACACACCGCATGGGGCTGTGTTGTTGACACCGGTCTCCCTGCCTGGAGACTGGATCGCGACCATAGCGAGATGGACAGACCACATGGAGCCGCATCGTGGACACTGGTATCCTTGCCTCATGGAGACTGGTACCACGGCCATAGGCATAACAATAGGATGACACTCTTTCATTTACACATTATCAGAAGTCCCTTCTAACATAGAGGAAAGGAGTTTATGCGCCAATGTCTGGCGGTAGAAGTTTCTTCAAGTCGTGAAATATCTACAATTGTTCGTCCAGGAATTAATCCATAGTGAGAAGATCCCTCTAATTATCTGGATTTATCCCTCTTTCCTGTGATGTGTTCATACGTTCTCCCCTCATGAGACTACATCTTCGTCAGCCTCCTCTATGGCCGTCATCATTTACTAAGAGTATTTCATTCACATATTATCTCTCCTTGAGAATAGAATGACTTCTAATTAGCGGCCGCGGGTCGCTGCTCGGAGCGCGGGGAACATTCATTGACTGTCAGCCGCAAAGTTGTAGATTCTTCAGGTTTACAGACAGATTCTCCTACCTTATGTGCGTGAACCTAATGTGGAGCCCTTATAGTTATTAGTGACACACGTAGTGGCCCCTATAGTAATTAGTGACACACATAGTGGCCCCTATAGTAATTAGTGACACACATAGTGGCCCCTATAGTAATTAGTGACACACATAGTGGCCCCTATAGTAATTAGTGACACACATAGTGGCCCCTATAGTAATTAGTGACACACATAGTGGCCCCTATAGTAATTAGTGACACACATAGTGGCCCCTATAGTAATTAGTGACACACATAGTGGCCCCTATAGTAATTAGTGACACACATAGTGGCCCCTATAGTAATTAGTGACACACATAGTGGCCCCTATAGTAATTAGTGACACACATAGTAGCCCCTATAGTAATTAGTGACACACATAGTGGCCCCTATAGTAATTAGTGACACACATAGTGGCCCCTATAGTAATTGGTGACACACATAGTGGCCCCTATAGTAATTAGTGACACACATAGTGGCCCCTATAGTAATTAGTGACACACATAGTGGCCCCTATAGTAATTAGTGACACACGTAGTGCCCCTATAGTAATTAGTGACACACATAGTGGCCCCCTATAGTTATTAGTGACACACATAGTGGCCTCTATAGTAATTAGTGACACACATAGTGGCCCCTATAGTAATTGGTGACACACACAGTGGCCCCTATAGTAATTGGTGACACACACAGTGGCCCCTATAGTAATTGGTGACACACGTAGTGGCCCCTATAGTAATTGGTGACACACGTAGTGGCCCCTATAGTAATTAGTGACACACACAGGGCCGTTTTTGTGCTCACTGTCAGGGCAGAGGACAGTGACTCCTTCATCCTGGCTTTTTTCTTATCCCGACACATCACTCGATGGAACGCACTGTATGTGTTTGAACCTAGCCCACCTTATTAAGTTGAGAAAAGTCTCCATTAATCCCAGTAAGGAGGGAAGGTTTAGGCCTTTTGCAGCTTTTGGATATTGTATTTTGTAATTTTTCATAAATCGATAGTATAAGCAAACGCAAGAAAGTCTTATTGTCACTGGGTGGTATAGCGGATAAGGAATCAGGAGGCAAGATGGTAAGATGGGCAAAGGCGAACTGATGAACTAGTCTAACCCTTAAACTGGGGTCCCTGGCTGACCCTGATCCTGGAATTACCTCCGAAGGTGAGGATATCCAGGCTGCCACCCTTGCCCTATGCTCCTGATCAGTCCTAAGCTAAGAGCCCCTATCTCTACCCATCGCCCGGGTAAACCCAGCATCTCCAATGGAAAGGAACAGCAGCACAGCATGCACATTTTCATTGCACGTGGTCCTAGTAGAGAATGAACTCTATCTGCGACACCCGGTGGATGGAAGTGGAACTACATCAAGGCTGAGGAAGTGGAGATCTGATTGCTACGACTCACCTCTGCACCTCCACCTGAGAGCCGCATACAGTAGCCTAAAGTCTAGATATGCCAAAGGAAATAAACTCAGATTTATCTCACAGCAGCAACACACATGGACTGCAAAGCAGACAACACGTGACTTTTATCAGAGCAGTCTGCTTCTTTCTCCATTTATAAGCCACTTCTCCTCACCTCTGACTTCTTAACTACTCACTCACTCTGGAAAACTGCTAACATTTCATGCTCAAAACTAGATAGACTGCCAGATCTCAGAGAGATTTGGTTACAGCTGCTGGTCTAAGAGTCTATGAAGAGGGTAGAGGAATGAGTTGGCAAATAAAGGCAGACATATTATGTTGGCGCTTTCTAAGAAATGTTTTATCTCAACCACATGCAGGATTCACATCTACACTGCTCAGTGCTGCTTCATAATATCATGGAGACTCCTTCTACTGAACATGTGCTTGCATGAAGCTTAACTCTTTCCACTAGACCAACTGAAAACTGGTATTAAAACATTCTGACATTCACCCATTGGGAGGAATGGCTGTCCTTTCTCCGCTATATAATAGCTCTTATGATTGGGAAGACTTTTTCTCATTTTACAGAATGCTCTCATGTATGTGATGTCTCCACATTAATAGAAGAAGACTTGCACTCACCATGTAGCTGGCAGCAATTCCTTATTTCATAGAGTCAAACATGTAGACATGAAGACAGGAGGGAGGTTAGGAGTGTACTACTGCCATTTCACGCTTGACACTAGCGCTTCAACAGGTTCACTATACTTGTGTGAAATGGCCATAGTTCACTCCTATCCTCCGTCTTGTCTTCATGTGTACATGTTTGACCCTATGAAATAAAGAATTGCTGCCAGCTACATGGTGAGTGCTACTCTTCTTCTATTTATGTGGATATGTCCGGACTATGCACCCCATAGAAGAAGTGCGGCATTCGAAGGGTAAACACAGTGGACCCCTGGAGAGATATGATTAACGGTGGTGCCCAGCTCCTTTAAAGTGAGATATATGTGATGTCTGCCTGAGGCCACAGGCTCAAATGGCTATCTTATACAGACTTGGCACAAGACACTCTATTTAGCAGAATCCTGAAAAACCCTGACACCCTTTAACCCCTATACAGGGATCTGGATTTACAACAGGGTCCAGAAGATTGCTGCCTATGGATGGGCTGCCAGAACCAGAGGCAGGAATAGTCACTAAGCAGGGTCAAAGCTGGGAGGTAACATAAAGGACAAAATCAGGATCCATTAAAGTAGTCGAGGTGCCGGGTCAACACCAAGAAGGTAGCAAGGTACAAAATCATCAGGCAGGAGAAGCATCCAAAAAACAGACTGAAGCAACACAGGAAAACACCAATACAGAATAGGAGAACAACTACACCTAACCAGCGAAGCACAAGCTATATCTGGCAGTTTCCAGCATTAAAGGGATCCTGTCACCCCCAAAACACCTGTAAACCTATTAAAACCTGTCCCTAGAGCATATTAACACTAATCCCTACACTCTTTTTACCTCCTAAATGCAGTAAGTGACATTGAATAAAAACGTTTTATAAGTACCTGATTACTGATGATAATGAGTGACTATCTATTCATAGTCACTCATCCAGGCTGCCCCTCTGCTTCATATCACGCCTGAATAGGCGTGATCTACAGCCCACATTCAAATTGCCGCCTCCCTGCTGTGCCCTGTCTCGTCCGAGGCTGCAGTGTGGCTGGTGACGCGAACCGCGTCATTCCCGACGCCTGGTGACGTATTTAGACCGGCGACGCGCTGTCAGCTTCAAAATGCGCACTGCGCATGCCCAATGCGCATGCGCAGTGCGCATTTTGAAGCTGACAGCGCGGCGCCGGTCTAAATACGTCACCAGGCGCCGGGAATGACGCGGATCGCGTCACCAGCCACACTGCAGCCTCGGACGAGACAGGGCACAGCAGGGAGGCGGCAATTTGAATGTGGGCTGTAGATCACGCCTATTCAGGCGTGATATGAAGCAGAGGGGCAGCCTGGATGAGTGACTATGAATAGATAGTCACTCATTATCATCAGTAATCAGGTACTTATAAAACGTTTTTATTCAATGTCACTTACTGCATTTAGGAGGTAAAAAGAGTGTAGGGATAGTGTTAATATGCTCTAGGGACAGGTTTTAATAGGTTTACAGGTGTTTTGGGGTGACAGGATCCCTTTAAGCTGGGAAGGGTAAGTAGGGTGTGGTGCTTTCCAGTAGGTTGAAGCCAGGAGCTGATGACTTCAGCTGGACAGCACACACACACCTTGTCAGACTGGAAAGTACTGCAAGTCCCAGCCACTCTAACCTTAGTGGATGAGCGGAGCCAGGGATCTCCAGAGAATCCGGATCTAGTTTCTCCTCTATCACCAGCACCAACTACAGAGTTAATACAACGGCGCCTGATACAGAAGCAAATGTCTCCGGAGCAGGCTCTGGTGGAGATGTGACAGCATATCAGTATATGTCGTCTTCCTTTATCCACGTATTTAGAATAGCTATCTTAAGATATCCTTCCTTCCGTAATGTTTATTCTTTTACCTCTGATGCGACCTTTTCCCCTGAATATTACATTGTTTGATGAAATTCAGGGTTACATTCTCCTTTACATTGGTCCTCTTAGTTCAGGAGCATCCAGCTCAGGGCTCGACCTTTCTGTGCCTTTGTACTTTAGTATTATAATCTCCCGCTGCTACAATGAATATTCAGCATGTCTGTGCCATTAAAATGCACAATACCTATTAAAAGTGAACCAAAAAGAGAAAAAAAGAAGTTAGTCTAAAAAATCCAAGAAAAATCTAAGAAAATACCATACTTTATTTCATCCTAATTAAATACATAGCGAATGGACACAAATTCCCGGAATATGGTACCACGCGTTTCAAACCAAATGGGTCATCATCATATTATTTTCTTTTAGTAAAAGGCTATTAAATTGGTCTAATTAGTACAATGATTACTATAGTCCCTGCAAAAGTTATGTCGCTTATCCATGTTATGTAAATAAAAGCTTATAACCTGACGTTAAATCCATCCATTGGGTGTATAAATGACTCTTTTGAAAGCTGAAATCCTCCCAAATGTGGTTTAGGTTAAGAAAATTAATTGCATCAATGCTGAAATATTGATCATTTAATGAACACAGAATGGTCAGATTTTGGCAAGACAAAAGTTTTGTCGCCCACAGAAAGTAATGTGATATTCAAACAAATAATTAACTTAAAATACAAATATATGTTGCATAACATTGGTGAATGAAGTTGCGGTGCTATTAGAGTCATATTTAATATTTTGTGTGACTTCCATGCGCTTGAAGGACTGCATCCATGCGGTTCAACAATGATTCATACAATTTATTATTGAAGTCATCAGGAATAGCAAAGAATGCAGTCTTACATGCCTCCCAGAGTTCATCTAGATTCTTTGGTTTTGTCTTCCAAGCTTCCTCTTTCATCCTACCCCAAACATGCTCAATGATGTTCATGTCTGGTGACTGGGCTGGCCAGTCCTTGAGCACCTTGGTCCTTTTAATTTATTAGAATAAAATGCTTAAAATGTCCTTTTCATTAATTAGAATAAAATGTTAAAAGGGTATAAATTTTAACAACAATTTTTCATTTTGTCAAGGAAATTTATAAAATGGACTTATTCAGTATTGAAGTAACTTTGAGGTTCCTATATATTGGAGAGCCCCCAAATGTGACCCCATTTTAAAAACTATCCTCCTTACATTTTTCAAACTGGAAAGAGGTAGCTTTTTAATCCTTCATATATATCCAGGGAACTAATGCAAAGTATAATAAAAAAAAAAATTCTCCATAAATTATGGCATTATTTGGCTTTCATCAATCCCCTATCAGCAGTGGGGAATCACCTCCCTTTAGGAACCATATAGATGCAGCTGTTCACTGTGGCACCTTAGGGGTTTAATGACCTGAGTCAGATCTGATTGCTCTGATCATGGCTGCCACATCAGTGAGTTGGCTGTATATCATCAGTGGCGGACCTTGTCCCTGGGGGCCTTGGTGCAGCTGATGCTGAGGACCAGGAAGGGTTTGGGGGGGAGTGCTAGTGGTGTTGGCAAAGTCCGGGGGAAGGGGGGGTGCTAGTGGTGTCGTCGACGAGGTCTGGTGGGGGGGCAGATGCCAGTGGCGTCGGCAAGGTTCGCGGGGGTGGGGGTGCGAACGGATGTCGTCGTCGAGCGTTTGCTGCAGCTGTTGCAGCATCACCTACCTGAGCCGTGCCCCCAGTCCAGGGAGCCAAAGCGGCAGAGGAGAGGAAGGGTGAGATCAGCCGAGGGAAGCTGGAGGCTTCCCTCAGTTAACCCCTCTCCTCTGGCACAGGAACATGGGGTCGGCTGGGGGCCCCTCTGCAGGCTTGGGGCACCTAGCTGGTCGGGGCCTGGTTGCAGCTGCACCAGCTGCACCACAGTAGGTCCGCCCCTGCTGTATATAAACTGAGACCACCTACATTTTTGCATTATATACTTTTGAAGCTATTTAAAGAGGACCCTTCACTGGATTTTTCATGAAGAACTGAACCCAATATAATTCATGTTGCAGAGCAGAATAAAGTGTTTAGGGTTTTTTCGTCTCTTTGCTGCAGAGCTATCAGGAATACAAGTATTTGGCACCTAAACTGTTATTTATTTTTAAATCCAGGTGGGTGTTACCAGAAAGATTTCACTGGGGGGCGTGTAATTTTTCCTTTTGATGACCAATCATAAGCAGGCAGCATCACACTGGGGAAAGATGAGCACTCCCCCATAATAGCATAGACCAACAGTCTGCTCTTCTTACTGCAGTGTGAGGACAGGTGCTGGAGCACAGCAGACCCGAGTGTGATTTACTTACAGCTCTCAGCCTTCATCTCTGGCAGTTAGTGTGGGGGAGGGACGGTGTTGCAGAGTTAAGTCTTAATACAAACACTTAGTGACCTCCTCTATTAGTGCTGTCAGCTCTGTCAGTTATAAGCAGGCATCCACATACAAGTGGAAGACCTCCCTAATATAGCCTATAAACATCACATTTTGTTTTTCTTTATATTCACAGTTACAATCAACAAGATGTCCTAAATAGTTATAATTTCTGGCATGGACTCCACATGAAATAATCAGCACTCGTCAATGTAGCGCCCATAATCATGATATATTACTATTGCAGTGTTAGGAAATAATCAGCACATCGTCAATGTAGCGCCATAACCATGATATATTACTATTGCAGTGTTATGAAATGATCAGCACATCGTCAATGTAGCGTCCATAACCATAATATATTCTTGTTGCAGTGTTATGAAATGATCAGCACATCGTCAATGTAGCGCCCATAACCATGATATATTACTATTGCAGTGTTATGAAATAATCAGCACATCGTCAATGTAGCGCCCATAACCATGATATATTACTGTTGCAGTGTTTAGTTGTGGTATCGCACCAGTTCATTATTGTGCATTGTTATCACAATAAAAACCTTCTTTCTTCCTTAGTCCGATTTAATGAAGTTTTTTTTAGGAAAAGTAAATGTTATAAAACCATTTGATGAGAAACACGGAGGACAGTCGCTATGTGAATATTTGCTTTTTTCCGACACGGAGCCGTAGTCCTCGCACTGTGATAGGACGTCTGTTCTGTGGGTCCTGGCTGGTGTGAGCGGAAAGCTTCAGATCTACCTTTTTTCTATTAGAAATTAACACTTATAACTATGCATAGAATTGTGTGATAAGAGTTATATGATAACATTCTAGGGAGGGAGTTTAATTAGTTAATATATGTCCTGATTATTAGTATGGTTAGTGGGGTGCAATTTCTCTTGGTTGAAAGGATGCATGATGTCCTGTAGACGCAGAACACAACAGAACACAGAGGGAGGATAGAGAGATAGATAGATAGATAGATAGATATAATAGATGATAGACACATTAGATAGGAGATAGATACTGTAGATAAAATAGATGGATAGATAGTAAGAATAAATAGATAAAAATAGTAGATAGATGATAATAGATAAAATAGATGATCACAGATAGGCAATAGATAGATAGGAGATAGATGATATGTAGATAGTAGTTAGAATAAAGATAGATAGATAGATAGATGATTGATAGATAGATGATAGATAAAGAAATAAATTAAACCATTCTTATGCTATTAATGCATCTGATAGACCTTTGTTTCTGTGCTTCCACTAGAGACAAGTGAAAGAGACAGAATGAAGGAAGGGTGGGAGGAAGGAAGGAAGGAGGAGAGGAAAGATGGGAGAGAGAGCGGAAGTAAGGGTGGGAGGGAGAGACACAGGGAGAAAGGGATAGTAGAAGGGTAAACAGATGGTGGAACAGAGGAAAGAAAAAAGGAAGGAATAAAGTAAGGGAGAAAGGGAGGGAGGGAGGAAAGAAGGAATAAAGGAATGGTGAAGGAGAGGGAGGAAGGAAGGCTGGGAGGGAGAGATGGAGCAAGAAGCAAAAAAGGAAGGGAGGAAGGGAAGGATAAAGGAAGGTAAGAATGAAGGAAGGAAAAAAAGGAAGTTTGGAGATAGAGAAGGACAGATAGAGGAAGTAAGGAAGAAAGAAAATAAATGGTAGAAGGGAAGAAGCAAGGGAGGATAGAAAGAATGGTATCAGGAAGGGAGGGAGAGAGGGAAGAAGATAGGAAGGAGAGAGGGTGAAGCAGACGGGTTGGTCCATTTGCAGTCTCACGTTTTGCACACGCTCTGTGCTGTTCTCAAGGTGACTTTGAACCTTCTCCTGATGTGTAACGTGTATTGATTTTGTGATTTCTGTATTTGTATGTCTGCTATGATAACGGCTCATTAATATCCGCATATAGTCCGCAGCTCTCACACAAGACCTGCACTTGTCATCATTCCCATTGTTTGCACATCTTTCTGCCTTTTCCTGCTAATTCTCAGATCCCCCTTTCCTGTCATTGTACAGTTTACAGCTCAGTAATTGTGATTTGTTCCTTGATGCGGAGATCCAGCCTATAATGCAATATGGAGAGACTTATATCTTCCTGGGAAAAGGCAATGGCTTATCACTAGACTAAGTCCTCACAACATTACTGAGTGTCAGTGACGCACACCAGGGGCCAGGGTTACTCCCGGTTTATACAGGCGATTCTTCTCCTTCCTTGTCACGGGTGGACCGCGCCTGCCGGTAGTGGGGCCCGGTGTAGTGCAGATCAAAATGAGGACGTCTTACGGGAACAGATTAAAGGGGGGTTTAATTTGTTTTCTTCGTGACGCCACCTATGAGTAGATTCGGTAAGAGCTACCGACGCTGCGGAACCTCCCGGGGTGATGGACAGCAGCAAGATGTTACGCTCCCCACAGGCTGAGCGGTGATCCCCGGGGGCTGGAGCTGCTCAAGATGTTGTGCGGCAGCTGCGGTTACCTTTAGTTCATGACGGACAGTTCATAAGGAGACACGGACACAGTTAGTCTCTGCAACGGTTCTTTACTGTAACCAGCAGGCAGTACATGGCTTACAGTGGTTGAGTAGAAGACCGGGTGGACTCAGCAGTGATAGTGCTCCTCAGAGATCCGCAGTGTACCTCCTTTCTACCTCCTTAGCTTCTCTTGCCAGCGTCGCCCAGGAATACCAGGTCGGGTACGGGGAGGCTGCTTCAATGCCCTATCCATGATGTACGTTCTGGATTCTTTGGGGAGCCTTGGGTCCCTCGGTGGGTACACCGCTGGTTAGACGACTGGAAACTGGCTGGTGGTGGGGTGCTCCTATAAAGCTGCTCCTCCACGGTGCTGGTTCGCGTGGCAGAGGTGAACTGCTGCCAGCTTCGGTACCAGTGAACCGGCTGTAAGTTGTGGGCACGGGAGTCTTTTGGGAACCCGTGTAGAAATGCCCATTCCCGGTGGTTAAGGCCTCAGGTGCTGACACCCGACCGGTGACGGCCCAGGGGCCCGCACGGAGTGCGGAGCCCCCGCTCCTCTCCAAGTTCTGTGTTCTAGGTTCTAGATCCCAGACTAGACTCGACTGACTGCTCTAGACTATTGTGTGTTCTACTTCACTACCCTAACACTCCACCCACCAGGACCTATGATTGGTCCTCTGTTCTAGGTGTTGTATGTTGGGTTGGATCTCTGAGTTAACCATTGCACTGCTTTGTCTAGAGAATATTGCGGCTGCAATACTCCCTTGTGACGCACTCGTTGCGGGGCGCCACACTCCCCCTTGGTTAAATCAGCTTGTCCCCAAGCGTCAAACTACTCACATTACAGAGGTTTTTTTACATTTTTATACATATATGACACACTTTTATTAAAATAGAAAAACAGGTAAAGATATGCTTTGGTGATATAAGCAAAGAAACAGGTAATCACTTTGTGCGGACCCGGCGGGCGGTCGGCTGTACTTTAACTAGAGTCCAGGCTGTAGCCGCGAGATCACACAGTCAATGATTAACGGTAACAGAGTCATTGATGAAAGTTCAAGTTTTTAAAGTCACTGGCTCTGAGGGTGATGGCGCACCCGGATAGCGAACCACCCATCTGCACAAGCATAGCGCTCGTAGGTGATTATATCGCCCCGGTATAGGTCGCGATCGGGATGTCCTCTTGGCAAGTTTGACTCAACGTCCCGGCGCCCCACAAACACCTCCTCATTCAAACCCACCTCCCAAGCGAACCCCCACCCGGTATGTAAGTTAAAGGTGGAAATTCTACCTTCACGGCGGAGTTCATCAGGCAGCGGCGGCTGGCGGCGAGCCTCGGCACGGGCCTCCATGTTGGCGCGTTCTCGGGCTTGCCACTCCTCTCGTCGTCTCTGGCGTATATCTCCGTCGTTACGGCTCGGGGTGTAAAGATGAGTAATGGAGCTGGTGGTTTGGCGGGAAGCTTGAACTTGGCGGGCTGTCTGTATCGGAACCCGGTGGAACGGCACAGGGGAAGGTGTCGGCATTGCACCCGACCAGTGTACCCGAGCTGTGTGCCCGGAAGGAAGTTCCTTGCTGTCTCCCCAAGCGAACCCGGTGTCGAAATCCTCTCCGACCTCTTCCTCGATGACCACATCAGGCTGCTCGTTGATGAAAGACGTTAAAGCTTGTTCCGTTGTACAACAGGGCGGTGGTGCTGCGGATCCTTCCGTAGGGACGTCCTGCAGGGCTTCCAGGCTGCCTGCTTCTTCATCTGTTTCCGCAGGTAAAGGTGTTTCAATCCCGGTTACCAGGTAGGCCTCTGTAGTTGCAAGGGAAGCCTCCGGTACGGGGACAAAACAGGCGACTGTCTCTGTAGTGGTGAAACATGTCGCGGGTTCCTCAGTGGGAACCTGGTAGAAATCTAATTCTTCCATGGAGCATGTTATGAGCTCCGGCTCAAGAACGGAATCGGTTGCGATGTTGGTCGCTGGAACGGGTCGAGTTGCGGCCTCCACCGGAATGACACAGTCTATTGGCTCAGGTGACGGAGCAGGACAGGTGGTAGGCGAGGGTGAGGCGGTCGAGAAGCTGGTGACGTCGTCTGGGCTTGGAGAAGCTGCACCCGGTCGGCTCTGCTGCATCGCATGGTGTAGTCGTCTGCCTAGGGTCGCGCTCCAGCTACGGATCGTCCATTCCACTGTCTCTAGTAACCGCACCCGGAGGTCTTGTAGAGCCTCTAGCCAGAAGTCGGGGCTGCCATCTATGGTAAGGGCAGGATCCGGACCCGGTTGGCTGATGGCTGCTCTGGCCTCCGCCTCGACCTCCTGCATCAGGTCTTGGAGTCTCATGCTGGCCATTCTTCTTTGGAGGGAAACCACACCCGATCAACCGTAAGACGTTCTGGTTGAGCTGGTCAGGAATTCCGTCTGTGTGTCTATGTATGACACTCCCATCTCCTCTGGGCTTTTGTAGTCCAATCGTGGGAAAAGTCTTTGGGGTCCGCCCCCATGGTTGATTCGAGCAATCAGGGCGGACAAAGAGTTTGGCGCCTTTTGTCTTTAGCCCTCCCACAGTGAGGGGGGGGTTGACTCACTCCTGGGCTTCACGTGGCGGCTTCTTGTGGCGGGAACGCCATCTTGGGCGCCATCTTGACCCAATGGTGTAAAGGCGGGAAAGTTCTTTTAGGGACGAACAAAGTCCAATTGTAGACAATAAAGTCCAGTTTAAGCACAATATACCCGTTGGGTAACGGGCCTGCTCGTATCCTGTTCGTGACGCCATTTTCTGACGCACACCAGGGGCCAGGGTTACTCCCGGTTTATACAGGCGATTCTTCTCCTTCCTTGTCACGGGTGGACCGCGCCTGCTGGTAGTGGGGCCCGGTGTAGTGCAGATCAAAATGAGGACGTCTTACGGGAACAGATTAAAGGGGGGTTTAATTTGTTTTCTTCGTGACGCCACCTATGAGTAGATTCGGTAAGGGCTACCGACGCTGCGGAACCTCCCGGGGTGATGGACAGCAGCAAGATGTTACGCTCCCCACAGGCTGAGCGGTGATCCCCGGGGGCTGGAGCTGCTCAAGATGTTGTGCGGCAGCTGCGGTTACCTTTAGTTCATGACGGACAGTTCATAAGGAGACACGGACACAGTTAGTCTCTGCAACGGTTCTTTACTGTAACCAGCAGGCAGTACATGGCTTACAGTGGTTGAGTAGAAGACCGGGTGGACTCAGCAGTGATAGTGCTCCTCAGAGATCCGCAGTGTACCTCCTTTCTACCTCCTTAGCTTCTCTTGCCAGCGTCGCCCAGGAATACCAGGTCGGGTACGGGGAGGCTGCTTCAATGCCCTATCCATGATGTACGTTCTGGATTCTTTGGGGAACCTTGGGTCCCTCGGTGGGTACACCGCTGGTTAGACGACTGGAAACTGGCTGGTGGTGGGGTGCTCCTATAAAGCTGCTCCTCCACGGTGCTGGTTCGCGTGGCAGAGGTGAACTGCTGCCAGCTTCGGTACCAGTGAACCGGCTGTAAGTTGTGGGCACGGGAGTCTTTTGGGAACCCGTGTAGAAATGCCCATTCCCGGTGGTTAAGGCCTCAGGTGCTGACACCCGACCGGTGACGGCCCAGGGGCCCGCACGGAGTGCGGAGCCCCCGCTCCTCTCCAAGTTCTGTGTTCTAGGTTCTAGATCCCAGACTAGACTCGACTGACTGCTCTAGACTATTGTGTGTTCTACTTCACTACCCTAACACTCCACCCACCAGGACCTATGATTGGTCCTCTGTTCTAGGTGTTGTATGTTGGGTTGGATCTCTGAGTTAACCATTGCACTGCTTTGTCTAGAGAATATTGCGGCTGCAATACTCCCTTGTGACGCACTCGTTGCGGGGCGCCACATCAGTATTTCTTCATTCTGTGAATTTAGACATAAAGTAACTCTAGGCAAATGTATAATGCAAAACCAATGGCCTCTTTTCATAGAATACTGTCTGCCTTCTGCCACCACTAGGGGGAGCTTGTGGGCTTACTGTAAAAAGGCATTCATTGGAGCTGCACAGTGCCGCTCTGTTTAATGCCTTTACACCGCGCTGTTGATCTATATTGACAACCAATCCTGAAGATGGATATTCAATATGAGGTGATTGGACAATGCATTTAAAGAAAAAAAGCTCCCAAAACGCCTGCCTACACAAAACACTACCTCCGTCCACTCTAAATGGCAGTGACTGAAGTCAGGGAGGTGGAGATGTTGGATCCAAAAGACTGATCTAGATGCGAATTTCCCCCGTGATGACTTTCTGCATTTCTGTGCATGCGTCATTGATGCCTACTTCTGGCGCATGCACAGTGAAACATGATGTACCTGCCCTAGCTTCATAAGTACTATGTGCATCACTGCGCATGTGCCTAAAGATCACATCAATGGCGCCTATACCGGATTGTAGAAAGGCTTCTTGTGACAGACTGTGTGTGCGATAAGTTTGACAAATTGTCTTTACATGGGTTGTCCATTCTAAACTGATAATTCTGCAGTCACTCTGTGTGTACAGACTGATCAATCCTCCCAGTGTCCAAGCCGAGCGCTGTGAGAATTCACAGTGTCTAAACTGGGAACGGACTGTAGTTATGCAGTATTCATGTTCCTGGACAGAACCCGACTAGTGGGCATGGCCTCGCTCCATACAAGTGTATAGATTGGGCATGTCCGACTAGTGGGAGGAGTTGACTAGTGTGCGCCGACTCTCTCCATGCAAGTGTATACATCAGGTGTGTCCGACTAGTGGGAGTAGTTGACTAGTAGGCACAGCCTCGCTCCATACAAGTTTATCATGTCTGACTAGTGGGAGTGGTTGACTAGTGGGCGTGGCCTCACTCAATACAAGTCTTTGGGGCGGGTGGGCCTGATTAGTGGAAGTGGTTGACTAGTAGGCACAGTGTTGCACAATACAAGTGTATGGTGCGGGTGTGTCTGACTAATGGGAATGGTTGATTATTGGGCGCGACCTTGCTCAATATAAGTGTATGTAGCAGGCATGTCTGACTAGTGGGAGTGGTTGACTAGTAGGTGCAGCCTTGCTCAATACAAGTGTAGGGAACAAGGCGGTGCCCACTAGACAACTACTCCCACTAGTCAGACACTCCTGCTCCATACACTTGAATTGAGTGAGGCCGCGTCCACTAGTCTTGTTGTTGCCAGGAACACACATCCCACATAATTGCAGTCTGTTCCCGGCTTAGAAACTGGCAAATCCTCACAGCAAACAGTGTGAACACTGGAGGGTTGATAAGTCTGTAGACTGACTGTAATGAGCTCCCTCTAGTGGTGAGCTTCATCCTTTGAGATTTTTTCATGTTACTTTTCTGTCTTCTGGTGTTCGCTGACATTTGTTACACCAAATTCATCCCAATGGTGCACACAGTTCTTGAACTCTGCATTACATAAAAAAATGCTCTTTATTTTCAATTTAGCCCTAAAAAAGTACCGTAGCATGTTGCGTGACTTTTGAAAAAGTTGCAAAAAATTAGGCAAAAATGTGAAAACCTCAGGGGCGAACAAGAAAACAAAAAAAATCAAAAAACAAAAGGCAAAAACATGAAAAATTGACTTTACAAAAGGCGAAAATAGAAAGATGAAAAATGGGCAAATCATTCCAAACTCAACAAAAAACAGGCGTCACCGCAACAATGAATCAGGCTCTCTGTGTGTGCGGGGATCTGAGGACGTCCGTACAGAACTGTCTAGATAAATGCTGGTCCGTGTACGTGCTAATAATGGCGGCATCATCTTTATTTGTGGGAAGACTGAAGACATATTATTAGATGTGTACAGGGGTGCGGAGCGTGACGTCTTCTGGAGAGAGTCCTCGTCTTGTGTGACGGGTGTCACGGTGCGCGGAGCTGGCGCTGATGACTGTCAGACGAGAGATCGCGGAAGGAGCCCGAACCCAAACTAAGATACAAGTTCAAACACATCCGATCTGTGCTTTGAAGGAGCCGAAATAATGCCGAGAATTTACAGGAGCACGACGGGTCATTATCATCATGGCTGGAGATATACCCTGCCGCAAAGAAATATATCCCCCCCCCCCCCCCCCCGGAGGTGAGGAGATACGGATATATAGAGCCGGGACCTAAGGAAGGAGGCGTCCGGAAAGACAGGAAATAATCACAACATACAATGTCTGCAACATGTTACAGCTCAGACTGCTACAGAGATAGAGAGATAGATAGATAGATAGATAGATAATATGGGTGCAAACCACTTAATAAACTGGGCATTATGACTCGCACTATACTTCACTTGGACCAATGTTACAGTCTGGCGGGCAGATCTGTTTCTTCTCCGCTGTATTGAATGCTCCAATTTGACTCTGAATCTGTATAATGCAAGTAATAAATGTGAAGCCGCACATACCAGATACATAACGGAAACATACCGGATACATACAAGATACATACAGGTACCTTTACACGCCGCTACAGAAGGTTAGAAACAACCGGGTGTCTCACGTGCACGAGCACGCACCAACGGTTGCAAACGGTACCCAATACCGTCTGTACACGCCGCTACAAGGTGCTCTACAGAAGGTTTAATCTATCCCTGGAGGCACCGCCGGGTGCCGCAGGTTACCTTCTGCAGAGCACCGTCCCTCATTTACACGCCGCTACAGAAAGTAATATGGGAGGTCCTGGGGCAGCAGGGACAACACATAGGCGTGCCAGAATTGTGGATTACGAGAATTCCGTACGCTGATAGGACAAAGCAATAGCATCATGATTGGGCAGCCAGCGCAGGAGGCAGACTAATACATGACGCTCGAGCAATTGTGTAGTGTGACTGGTCAGCTCCTTAAATATGCCGCCCTATGCAGCGACTACCAATCGTAACGCAGGAGCTTCCTCCAATGATCACTGAAGGGGGGCGGTTTCCCGGAGGCTGGGTCACACCCCAGGGAGTTAACTAGGTGACGAAAAAACCTTATCCTACCGTATTTAGACGCCGCTACCATCGGGTTGAAACCAACCTGTTTTAGAGCACTGCTCTGAAACAGGTGCCGCAAGTGACGGGTGGCAACAACTGCCTTTACACGCCGCTACCTCGGGTTGATTTGACAGTGCAAGATACATTTGTCCCATAAACCCGGTTGTTTCCACCCTGCTGTAGCGGCGTGTAAAGGTACCTTTACTGATACGTAATAATTCTGTAGCCCCTATCCTGCAGGTGGAGTTTATATGTGCACCCCACCCCCAATACTGCAGGTGAAGTTTATTTGTGTGTGCCGTCCCAGGGTATATGGGGTATACGGTATCTGGGCCCTTGCTGAGGTTGGAATGTCACTGGTGATCTGCCCAGATCCGTGCCCCGGGGGCTATGCTTTTAAAGAGGGTAGTATAAATGGGAATAAAGAGTTTGTGATGCCACCTGTGGTTTCTGGTGATTGCACCAGCACTGCTTTGGGCCTCCAGGAATGATGTACAGGCAGCTAGGTGTTGAAGCTCCCCACAGGTGGATCTGGATCCCTGGGGCTGTGGTGTAATGGGGAGGAGAAGCAGAGATAGACTCTATGGAGAACAGGGTCAGGGCTTGAAGAACCAACACACACACCGTAGATTGTCTCTTTACCTTCACTGATGGTAAGGCAGGTAATAGTCCAGGTACTGTCGGGTGGCCTGGAAACACTTCTGGATCTCCACAGTGAGTGGGTATAAGGCCTCCTTGTCTCTTTTCTTTTATATGAAGCCCCTGCCTTGTGTGAAACTTGACTGGCCTCCACTGCTCTCCTATCACCTGTGCTGATTTGGGATAACCCGCGTTGGCCTGCCGCTATCTTTCTTCTGGCGGTGCCTGGCTCCCTTGTTAGTGACTGTACAGATGCCCGGGAGACAACCGGTATTCTCTGCTGGGCTAGGTAGTCTCCTGCAGATACGGACTTCGGTGTCCAGGATGCTTTATGGGGTAAACCAAGATGGCTCCTCGGTCCCCAAACTACTCTTTCTCTGAGACTCCTTCTCCTTGCCTTCGACCCCACTCTTGGGCCCTGCAAAGACTAGGTTGGAGGCTGTTCAGTTTCACTGGCTTGGGCCTAGCGCGGCTCCGACCACCAGGACGTCTTTACAGCTCTTGTAGCATCTGCACACTCTAACTAACTCCGCCCCCAGCACCAGTATTTATAGGGGATCTTGCCTAAGGGCAGCAAGTGGAGCTCCCCCTACTATGCTGGGGTGGAAGGTGTTGTTCATGTCCATGTACCCACTTTGGAAATCCATCCATGCTCTAGGTAAATCTGTGGTTACCTGTGTGTGCAGGGCGCCACATTTCCACCCTTCCCCCTATCCTGCAGGAGGAGTCTATATGGGCACCCCTCCCCCCATCCTGCAGGTGGAGTCTATATGGGCACCCCTCCCCCCATCCTGCAGGTGGAGTTTATATGTGCACCCCTCCTTCTATCCTGCAGGTGGAATCTATATGTGCACCTCTCCCCCAATCCCGCAGGTGAAGTCTATATGTGCACCCCTCCCCCTATTCTGCAGGTGGAGTCTATATGTGCACCTCTCCTCCAATCCCGCAGGTGAAGTCTATATGTGCACCCCTCCCCCTATCCTGCAGGTGGAATCTATATGTGCACCCCTCCCCCTATCCTGCAGGTGGAGTTTATATGTGCACCCCTCCCCCTATCCTGCAGGTGGAGTCTATATGTGCCCCCCTTCCTCTATCCTGCAGGTGGAGTCTATATGTGTACCCTCCCCCTATCCTGCAGGTGGAGTCTATATGTGCCCCCCTTCCTCTATCCTGCAGGTGGAGTCTATATGTGCCCCCCTTCCCCTATCCTGCAGGTGGAGTCTATATGTGCACCCGTCCCCCTATCCTGCAGGTAGAGTCTATATGTGCACCCGTCCCCCTATCCTGCAGGTGGAGTCTATATGTGCCCCTCTCCCCCTATCCTGCAGGTGGAGTCTATATGCGCACCTCTCCCCCTATCCTGCAGGTGGAGTCTATATGTGCACCCCCTCCCCCTATCCTGCAGGTGGAGTCTATATGTGCACCCCTCCCCCTATCCTGCAGGTGGAGTCTATATGTGCCCCCCTCCCCCTATCCTGCAGGTGGAGTCTATATGTGCACCCCTCCCTCTATCCTGCAGGTGGAGTCTATATGTGCACTCCTCCCTCTATCCTGCAGGTGGAGTCTATATGTGCCCCCCTCCCCCTATCCTGCAGGTGGAGTCTATATGTGCCCCCCTCCCCCTATCCTGCAGGTGTTGTCTATATGTGCCCCCCTCCCCTATCCTCAGGTGGAGTCTATATGTGCACCCGTCCCCCTATCCTGCAGGTAGAGTCTATATGTGCCCCCCTCCCCCTATCCTGCAGGTGGAGTCTATATGTGCACCCGTCCCCCTATCCTGCAGGTGAAGTCTATATGTGCACCCCTCCCTCTATCCTGCAGGTGGAGTCTATATGTGCACCCCTCCCTCTATCCTGCAGGTGGAGTCTATATGTGCACCCCTCCCTCTATCCTGCAGGTGGAGTCTATATGTGCACCCCTCCCCCTATCCTGCAGGTGGAGTCTATATGTGCACCCCTCTCCCTATCCTGCAGGTGGAGTCTATGTGCACCCCTCCCCATATCCTGCAGGTGGAGTCTATATGTGCACCCCTCCCCCTATCCTGCAGGTGGAGTCTATATGTGCACCCCTCCCTCTATCCTGCAGGTGGAGGTGAGTGGTGCTGATGTTGCACCGCTCATCTCTGCACCGTCCTCAGCTCCTGACATCAGATTGTGATTCTAATCACAGACCTTTCCGTTGAGTAACATTGTTCCCTATCTGTCAGATTTATGGCAGGATAAAGTGTACCGAAGCTCCATAGATATTGTGTAAGCCGAGCGATGCGGATATTGTGTAAACCACCCACCTCCGGCTTATCTCCCAGAAATTGCATACACAGATGTGCCGCATCGCAGTGTATTAAAGTGCGCACGTAATGCACGGTATCATGCGCACACATAAAGCAGGAGTGCAGACGAGACGTATGACATTGCACACATGGAAGCACAATCTAGTAATTATACGGCTCCTAATCCATCATACACGCACATTAATAATAGTATGCACGACGAACACTCTGCCACCGCTATTCACTGTTCATTATCAGCTGCAGATCTTACGCCTTCCCCCGGGAGCTCACAGACGTTTGATACAGACATCAGGCTTAATCCTGAATATAAAACTGATCCGAAGATCACCGCCATAAAAGAGCAAGAAAACACACAATATTTCACTGCGCCGCCACAGACCAGGAACTCAAGTTGACCCATTGACTCAATGTCAAATCTTAGGATGGAGCATGTCTATCGCTACATAGGAATGTGTGGCGCCCCCCTGGCTAGGCGCCACAGGGAGGTATTACACTCTGACAACAAATGTGGTATCTCTGTAAGTTGTCACTTCAGGGTTTAGCCTATGGAGTCTCAGGTTACACACACACACCCAGGACTAGGCCACCTACTATAGGGGGACTGATAATTTAGTAGGTCCAGAAAGGGGATGGAGCCTAGGATAGTGAAGAAGTAGTTGGATGACAGTTTACCTCAGACAGTGCTGGGAAGGCAGTCAGGGAGGACGCGCCTGACAGCACCGCTGACAGGAGGGATCCCCATCTCTAAGATGGGGCCCAGGACAGAAGGGGACAGACCAGAACCGGTTGGAGCCGGCTGGTAATGTCCGGGGAAACACCGGCAACACGGGAAGTCGAGGCGGTCAGTAGTTCACCTCTGGCCGCAAATCAACGAGCTGCAGGCCCATAATCACCGAGTAGCCGTTAGCACCACAAAGGTACCTCACACCTCAGCCCAAGTAGATCCAAGATCACAGGAGCATCGGTGCGGATTCCGGTGGCGGGAGGTCCTGACGTTTACCTCTCCCGTCCGTACCGGTAAAGGAAACCCGTGCTCCACTGTGGGAGATCAGGGGACGGGTGGTGAAAGACAGAGAAGAGCAGATTAGACCCCGAAAGCCTTGAGAAGGAACATCTAGAGACTTCATAGGGGGGGACCCTGAACCGGCAACATTCACCCGTTAAACCAGACTGTACCGTGTATCATTTAACATCTGCCGGTACCCAGTAAAGTGATGTTAGAGTTGAATTGGTCTCAGCACCGGAGGCTTCATCACCGCCAGCAGCATCTCACCGGAGGGGTAAGAAACAACAACCACTACTCCCCTCATCCCCCTCATCATCCTCCATCACCGCTGCCTTGAGGTAAAAGCTCCACTTGTGCTTGTGGGGAGCTGGACCACACTTAGCTGCACCCTTAATCACCTGTGCGGCCGGCCTGCAGCGTCGGTACCCCAAATTACCGGGAACCACAGGTGGCGTCACATACCCCTGTAAATATTCCCTCCCTACCATCTAACAAATGACAGCCAGGGCACGGAAGCGGGAACCCAACCACCCGTGACTTCCCCAGTTAACACCATCAAACTCAGGCCCGGTATCCAAGTACCCCTTGCCCTGGGCTCATCAAATGCACTGCTGCCTGCAGCCACCACTAGGGGGCGCTTAGGTGGAGTCAGTAATATGTATACAGTGAAGCCACCACTAGGGGGTGTTTAGGTGGAGTCAGTAATAATATGTACACAGGGAAGTCACCACTAGGAGGAGCTTATGTGGAGTTAGTAATATGTATACAGTGAAGTCACCATTAGGGGGAGTGAGTAATATGTGTACAGTGAAGTCACCATTAGGGGGAGTCAGTAATATGTGTACAGTGAAGTCACCATTAGGGGGAGTCAGTAATATGTGTACAGTGAAGTCACCATTAGGGGGAGTCAGTAATATGTATACAGAGAAGTCACCTCTTGGGGGAGTTTAGGTGGAATCAGTAATATGTATACAGGGAAGTCACCACTAGGAGGAGCTTAGGTAGAGGCAGTAATACATGTACAGTGAAGCCACCTCTAGGGGGCGCTTAGGTGGATTCAGTAATATGCATACAGTGAAGCCACCACAAGGGGGAGCTTAGTTGGAGTCAGTAATGTGTATGTTGTGAAGCCACCACTAGGAGGAGCTTAGGTGGAGTCCGTAATATGTATACAGTGAAACCACCACTAGGAGGAGCTTAGGTGGAGTCAGTAATATGTATACAGTGAAACCACCACTAGGAGGAGCTTAGGTGGAGTCAGTAATATGTATACAGTGAAACCACCACTAGGAGGAGCTTAGGTAGAGGCAGTAATACATGTACAGTGAAGCCACCTCTAGGGGGCGCTTAGGTGGATTCAGTAATATGCATACAGTGAAGCCACCACAAGGGGGAGCTTAGTTGGAGTCAGTAATGTGTATGTTGTGAAGCCACCACTAGGAGGAGCTTAGGTGGAGTCAGTAATATGTATACAGTGAAACCACCACTAGGAGGAGCTTAGGTGGAGTCAGTAATATGTATACAGTGAAACCACCACTAGGAGGAGCTTAGGTGGAGTCAGTAATATGTATACAGTGAAACCACCACTAGGAGGAGCTTAGGTGGAGTCAGTAATACATATAGAGTGAACCCAAAACTACGGGGAGCTTAGGTGGAGTCAGTAATATGTATACAGTGAAACCACCACTAGGAGGAGCTTAGGTGGAGTCAGTAATATGTATACAGTGAAGCCACCACAAGGGGGGCTTAGGTGGAGTCAGTAATATGTATACAGTGAAGCCACCACAAGGGGGGGCTTAGGTGGAGTCAGTAATATGTATACAGTGAAGCCACCACAAGGGGGAGCTTAGGTGGAGTCAGTAATACATATAGAGTGAACCCAAAACTACGGGGAGCTTAGGTGGAGGTAGTTATAAATATGAATGCAGTGAAGCCACCAGTAGGCGGAGCTTACAGTGGATATGGAAAGTATTCAGACCCCTTTTAAATTTTTCACTCTTTGTTCCATTGCAAACATTTGGTAAATTCAAAAAAGTTCATTTTTTCTCATCAATGTACACTCTGCACCCCATCTTGACTGAAAAAAAACAAATGTAGAAATTTTTGCACATTTATTAAAGAAAAACTGAAGTATGACATGATGATAAGTATTCAGCCCCTTTGCTCAGTATTGGTGATACGTATTCAGCCCCTTTGTTCAGTATTGATGATAAGTATTCAGCCCTTTGCTCAGTATTGATGATAGGTATTCGTCCCCTTTGCTCAGTATTGGTGATAAGTATTCAGCCCCTTTGCTCAGTATTGATGATAAGTATTCAGCCCCTTTGCTCAGTATTGGTGATAAGTATTCAGCCCCTTTGCTCAGTATTGATGATAAGTATTCAGCCCCTTTGCTCAGTATTGATGATAAGTATTCAGCCCCTTTGCTCAGTATTGATGATAAGTATTCAGCCCCTTTGCTCAGTATTGATGATAAGTATTCAGCCCCTTTGCTCAGTATTGGTGATAAGTATTCAGCCCCTTTGCTCAGTATTGATAAGTATTCAGCCCCTTTGCTCAGTATTGATGATAAGTATTCAGCCCCTTTGCTCAGTATTGATGATAAGTATTCAGCCCCTTTGCTCAGTATTGATGATAGGTATTCAGCCCCTTTGCTCAGTATTGATGATAAGTATTCAGCCCCTTTGCTCAGTATTGATGATAGGTATTCAGCCCCTTTGCTCAGTATTGATGATAAGTATTCAGCCCCTTTGCTCAGTATTGATGATACGTATTCAGCCCCTTTGCTCAGTATTGATGATAGGTATTCAGCCCCTTTGCTCAGTATTGGTGATAAGTATTCAGCCCCTTTGCTCAGCATTGATGATAAGTATTCAGCCCCTTTGCTCAGTGTTGATGATAAATATTCGGCCCCTTTGCTCAGTATTGATGATAAGTATTCAGCCCCTTTGCTCAGTATTGGTGATAAGTATTCAGCCCCTTTGCTCAGTATTGATGATAAGTATTCAGCCCCTTTGCTCAGTATTGATGATAAGTATTCAGCCCCTTTGCTCAGTATTGATGATAAGTATTCGTCCCCTTTGCTCAGTATTGATGATAAGTATTCAGCCCCTTTGCTCAGTATTGGTGATAAGTATTCAGCCCCTTTGCTCAGTATTGATGATAAGTATTCAGCCCCTTTGCTCAGTATTGGTGATAAGTATTCAGCCCCTTTGCTCAGCATTGATGATAAGTATTCAGCCCCTTTGCTCAGTGTTGATGATAAATATTCGGCCCCTTTGCTCAGTATTGATGATAAGTATTCAGCCCCTTTGCTCAGTATTTATGATAAATATTCAGCCCCTTTGCTCAGTATTGATGATAAGTATTCAGCCCCTTTGCTCAGTATTGATGATAAATATTCAGCCCCTTTGCTCAGTATTGGTGATAAGTATTCAGCCCCTTTGCTCAGTATTGAGTATTTGCACCCTTTGAGCTCATACAGCCATGAGTCTTCTTGGGAATGATGCAGTTTTCCCCCCCTGGATTTGGGGATCCTCGGCCGTTTTTCCTTTCAGATCCTCTCCAGTCCCGTCAGTTTAGATGATGAACGTTGGTGGAGCCATCTTCAGGTCTCTCCAGAGATGCTCCATTGTATTTAGGTCCGGGCTGTGGCTGGGCCGGTCAGGAATGGGCACAGAGTAGTGGTGAAGCCGCTCCTTTGTTATTTTAGCTGTGTGCTCAGGGTCATTGTCTTGTTGGAAGGTGAACCTTCAGCCAAGTCTGAGGTCCAGAGCTCTGGAAGAGGTTTTCATCCAGGATCTCTCTGTACTTGGCCGCATTCATTGTTCCTTCAATTGTAACCAGTCGTCCTGTCCCTTGTCCCTGCCCAGATTGGATCCTCCCGAATTCTCCTGGATCCTCCCGGACCCGGGGATCCGGGAATCGGACACCTGCGGCTGAAGTTTAGCGTTAACTTCAGCACCAGGGAGCTGTCCCCTGTGAAGCGGTTCAGCCCCATTTCACAGGGACAGCTGCACTCGGCTGAATCTGTCTACAAACAGGACCGGAGGGTATATTAGCCTTACGATTCAGTTTGGAAATCTGGTCCGGGGCTGACTGATTCACATCGGATTGTGCCGTGGTGTGAACCCGGTCTTAGCTAAAGCTGAAACTTGTCGGCTTTTTGAGTCTTTATACTGTATACTGAAAAAGTGTCTCCTTGTCTGCTTGCAATGTTTTTTTGCAAAGTTTTTTTTAGTAACTTGATCTCTCTGTGCTGAGAAATCAAGCTGTGAAGCCACATGCAAATTAGCATTGGACACGCCCACATTGTACATCCAGGCTAATTTGCATGTGGCTTTAAAGCTGGATTTCTCAGTGCTGGAACATTGGATTAATACAAGACAGGTATCATCTTACTCACAGTCCCATCCCCTATACAGCCGTACCATTACTCTCCATAGTGAAATCGGTTCCCTTTAAGTATCTCCTTCCATCTTGTATCCACAGCTCCAATGCTGACTTTCAAATTACAATCTATCCATCACATAATGAGGCTCCTCCCCCTTGTCTATGCTTGGACGCTCATAGGCAGCAAACCAAGGACATAGCTACATTACCGCGCTCCAGAACCTGCACAATACACAGACCGGCCGCTCCTGGGGGGCTCCCCGCTCTTATATGCAAACGAATTTCTATTTGCATTTCAAATAAACAATTATAAGAAATGAATGAAAAGTAATTTAATGCTCTATTAATACCCATCCCTATAAATCCAATTATACGAGGAGTGCTTGAGCTTTTGGGCTTAGCACATCAAAATGGTAAAAACCGTATATTGTATTACTCTGGGTAAAGCACCTATACTAAGACTCCACTTATCTCAGTAGGACACATCACAGCGGATTATGGCTTATAAGCAGGGGTGTATATGAAGATCATGGGACCCCCACAGCAAAAGTCTAATTACTCACCCCCCCAAAAGATCAAAACAATAGAATTATTCAGTGTGTGATGCCTCTTAGTATCATCACCCACAAAAACAACCTATTCATGGTGTCTACACAGTTTGATGCCACAGTATGATGTCCCCTCAGAGCCCCAATACACTATGATGTCCCCTCAGTGCCCCAGTACAGTATGATGCCCCCTCAGTGCCCCAGTACAGTATGATGCCCCCTCAGTGCCCCAATACAGTATGATGTCCCCTCAGAGCCCCAATACAGTATGATGTCCCCTCAGAGCCCCAATACAGTATGATGTCCCCTCAGAGCCCCAATACAGTATGATGTCCCCTCAGAGCCCCAATACAGTATGATGTCCCCTCCGAGCCCCAATACAGTATGATGTCCCCTCAGAGCCCCAATACAGTATGATGTCCCCTCCGAGCCCCAATACAGTATGATGTCCCCTCAGAGCCCCAATACAGTATGATGTCCCCTCAGTGCCCCAGTACAGTATGATGCCCCCTCAGTGCCCCAATACAGTATGATGTCCCCTCAGTGCCCCAGTACAGTATGATGCCCCCTCAGTGCCCCAATACAGTATGATGTCCCCTCCGAGCCCCAATACAGTATGATGCCCCCTCAGAGCCCCAATACAGTATGATGTCCCCTCAGTGCCCCAGTACAGTATGATGCCCCCTCAGTGCCCCAATATAGTATGATGTCCCCTCCGAGCCCCAATACAGTATGATGTCCCCTCAGTGCCCCAATACAGTATGATGTCCCCTCAGAGCCCCAATACAGTATGATGTCCCCTCAGAGCCCCAATACAGTATGATGTCCCCTCAGTGCCCCAGTACAGTATGATGCCCCCTCAGTGCCCCAATACAGTATGATGTCCCCTCAGATCCCCAATACAGTATGATGTCCCCTCCGAGCCCCAATACAGTATGATGTCCCCTCAGAGCCCCAATGCAGTATGATGTCCCCTCAGTGCCCCAATATAGTATGATGTCCCCTCAGAGCCCCAATACAGCATGATGCACCATCAGTTCCCCAATACAGTATGATGTCCCCTCAGTTCCCCAATACAGTATTATGCCCCCTCAGTTCCCCAATACAATGTAATGTCCCCTCAGTGCCCCAAATACAGCATGATGCCCCCTCAGTTCTCCCCAATACAATATGATGCCCTTCAATACAGTATAATCGCCCACAGTGCCACCTAAGTACATGTGATGCCCCCACAATACATATGATATCCCAACAATACAATATGAAACCCTCACAGTGCCACCAAAACTCATGGATGGATGACACGTGGATGGAAGACACATGGATGGATAATGCATGGATGGGTGATGCATGGATTAACGGCGCATGGATGGATGACACATGGATGGACGATACATGGATGGACGACATATGGATAAACAATGCATGGATGGATGAACAATGCATGGATGGATGACACATGGATGGATGACACATGGATGGACGATACATGAATGGATGATGAATGGATGAACAATGCATGGATGGATGACACATGGATGGATGACACATGGATGGACGATACATGGATGGATGATGAATGGATGAACAATGCATGGATGGATGACACATGGATGGATGACACATGGATGGACGATACATGGATGGATGATGAATGGATGAACAATGCATGGATGGATGACACATGGATGGACGATACATGGATGGATGATGAATGGATGAACAATGCATGGATGGATGACACATGGATGGAAGACACATGGATAGACGACCGAAGGATGGACAATACACAGATGGGAGACACATTGATAGAAGGACACACGGATGGACAACGCAGGGATGGATGATACATGGATGGACAACACATGGATGGATGACATGTGGATGGACAAGACAGGGATAGATGATGCATGGATGGACGACAATGGATAGATGATGCATGGATGGACGGCACATGGATGGACGGCACATGGATCAACAACGCATGGATGGATAGCACATGATACATGAGTTGTGGATGGACGACACATTGCTGGACTACACATGAATGGATGATACACTGATGGATGACTCATGGGTGGACAACACATAGGATGGATGACACATGGATTGACTACATATTGATGGATAGCACACAGTTGGATGAGTCACGGATGGACGACACATATCTGGCATCCATGTGCTGTCTATTTTGAACACTTTAGTAGAAGCAGAATTTTGCCTTTTTTTGCATACGAGAAAATCACTCATAGTAAGAATGGACGCATGGACCGAACACTGATGAAAATCAGATTCAGAGCACTGATAGAAATGGCGCAAGACAAGTCTCTGATGTCTGAATGACGACCTAGCAGGAGATTTGTGTCCGCCATCGATTCATATAACATGTAATACTGAGCGAGGGATGTGCTGGCGTCATTAGCCGGATCTCACATATCTCACACATATACAGCAGATGTCTCATAGTTCTTTATATCAACATATTGGCGTTTCCTCACTAACCTCTGCCGCTTACTGATGTTCGTGAAGCCTCCCGCTCTGAACCCGCTCACTTCAATCATCTGTGCCGCCTCCTCATTTGTATTTATATATAGAGATGTTGTTTTTGACCTATTTGGATGATTGTTTTATTGAGTAAACGGCTTGTGTATGTGATATATCTCCACCTGGTGCAATGCAGCGCCAACACACACACGTGTCCAAGTCCAACCATTGTCCCAAACCAGATGGACCATCCACTTTTTGGTGAGGCCGCACAAACCCCTCCTCTATTTTAGGGGTCGTTCCTCCATTTGTCCTCTTGAAATGCATCCGGATGAGTGCAGGTGCATCTGCATCCAGCAACGCATTACCAAACGCATGCCAGCTGCGGTTTTTATCCTGATCAGGATCTTACTACATCCTGAATTGAAATTCTGAAATCCATTGAAATAAGAGAGAGAGAGAGAAAGAGAGAGAGAGCGAGAAAGAAAGAGAGAGAGAGAGAGAGCGAGAAAGAGAGAGAGAGAGAGAGCTCCTAATCAGGATCGCCCACATCCATCCAGAGACAGATGCGGCACCATTGGAAGCCATGTGTTGTTTTCACGCACTGCGACGCATCAGGATACATGAGGCTTTTTCATGCTCACTAAAATCGCAACGTGATGTGTTCGGGTAAGATGTGAAAAAGACACAGAGGGTCAGATGTGACTAGAAACTGATACCTAGGCATGTCCCTACATCCTCATGTTAAATATAGGGACACATGCCGGATCAATATACATGCAGATTTGGACGGATACCAATGCAAATGACAAAAACGCTAGTGTGAAAGAAGCCTATGGCTACCTAATTAGGATGAGCCGCCCCCATCCTCACATCCTCCCAGAACAAATCAAGGATGCCACCTCCCAGCCCCCAGCACCACAGAGCCCACACCCCTCATGATGTCACTGCCCTAACAAACATACCATGCCACCGCTGCGGGTTCCGATCTTCATGTCCCCATAAGTAAAAGTCAGTGCACGGGCCACAAATGGTGCATGGGCGGACCTAGAGGGTGCACAGGGGGCAAGAAAAGCATAAGGGGAAGAGAGAGCATGGAGAGAAGAGGACACCACACAGGGGGAGAGAGTACACAGAAGAGAAGACAGCACACAGGGGGAGAAGACAGCACACAGGAGAAAGAGAGCACAGGGGGAGAAGACAGTACACAGGGAGAAGACAGAGCACAGGAGGAGAGAGAGAGAGTGCGCAGGGGAGAAGACAGTACACAGAGGGAGAAGACAGCACACAGGAGGGAGAGAGAGCACATGGGGAGAAGACAGCACACAGGGGAAGAGGACAGCACACAGGAGGGAGAGATACCATAGGGATAGAAGACAGCACACAGGGAGAAGATGGCTCACAGGGAGGAGAGAGTGCACAAGTGGAGAAGAAAGCACACAGGGGAGGAAGAGTGCATAGTTGGAGAATACAGCACACAGAAGGAGAAGATGGCACACAGGGAGGAGAGAGAGAGTGCACAGGGGAGAAGACAGCACACAGGGGAGAGGACAGCACACAGGAGGGAGAGATAGCATAGGGTAGAAGACAGCACACAGGGAGAAGATGGCACACAGGGAGGAGAGAGTGCATAGTTGGAGAAGACAGCACACAGGGAGGAGGAAGAAAGTGCACTGGGGGAGAAGACAGCACACAGGGGGAGAAGGCAGCACACAGTGGGGCGAGAGTGCACAGGGGGAGAAGACAGCACACAGGGGGAGGGAGAGTGCATGGTCAGAGAAGACAACACAGAGGAAGAGAAGATGGCACACAGGGAGGAGAGAGAGTGCACAGGGGGAGAAGACAGCACACAGGGGGAGAAGACAGCACACAGGTGAGAAGACAGCCTACAGGGGGAGAGAGAGTGCACAGGGGGAGAAGACAGCAGACGGGAGAAGACGGCACACAGGGAGGAGAAAGAGAGTGCACACGGGGAGAAGACGGCACACAGGGAGGAGAAAGAGAGTGCACAGGGGGAGAAGACAGCACACAGGAGCAGAGAGTGCACAGGTGGAGAAGACAACACACAGGGGGGGAGAGAGTGCACAGGGGGAGAAGACAGCACACAGGGGAGAGATGGCCAGCATCACAGAGCCCACCCCCATCGTGATGTCACCGCCCTCCCAATGTGTTAACATCAGGCCTCCATATTTAAAACTAAACAAAGCTCAGCCTGTGGCTGGATTTCAGAGGAGTACCGCCATGATAAAAAGGAGGGCCCGCAAAGACAGTCAAGCTATCATATCATTGACGGCTGTGTGTGTGGAGGGGATGATGTGGGCCCCAGCAGACCCCTAGGCAGCACTGTTCTTTAGATACCACCATTTAATACATTAAACATCACAATGAATGACGTTCGTGATGTGGACAGAGTGTGAGGGCTTCCCGTCACCTGTCTCTTGACTGATCGTAATAACCTGACCTTGATAAGATCTTCCTTGGTAATCAAAATTTATCACTATAAAGTAAAGCCCTATCCATGATGTCTCTGTGATGCTGATTACACTGATCCCTGCAGTGAATGATCCGCTCTGTGGTTGTAGAATAATGTTCCGTTAAAGTTTTCATCTGATGACGACTTCTGTGCATCGGGGAAGGACTTGGGGTCAGGTGTTCTTCTTCTCCACCCTCCATCTGCCTCATCTTTGATATTCCGTACCGCCATCATTGCGGAGGGCAATGTGTGCAGTATAATTATATGGTTTGTCTGCAGGTCTTCAAAATAATGGTGCTAAAGGCAGTAGCATGCGCAGATCGAGATTTCAGCTAAATGACCTCTTCATTAAGTCAGAATCTTTATCTGCGCCTGCGCTGCCACCGATGCCATTTTATATACAACTGTCAGTGGAATCACACTTCGCACAGTCTGTCTTCAATAAAATGATGCTGGAGGTGACACATGCGCAGACCGAGATTTCAACTCCATCACCTCTTTATGAAGTCAAAATCTTGATCTGTGTGTTTGCTGCCTTGCGTGTCATTTTATGGAAGTCCATGCGCATGCACAGTGTGATTCCACAGACGGTCTTCAATAAAATGACGTCCAAGGCAGCACATGTGCAGACCGAGATTTTAGCTCCATCACCTCTCAATTAAGTAGAAATCTCGATCTGTGCATGCACCACCTCTAGCACCATTTTATTGAAGACTGACTGTGCGCAGTGTGATTCCACATGAACAGATTGAGGTTTCTACTTAAGGAAGAGGTCGCATAGGTGAAATCTTGGCTTGAGCAAGCGCTGCCTCTGGCGTCATTTTATTGAAGACCGTCTGTGGAATCGCACTGCGCATGTGTAGAGTCTTCAATGAAATGTGCCAGAGGCAGCGCATGTGCAGAATGATATTTCAGCTCTTTAATCTGCGCATGCGCTGCCTCCAGCATCATGTTATTGAAGACCATCTGTGGAATCACACTGCGCATGCGCCTCCCACACCGATGTTGCTGAATTTCGAATAGGAAGCATGTGGAGGAGAAGGACACCCAACGCCCAAGTCTCCCTGATGCACAGAAGACGTCATCAGATGAAAACTTCAGCGGGAAAATCTTTCAACAACCACAGATCAGATTCTTCACCGCAGGGATCAGTGTGATCAACCCCATAAAACATATAGTAAACATCCCTTCTATAATAAAAAAAATCTATAATACTATATAAAAAAAAGGAAAAAATATAAAATAAAAAACAAAAAAAAAGTTGTGGTCCTCAGCTGTGAAATCCTCTTTAGAATGAGACGTTACATTGCGGCTCCGGTGCGGAGGAGATATCCGGATAAAGTGAGCGCTATCTGGAAAGATCATCACAGATATCATTCTGCTTTAATATTATTTATATGGGAAATGTCTGAATTGGAAGCGTTATCAGTCTGGCGTTCTCAGGATGAGTCCCCGCTTCCCCGCTGGTGTAATCACATAAATATTATCCAGAGACGACTCAGAGGACAAGAGGGACACGATCAGGTGAGATAACTATGGTGTTCTGCCCGAGAACAGAGAACACAGTGTGATGTCATTGTGCCGCGCTCGGTGACACCATACAACCAGTCACATCATCTGCTTATTATTACCTCCCCCACCCTAAAAGTGCAAGGAGAGCTAAAGCTTTCATTAGACGAGGGATTGGGGGTTCTTTATCCTGACACAGCTGAGTATTTATATGCGCAAAACCTAAGTGTGCAGTATTTCATGCGTTGCCTAAAATTCACAAGGACACATTGCCACCTCCACTTCGTCCCATAGTTGCGGGAATTAAGTGGATTGGTACCAGGCTACAAAAAGTTTTATTATATTCGATAAGAGATACTAAACAGCTCCTCCGTCATGGATATGCATTGGAAGGATGAGTACAGTTGGGCGACACTGGATGTCATCTGACCATATTCATGTACACCGCACAACCATGCATTATTTTTCCTTAATAAAATGTCTTTATTCAGCCAAGATCTGAACCAGTTTATACTTATGTCCATTAAACATCTGCTAACCATACATGTTTTCATGGTTCCACAATGATTTTGATTTACAATCATGTGGCTGCCCTATGGGGGCAGGCTTTTCTCCATCGCTAACAAACATCTACACGATGTTTTGGGAACATAAGTATATTCATTGTACTGAGAACCTGTACCTTGAGCAGGTTGTCACGCTTCCGGGGAAGGCGCCCTAGAGTGGACCCACTGGGCCGTGGTACCGAACTCCTCTGGGTGAGCTGGTCCTAGTTTACCCAACCCTATACAGGGATTGTCAGGGGCAAGCCCAGGGGTCTACATACCACAGCAGCTAGTACCAAGGGCAGCTCGTAAGGTTAGCATATTCTAAGGCACAGCGAAGGATTCCAGGTAACATAGTACAAGGCTAGGATGAGAGGAGCTACGAGGAGACACAGCTAAGGATTCCAGGTAACATAGTACAAGGCTAGGAGTGCAGGAAGGGAGCTACCGAGGAAGAGCACAGCTAAGGATTCCCAGTAACAGAGCACAAGGAAGGCCTGACCAACAGCCAGCAAAGCAGAAGCTCAACTAACTCAATAATCAGGCACCTCCCATCAGTGGAGGTGGCCTGATATACCAGAGGAAGAGCAGCTATTGGTCAAGGGGAGAGTCAGGTTGGACCGTGCCGGCCCCTAGAGTCACAGGGGAGGAGTGCAAGAATGAAAGCAGCATTTTTGTGTCAGGGAGAAAAATTCAATACACCCGGATCCTACCCGGACAGATGGAGACAGGATGGCAGATAGCTACCATCCGGCCCCGTAGGGCTGCGCAACAGTAAAATTGGGTCCGGGTCTGTCAGGTTCACCCTGGACAGCCCCGGATCGATTTAACTGTGGTGTGAAACTGGCCTAAGCCTTAAGGCCCCGTTACACATAACTTGTCCCAGCAACCCGACCAACGATCGTGTCGCTGGGACATCGTTATCTGATCGCTGGTGAGCTGTCAAACAGGCATACTCACTAGCGATCAGCGAGAACGCTGGTAACCAGGGTAAACATCAGGTAACTAAGCAGTAGCGCTGTTCTTAGTTACCCGATATTTACCCTGGTTACCAGCTCCCAGCCTGTACTGTACGGCACTGGGAGGTCATTGATCGTTGGTCCTACCGCTGTCACACACACCGATGCTGGCCGCCCAGTGTGAGACCAACCAAACAAAAAATGGTCCTGGGTCATTTACCAAGGATCAACGATGAATGACCTCATAGTTGGTCGTTGGTAAATGTCACATTCAACATGTAATTTCGACGTCGCTGCAACGTCACAAAAAAGTGACATTGCAATGATATCATGAACGATATCGTAGTGTGTAACGGGGCCTTTAATCATAGTGACACCGATCGTGTTTTTTTAATACCCCTGGGATTTTTATGGAGTGTTTGACCTCGAAAGTTATTTTAAAATAAGAATAAATATGAAGTTTTATATCACTCCACCTCCATGGTCAAGTTCTACATTGCTGGATCGTCTATTCATTATGCCGCGTACATTCTATACAAGTGTGGTCCGTTCCGTGGTTGAAGACTGGAGAAGGGAGAAACAGGTGAGCTGACACTCAAAAATGAAGAATTTCCTAGTAGGGTGTCTAAAATTGTTTTCCTAAACCGGTCATTGCCTTTGTGATCGAAAGCCGAAAAGATGTGAAAACGCCGTCCTCTGATGATCCGGCACATCCCTGTCCGCTTAGTGCAAATTGGTGAGCGAAGCAACTTTGCGGACGACATCAAACAGCGAAATAAGCGCACCTTGTTCACGCGCCTCTGGGGTTTTTTGTCATTTTTATGCATAAGTATGTGCTGAGCCGCGGTGTTTCTTTCCCGGTGTGAATGACCCAGATGAAAGCGGATGTCTGACGGGTTGCTGTAGGTTACTGCGCTTCATTAGGGAATAAGCTCTAGTGACATTATCCATGGATAAATAATATAGAATGGGATCAATGGCTGAGCCCTGAGTATACAACAGGCAGAGCTGACAGATGTTTGATGGAACTAATCCCATTTTACATGGCTAGAACCGCTCAAGACTCATCTGCTGGCACATGCATATTGTAGATGTGCACTCATAGAGTTTCTTAAAGTGATGATTTTAGTACTGACACCATAGGTCCTCGAACAACAAGACAAATGATACCTGCATTGTATTAATCAGATGTGGCAATGCTGAGAAATCCACCTTTGAAAAATTAGTCTGTAAGTGCATTGGGCGGGGTTGATGCACTTGAAATGTATGGACACGCCCCCAAAGCCCTTCCGGGGTAATTTATATGTAAGATCAAACCTTAATTTCTCAGCACTGGCTCATCAGATTACAACAAGACAGGTATCATTTTTATTATTTTGCTAGGACCTATACAGCCAGACCACTAGTCTTTGTAGTAAAGATGTTCCCACTAAGTAGATTTGGAAGAGACAGGGTGGGAGAATGGTCATGAATTCTCAGTTGTCAGTGTATTGTGATAAGTATTATGTCTCATATTTTGTCCTCTCTCAAGAATGATTTTATGGGGATGGAATTGATGGGAATATTCGAGTTTGGATTCTCATAGACCAGAGGTCCCCAACCTCTCTGACCTTAAGAGCCATATCCAGCTCTGAGAGAGGGTCACAAGCCACATCCAGCTCTGAGAGAGGGTCACAAGCCACATCCAGCTCTGAGAGAGGGTCACAAGCCACATCCAGCTCTAAGAGAGGGTCGAGAGCCATAGTGAGCTCTGAGAGAGGGTCACAAGCGACATCCAGCTCTGAGAGAGGGTCAAGAGCCATATTCGGCTCTGAGAGAGGGTCACAAGCCACATTCAGCTCTGAGAGAGGGTTGAGAGCCACATTCAACACTGAGAGAGGGTCAAGAGCCACATCCAGCTCTGAGAGAGGGTCACAAGCCACATTGGGCTCTGAGAGAGGGTCACAAGCCACATTGGGCTCTGAGAGAGGGTCACAAGCCACATTTGGCTCTGAGAGAGGGTCACGAGCCAGATCCAGCTCTGAGAGAGGGTCACAAGCCACATTCAGCTCTGAAAAGGGTCACAAGCCACATTCAGCTCTGAGAGAGGGTCACAAGCCACATTCAGCTCTGAGAGAGGGTCACAAGCCACATTCAGCTCTGAGAGAGGGTCACAAGCCACATCCAGCTCTGAGAGAGGATCACAAGCCACATTCAGCTCTGAGAGAGGGTCGAGAGCCATATTCAGCTCTGAGAGAGGGTCACAAGCCACATTCAGCACTGAGAGAGGGCCGAGAGCCACATTGAGCTCTGAGATAAGGTCACAAGCCACATTCAGCGCTGAGACAGGGTTGAGAGCCACATTGGGCTCTGAGAGAGGGTCACAAGCCACATCCAGCTCCGAGAGAGGGTCATGAGCCACATCCAGCTCTGAGAGAGGGTCACAAGCCACATCCAGCTCTGAGAGAGGGTCACAAGCCACATCCAGCTCTGAGAGAGGGTCATGAGCCACATGCAGCTCTGAGAGAGGGTCAAGAGCCATATTCGGCTCTGAGAGAGGGTCACAAGCCACATTCAGCTCTGAGAGAGGGTTGAGAGCCACATTCAACACTGAGAGAGAGTCAAGAGCCACATCCAGCTCTGAGAGAGGGTCACAAGCCACATTGGGCTCTGAGAGAGGGTCACAAGCCACATTGGGCTCTGAGAGAGGGTCACAAGCCACATTTGGCTCTGAGAGAGGGTCACGAGCCAGATCCAGCTCTGAGAGAGGGTCACAAGCCACATTCAGCTCTGAGAGAGGGTCACAAGCCACATTCAGCTCTGAGAGAGGGTCACAAGCCACATTCAGCTCTGAGAGAGGGTCACAAGCCACATTCAGCTCTGAGAGAGGGTCACAAGCCACATCCAGCTCTGAGAGAGGATCACAAGCCACATTCAGCTCTGAGAGAGGGTCGAGAGCCATATTCAGCTCTGAGAGAGGGTCACAAGCCACATTCAGCACTGAGAGAGGGCCGAGAGCCACATTGAGCTCTGAGATAAGGTCACAAGCCACATTCAGCGCTGAGACAGGGTTGAGAGCCACATTGGGCTCTGAGAGAGGGTCACAAGCCACATCCAGCTCCGAGAGAGGGTCATGAGCCACATCCAGCTCTGAGAGAGGGTCACAAGCCACATCCAGCTCTGAGAGAGGGTCACAAGCCACATCCAGCTCTGAGAGAGGGTCATGAGCCACATGCAGCTCTGAGAGAGGGTCACAAGCCACATCCAGCTCTGAGAGAGGGTTGAGAGCCATATTGAGCTCTGAGAGAGGGTCACTAGCCACATTCAGCTCAGAGAGAGCTCTGCGAGTCACATTCAGCTCTGAGAGAGGGTCAGAAGTCATATCAAGGTCTTTGAGATGTTCGAGTGCCACATACAGCCCTGAGAGAGTTGTGAGCTATATTCAGCCCTGAGAGAGAGTCATGAGTCACATTCAGCTCTGAGAGAGGGTCACAAGCCACATCCAGCTCTGAGAGAGGGTCACAAGCCACATCCAGCTCTGAGAGAGGGTCACAAGCCACATTCAACTCCGAGAGAGGGTCACAAGCCTTATTCACCTCTTTGAGATGTTCGAGTGCCATATACAGCTCAAGAGAGAGTCGTGAGTCACATTCAGCTCTGAGAGCGGATCGCGAGCCACACCCAACTCTGGGAAAGATTTGCGAGCCACATCCAGCTCTGAGAGGCTAGGGTCACACTGGGTTATGGATCCACGTTTCCAGGCCATCGCTAATACCGGACAGCCTTAACGGTATGCGCTGCCTGGAAACGGAGGCCCATAGCAACCCATTGTTTACCTTAGTAGCAGCCGCACACAGAGCTGCTTGGCGGACGCTTTTACTCAGTGCACAGGAAACGCTGCCTGCAGCGTTTTCCTGTGCGCTCAAGAAAAATGGCCCCCAATAGCTCTGTTGGCGGCTGCTACTGAGGTAAACAATGGGTTGCTATGGGCCTCCGTTTCCAGGCAGCGCATGCCGTTAAGGCTGTCCGGTATTAGCGATGGCCTGGAAACGTGGATCCATAACCCAGTGTGACCCTAGGCAGAGAGGGTTATGAACCACATCCAGCTCCCTCTCCCCTCACAGTAGTGACACCCAGAGCCTCCATTACTGGTATGACAGCCACAGGTTTTCCACAGAAATCACAGAGACATCTTCTCTTAGATGTTTGCTAGACCTGATGCTTATGCACCAAGCTGGAAGAGATCCACGAGTCACATGTGACTCACGAGACTTTTGGTTGGGGACCCCTGCCATAGACAATGAATGGGTTCGTGGTGCAGGTCGTACCTCTTTCTGAACCCAAAATCTGTGCGGGTTCGAGTGTTTGGATCCAAGTCATCAGTAATTTATCCCTCATCTTATCGATAGGAAATAACTTACAAACTTGGCACAAACCCTTCATGGAGGAAGTGAAAAGTGACAATTTTGTGTTGTGAATTTTGCTGCAAATTAATGACGTGTTCAAAATTGCCTAAAATTAAAGGCTTCAGCTGTCAAATATGTAGGCCTTCGGGGGAACCAGCAGGTACCGGAGTAGCAGAAGATGTGAAAAGTCTTCTGCCCCCCTTGTGCTGATGCTTTTCAGGTTCGGTGGCTAGTCTTGAGTTGTTAGTTTTCCCAATACCATGACATGAAACGTCTGCCTGTTGAACCTGCTGAAGCCCATTTGAGCGAAACAGCTGTAGTCCTTACACTGCTTGCTTTGTCCTTCCCTCTCTCCCCTCACTTACCTTTTGGAGCTGATGAAGCCCATTTGAGCGAAACAGCTGCAGTACTTATACCGCTTGCTTTGTCCTTCCCTCTCCTTCCTCACTTACCTGTTGGAACTGTTGAAGCATATATGAGTGAAACAGCTGTAGTCCTTACACCACTTGCTTTGTCCTTCCCTCTCACCTGTTGGACCTGTTGAAGCCCATTTGAGCAAAACAGCTGTAGTCCTTACACCGCTTGATTTGTTCTTCCCTCTCACCTGTTGGGCTTGTTGAAGCCCATTTGAGCGAAACAGCTGTAGTCCTTACACTGCTTGATTTGTCCTTCCCTCTCCCCTCTCACTTACCTGTTGGAACTGTTGAAGCATATATGAGTGAAACAGCTGTAGTCCTTACACCACTTGTTTTGTCCTTCCCTCTCACCTGTTGGACCTGTTGAAGCCCATTTGACCAAAACAGCTGTAGTCCTTACACCGCTTGATTTGTTCTTCCCTCTCACCTGTTGGGCTTGTTGAAGCCCATTTGAGCGAAACAGCTGTAGTCCTTACACTGCTTGATTTGTCCTTCCCTCTCCCCTCTCACCTGTTGGAGCTGTTGAAGCATATATGAGTGAAACAGCTGTAGTCCTTATACTACTTGCTTTGTCCTTCCCTCTCCCCTCTCACTTACCTGACTTGGTACACCAGTTTTTATATTTGATGCAATAATGGAAGTGTTTTACTTTGCAGAAGTGTGCTGCGTCTCTTCTTCCCAAAATTTGCCACAAACCCTGCAAAATTTGGCGCAGATTTTTCCACAGCTCTCTGGGTAGATTGCGGCGCACTTAGCAGATCCGGTCTCATCTGTGTATCGGCATATGAATATGGATGTTACACACTCCGAGTTTCTCGAGGAGACTCGGGAGAGAGAGGTCAAGGCTTCGTGATGCACCTTCCGTCTCACCAATTTCTTTAGTGGAGAGTCCCTTGCTAATTTGAGTGCGGCTCATGTGACGGAGACACACAGAATGTATCTGTGTTAAATCCTGGGAGGACGGATCCATTCCCTCGCTTTCGCACATGGCTGGTCAGATAGACTATACAGAAAGAAATCTAATTAGGGAACAGCTTTTCTGTCACCGAGAATGTAACACAACCCTGTGTACACTTGTAAACAGAGGCAAATAGTCATCGTTAGTTTGTTATTTTCTTATAATTAATGGCCTGAGGCTGACCTCAGAAGGAAACAGTCCTGATCTCCGACACCGCACTGTACGGCAAGAACGAAAGACGGAGCGCCAACCCTCCAATGGGTGACGAAGGAGCCGAGGACCCGGCGACTCAGGGTCATTTCTGCTCTATTTCTGTTTCCTGTTGTTTTTGGTCTTTTGTTGTTCTAATCTGTTACATTTATCATTTTTTTTTTGTAAATATATTATTTGCTATATAAAAAAATATATAAATATTACAAAAATATATAATACTATAAAATAATAAAAACAATGATGGAACCAGACTATTAGTCTTATTTTCTGTAAGTGTTAAGAATTATATATACTAGGATGGAGGATGATATATACCAGGATGAAGGATCATATACCAGAGTGGGGGATCATATATACCAGGATGTGACACATATTCCAGGATGTGGATCATACACCATGATGGTGGATCCTATACCAGGATGAGGGATTATATATACCAGGATGTGGATCATACACCAGGATGTGGGATCATATACCAGGATAAGGCATTATATATACCAGGATGGGTGTCATATATACCAGGATGGGGAACATATAGCAGGATGAGGCACAATACCAGGATGGGGATCATACACCAGGATGTGGGATCATATACCAGGATAAGGCATTATATATACCAGGATGGGTGTCATATATACCAGGATGGGGAACATATAGCAGGATGAGGCACATATACCAGGATGGGGATCATACACCAGGATGGGGGATCATATACCAGGATGGGGATCATACACCAGGATGGGGGATCATATACCAGGATGGGGATCATATACCAGGATGAGGGATTATATATACCAGGATGGGCGTCATATATACCAGGATGGGGAACATATAGCAGGATGGAGCACATATACTAGGATGGAGGATCATTACCAGGATGGGGAATATATACCAGGATGGGGGACATATTCCAGAATGGGGGATCATATATAACAAGATGGTAGATCATTTATACCAAGATGGAGGATTATATATACCAGGATGGGGATCATAACATCAGGATGGGGGACATATACATCAGGATGGGGAATCATATACCAGGATGGGGCACATTTACCATGATGGGGATCATATACTGTTATGGGGGATGATTACCAGGATGTGGAAGATATACCAGGATGAGGGACATTTATACCAGGATGGGGGACTTACACACTTGGATGGGGACATCATTACCAGGATGGGAAACATATACCAAGATGGGGGACATATACACCTGGAAAGGGCCCAGGATGGGGGATATTAGAACAGAATTTTGGGACAATACTCCCATAACAGTGTCAGCAGGAGACTACCATCCCCCCCCTCCCACAACAGTGCGTCATGACCACATTTTTTGCTTAATTTTTCATTCTATTTAACTCCTCTAGAACTTGTGAGTGTAATGGTCCAGTGTGTCTTGTGTGGGGTTCTTTACTTGCAATGTTTGTTGCAGCACCAGTACCTTATAATTGCTCCTACACAACAGCATTTGAGCCTTAGTCCAGCAAGTCCCCTGCTTTTTATTCATGGCCGTTATATATCACATAGAGGGTTGTCCTCTGTGGTGTAAATCTGGAGGTGTGTGTCTGACTTTTAAACACATGTCTCCACCCATGGATGTGTCTGACTTTTACACATGTCTCCACCCATGGATGTGTCTGACTTTTACACATGTCTCCACCCATGGATGTGTCTGACTTTTACACATGTCTCCACCCATGGATGTGTCTGACTTTTACACATGTCTCCACCCATGGATGTGTCTGACTTTTACACATGCCTCCACCTATGGATGTGTCTGACTTTTACACATGCCTCCACCCATGGTGTGTCTGACTTTTACACGTCTCCACCCATGGGTTTGCCTGACTTTTACACATGTCTCTACCCATGGGTGTGTCTGACTTTTACACATGTCTCCACCCATGGGTGTGTCTGACTTTTACACATGTCTCCACCCATGGGTGTGTCTGACTTTTTACACATGTCTCCACCTATGGGTGTGTCTGACTTTTTACACATGTCTCCACCCATGGGTGTGTCTGACCTTTACACATGTCTCCACCTATGGGTGTGTCTGACTTTTACACATGCCTCCACCCATGGTGTGTCTGACTTTTACACATCTCTCCACCCATGGGTGTGTCTGACTTTTACACATGTCTCCACCCATGGGTGTGTCTGACTTTTACACATGTCTCCACCTATGGGTGTGTCTGACATTTACACACCTCTCCACCCATGGGGTGTCTGACTTTTACACATGTCTCCACCTATGGGTGTGTCTTTTTACACATGTCTCCACCAATGCGTGTGTTTGATTTTTACACATGTCTCCACCCATGGGTGTGTCTGACTTTTACACATGTGTCCACCCATGGGTGTGTTTGACTTTTACACATGTCTCCACCCATGGGTGTGTCTTTTTACACATGTCTCCACCTATGCGTGTGTTTGATTTTTACACATGTCTCCACCCATGGGTGTGTCTTTTTACACATGTCTCCATCTATGCGTGTGTTTGATTTTTACACATGCCTCTACCCATGGGTGTGTCTGACTTTTACACATGCCTCCACCCATGGGTGTATCTGACTTTTACACATGCCTCCAGATTATGCATGTACAGCAGGGTGGGCTCCAGCACTGATGTCACCGGCAGGAGGTGTTTCAGCTGCCAGCACCCGCTCCCACCCATTGCTTGCTCTGTGTAGGGGAGACACATAAAGGAGGCGTTACTGAGAGGGCTGGAGGTGGCACATAGAGGGCTAGAGGTGGGGAGGACACCAGGGAGCAGCGAGGACTCATTACTGAGCAAGTCCCTCTGGACTCGTTATCTGTACACTTAATAGAGTGTTTTGTACAACTTACAGGGGGGCTAGAGTCATGGGGGACCCCTTCCCTGAATGTAGCAGACACGCTGCATTCAGGGGTGCTTTCCGTGCTCTTTAAATCCATCGAATGTTTCTAGATTTTGGACCTTTTCATTTAGTGTTAATTTTTGTGTTAATTTTTATGTTCTTTTCTAAGGAGGAGTGGCTCACAGGGTGATTATGTGCAATATCTTAAAGGCGCACCAACCTAGAGGATCCTGTAAGTAAGCCGTACCCTCTTGATAAACACCATAAACTTATGCAGTAAATAAAAAGGACTTTATCCCTTTAACCATATGGTGGATTTAACAGATAAATGGAGATTTCAATGGGAACAGAAGGAATAAAATAAGAAAAACTGGACATATTTGACCTGGTGACTGATCGTCTTTAAATGTCATTAACGAGGAAGATTTAGTTAGAGGGAAGCTGTGGCAGATGGCCGATAAAAACTCTACAACTTGGTATTTCCAGTAATTACAAATGTGTAGAAATCTAGAGGTAAATAGTCCTAAGTAACGAGACCCTGACATCCTTCCGGCAGTAACCGCACCCGCTTGTCCTCCAAATTTTTGCTTTCAAGACCGTTCTGCTCTTTCTCTACAACACTTAACTCCTCATCAAGTAAGTATTAGGACCGTATTGAATTAAAAATGAACAACGGGGTTCAGTCATCACTTGATGTCTCGTTTCCCTCAATGATCCAGATCTACAGTGATCACTGACCAATGTGGAGCCAAGGGTTGACATCTAGGGTAGAAGGACCTGATGTTTAACCCTTTCCATGACCCTCATGCCTCAATCCCCGATTCCCCCTATTTTCTATTACCCAATGGTCAAGAACGTGAGGCCAACTAATGCTGTGGACCTGCTTTCAAAGGGCCCCATAGTTTTGTATGTTACAAACCATGCCTTACCTTTTTTGAGGAGAATAGCGCGAGATGACCAACTATGAAAGAAACTGTATTCTGTAGGACGTTGTGTTTCTGCTACATGTGTCCTACGGAATTAGAATTACGTAAATTTGTATCTTGAGAAACTGAAGTCGGTGATGAAGTTTGTGAAAAGTAAGATGGACACTTAATTGATCTGCTACTTGTGAAGGGTTGATGGTGGCGGAATAGTATAGTGTAGAATTGATGGAACCTTGGACTTGAGATCCATGTTAAAGTGGTTGTCCACCACATATTATCCATTCCCTGCCACTCCTCTATCCAACAATGCTCGGCCCCTACATCCTCACTAGTGATTGTCTGCAGCGGTCACATGTCCATCTGCCGGGAAGATCAAGTAAGGGGGCCAGCACGGATAACGGCAGCATAGGACGAGACATGGCTCAGGATCAGTTGGGGGAAGGTTCACAATTTTTGAACAGTTTCAGGGGTGGACCACACACAATATTATGGGATTTAGCTGTCCGGTTACAGACAATAGTGAACTCTCCAATATTTTAAACTCAAATGAGTGGATTTACTAGGTTTGTGCGTCAGTGGTATTGTATATCACTGGATAATTATACAATATGTATTTTATATATGACATTGCTAGTATATAGCACCTTTAGTATATACGGTAGTAAGTTTATATTCTACCTTTGGTATATAGCATGTTGGTATTCCACCTTTAGTATATAGCACGTTCATATTGTACCTTCAGTATATAACACGTTCATATTCCACCTTTAGTATATAGCATGTTTATATTCTACCTTTAGTATATAGCACGTTGGTATTCCACCTGTAGCATATAGCATGTTGATATTCTACCTTTAGTATATAGCACATTAATATGGCATTATTTGTATATAGCACGTTGATAGTCTATACCTCTAGTTTATAGCACATCGATATTCCAGCTTTAGTATATAGCATGTTTATATTCTATGTTTCGTATATAGCATATTGATATTCTACCTTTAGCATATAGCACATTGGTATTCCACCTGTAGTATATAGCATGTTGATATTCTACCTTTAGTATATAGCACGTTGGTATCCCACCTGTAGTATATAGCATATTGATATTCTACCTTTAGTATATAGCACGTTTGGTATTCCACCTGTAGTATATAGTATGCTTGTATTCCACCTGTAGTATATAGCATATTGATATTCTACCTTTAGTATATAGCACGTCGGTATTCCACCTGTAGTATATAGCATATTGATATTCTACCTTTAGTATATAGCACGTTTGGTATTCCACCTGTAGTATATAGTATGCTTGTATTCTACCTGTAGTATATAGCATATTGATATTCTACCTTTAGTATATAGCACGTTTGGTATTCCACCTGTAGTATATAGTATGCTTGTATCCCACCTGTAGTATATAGCATATTGATATTCTACCTTTAGTATATAGCACGTCGGTATTCCACCTGTAGTATATAGCATATTGATATTCTACCTTTAGTATATAGCACGTCGGTATTCCACCTGTAGTATATAGCATATTGATATTCTACCTTTAGTATATAGCACGTTTGGTATTCCACCTGTAGTATATAGTATGCTTGTATTCCACCTGTAGTATATAGCATGTTGATATTCTACCTTTAGTATATAGCATGTCGGTATTCCACCTTTAGTATATAGCACGTTGGTATTCCACCTGTAGTATATAGCATATTGATATTCCACCTTTAGTATATAGCACGTTGGTATTCCACCTGTAGTATATAGTATGCTTGTATTCTACCTTTAGTATATAGCACGTTGATATTCTACCTTTAGTATATAGCACGTTTGGTATTCCACCTGTAGTATATAGTATGCTTGTATTCTACCTTTAGTATATAGCACGTTGGTATTCCACCTGTAGTATATAGCATGTTTATATTCTACCTTTAGTATATAGCACGTTGGTATTCCACCTGTAGTATATAGCACGTTGGTATCCCACCTGTAGTATATAGTATGCTTGTATTCTACCTTTAGTATATAGCACGTTGGTATCCCACCTGTAGTATATAGTATGCTTGTATTCTACCTTTAGTATATAGCACGTTGGTATCCCACCTGTAGTATATAGTATGCTTGTATTCTACCTTTAGTATATAGCACGTTGGTATCCCACCTGTAGTATATAGCATGCTTGTATTCTACCTTTAGTATGTAGCACGTTGGTATGACATCTTTACTATATAAAATGCTGATATACCTTTAGTGTATAGCTGTCAGGCACAGAAAAGAAGCTGTCCCAACGGACAGCGCAACACAGAGGTTACAACGGGTGCATAGATAAGTGTAGGAAGGCCCTAACAGTATGGAGAGGAGAGACATGTCACCACCTGACACTAACCTGTGTCTGAACCATGAGCTCCCGAATGGCCCCAAGCAGATCCTTTCCCCATCGCGATCATGTGCCTAATCCCTGAGATGTCCCTCCACTCACCCTGGTTAGTGCCTAGGCCGATGAGTCCACTACACATCAGCTCTATTATAATGGAACACAGGGGAAGGTAGACAGACAGGGGAACGTAAGCAAAAGGACATGCTACTTTAAGCTGCAGCCAGACACCGGGGCTGCAGGCAGAAGGACTCCAGCAGCTACAAGAACCTTCCTTCCTCCAAGGTGGTCAAGTCAGAATGAATCCTTGTAACCGGCATCAGATGATGGAACATGTGACTTTTTAAAGTGGAGGGGAGTGGTCAAATACCTGCAGCACCTGAGAAAGGAGTACCAAGGAACAATCGGGAAGTAAAAATTCCTTCACCCTTGCTGCATCACAGAAAGTAACCACTTTTAAAACCTAAAGTCTCGCAAGACAATGTGAGACTCAAATCCCAAACCTGTCACAAGTCTCCCAAGGACAGCAGACCCTCATGACAATAGCATGTTGATATTCCACCTTTAGTATACAGCTTTCTGTTAGTCTACCTTTAGTATATAGCACGTTAATATGCCACCTTTAGTACATACGTGTTGATATTTTTATTCATTTCATTCAGTTATTTCTTTATCCTTTTCATTGTAGCGCAAATTCATTATTTTCTCTAATCAATTACTTTGCAAATATTGGATTTTTGCTCTTTAGTTGCGGCGGGTGAAATTGCCAGATGGTCGCGCCATTGTGAATATTTATGATGTATAATTGTATATTTTATATACTCAAACATTCCACCTTAAAAAGAACACTGAAAGGGCGCCGGACCATGGATGAAAAAACGCCGTCATTGCCGCCCATCTGTTTTCTGCATCCTTCTTGAGCCGATTCTATCAGTTTGACTCCATGGATCACTGATCATCACGTCAAGCTTAGTTAAATCTCGATTCTCCACATCATAACTAGAACATATATGAACATACAGTGAACGGGGCCAAAAATAACCCAAGTCGGAGAGCATACGATGGCGGCACATCTGTGATAGGTGCAGCCTCGGCACGTCATACGGCACCGGCTCCCTTCTGATGTCACTTTTCGGCAGGTTCCCATTGCTTACCGCCTTCTTCTACTCGTGAGTAGGGGTGGGGTTGGTTGAGCATCTGCCAGATGGGATGGATTGATGAAAGCAGCGTCGTTCGAGGCTGCATTATTGTATTCTGAAATTTGTCTTCAAAGCACAAGCTCTCAGCTCTCGAAGAGCGGAATATACCACAGGGGATTGTGGGCCATAGTCGCTAAGCAGCCTTCTCCGTATGCTCCGACATTCAGGAGCACAATTAGGCGTAGCAATCAGTGCTGTCTCTCAGGATGTGGCTTTGGAAGCTGGAGATGTGGTTTTTTTTATGTAATGCATATAGCAAGGTTGAGCTAAGCCAATGCAAACAATATTAATACATCCATTAAGTATTTGTATTCTGGTGCTATAAACATAGATCATGTGCTGGCTTCATACATTTTATAAAAGTAAGTTATGCCAAACTCATCGCTGTTGGGTAGGATGTATCACTATAAAGGCCCTGTTACATGGCACGACATCGTTAACGATGTCGCTGATACGTCACGGGTTTGGAGTCGTTTCAGCAACATCGTTAGGACGTCGTTGCGTGTAACACCGAGATTCATCTACGATAAGTTGTTGGATTGTTGATCGCAGGTTTGACAACATGTTCTCAAATCAGATGATCAACGATCCGCCAACCTGCTGCATCGTTGTGTGTGACACCGCGATAACGATGTCGTTAACGACTTCGCCCATTCACAGCAATGAGCAGGGTTGTGTGAACAATAGCTGCTCGCTACATCATTGGTGCCTCATCCACGATATCTCGACGTGTGACATCTCACCAACGATATCAAAAAGATGTCGGAAACGACCGTGCACCCACACGATCGTTGCCGACATCGTTCCAACGTCATGCCGTGCAATGGTACCTTTAGACGTATCGGGACACTATGCTACAATATGCTGGTGCAATTCTTTGCCACTTGTAACATCATACAAAGAGGACAATCACTAGAGAAGGACAGCATGGTCAAAAGGATAAAAGGAACAAGGTGAAGAGGAAGACCAGAAACCTGATGGCTCAGAAGAATAGAGGGAATAAGGAGAAGAGGAAGACCAGCAACCTGATGGCTCGGAAGAATAGAAGGAACAAGGTGAAGAGGAAGACCAGCAACCTGATGGCTCAGAAGAATAGAAGGAACAAGGTGAAGAGGAAGACCAGCAACCTGATGGCTCAGAAGAATAGAAGGAACAAGGCGAGGAGGAAGACCAGCAACCTGATGGCTCAGAAGATTAGAAGTAACAAGGTGAAGAGGAAGACCAGCAACTCGATGGCTCAGAAGAATAGAAGAACAAGGTGCAGAGGAAGACCAGCAACCCGATGGCTCAGAAGAATAGAAGGAACAAGGTGAAGAGGAGGACCAGCAACCTGATGGCTCAGAAGAATAGAAGTAACAAGGTGAAGAGGAAGACCAGCAACTCGATGGCTCAGAAGAATAGAAGAACAAGGTGCAGAGGAAGACCAGCAACCCGATGGCTCAGAAGAATAGAAGGAACAAGGTGAAGGGGAAGACCAGCAACCTGATGGCTCAGAAGAATAGAAGTAACAAGGTGAAGAGGAAGACCAGCAACTCGATGGCTCAGAAGAATAGAAGAACAAGGTGCAGAGGAAGACCAGCAACCCGATGGCTCAGAAGAATAGAAGGAACAAGGTGAAGAGGAAGATCAGCAACCCAATGGCTCAGAAGAATAGAAGGAACAAGGTGAAGAGGAAGACCAGCAACCTGATGGCTCAGAAGAATAGAAGAACAAGGTGAAGAGGAAGACCAGCAACCTGATGGCTCAGAAGAATAGAAGAACAAGGTGCAGAGGAAGACCAGCAACATGATGGCTCAGAAGAATAGAAGGAACAAGGTGAAGAGGAAGACCAGCAACCTGATGGCTCAGAAGAATAGAAGGAACAAGGTGAAGAGGAAGATCAGCAACCCAATGGCTCAGAAGAATAGAAGGAACAAGGTGAAGAGGAAGACCAGCAACCCGATGGCTCAGAAGAATAGAAGGAACAAGGTGAAGAGGAAGACCAGCAACCTGATGGCTCAGAAGAATAAAAGGAGCAAGGTGAAGAAGAAGACCAGCAACCTGATGGCTCAGAAGAATAGAAGGAACAAGGTGAAGAGGAAGAACAGCAACCTGATGGCTCAGAAGAATAGAAGGAACAAGGTGAAGAGGAAGACCAGCAACCTGATGGCTCAGAAGAATAGAAGAACAAGGTGCAGAGGAAGACCAGCAACCTGATGGCTCAGAAGAATAGAAGGAACAAGGTGAAGAGGAAGACCAGCAACCTGATGGCTTAGAAGAATAGAAGGAACAAGGTGAAGAGGAAGACCAGCAACCTGATGGCTTAGAAGAATAGAAGGAACAAGGTGAAGAGGAAGACCAGCAACCTGATGGCTTAGAAGAATAGAAGGAATCCGTCTTTAGTGTCTTGAAAGCTGCAAACAGGATGTTTTCTCCTCTTCCATCCACTGGTGCCATTTTCTTCTTGGATGAGTCAGTTTTGTGTAAATCAAACATTTTTTCTTGTGTACTATTTGCTGCATTGAGGTAGGAAAGACCATATGATGTCTCTGGAATGGTAATCTAAACTTTCTCTATAAGGTAATTTTCACTCATTCTGTGTCAAGATCTACTTGCAAACAGCTTCCCATTCATGTGAATAAGAGAACACGCAGAGCATGCCTTGTGTCTCTGTGCATAAATCATGACAAAATGCTCATTATATTATACTAGACTAGCTGGGTGCCCGATGCAGATGCATCGGGATTCTAGAAGAGCGAGTCTCTGACTCGCAATGGCCGCTTCGCGGCCAATGCTTCGCGCTGCTAAGGCGACTCGCCATGCCCGCTACGCGGGCATAGCGAGTCGCCTTAGAACTGCTCGCAATGGCCGCTGCGCGGCCAATGCTTCGGTCGTATCCACATGACCACGCTGACTCGCAGCGCGAGCGGACTCAAAAGGGGCAAAAAACCCATTCGTGATTATATAGATAGAGCCCTGATGCTACCGCATTAGGAGAGCCGTGATGTCTCGATGGGGGCGGGCTCTGCAACTCTGGGGGAAGAGCCATCCCTCCCCCCATGTGCTCTCCCCCCTGTCTGCTCTCTCTCTCCCCTGTGCTCTGTCTATCTCCCCTCTGTTTGCTATGATGTCATAATATCCCACTATGATGTAATAATACCCCACTGTGATGTCATAATATCCCATTGTGATACGGGGACAGGAGACGATGACAGACGCCACAAGGCAATTGTGTAAGTAGAATATACCTGTGTATGCAGTTGTTGGTGACACTTTTACAGAAGAAGTGTATCTTTCTAATCTTTACTGTATTGATGCACCCTATATCACTATTAAAATAGCTTTAAAAACAACAATGAAAAAAAGCATTAAAAAAACATGATAAAAAACATTTTTAAGATGAGGATTTTTCTTTTTAGCCATAAAAACCTCTGTGAGCGTTCCCTGGGGATTGTGTTGAGGTTACACATGGGATGGGGGAAATCAGCTGTACATGAACATCTTTTGAACTTCGTAGCGTAAGAAATGAACGAGTCTCAGAGTGCAGGAAATGAAGGGTTAATACTGGGGTTTTGGACGACCTCTAAGCCATCAGGATAGTTAATAAATTGATGTCTCTCCTAAAACGTTATAGAGATGAGCCGCTACCTGCAGATCTTCACATTTACATGTTTTCATTGCCTTATTAAATGAGCCCAATAACATTTTATTGAGAGAGAGCTGCTCTTGTTCTTCATGGAATGCTCCACATTGTGACTGCTCTAACTGTAAAGAATCCTGTCCTGTTTAGCTGCTGGATTCGCCTTTCTTCCAATGAGGTCCCCCTGGTCCTTAGTCCTTTCTTAGGGAGAAATAAGTCATGTGTCATCCTTTGCAATGACATTTATGTATACATATACCGTATATATTCGAGTATAAGCTGAGTTTTTCAGTACACTTTTTGTGCTGAAAAGTGCCCCCCTCGGCTTATACTTGGGTCACTCAGTATTTGCTGTAGGGGGGCAGTGACCGGAGGCTGGAGGGAGCGGGAGGTCACGTGCCTCTGCTCATTAGTTTAATGTAATATGCATGGCATCCCTCTGTCCATCACCAACCGGGGGGAGCGGCACATAATGCATTACACTAAGCACTGTATATGGCCCCCGTCACTATATATGACCCCCATCACTGTATATGACCCCCATCACTGTATATGACCCCATCACTGTATATGGCCCCCGTCACTATATATGGCCCCCATCACTGTATATGACCCCATCACTGTATATAACCCCCATCACTGTATATTACCCCATCACTGTGTCTTTAATCCTTGTATTTCACTTGCACATATGGCACTTATGCACCTTTTATGGGTTTTGAATCAAATATAATTTGTCATTTTTGGGATTGGTGAATTTCATCCATCTTTTATGAAACTCAGCAATCCCAAAAATATGATAAAAATAGATATTTAAATCAAAATCCATAAAAAATGCAAAGGTGCCATATGTGGAGGTGAAACAAAAGAACTGAAAACAGGATGAGTTAGATCCATGAGAGATAGATGTAAGTAACATCTAAACTAGCTCACAACGCAGCTTACTGTTTTATATGTTGTATTTCACTTTTAAGAATTTTGATTAAGGTGTAATCACCATTTAAATTTTTTTTTATATTAATGTAGAGCAAGTGATTATAATAAACTTTCAAATATACTTTATAAGAGAATTCTGGTTATAAACCATTCATAAACCTTCCACAAGGTGTCCCCACTAGACTGTCTGTGAAGCAGACATGTTCATTATCAGTCAGATTCATCTTCAGTGAATACAGGGCATGTAACCATATAAGGATAAAGGGAGAGTGGCCTACACTGCTGACTGCAACTCAGGAGGAAACAATGTATCAGATTAGCTCAGAGTAACAGCACAGTTGCTGAGCAATGTCAGAATGTCATGATCAGTGTAAACTCTTCAGAGGTTTGTACCAAGGACGATCTGTCATCTGGCTCCACACAACTCCGTCACAATCTCTGTTAACCCCTTGTCTGCTGGCTTCCCACACAGCTCACAATCTCTGATCTTGACCCTTGTCGGCTGGCACATCACACTGCTCCCTATCAGCCTGCTCTCAGAAGTAAGAAATACAGGATGACGTGTTTTGAGCTCTTATTCAGGTCCATCTCTCATGCTGTCCTAAAGCACTATCTCTCCTCTGGTCTTCTTGCTTATCTAATCATGTGACCGGGGCTCACAGCGATGACATCACTGCTGTGTTGATCACATGATTATTTACCGGCACAAGCAGTAAGACCAGAGGAGAGAGAGTGCATCAGGACAGCCACGGAGGGTGAGCTCAATCGTTTATTATTTTACTGCGTGTGGCAGCATGGGGGTCATATACAGTGATGGGGGCCATATACAGTGATGGGGGTCATATACAGTGATGGGGGCCATATACAGTGATGGGGGTCATATACAGTGATGGGGGTCATATACAGTGATGGGGGTCATATACAGTGATGGGGGTCATATACAGTGATGGGGGCCATTTACAGTGATGGGGGCCATATACAGTGATGGGGGCCATATACAGTGATGGGGGTCATATACAGTGATGGGGGTCATATACAGTGATGGGGCCATATACAGTGATGGGGCCATATACAGCGATGGGGGCCATATACAGTGATGGGGGCCATATACAGTGATGGGGGTCATATACAGTGATGGGGGCCATATACAGTGATGGGGGCCATATACAGTGATGGGGGTCATATACAGTGATGGGAGCCATATACAGTGATAGGGTCATATACAGTGATGGGGGCCATATACAGTGATGGGGGTCATATACAGTGATGGGGGCCATATACAGTGATGGGGGTCATATACAGTAATGGGGGTCATATACAGTGATGGGGTCATATACAGTGATGGGTGTCATATACAGTGATGGGGGTCATATACAGTGATGGGGGCCATATACAGTGATGGGGGTCATATACAGTAATGGGCGCCATATACAGTGATGGGGGTCATATACAGTGATGGGGGTCATATACAGTGATGGGGGCCATATACAGTGATGGGGGTCATATACAGTGATGGGGGCCATATACAGTGATGGGGGCCATATACAGTGATGGGGGTCATATACAGTGATGGGAGCCATATACAGTGATAGGGTCATATACAGTGATGGGGGCCATATACAGTGATGGGGGTCATATACAGTGATGGGGGCCATATACAGTGATGGGGGTCATATACAGTAATGGGGGTCATATACAGTGATGGGGTCATATACAGTGATGGGTGTCATATACAGTGATGGGGGTCATATACAGTGATGGGGGCCATATACAGTGATGGGGGTCATATACAGTAATGGGCGCCATATACAGTGATGGGGGTCATATACAGTGATGGGGGCCATATACAGTGATAGGGTCATATACAGTGATGGGGGCCATATACAGTGATGGGGGTCATATACAGTGATGGGGGCCATATACAGTGATGGGGGTCATATACAGCGATGGTGGCCATATACAGTGATTGAAGGCATGTACCAGCATGGGAGCCATATACAGTGATGGGGTTATATACAGTGATGGGGGTTATATATACAGTGATGGGGGTTATATACAGTGATGGGGGCCATATACAGTGATGGGGGTCATATACAGTGATGGGGCCATATACAGTGATGGGGGTCATATACAGTGATGGGGCCATATACAGTGATAGGGGTCATATACAGTAATGGGGGTTATATACAGTGATGTGGTTATATACAGTGATGGGGGTTATATATACAGTGATGGGGGTTATATACAGTGATGGGGGTCATATACAGTGATGGGGGTCATATACAGTGATGGGGGTTATATACAGTGATGGGGGTCATATACAGTGATGGGGGTCATATACAGTGATGGGGGTTATATACAGTGATGGGGGCCATATACAGTGATGGGGGTTATATACAGTGATGAGGCCATATAAAGTGATGGGGTTTATATACAGTGATGGGGCCATATACAGTGATGGGGGCATGTACCAGCATTGGGTCTATACACAGTGATGGGGGGCTATATACCAAAAACATGTATAACATGGGGATAGAGAAAAGGTTTTTCCAGCTCTTGGGTATTAAAATCCATTCTCTTTATTGAAATATTCCTAACACAAGACAATGTGACGTCACGTGAATGGAGAAAGCAGAAGTGATGCATTTTGGACTCTATCTGGCTTTTCTGGTTTTCTTTAAGATTAAACAGATAAAGCTGGATAAAGTTCAAAACACATCTCTCTTCTCTTCTTCCACGTCTTGTGACATCTTCTTGTCTTTGTTAATAACTTTAAAAAATTATTAAAATATGTCAATTTTTTCATTAAGAAAAATGATTCCATAGTGGAGGAATGGGAGCAGTTAATCTGCGCTGCCGAGGATCCAGGATATCAATAGGATAAATGGTTTATTCTCTATGCGTCTCGAGCCTTAGCCACACACAATATTGTGAACTCCTGATGAAGGAGCCGGCTAGGCTTCGAAACGTGTAGAGATTACACCGATTTTGCTATATTGGATTTCCTTGTTCTCCTGATGAAGAAGCTGGCTTAAGTGTCGGGTAGAGAATAAACCACTTATCTTGCTATCTTGGATTTTCTGGATCCTTAGCAGCATAGATGACTACACCTATTCCTCCACTATGTTGTCTTCATGGACGGATTCCCATGCAGGGAGTACTGCAGCAGCTGTTTTACCCAATAATCCTCAATTGATGGTTAAACCTATGTGGCCACCTAGTGTCTGTGATGGGAATTGCAGCAAGTTAAGGTGATTGCTGGCATGTTGTTGTAATGTACGTCGGATCTGTAGGGGATTGTCATGCTGGACTAAGGTGCTACCATGCGTGACAGTGATGCACAGACCAATGATGTCCGGTGCACTACACAAAACAACAGACGGACAAAAACCGGGGAAACAAATAAAGCGGAGGGCCCTGCTCATAGGAAATGGGGAAGAGGTGACCTCCTGCACTCATCAGCAGCTGTGCACTGATCTCCCTACCATCCCTATACAGATTCTTTCAACCCGTCGGTCAACAAGATACCTAGTCCCTCCTCAAAAGGGAAATAGCCAGCGGGAGCTCTAGTCCAAACCACTGCATTAAGGAAGACAAGAGGGAAGGGGAGACAGACAGGGAAACAACAAGGCAACTTCATGCCTGTAGTCAGCTCTCCAGAGAACCTCCTTCATCTCTGGAAGCTTGACCAGGAATACATTCAATCACCAGCAAAGGATGCTGGAACAATGTGACTATATAAAGGGGATGGGAGTGATCACAAAGTAGCCACACCTGATATGGAAACTTAAGGAGTCTGCTAGCAGCAGAACTGACATTAACTCCTGAACTGCCAAAGTAAAGAACCATATTTAATATTAAATCTCAATAAAGGACTGAGACAGAAGTCCCAAACAGGCCACAAGTCTCCGAAGTAAGAGAGACCATCGTGACAGAGGTATTCTAAATTCTGTATGGGAAAGTTTGGACAGATGTAGCAGAGCTGAGTTTGTTTTACGAGTTCACCGCCCGCCTGACATCCGTTGCACTGTCTCCTGTGGTGTTATTGTTCCAGCAGCCTGTACATACGATAAATACGCAATTACAGACTTTTCGTCGAACTGAGATGTTAGATCACGCAGGAAGCCATTTCAGGCTATAATGTCTCCTTTTCATTTCCACCATTATGCTCCAGTGAATTTCATTTATTCAGCAGTCACATTTAGAAGCTCGGAGACTCATCTGCCGAAGGAAAGCAGTTTTTCCTGTGTCTCCTGTGTAATGGCAAGCAGTAATCGGGAGATCAGGAGAGGAGTTATGTACAGGGAAATCTGGTTAGCGGGAATCGTTCGCCCACACGTTTCCTGGCAGCTATTTTGTGCTACACAAGTTAGAAAAACAAAGCTGTTACCTTTCAGAAACAGCGCCACTCCTGTCTAGTGGTTGTGTATGGTATTGCAACTCTGCTCCAGTTATGAGTGAAGGAAAGTTATAGCTTATCAGCTCTCCTTTAGTCTCTAAGAACTATTCCATAACTACAACAAGTGCAGGGGTTGCACTTGCACCAGGGCCCCAAACATTCATTTGCCCTATAGAAAGAGACTATCGCTATTAAAGACTTGCAATAATTGGGGGTCCATTGGAGCTTTCGCAAGGGGGGTTATAAACCAAGTTACGCACGGACCAGATATCCTGGATAATTGGTAGCCAAAGAAGATGAAACTCAGCAATCCCAAAAATATGATAAAAAATATATTTTATTCAAATTAATAAGAGGTGCATAAGCGCCATATGTGCAAGGAAGTACAAGGACTAAAGACAGGTGACGCGTTTCAAGCTTAGCTCATTCTCATATCTATGGCTCTAACTTAGCTCAAAACGCGTCATCCTGTTTTTAATTTTTGTATTTAACTTGCACTTATGCATTTATCGATTTTGAATAAAATATAAATTTTTAGCATAGTTATGGGATTGCTGAATTTTATCTATCTTTTATACGAAACTCGGCAATCCCAAAAATATGATAAAAAGTTATATGTAAATTAAAAGGTGCAAAAGTGCCATATCTGGAGGTGAAATAAAAGAACTGAAAACAGGATGACGCGTTTCGAGCCAATTTAGCTATTACTCTCACATGGATGAAATTTAGCTCGAAACACGTCATCCTGTTTTCAGTTCTTTTATTTCCCTGCACATATGGCACTTCTGCACCTTTTATGGGTTTTGAATCAAATATAATTTGTCATATTTTTGGGATTGGTGAATTTCGTCCATCTTTTATATGACACTCAGCATCCCAAAAATATCATAAAAATGGATATTTAAATCAAAATCCATAAAAGGTGCAAAAGTGCCATATGTGGAGGTAAAACAAAAGAACTGAATACAGGATGAGTTAGACCCATGAGAGGTAGATGTGAGTAAGATCTAAACTAGCTTAAAACGCATCTTACTGTTTTATATCTTCGTATTTCACTTTTATGAATTTTGATTTAAAGTGTAATCGCCATTTAAGTTTTTTAAATAATAATGTAGAGCAAGTGATTATAATAAACTTTCAAATATACTTTATAAGAGAATTCTGGTTAAAAACCATTCATAAACCTTCCACAAGGTGTCCCCACTAGACTGTCTGTGAAGCAGACATGTTCATTATCAGTCTGATTCATCTTCAGTGAATACAGGGCATGTAACCATATAAGGATAAAGGGGGAGTGGCCTACCTGCTGACTGCAACTCAGGAGGAAACAATGTATCAGACTAGCTCAGGGTGCAGCACAGTTGCTGAGCAATGTCAGAATCAGTGTAAACCTCAGATGTTCGTGACAAGGAATGATCTGTCATCTGGCTCCAGTCACAATCTCTGTTAACCCCTTGTCTGCTGGCTCCCCACACAGCTCACAATCTCTGATCTTGACCCTTGTCTGCTGGCACATCACACTGCTCCCTATCAGCCTGCTCTCAGAAGTAGAAATACAGGGTGACGTGTTTCGAGCTAGATAGCTCTTATTCAGGTCCATCTCTCATAGCTTTGAAACACGTCATCCTGTTTTTAATCTTTTATTCACCTCCACCTATGGCCCTTTTTGCAGAGTTTGAATCACATGTAATTTTTTATCATATATTTGCTGGGTTTCATCCATCTTTGCTCCATTTATGTGGGTGCGGCTTAGCTGCAGTACCACACACTACCAGTAGGGTCTATGCCCTTCACATTACTTATGCTTTTATGTGTATCAATAAAATGACTTCGGCTTTGATTTTTCACACTGGTAACCACAAAATTACCCTTTTTCTTTACAAAATGATCTACATCCATTAACTTAATAAGCACAAACGCTTTAAATAAAAAATCCGAAATGTGACTTGGCCACCACTTTACAGCCATTATTGTGTTTTAGAGCCTTTATTACCGTACGTTGGATTAGATTTAGCTTGACGCTTGCGGATTGTTGTCTTTCGTGAAATAAAATCGCACTTCTATTGCAGACGGCAGCAGGATTTCCACTTGTAATATATTTTCTTTCTTTAGCTTAGGGCTCTGTATTTCTGCAGCCAAGCATTCAATACACCCAGAAACTTACAAAAAAGGCACCTAGGTGTTATTGTTTTTAAGTTTTTTATCAGTTGATGTCTATGAAAGTTCTCACTGTATTGTGTTTTTTTTTGCTGGAGCTGGGTTTCGCCTATATGCTTACACAGGGGTTAACCTTAGCACAGAAGATGATAACGACTTGAGGGTTTTTCAAAGATGAACTCCAATGTTTAAAACTAATTCCTGTTTGGAAAGACATCTGTATGAGGACGGAACCAGTTATAAGATGATAAGTGGTGTTAAGGCAGATGAATAACAATTATGTCTACCTTTGAAAAAGCATCAAGTCTTCATCTTTTTTCTGCTCCTTCCACCTTCCTTTCCTACTGATCATAAAACCTTTACTACAATGTTGCTAATCCCCTATTTGTCATTCGCGTATATGTTTTGTCCATATATGCTTCGAACCCCAGACAAAGCATATATGCGAAACGCGTGTCGGGGTGTGGGTTGTTGCATAATCATGTTCAACTAATTTCTGTCCTGAATAAGCCATTGAATAATTAATTACAAAAGATGAATTACAACATTTCAACCAATACAATGGTCTATTGCAAAAGACATCTGTATGAGGAATGAATCGGTTATAAGATAAGTGGTGTATGGCAGATGAATAACAATTATGTTTACCTCTGAAAAAGCATCAAGTCTTCATCTTTTTCTGCTCCTTCCACCTTCCTTTCCTACTGATCATAAAACCTTTACCACAATGTTTCTAATCCCATATTTGTCATTCGCGTCCATGCTTTGTTCATATGTGCTTCGGACCCCAGAAAAAGCATATATGCGAAACGTGCGTCGGGGAGTGGGTTGTTGTTTAATCATATTCTACTAATTTCTGTCCTGAATAAGCTATTGATTAATTTATTACAAAAGATGAATTCCAACATTTCAACCAATGCAATTGTATTTTGCCAAAACATCTATATGAGGACGGAACCGGTTATAAGATGATATGTGGTGTTAGGGCAGATGAATAACAATTATGTTCACCTTTGAAAAAGCAGTGAGTCTTCATCTCTTTCTTCTCCTTGTGATATGATAGGACCTCCTTTCTTTCTAAGCACGAAACCTTTACTACAATGTTGCCAATCCCCTAACTATTTGTGATTCGCATAAATGCTTTGTCCATATGGGCTTTGAATCCCAGACAAAGCATATATGCGAAACGTGCGTCGGGGTGTGGGTTGTTGCATAATCATATTCAGCTGAATAGTCCATTCACTAATTACTTATTCATACTTACTTGCCAGTTTGGCTTATAAGGTTTATTGCCTATTAGGGATATTCTCTATATTTATACTACAGGCTATGATCAAACTGCCTCCCATTTCTTTCATTGTCCTCACCGTTGTGCTGTCACAAGGGTGTCACAAGGGTTAACCTTAACAGGGAAAAAGAAGAAGACTTGATGGTTTTTCAAAGGTGAATATGTTTCTTAGGAAGAACAGATGAATGCCAATGTTTCAACCAGTACAATGGTCATACCACATCCATTACACTGTATATAGCAGACACATATATAAGATTATCTCAGCACAGGAGATGTGGTATGATCAGACCATGTCCCTGTACGGTCAGACACATCCATTACACAGTACATAGCAGGGACACGTATCTCAGCACAGGAGATGTGCTATGATCAGACCATGTCCATGTACGGTCAGACACATCCATTACACAGTACATAGCAGGGACACGTATATAATATTATCTCAGCACAGGAGATGTGGTATGATCAGACCATGTCCCTGTACGGTCAGACACATCCATTACACAGTACATAGCAGGGACACGTATATAATATTATCTCAGCACAGGAGATGTGGTATGATCAGACCATGTCCCTGTACGGTCAGACACATCCATTACACAGTACATGGCAGGGACACGTATATAACATTATCTAAGCACAGAAGATGTGGTATGATCAGACCATGTCCCTGTACGATCAGACACATCCATTACACAGTACATAGCAGGGACACATATATAAGATTATCTCAGCACAAGAGAGATGCTATGATCAGACCATGTCCATGTACGGTCAGACACATCCATTACACAGTACATAGCAGGGACACGTATATAATATTATCTCAGCACAGGAGATATGGTATGATCAGACCATGTCCCTGTACGGTCAGACACATCCATTACACAGTACATAGCAGGGACACATATGTAAGATTATCTCAGCACAGGAGATGAGGTATGATCAGACAATGTCCCTGTACGGTCAGACACATCCATTACACAGTACATAGCAGGGACACATATATAAGATTATCTCAGCACAGGAGATGTGGTATGATCAGACCATGTCCCTGTATGGTCAGACACATCCATTACACAGTACATAGCAGGGACACATATACAAGATTATCTCAGCACAGGAGATGTGGTATGATCAGACCATGTCCTTGTACGGTCAAACACATCCATTACACAGTACATAGCAGGGACACATATATAAGATTATCTCAGCACAGGAGATGTGGTATGATCAGACAATGTCCCTGTACAATCAGACACATCCATTACACAGTACATAGCAGGGACACATATATAAGATTATCTCGTCACAGGAGATATGGTATAATCAGACCATGTCCCTGTATGGGCAGACACATCCATTACACAGTACATAGCAGGGACACATATATAAGATTATCTCAGCACAGGAACATTTTTATTAAACACATCCAGTTGTGGAAATTATTATTATTCCAAGATCTATTGATTAAAACTTTGTGGGGAAAAAACCCTTTAAGGGCTGCGTTTACACATTTGCGTATTTTGCTGCGCTTTTTTGCGCGCGCTTTTTGCCGCGTTTTTCGGCTGCGCAAAAAAGCGCAACAAAATACGCCGGGGCTTTCACACACTGCGCTTTCTTTCCCCCAGAAAGCGCAGTGATGTCACAGAGGGGATGAAAAATCCTGCTTCCTCCTCCCCTCTGTGACAGCCCCATTAGATTTCGCAGTGTATTAATATACACTGTGAAATCTAAATTAAACAGAGGTAAATGTATGGAAAATAAAAAAGAATGAATACTTCACCTGTCCGACGCCTTCTCCCGCTGTCCGGTGCCTTCTCCCGCTGTCCGGTCTCCGGTTCTAAGTGAGAGGTGTACTGTCAGGACCTGTGGTGATGTCAGAGGGGCGTTCCCGCGCACTCGCGGTCATGTGATACATATCACATGACCGCGAACAGCCAATCAGCGCTGGGAACGCCCCAGGAACGCCCCTCTCTGACGTCACCACAGGTCCTGACAGTACACCTCTCACTTAGAACCGGAGACCAGACAGCGGGAGAAGGCACCGAACACCGGGAAAAGGCGTCGAACAGGTGAAGTATTCATTCTTTTTTTTTTTTCATTCACTTGCTTTTGTTTAATTTGGATTTCGCAGTGTATAATAATACACTGTGAAATCTAGTGGGCGGCCACAGCTGTCACAGAGGGGAGGAGGAAGCAGGATTCTTCCTCCCCTCTGTGACATCACAGGGAGAATACGCAGGAGCAGCTGCGTAAACAATTGACATATCAATTGTTTACGGAGCTGCGCTTTCTCCCGGAAAACGCACTGCGTATTTTTGCGCAATGTCTGCATTGCAAAGTGAATTTCACATTTACTTTGCAGGCAGACAAAAGGCACATTGCGTATTTTGAAAAGCGCGCGTAAAAAAACGCAGCAAAATACGCAATGTGTGAACGCAGCCTAAGCAGGGTCTCCTGGACTCTTATATGACCTGAAGAAATGAGGCTTCTTTCATCCACAAACAGCGCCACCTTACAGTAATAGGTGGTGCCTGGTAGTGCTAGTTCAGACCCAATCTTTTCTAATTACAGATGTATTAACCTTTAATTTCTGATAAATTTCATTATGGGCTGCTAATTTCTCTAGATAAAATTCAATCCCATATTTGTGTTTCTTGTAGCGAGCTGTGATGGTCAGGATATAATTTATCTGTCATGAGCTGAAGAATGAAAATGGCTGTGACATTTATCAACTCCTCTCCTGTTATCAGTATAATAAATGGGCAGATTATCTCCATCCAGTGTCCGTCATGTGCAGATTCAGGCTGAGCTCCTCTACCCCATCACACCTTGGCTCTTCTCTTCCTATAGTCCGCTCACTAATCATTTCATATTCTAAAGGCCCCGTCACACCTGCCGACGTCGCCAAAGATGTCGGCGTCGACTGGCGGGTGTGCGCACGTTTTTGGCGCCCCGCCAGCGTCGCCATCCCGGCGACATCTCCGGTGGCGCACCAGCAAGCTGACAGGCGGCATTGTCGCCGGGGTGTCTCAAATCCCCAGCGGCTATGCAGCACAATGGGAGCCTGAGGCTCCCATTGGCTGTGAGGTCGGCGGCGGCCGGTTACATGGGGCGATGTTTGCACATCGCCCCAGATCAGCCGTCAGGTTTCACATCAATGATGTGAAGCCAGACGACCTCTCGGAAGCGCCAATAGGCCACACCCCTACGTTGCCTATGTAATCGGCGGCAATGTCGCCACGTGTGACGGGGCCTTAAGGGTTTGTGCTGACGCGGCTTTATAGGGGCAGATCTGCACTGAATCTGCATCTCTGGTAGAAAAGAGGGACCAAGATCCGCAATGTGTTTATATCACGTTATAGAGCGTTTCTGCTGCTTTATTCTACATTTCCAGGCGGATACTTGTGAAGCTATGCTCCGAGCGAGGGAAGAGATGATAGAGGAGGAGAAGAGAAGAAGAGAGGAGAGGAAGAGGGAAGAAGAGAGGAGAGGAAGGGAAGAGAGGGAGAGGGAAGGAAAGGGGAGGAAGAGAGGAGAGGAAGAAAGGAATGGAAGAGTGAAGAAGAGAAGAGAGGGATGGAAGAGAGGGGAGGAAGGGAAGAGAGGAGAGGAAGAGTGGAGTGAAGAAGAGCAGAGAGGAAGAGAAAAGGAAGAGAGGGAAGGAAAGGGGAGTAAGAGAGGAGTGGAAGAGTAAAGAAGAGAGGAGAGGAAGGGAAGAGAGGAGAGGGAAAGGGGAGGAAGAGAGGAGAGGAAGAAAGGAATGGAAGAGTGAAGAAGAGAAGAGAGGAAGAGAGGAATGGAAGAGAGGGGAGGAAGGGAAGAGAGGAGAGGAAGAGTGGAGTGAAGAAGAGAGGAGAGGAAGAGAAGAGAAGAGGAAGAGAGGAGAGGGAAGGAAAGGGGAGGAAGAGAGGAGTGGAAGAGTAAAGAAGAGAAGAGAGGAAGGGAAGCAAGGAGGAAGGGAGGAGAGGAAGAGAGGAGGAAAAGAGGAGAGGGGAGGAAGGGAGGATAGGAAGAGAGGGCAGGTGAGGAAGAGAGGAGAGGAGAGGAAGAGGGAAGAAGAGAGAGGAGGAGAGGAGAGGGGAGAGAAGGTGAGGGGCGGAAGAGAGGGGAGGGGAGGAAGAGAGAAGAGGAGTGGAGAGGAAGAGAGGAGAGGAGTGGGGAGGAAGAGAGGAGAGGAGTGGAGAGGAAGAGAGGAGAGGAGTGAAGAGGAAGAGAGGGAGGAGTGGAGAGGAAGAGAGGAGAGGAAGAGAGGAGAGGAATGGGGGGGGAAGAGAGGAGAGGGGAGCAAGGGAAGAGGGGAGAGGAGAGGAAGGGAATAGAAAAGAGGAAGAGAGGAGAGGGGAAGAAAAGAGTAGAGGAGATCACAGAATATAAGAGTATACAGACATTACAGCCTGAGATCACAGAATATAAGAGTATACAGACATTACAGCTGGGGATCACAGAATATAAGAGTATACAGACATTACAGCCGGGGATCACAGAATATAAGAGTATACAGACATTACAGCCGGGGATCACAGAATATAAGAGTATACAGACATTACAGCAAGGGATCACAGAATATAAGAGTATACAGACATTACAGCCTGAGATCACAAAATATAAGAGTATACAGGCATTACAGCCGGGGATCACAGAATATAAGAGTATACAGATATTACAGCTTAGGATCACAGAATATAAGAGTATACAGATATTACAGCTGGGGATCACAGAATATAAGAGTATACAGACATTACAGCTGGGGATCACAGAATATAAGAGTGTACAGACATTACAGCTGGGGATCACAGAATATAAGAGAATACAGATATTAAAGCTGGGGATCACAGAATATAAGAGTATACAGACATTACAGCCGGGATCACAGAATATAAGAGTATACAGACATTACAGCTGGGGATCACATAATATAGGAGTATACAGACATTACAGCCAGGATCACAGAATATAACAGTATACAGACATTACAGCCAGGATCACAGAATATAAGAGTATACAGACATTACAGCGGGGATCACAGAATATAAGAGTATACAGACATTACAGCCGGGATCACCGAGTATAAGAGTATACAGACATTACAGCCGGGGATCACAGAATATAAGAGTATACAGACATTACAGCCGGGGATCATAGAATATAAGAGTATACAGACAGGATCACAGAATATAAGAGTATACAGACATTACAGCTGGGATCACAGAATATAAGAGTATACAGACATTACAGCCGGGGATCACAGAATATAAGAGTATACAGACATTACAGCCGGGATCACAGAATATAAGAGTATATAGACATTACAGCCGGGGATCACAGAATATAAGAGTATACAGACATTACAGCCGGGGATCAGAGAATATAAGAGTATACAGACATTACAGCCGGGGATCAGAGAATATAAGAGTATACAGACATTACAGCCGGGGATCACAGAATATAAGAGTATACAGACATTACAGCCTGGGATCAGAGAATATAAGAGTATTAGGAGACATTAATGTAATGTCTGTATACTCTCTTACATTCTCTCCTGCCCAGGAGCTGTGGTATATCCCACCTGTTCCTGCATAGTCTGACACATCCATTTCACAGGGACACATATATAAGAATATCTCGGGAAAAGGATATTTTTTAACACATTTAATTGTGGAATTTATTATTATTAAAGATCTATTAATAAAAAAGTACAATTGTTCACAGCACAACCCCTTTAAGGAATATAAGGTTTTAATGGGCAAACACGTGTGACAGATACCACTATACATTGTAAATTGGACATGGATTTTAGTGTACGACTTAATTATCTGTACGCTTATAATGGAAATGCACATAATTGTGCCCAGGGGGCGCAGAGGAATAATTGAATAATATTCGGATAGACCAGATATTAATACACTCATGAACAAGAAATTATTGCTTAATAGAAGAGAGCATACAATAAACTGAAAAGAAACAAAAAGAAATGTTCATCTTCATCTCCTTAATAGGATATATGTCAGAAAATGACCTATTAGTTTTATTAGGTTTTTATGTTAAATATATTTTTTTCACATCTTTAAGTTGCCTTTCTGCAATTTTCAATGACTGATAGCAACTCTATATACAGTGGATAACACCGGATCCACCATTCACAATAGGTGATATCACAGCTCACCTCCTCCTGTATAATGATTGATATCACCTCTATATACAGTAGATAACACAGGATCCACCATTCACAATAGGTGATATCACAGCTCACCTCCTCCTGTACAATGACTGATAACACCTCTATATACAGTAGATAACACAGGATCCACCATTCACAATAGGTGATGTCACAGCTCACCTCCTCCTGTACAATGACTGATAACACCTCTATATACAGTGGATAACACAGGATCCACCATTCACAATAGGTGATATCACAGCTCACCTCCTCCTCCTGTACAATGACTGATAACACCTCTATATACAGTAGATAACACAGGATCCACCATTCACAATAGGTGATATCACAGCTCACCTCCTCCTGTACAATGACTGATAACACTCTATATACAGTAGATAACACAGGATCCACCATTCACAATAGGTGATATCACAGCTCACCTCCTCCTGTATAATGACTGATAACACCTCTATATACAGTAGATAACACAGGATCCACCATTCACAATAGGTGATATCACAGCTCACCTCCTCCTCCTGTACAATGACTGATAACACCTCTATATACAATAGATAACACAGGATTCACCATTCACAATAGGTGATATCACAGCTCACCTCCTCCTCCTGTACAATGACTGATAACACCTCTATATACAATAGAAAACACAGGATCCACCATTCACAATAGGTGATATCACAGATCATCTCCTTCTCCTGTACAATGACTGATAACACCTCTATATACAGTAGATAACACAGGATCCACCATTCACAATAGGTGATATCACAGCTCACCTCCTCCTCCTGTACAATGACTGATAACACCTCTATATACAGTGGATAACACCGGATCCACCATTCACAATAGGTGATATCACAGCTCACCTCCTCCTGTACAATGACTGATAACACCTCTATATACAGTAGATAACACAGGATCCACCATTCACAATAGGTGATATCACAGCTCACCTCCTCCTGTACATGACCTGATAACACCTCTATATACAGTAGATAACACAGGATCCTCCATTCACAATAGGTGATATCACAGCTCAACTCCTCCTGTACAATGACTGATAACACCTCTATATACAGTAGATAACACAGGATCCACCATTCACAATAGGTGATGTCATAGCTTCACCTCCTCCTTCTGTACAATGACTGATAACACCCCTATTACGTAGATAACACAGGATCCACCATTCACAATAGGTGATATCACAGCTCACTTCCTCTCCTGTACAATGACTGATAACACCTCTATATCAGTAGATACATCAGGATCCACATTCACAATAGATGATATCACAGCTCACCTCCTCCTGTACAATAACTGATAACGACTCTATATAAGTAGATAACACAGGATCCACCATTCACAATAGTGATATCACGTCACCTCCTCGTCCTGTACAATGACTGATAACACCTCTATATACAGTAGATAACATAGGATCCACCATTCACAATAGGTGATATCACAGCTCACCTCCTCCTGTACAATGACTGATAACACCTCTATATACAATAGATAACACAGGATCCACCATTCACAATAGGTGATATCACAGCTCACCTCCTCCTCCTGTACAATGACTGATAACACCTCTATATACAGTAGATAACACAGGATCCACCATTCACAATAGGTGATATCACAGCTCACCTCCTCCTCCTATACAATGACTGATAACACCTCTATATACAGTAGATAACACAGGATCCACCATTCACAATAGGTGATGTCACAGATCACCTCCTCCTCCTGTACAATGACTGATAACACCTCTATATACAGTAGATAAGACAGGATCCACCATTCACAATAGATTATGTCACAGCTCACCTCCTCCTCCTGTACAATGACTGATAACACCTCTATATACAGTAGATAACACAGGATCCACCATTCACAATAGGTGATATCACAGCTCACCTCCTCCTCCTGTACAATGACTGATAACACCTCTATATACAGTACATAACACAGGATCCACCATTCACAATAGGTGATATCACAGCTCACCTCCCCCTGTACAATGACTGATAACACCTCTATATACAGTAGATAACACAGGATCCACCATTCACAATAGATGATATCACAGCTCACCTCCCCCTGTACAATGACTGATAACACCTCTATATACAGTAGATAACACAGGATCCACCATTCACAATAGGTGATATCACAGCTCACCTCCCCCTGTACAATGACTGATAACACCTCTATATACAGTAGATAACACAGGATCCACCATTCACAATAGATGATATCACAGCTCACCTCCCCCTGTACAATGACTGATAACACCTCTATATACAGTAGATAACACAGGATCCACCATTCACAATAGGTGATATCACAGCTCACCTCCTCCTCCTGTACAATGACTGATAACATCTCTATATACAGTAGATATCACAGGATCCACCATTCACAATAGGTGATGTCATAGCTCACCTCCTCCTTCTGTACAATGACTGATAACACCTCTATATACAGTAGATAACACAGGATCCACCATTCACAATAGGTGATATCACAGCTCACTTCCTCCTCCTGTACAATGACTGATAACACCTCTATATACAGTAGATAACACAGGAGCCACCATTCACAATAGATGATATAACAGCTCACCTCCTCCTGTACAATAACTGATAACACCTCTATATAAGTAGATAACACAGGATCCACCATTCACAATAGGTGATATCACAGCTCACCTCCTCCTCCTGTACAATGACTGATAACACCTCTATATACAGTAGATAACACAGGATCCACCATTCACAATAGGTGATATCACAGCTCACCTCCTCCTCCTGTACAATGACTGATAACACCTCTATATACAGTAGATAACACAGGATCCACCATTCACAATAGGTGATATCACAGCTCACCTCCTCCTCCTGTACAATGACTGATAACACCTCTATATACAGTAGATAACACAGGATCCACCATTCACAATAGGTGATGTCACAGATCACCTCCTCCTCCTGTACAATGACTGATAACACCTCTATATACAGTAGATAAGACAGGATCCACCATTCACAATAGATGATGTCACAGCTCACCTCCTCCTCCTGTACAATGACTGATAACATCTCTATATACAGTAGATAACACAGGATCCACCATTCACAATAGGTGATGTCACAGCTCACCTCCTCCTCCTGTATAATGACTGATAACACCTCTATATACAGTAGATAACACAGGATCCACCATTCACAATAGGTGATATCACAGCTCACCTCCTCCTCCTGTACAATGACTGATAACACCTCTATATACAGTAGATAACACAGGATCCACCATTCACAATAGATGATATCACAACTCACCTCCTCCTCCTGTACAATGACTGATAACACCTCTATATACAGTAGATAACACAGGATCCACCATTCACAATAGGTGATATCACAGCTCACCTCATGGACTGTGGGCCTGGACTGTGGGGCTGAACTGTGGAGCTGGACTGCAGGGCTGGATTGCGGGGCTGGACTGTGGGGCTGGATTGTGGGGCTGGACTGTGGGGCTGGACTGTGGGCCTGGACTGTGGGCCTGGACTGTGGAGCTGGACTGTGGTCCTGGACTGTGGTCCTGGACTGTGGAGCTGGACTGTGGAGCTGGACTGTGGTCCTGGACTGTGGAGCTGGACTGTGGTCCTGGACTGTGTAGCTGGACTTTGGATCTGGACTGTGGGCCTGGACTGTGGTCCTGGACTGTGGAGCTGGACTGTGGGCCTGGACTGTGGAGCTGGACTGTGGAGCTGGACTGTGGGGCTGGACTGTGGAGCTGGACTGTGGAGCTGGACTGTGGAGTTGGACTGTGGAGCTGGACTGTGGAGCTGGACTGTGGGGCTGGACTGTGGGGCTGGACTGTGGGGCTGGACTGTGGGCCTGGACTGTGGGCCTGGACTGTGGAGCTGGACTGTGGAGCTGGACTGTAGGGCTGGACTGTGGAGCTGGACTGTGGAGCTGGACTGTGGAGCTGGACTGTGGGCCTGGACTGTGGGCCTGGACTGTGGAGCTGGACTGTGGAGCTGGACTGTGGGGCTGGACTGTTGAGCTGGACTGTGGGGCTGGACTATGGGGCTGGACTATGGGGCTGGACTGTGTAGCTGGGCTGTGGAGCTGGACTGTGGGGCTGGACTGTGGGGCTGGACTGTGGAGCTGGACTGTGGAGCTGGACTGTGGGGCTGGACTGTGGGGCTGGACTGTGGAGCTGGACTGTGGGGCTGGACTGTGGAGCTGGACTGTGGTCTGGACTGTGGGTCTGGACTGTGGGCCTGGGCTGTGGAGCTGGACTGTGGGGCTGGACTGTGGGCTGGACTGTGGAGTTGGACTGTGGAGCTGGACTGTGGGGCTGGACTGTGGGCCTGGACTGTGGGCCTGGACTGTGGAGCTGGACTGTGGGCCTGGACTGTGGAGCTGGACTGTTGAGCTGGACTGTGGGGCTGGACTATGGGGCTGGACTATGGGGCTGGACTGTGTAGCTGGGCTGTGGAGCTGGACTGTGGGGCTGGACTGTGGAGCTGGACTGTGGGGCTGGACTGTGGAGCTGGACTGTGGAGCTGGACTGTGGGGCTGGACTGTGGGGCTGGACTGTGGGGCTGGACTGTGGAGCTGGACTGTGGGGCTGGACTGTGGGGCTGGACTGTGGGCCTGGGCTGTGGAGCTGGACTGTGTGGCTGGACTGTGGGGCTGGACTGTGGGGCTGGACTGTGGAGCTGGACTGTGGGGCTGGACTGTGGGGCTGGACTGTGGGCCTGGGCTGTGGAGCTGGACTGTGTGGCTGGACTGTGTGGCTGGACTGTGGAGTTGGACTGTGGAGCTGGACTGTGGAGCTGGACTGTGGGGGCTGGACTGTGGGGCTGGACTGTGGAGCTGGACTGTGGGGCTGGACTGTGGAGCTGGACTGTGGGGCTGGACTATGGGTAGGCTCTTCTGCTCTGTTATGGCTCCACATTTGTATGACCCTTCTTTTAATGTCATTCTACCTTGGCATTTGCCTTGGGCAGTGCTTGTGCTTATTCATCTCACGGTGTTCTCCATCAATATGATGCAGAGGCGGCGCATGCTCAGATGAACCTCCAGCGGTCTTCAGTAAAACAGCGCCGATGACTGCGCATGCGCAGATTTGGAGATTGTCTACCCAATACATTTAGGAAGCAAATTAACAATCACAAGAATTCCATGCACAGCACTATGTAAGGCTGCTCAAAGGTTTTTTTGCTTTTTAATTTTCTCCATAATGTGAGAACACAGACGTGGCAGTGACACTCCACCATTCACCTTCTATTGAACAGTCGTGTGAATGGACTGAGTCTAATTCGGAATACATTTCGTAACACCGTTCATTTTCGCCAAACCTATGTGGCACATTACTCACCGCGGTACTGATGAGTAATCATTTGTTGAGAACAGTAATTGAGCTATTAAATCCGTTTCTATAGAAGTCGTCGGCATAATGTTCAGGCGTAAAATACCTGTTGATGTCATGACACAAGGGCGGCATTGTGCATCATCACTGGGTAAAAGGCAAAAACATGTAAAGTCTTCAAAAGATTTATTCCCAAAACCCATGATTGGAGTAGAGCCTCAATCTTCTCCAGGGCTGTGGAGTCGGGAAGCCAAACATCTGACTCCGACTCTTTAATTCCCTGAATCTGACTCCAACTCTAAGTCCACCAAAATGAACACCGACTCCGACTCAATAGCTACAACTCCACAACCAAGGCTGTGAAGTCAGTAATCCAAACAGCCATCTCCTGCTCCTCAATTTCCCTGAATCCAACTCCTCACAAAATGGACATGGACTCCATGACTCCGACTCCTCAACCCTGCTCGAGTAGAAATGATGGTCGCATTGAAAACTTTATTTTTTCACAGTATATCTAAAATAAAAAGTGAAGCAATAGAAAATGTTTTGGCATCCCCTGGCTTAACCGTCGATTAGATGTTCCCTGTGGTGGTGGCAGCAGGCGGCCAGAAATGTTCAGTTCCGGAGCTATTGCGTCTTCTGATAGTGGTCGTGGCTGGATACTACACAACTGCCTCTTATTGATTTGAATATAACAATGCAGAACCCGGCCACAGCCACTATTAGAAGACGGGACAGCTTCGGAGGTGAACATTTCTGGCCGTCTGCTGCTGCCACTGGAACCGAGAACAGTTGACTGGAGGGAGTAATGGGTGACGAACACTGGCCGACTGATAATTGGAGAGGCCATTTACATTGATGATTGGAGAGGCCATTTACATTGATGATCGGAGAGGCCGTTGACATTGATGATTGATGAGGCCATCGACATTGATGATCGGAGAGGCCATCGACATTGATGATTGGAGAGGCCATCAACATTGATGATCGGAGAGGCCGTTGACATTGATTGGAAAGGCCATCAACATTGATGATCGGAGAGGCCGTTGACATTGATGATCGGAGAGGCCGTTGACATTGATGATCGGAGAGGCCATTTACATTGATGATCAGAGAGGCCGTTGACATTGATGATTGGAGAGGCCATCAACATTGATGATCGGAGAGGCTATTGACATTGATGATTGGAGAGGCCATCGACATTGATGATTGGAGAAGCCACCGACATTGATCATTGGAGAGGCCATTTATATTGATGATTGGAGAGGCCACCGACATTGATGATCGGAGAGGCCATTGACATTGATGATCGGAGAGGCCATCGACATTGCTGATCGGAGAGGCCATCGACATTGATGATCAGAGAGGCCATCGACTTTGATGATCGGAGAGGCCACCGACATTGATGATTGGAGAGGCCATTTATATTGATGATTGGAGAGGCCATCGACTTTGATGATCGGAGAGGGTACCGACATTGATCATTGGAGAGGCCATTTATATTGATGATTGGAGAGGCCATCAACATTGACGATCGGAGAGGCCATCGACATTGATGATCGGAGAGGCCATTGACATTGATGATCGGAGAGGCCATCGACATTGATGATCGGAGAGGCCATCGACATTGATCATTGGAGAGGCCATCGACATTGATGATCGGAGAGGCCATCGACATTGATGATCGATGAGGCCATCGATATTGATGATCAGTGAGGCCATCAACATTGAAGATAGGAGAGGCTATTGACATTGATGATCAGAGAACCCATCAACATTGTTGATCAGTGAGACCATCGACTTTGATGATTGGAGAGGCCATCGACATTGATGATTGATGAGGCCATCGACATTGATGATTGATGAGGCCATCGACATTGATGTTTGGAGAGGCCATTGACATTGATGATTGATGAGGCCATCGACATTGATGATTGATGAGGCCATCGACATTGATGATGGGAGAGGCCATCGACATTGATGATCGGAAAAGCCATCAACATTGAAGAATGGAGAGGCCATCAATGTTTGGGTAATGGACAAACTCTTCCAAGTATAACTAAACTTTCATTTTTATTTTTTAATAATTTTGCCCATCATGGAAAGTGATGAAGCTATGCAAATGTAAATGTTATTGGCTTTCAACCCTTGCTTTTCCCCAGCCTATTTGCCTGCATTGATATCAGAGCCTTTTCATTTGGAGTAAAGATGATGGCAGTGATGGGTCATCACTTGTTTTCTAGTCTGAGTGTTGTGCTTATCCTACAACGGGATTATCCACAAAGTTAGGGTTTACTCAGATTTCCAAGATCATCGATCTCGGATCACAACGCACAGATTGGACATGAGCGTGACAGCGTCATACAAATTATATGAGGTTTTCACGCTTGGATCGGGGGGACTCACAGCCAGTCCGTTCATTGTGATCTGAGATCGGACTGATGATCACAGACCCTTAGTAGGACACAAGTACTGCATTGACCCTTTCACTGCAAGCATCGGTACTCTTTATCCAAGTTGCAGTTTTCCTACATTTTAACTATAGTATAACTAATAAGCCTGTTAATTGCTGATGTTACAGATATTTCTTCTGACATTTTATGAGTTAATTTGGCTCGTTTAGGTAGATGAGATTAGCTAATAAGCCATAAAAAGGTAAAGGTTTGTCCAAAATGACAAACTCGTCTTTGCCCTATTTATATCATATTGATATGTCTAAAATCTTACCCTACAATCTCAGGCGCCTATGTGATTTAACAGATCCTATTAGGGGATTAAATGTCTTTCAATAAAAATGAATGTTGCCCCATCGCGGAGCTCCAGAGCAGCAGTTCCCGCTTCCGAGCCATTTCCACTTTTATAGAGCTACATGCACTGATAATAACCCTGCCCTAAATGCAGTTTATAATTTCCCTTGTGCTTCCCGATAACCCACAAAGGAAAATAAAAAAAAATAAAGAAAACCTCGAAAACCATTGGATCTGTTATGTGCCGACCTGTTGCAAAACTGTAAGCATTGACCGGGCGACTCAGTGCGAAAACTCCGAGTAATGAAGACCTAAATGTTAGTCATGTGATATTGTAGAAATGAGCTGACGACGTAAAGACCCCGGAGTGAATAAATCCGATCGCTTTAACTAGAATTGATTTTTCCAGATTCCACTGAATAAAGGTGGATGGGACATCAAATGCTGAGCAACTAGAATGTAGCATCTGCAGACTGTGGCGTAACCTGAAGCTCATGGGCTCGTGTGAAAGCTCCAAAGGGGCCTCTATTGCAAGTCTTAATATTAACAAGTCTCTTTCTATAGAGCAAAGAGACTTTTAGGGGCCCCCTAAGTTTCAGGGCCTGGATGCGACTGCAACTCCTTCACCTGTCTGAAAACGGAACCCAGCGATGACCTCACTGCATCTCAATGCTGCAATGTTTTCATTATTTTAATGATTTCTTATTATTATTTTTAATTTGAACTCCCGGACTGAACATGGGCAGATCGGTGGGGATGCGACATGTGGCACTCCTGCCATTGAGCTTTTACCAGCTCTGGCAGTAGTCAGGAGTTCTCAGCTGCTGCTGCCGGAACACAGCTGCTCCGTGACCAGGTACTACAGATTACTTGACTAGAGGGTTGGATCTGCAGTACCCGGCTACGGTCACTATAGAGAAGGACCTGCTGTGTTCTGGCAGCATCCAAGAATGTCCAGACGTCTATGGAGTTGGCTAATTGGGACTGCCGGTTATCACACCTCCATCAATCAGTTTGAGAAATTAGTGGCTAACCCCTTTAACTATTATCCCCGAGAGCCCTATTGGTTACATGATAATCCACCCATTCTGGTAGACGTGTTATCATTATCTGTGTCTTGGTGACAGTGCTTAGACTAGTTGTCTTCTTTAGACCCCATTTACCCTGGTTTTTTTAGTTTATATTCCATTTCCACGAGGTATTGTTATATTGTTTTTATTTGAAAAGAATGGGCATCTAGAAAGGATAAAAATTATTTTAGAGCGTTGTTAGTTGGGGGTGTTCATAGAATGTTGGAGTTGGAAGGGACCTCCTGGGTCATCATGTAAAGGGACCTTCTGGATCATCATGTGAATGGACCTCCTGGGTCATCATGTGAATGGACCTCCTGGGTCATCATGTAAAGGGACCTTCTGGATCATCATGTGAATGGACCTCCTGGGTCATCATGTGAATGGACCTCCTGGGTCATCATGTAAAGGGACCTTCTGGATCATCATGTGAATGGACCTCCTGAGTCATCATGTGAATGAACCTCCTGGGTCATCATGTAAAGGGACCTTCTGGATCATCATGTGAATTGACCTCCTGGGTCATTGGGCCAAGGCCCTGCTCAAAGAAGGATTCACTAAATCATCCCAGACAGATGTCTGTACAGCCTCCGTTTGAAGTTCTCGCCACTGGGATGACTTTCATTGACCCATTCTTGTGGACTTGATCCGTCCATGTATAATTTTTACTGCCATTATGTAATACTGAATTCTCCCTTTATCTAAACATGGTGGCTCCTTTTCGAAAAGAGAGATGAGACAACCCCTATAACTAATATGAAAAATCAATAAATTTAAAAAGATAGACCTAACGAAGACCTATTGACATCCATGAAGTAGAGAGTGCCAATTAGCAAAAGCCTACATGGCACCCTGTACTGCTGCTGTCATGCCAATAAATCCTAACATTTAGGTATAGGAGAGGCGGCTTGTGAATATAGTGGGACTATGAATTGCAGTTTTACCCATGTTCAAAGTTTTGTAAATACGTTCTTGCTACATTTTGAAGGAATGTCAATTTCAATTGTCCATGGTACACCAATGTCAACGTTTGGTGTTTCTGAAGGCACACCCCTACACACCCATGCCTTTCCTCCCCACACCCCATCCCCAACTCTACGTGGATCCCAAGAACTTGGAGCTACGCCCAGGAGTTTTGTCTGGAGATTGATATCCCCTTCCCGTCACTTCCGGGAGAAGATGGTGTCAATATCTCCTGCCTGTCTCCTCCTGACCGGTTCTCCAAGTTTCTTACTTTCCTTTCTTCTGTGCCCCACATGCCTTTTTCTCAGTGTTTTAATACTTTTCTTCCACTCAGCAACTAAAGTGAATTTACAGACTTAAGAAGTGCCCCGGCGATGATACATTGTGTCTGAGGCTCACTTAATAATCTGTATTTAAATCCATTTCTCTAAACTAGAACACAATATTGATCTTCGGTGCCGGGAATCTTCTCCGTTCTTCTCGGGCTTGTACGATTTAAGACTTAATCATGAGACCTGTCAGGAGTATACAGTAAAATGTTGCTTTTATTACCAACTTTCATACAATGAAATGCAGATCTAAAAGGTTTATTAGATTCATTTGTGCTCATTGTTACATAACCTGAGTGATTTACCTACCGGAATCTTTATGAATCTCATAAATGTCTATTTGATTTTCAGATCCAACTAAGCTCCCGTGTTGCAATGTATACTTGACGGCGACTTTGGTTCTTCAATCCAAGATGTAACATCCTCGCACTGGTAAGAGGTATGTACGGCATATGTGCTCCTTTATTTGGTACTGTACTTTATTGAGATATATGAGTCAGGGTCCAGTTGTCCATATGTGTTAGATTAATGTTGGTCCAACCATCTGATGGCAGCGTCATCAACTGGCTGTCTATCGTGTGAGGCAACCTCCCGACTTGAGATGATGAACTCAACACATCTGATCCATTCAGATGGATAGAAATTAAACCACCGGCCAGAGGTGTTTGACAAAATACCCCTATCACCATTAAAAATACTTGCATGGTCAGTCAGGCATGTAGTTGATTGGATCAGGACAGATTACTGTCAGCCAAACCAACATTAAGCAGACATGTATCTTAGGTATATGGCCAGCTATAACAAAGATTCATTTAGTATTTATGGTAACTTATTATTACTAGGATTAAACAAATTCCTCTTTTCCTCTTCAGTCTCCTTATGCTCTTTGGTCCTCTTTTCCTCTACGGTCTTCTTTTCATCTTCATTCCTCTTTTGATCTTCGGTCTTCTTTTGCTCTTTGGTCTTCTTTTGCTCTTCAATCGTCTTTTGCTCTTTGGTCTTTTCTTGCTCTTCAGTCTTCTTTTGCTCTTCGGTTTTCTTTTGCTCTTTGGTCTTTTCTTACTATTTGGTCCCCTTTTGCTCTTCGGTCCTCTTTTACTCGTTGGTCATCGTTTCCTCTTTAGTCTTCTTTTTTTGCTCTTGTGTCTTCATTTGAGCTTCGATCGTTTTATGCCCTTCGGTCTTCTTTTGCTCTTCTGTCTTCTTTTGCTCTTCTGTCTTCTTTTGCTCTTCCGTCTTCTTTCGCTCTTCCGTATTTTTTTGCTCTTCTGTCTTCTTTTGCTCTTTGATTGTCTTTTCCTCTTCGGTCTTCTTTTGCTCCTTTGTCCTCTTTTCCTCTTTGGTCTTCTTTTCATCTTCATTCCTCTTTTGCCATTCGGTCTTCTCTTGCTCTTCGGTCTTCTTTTGCTCTTCGATCGTCATTTGCTCTTTGGTCTTTTTTTGCTCCTCAGTGTTCGTTTGCTTTTTGGTCTTCTTTTGCTCTTCATTCTTCTTTTGCTCTTCAGTTTTCTTTCGCTCTTCTTCTCTTACTATTTGGTCCCCTTTTGCGCTTCTGTCCTCTTTTACTCTTTGGTCATCGTCTCCTCTTCAGTCTTCTTTTGTTCTGTATTTTTTTTGCTCTTCAATCTTCTTTTGATCTTCGGTCTTCTTTTGCTCTTTGGTCTTCTTTTGCTCTTCAATCGTCTTTTGCTCTTTGGTCTTTTCTTGCTCTTCAGTCTTCTTTTGCTCTTCGGTTTTCTTTTGCTCTTTGGTCTTTTCTTACTATTTGGTCCCCTTTTGCTCTTCGGTCCTCTTTTACTCGTTGGTCATCGTTTCCTCTTTAGTCTTCTTTTTTTGCTCTTGTGTCTTCATTTGAGCTTCGATCGTTTTATGCCCTTCGGTCTTCTTTTGCTCTTCCGTCTTCTTTTGCTCTTCTGTCTTCTTTTGCTCTTCCGTCTTCTTTCGCTCTTCCGTATTTTTTTGCTCTTCTGTCTTCTTTTGCTCTTTGATTGTCTTTTCCTCTTCGGTCTTCATTTGCTCCTTTGTCCTCTTTTCCTCTTTGGTCTTCTTTTCATCTTCATTCCTCTTTTGCCATTCGGTCTTCTGTTGCTCTTCGATCGTCATTTGCTCTTTGGTCTTTTTTTGCTCCTCAGTGTTCGTTTGCTTTTTGGTCTTCTTTTGCTCTTCATTCTTCTTTTGCTCTTCAGTTTTCTTTTGCTCTTCTTCTCTTACTATTTGGTCCCCTTTTGCGCTTCTGTCCTCTTTTACTCTTTGGTCATCGTCTCCTCTTCAGTCTTCTTTTGTTCTGTATTTTTTTTGCTCTTCAATCTTCTTTAGCTCTTCGGTCTTCTTTTGCTCTTCAGTTTTCTTTTGCTCTTCTATTTTCTTTTGCTCCTCTGCGGAGGACTAGGCAGGAAGCTCTATGGCCGGACAGGTGAGTGTAATCTTTTATTAGGTTGAACCCCTTTCTAGCACTTGAAAGTTTACAGAGCCTAATAAAAGAAAATTCAGTTGCACTTTCGATTTGAATAACTTTTATACAGGCCAAAAATAATGTAATGACTCCTTAGAGTAAATGTGCCGTATACAAACTTAGAGATATTTTAGCAGTTTAAGTTATTACTCTGTGTGTTCACATTTATATCGGAGGCTATGAGGTGCTTACTGCGGTATTTTTTAAATTAAACCATTAATACTTTACATTTTTTTCAATAGTTGCAAAAATATTTTTGGGAATGGCGCCCTCACTTTTAATAATTTTCCAGCAGTCCCATACACAATGAAAGGAGCAGTATATCTCAGAGCTCCATTTTCAAGATTGGTAGGGGTTCCAGTGAAAAGACCCCCAATAATTAGCAAATAATTAGGTAGATGCCTAGAATCTAAAAAAACCCTACAGTTTATAGCATATTTAAGGAGATCATCGATATAGCGGCTTCCACCTTTCTACTCATCTATGATTTTAAGTAACCATAGACCATGGGATAATGTTCCTCTGAGATGTTTTGCGACTTCATAGATTACCGTTGAAGGCTGGCCGGTTGGTGATTTTGGGAAGATTCACCTTTTTTGCCTAGTCTTTTCTATTTGGCAATAATGGTTGGCATTGGAATTTAATGGAGTCCCAGATTCCCTATGTTTGATCCCCTGTCATTTTTTGATTGTGCTTAGTGTTACTTGGTCTCATGGTAAAATTCTTTAGATATATCAAGGTTTACAAGCAGGGGCTGGCTGGTGGAGCTTAACTAGGGACTAGGGTGGCAGCCTGACCCTGTCAGCCCTGAGGTGCCGGGTGACGAGTGGGGGGGGGGTTTGGGGATGCTATCAGGTCCGGCCGGGTGAGGAGTGGGGGGGGGGTGCTATCAGGTCCGGCCCTGTTTACAAGACTCATCAGTGTTTCATTCCTCTAGCTGAGTTAATGCACAGGAACCTGTATTAAAATTGTTACTCAATGTAAAATCTTTCGCACTCATCATAGTTGTGCAGTTTTAGCACAATTCTCGTGCGAAAAATGGAAAACATGAAGAATTCTTTGTTATTAGCTACTTTAGCTAAGCTTCCAAAAAGCCGACGAAAGGTCAGTGTTAGATAGTGTTAAATGGCAGATTGAGGTCTCCGTAGAAGAGATAATAACAAAGAACGTTTTCTCAACTTCCGTCCTCAAGAAATTTATGGATTTAATAACCCTTAAAATATCTCATTGAGTAACATAATTGCTTCATAGCGGTATTACACAAAGAATATGATCAATACAAATCTTATATTTAAAGATATGTGCTAATACAATTCTTAAGCATTTTTTCTCAGTAATACCGGTAGAGAACATGGGAGAAGGGAACATTGTTCTGGACAATGGCTGGAATCAGAAGAGATGATGCGGTAAATGTACCCGGCTACGGTCACTATAGAGAAGGACCTGCTGTGTTCTGGCAGCATCCAAGAACGTCCAGACGTCTATGGAGTTGGCTAATCGGGACTGCCGGTTATCACACCTCCATCAATCAGTTTGAGAAATTAGTGGCTAACCCCTTTAACTATTATCCCCGAGAGCCCTATTGGTTACATGATAATCCACCCATTCTGGTAGACGTGTTATCATTATCTGTGTCTTGGTGACAGTGCTTAGATTAGTTGTCTTCTTTAGACCCCATTTACCCTGTTTTTTTTAGTTTATATTCCACTTCCACGAGGTATTGTTATATTGTTTTTATTTGAAAAGAATGGGCATCTAGAAAGGATAAAATTGTTTTTTAGAGCTTTGTTAGTTCAGGGTGTTCATAGAATGTTGGAGTTGGAAGGAACCTCCTGGGTCATCATGTAAAGGAGTGAGTTTTCTCAACTTCCGTCCTCAAGAAATTTATGGATTTAATAACCCTTAAAATATCTCATTGAGTAACATAATTGCTTCATAGCGGTATTACACAAAGAATATGATCAATACAAATCTTATATTTAAAGATATGTGCTAATACAATTCTTAAGCATTTTTTCTCAGTAATACCGGTAGAGAACATGGGAGAAGGGAACATTGTTCTGGACAATGGCTGGAATCAGAAGAGATGATGCGGTAAATGTGGAAAAGAGAGATAGTCGGTTGTATAACCCTATGGATTGTACTGACTATAAAGTTATATCATAAAATATCAGGGAAAGATGAGGTCTGAAAAGCTTGGAATACTGTGACTGCATGGAGAAGAATGAAACATTGATAGAATTTTTGGCCTACCCAAGAGATATCGGACTACCATAACTAGTTTCAAGCTACAAGGATAAGAACATGTCATCAACTAAGATAGGTGATAACTTATTGATTGGTTGAGGTCTGTCCACTGTAACCCGCAGGAATTGGCATAAACGAGAATTTCTATCCCTGATAGAATGGCATGGCACTGCACAAGCTTGGCTGCCACCATTCCGAATGCGGCTGCCGAATGCTGCACTGTGCATTGTTCTGGCTGCCTCATAGAGATTGAATGGAGTGGAGTTCAAGCATCCAACATACTGCTTGATTTTGTAATTATCCAGGAATCAGGGTCTTGAACAGTCATCTTTTCTTAACCTTTAGGGATTGGTCTTATTAGTGACAACTCCTTTCAAATATCAGCCAGCAGGACAATCAAGTACGGTATTACCACCAAAACCAATTTTGCTACGGTAAACCAGAGCCAGTGAGACATCAGGCTGTCAATCAGATTAATGTCCCTACCAGAACCAATGAGACGTCAGGCTGTCAATCAGATTAATGTCCCTACCAGAACCAATGAGACGTCAGGCTGTCAATCAGATTAATGTCCCTACCAGAACCAATGAGACGTCAGGCTGTCAATCAGATTAATGTCCCTACCAGAACCAATGAAACGTCCGGCTGTAAATCAGATTAATGTCCCTACCAGAACCAATGAAACGTCCGGCTGTCAATCAGATTAATGTCCCTACCAGAACCAATGAGACATCAGGCTGTCAATCAGATTAATGTCCCTACCAGAACCAATGAGACGTCAGGCTGTCAATCAGATTAATGTCCCTACCAGAACCAATGAGACGTCAAGCTGTCAATCAGATTAATGTCCCTACCAGAATCAATGAGACGTCAGGCTGTCAATCAGATTAATGTCCCTACCAGAACCAATGAGACGTAAGGCTGTCAATCAGATTAATGCCCCTACCATAACCAATGAAACGTCAGGCTGTCAATCAGATTAATGTCCCTACCAGAACCAATGAGACGTCAGGCTGTCAATCAGATTAATGTCCCTACCAGAACCAATGAGACGTCAGGCTGTCAATCGGACTAATGTCCCTACCAGAACCAATGAGACGTCAGGCTGTCAATCAGATTAATGTCCCTACCAGAACCAATGAGACGTCAGGCTGTCAATCAGATTAATGTCCCTGCTTGTGATACAAGAATTGGTTCAAATCTGCCAGAACGGGAGCAGCTCTTACTGAGCAGCTCATTGTTCTTACACATAGAGGTGAGTCCAGTATGGACATCCCCCTCTACGATGTCTATGTGCCCTAACAAGACACATGAATTAAGGTTGCCTTCATGTAACAACCCCTATAACCAGCTCATGGAGGTAGAGACGTTCCCATGCAGATCTAGAGTAGTCACAGGTGTGCTCAGGCATTATGATGATACAGATGAGTAGTCCAGGATAGAATAACCAAGTATCAATGCCAGAAAGGAGTTGGGCGGAAGTATCATGGAAGGTACTGTACATGTGAGAAGATGTAGATGAGGCCAATATCACAGAGTCTAACAACAAAGGTTCCAGGAGTAAATTTCAAAAGACTAAGTATTAAGATCAGGATAGTGTGAAAATTGATAAACAGGGTAAGAAAAATACAATATAAGAAGATACTGTAAGAAGTCAGCGGTGCCTGGTGTTAAAGCTCGGTCTGGAGGGCTTAGAAGGATCACATCGACCACCAGAAAAGATTTCATGAGCACTTTCAAGGTGCAGATTTATTTCAATAGCATTTGGCTGAATGCTTGTTTCTCCCAATCACCCTGTACACATGCACACTCATATCATCGAAGTGTACTCGTGTTTTCAATGAGTAGATAAAGACAGTAAGCATCTGCTAGAATCTTCAGGCCATATCTTTTTTTACTCGAGAGTGGAAGGATAGGGCTGGATGCCCTCATATGTCAATCATAACTCTAAATCCGCAAGTTTAGTCAACTTTGCTCTTGTGTGTATGGACCCTCCATTTTGGCCAATTTTGCTCTTTTGTGTATGAAATCCCCATTATGGCCGGCTTAGCTCTATTTTGTGTATAGACTCCCCATTTTGGCCGAATTTGCTCTTGTGTGTATAGACTCCCCATTTTGGCTGACTTTGTTCTTCTGTGTATGGACTCCCCATTTGGGCTGACTTTGCTCTTGTGTGTATGGACTCCCCATTTGGGCTGACTTTGTTCTTGTGTGTATGGACTCCACATATTGGCTGACTTTGCTCTTGTGTGTATGGACTCCACATATTGGCTGACTTTGCTCTTGTGTGTATGGACTCCACATATTGGCTGACTTTGTTCTTGTGTGTATGGACTCCACATATTGGCTGACTTTGCTCTTGTGTGTATGGACTCTCCATTTTGACCGACTCTTCTCGTCTGTATGGACTCGCCATTTTGACCGACTTTGCTTTTGTGTGTATGGACTCCCCATTTTGACCGACTTTGCTCTTCTATGTATTGACTCCCTATTTTGGCCGACTTTGCTCTTGTGTGTATGGTCTCTCCATTTTGATTGACTTTGCTCGTATGTGTATGAACTCCTCAATATGGCTGTCTCTGCTCTTGTGTGTATGGACTCTGCATTTTGGCCAACTTTGCTCTTACCTGTATGGACTCACCATTTTGACCAACTTTGTTCATCTGTGTATGGACTCTTTATTTTGCCCGACATTGCTTAGTGTATGAACTCCCCATTTTGACCGACTTTGCTCTTGTGTGTATGGACCCCCCGTACTGACCGACTTTGCTCTTGTGTGTATGGACCCCCCGTACTGACCGACTTTGCTCTTGTGTGTATGGACCCCCGTATTGACCGACTTTGCTCTTGTGTGTATGGAGTCCCCATTTTGGCCGATTTTGCTCTTCTGTGTATGGAAACCTTCAGACGATTGTGGTTTAAATTTTTAGAAATCTGATGTAATAATGGGAGGATGAGACACAAGGGACCATGGGATGAGCAAATACTATAAGATATCGTCTAACAGCATTGTACAATAAAATTCAAGATCGCCCAGTTGTATTTGGAAGGATGTTGTGTAGAGACTTTTAGACAGATGGACTGGGGGAAAATTGATTGTGTCTCAGGACGATAAATATAATGAAATGTTGGCACTTGGCTTTCGACAGAATATAATATTGAGACTGTATGCTGTAATGACTCAGGGGATAATGGAATGCAGGAACACAATGTAGAGAAATATGGCTGGATGAAACTTGAAGATTGAAGGTCGTCTACTGACAAAGGCCATCGTGGTGTTCATAAGTGTAATTAAGTGTGTAGACATCGGGAAGGATGGAATGTAGACTTGTAATGTTGTCTTGGGATACAGTATAATACAAGTATACAATGCTTCTTGTTGACATTGTGAAGAATGGATTATGTATGTTGAGCTCCTGGTTACACCGGGGACGGATAGAGACAGCTAAGTCTTGTACGTTTTCATCATAAACCATGTACGGTGAGAGCATAAAACATGAGGATTAAAGGGTGTGAACCTATGGACATGGGAAAGCAATGCTGTCGGCAAAATGGAGTATCTAATCTTCATTCATCTCTTTGGACAAACATGAAGAGTTTATCACCTTTAGGACAAATAAGTGAAATGGCCTCCCAAATGAACTAGTGAAATGGCTGTGGACTCGTAGATTGTGGCACCTCCGACGTTGTTTGTGGTCATTAAAATAAACTGTTGAAATTTGCATATTTTGGTTGTTGCGATGCCAGGAATCACAGGAACGTCTCCCTTTTTCACACCAGCGATCACTATTAGGGTTATTCGTGTCACAAATATTGATGGCGAATCCACAGGGAGCCAACTCTGTCTCAAGAACTTGGCAAGGAGGTGGCTCCATCCATTCCAAACTTTTGGAACTCCCATAAAAATCAATGGAGGACCACCTCAAATTTTTGGATAGCACCGGCGGGGTTTGATTCTAGCAATTGGTCCCATGTCTATTGAACAGCATGGCATTTTACGACATGTCAAAGAAGTGACAACCCGATATTTGACTGAATTTGAGGTTTATCTGATGCTCTCTATCAGTTTAGAGCTGCGGCTTATTATCACAGATGCCTTCCTGCAGGTGATTGTCAAGATATTGTATGGCGAGAAGAGGTGAAGGAGTCAATGTATGAGTATCGTGTGTGTTGTTTGTTTTATTATTATTATTATTATTATATATTTATATAGCGTCATTGGTTCCATGGCGCTTTACAAGTGTAAGGGCAGACAAGAACAAGAGCATAAATAACGACAAATAAATCATACAGGTACATTAGGGCAGAGATCCTGTCCACAAGGGCTCACAGTCTATAGGGGATGGGTCGGAGACAGTAGGAGGGGGAGAGGTGAGATGATGCAGTGCATTAGGTCTCAGTGTTGGTTATAGACTTGAAGGAAGAGGTGGGTATTCAGGTTTTTCTTGAAGGTTCCCAGGGTAGGGGAGTGTCTGATGTGGTGTGGAAGAGAGTTCCAGAGTATGGCGGATGCATGAGAGAAATCTATGCGGTTGTGGGAGGTGGAGATGCGGGGGGAGACCAGAAGGAGTTTTTGAGAGGAGCTCAGAGTGCGTGAGGGGTGGTATCAGGAGACCAAGTTGGAGATGTATGGAGGGGACAGGTTGTGGATGTCCTTGTATGTCAGGGTTAGGGTTTTGAACTGAGATCTCTGGGAAGTAGGGAGCCAGTGGAGGGCTTGGCAGAGGGGGAAGACGGGGGAGTAACGGGGCGATAGGTGGATGAGTCAGGCAGCGGAATTGAGGATGGTTCGGAGGGGTGCAAGGGAGGAAGCTGGGAGGCCGGTGAACAGGAGGTTGCAGTAGTCAAGGCGGGAAATAATGAGGGCGTGGACAAGTGTTTTGGCAGTGTCATGGTCAAGGAAGGAGCAGATGCGTGAGATTTTTTTTAAGCTGGAGGTGGCGAGGGCCTTGATGTGTGGCTTGAAGGAGAGGGCAGAGTCGAGGATTACACCAAGGCACTTGGCGTGGTGGACAGGTGAGAGTGTGCAGTCGTTGACAGTGATGGTTAGGTCGGGTAGGGGGGAAGAGCGACTTGGGGGAAGACGATGAACTCGGTTTTATTCATGTTGAGTTTGAGGAAACGAGCGGAGTAGAAGGATGAGATGGCGGACAGGCAGTGTGGGATTTTGGATAGCAGGGAGGTGATGTCAGTGCCAGAGAGGTAGAGCTGGGTGTCGTCGGCGTAGAGGTGGTATTGGAGGCCGTGGGACTCGATGAAGGTCCGGTCTGTTAGGTACGAGGAGATCCAGGAGAGAGCTAGGTCAGTGATGCCAAGGGATTCTAGAATTTGAAGCAGGAGGGAGTGGTCGACTGTTTCGAAGGCAGCAGAGAGTTCGAGGAGGAGAAGGATGGAGTAGTGTCGCTTGCTCTTGGTGGTCAGTAGGTCGTTGGTGATTTTGGTTAGGGCTGTTTCAGTGGAGTGGTGGGCTCGGAAACCAGATTGCAGGCGGTCAAAGAGGGAGTACGAGGAGAGATGGGAGGACAGTTCGGAGTAGACATGTTGCTCAAGCAATTTTGAGGCAAAGGGGAGGAGATCTATCTGACGATAGTTGGAGACTTGTGGGGTTGAGGGAGGGCTTTTTGAGGATGGGTGTGATGAGGGCATGTTTGAAGGATGAGGGGAAGAAGCCGGTGGTAAATGATATGTTGAAGAGTTGGGATAGGGCGGGGATAAGGACAGTGGTGAGGTTAGGGATGAGATGGGAGGGGGGAGGGTCGAGGGCACAAGTGGTGAGGTGTGATTGTCATAGAAGGGAGGAGAGGCGCACTTCAGTCATGGAGGAGAAGTTACTTTTGGTCGAGGGGGGTTGGGTGATAGAGAGGGAGGGCTGAGGGGAGTGGGAATCAAAGCTTTCTCTGATTTTCTCGATCTTCTGTTTAATGAAGCTGGCAAAGTCATCGGCGGTGATGAGGGGAGAGGGAGGGGGTGCGGGGGGATGGAGTAGGGCGTTAAAGGTTATGAAAAGTTGCTTGGGATTGTGGGAGAGGAAGCTAATGAGAGACGAGAAGAAAGCTTGTTTTGCGGTGGTCAGCACTGTCTTGAAGTCGATGAGACACTGTTTGTACAAGGCGAGGTGCGTTGCGGAGTTGGATTTCTTCCATCTCCATTCAGCTACCCTGGACGTCTGTCGAAGTTTTTTGGTGCTGGCGGTGAGCCAGGGTTGTCTGTGTGCACGGGTTTTGTTGTATGAGGGAGGGGCAGCCTGGTCGAGGGCTGTGGCGAAAGGGGTGTTGTAGAGGGTGGCGTCAGCGTCATGAGAGGAGGCTAAGTCAGTGAGAGGGAGGAGGGACTTGGCGAGTGAGTGGAAGTTAATGAGCTTGAGGTTTCTTCGGGGGTGAGGGAGTTTCCGGAGAGGGGTGAGTGTATCGAGGGGGGGGAGAGAGCGAAGAAGGTCAGCAGGTTTGGTCTGATAGCAGGGGGGTTAAGTTCACGAGGTCGGTGAGGGAACAGAGGCGGGTGAAGCCGAGGTCTAGTGTGTGACCGTTATTGTGTGTGGCTGAGGAGGACCATTAGGAGAGGCCGAAGGAGGAGGTTAGAGAGAGGAGTCTTGAGGCAGCAGCGTGGGGTTTATCAATGGGGATGCTGAAGTCGCCATGATGATGGTGGAGATGTCGGTGGAGAGGAGGTGGAGAAGCCAGGTTGTGAAGTGGTTGAAGAAGGTGGACGAGGATCCTGGAAGGGCGGTAGACGACAGCCAGTTGGAGGTCTATGAGAATTCTTAAGTGCTGTGCCAATTATGCTTTTTTCCTTGCAGATTTGCAGCGTTTTTTTGTCCTGAGAGAAATATAAGCATGTCAATTCTTTTGGCGTATGAGCAGCATTTTTCTGCCTTTCCAGCCATTGAGAATAGTGAAAAATCACAAGACCAAAATCTGCAATAAAAACAGTCTGCACATTGGTGCATTTTCCAGGCACAGGGAGTAGTTTAGCAGTATTTCTGCACCTAAAAGGTTGTGTTAGCACATAGCCTTAAATAGTTATTCCCATCTTCATAAATTAGTATTCTGGTATACCCCTTGCAATTTTTCAATATATTGCTTATTATATTTTTCATCTGTTCTTGAGATATTAACACTCTATTTTGTTTTCAGCTTGTTGCCTTGGAAAACCGACCACCTCTGCTAGTCAGCAGAACAGCGTCAGGTTAGATTCACACTAGTGTTTTTGTGAATCCGGGAGGACGCAAGTAAAGCCTGCATTCCTCGGACCCCCCCTAAACCCCTCCCCTTTACCCCTGGAATGATGCTACTTTATGCCCCTGCAATGGTGTTATCACTGATCTGGGGTCACAGATCAGTGATAATACCGGTGCAGGTGCAGACAGTTGCTTCCGGCCATGGACCTGTTTCCACCAGATCCGGGGATAAATGACAAGATCCCTAGGCGGCGTGTCATTTGGAACTGCGTTCTGGGCATGCACAGTTCCAAAACCTGTATCCGAGTTATATAGAGCCCCATTTTAATTCATCTTACATTGTCCCAGATCTGTATGAAGCAACTAGAAAACAAAAAAGTATGTGTGTATTATGCACAAATACCTTGCAATAAATAAATAAAAACTAGTGTTGTTAAAAACACAGGATGCTTGATACATACCTTTTTTTGCAAAAAAATTACTTAAGCCTTCCTGCCAACAACAAGGTGACCCATTTCAGAACGGTCAGTACACTAACCATAGTATAACCTGCTGCTGTGCTGACCTCATAAACAGAAGGATGCTGTGTGTGACCGGGCCCCAAGATGAATCAAAAAATAGGCTGCATTATAATAGTTTATGCTCAGCAAGGAAAGGGTAGGGCTCTCCCTAACTTGCCAGGAGACAAGTGGTTAAGTGAAAATACAGACAAAACTGAGTCAGAGTGAACTAGTGTGAACAGGCCTATATAGCATGTTCATTTAAACCACCAAATAGTATGAAACAGCTAGAAAACAAAAAAAGTATGTGTTTATTATGCCCGAATACCTTTAATAAATAAAAGCTAGTGATGTTAAAAACACAGGGTACTTGGTACATACTTTTTTTGCAATAAAACGTTTTTAGGCCATCCCGCCAACAACAAGGTGACCCATCTCAGGACTTTCTCTACACTAACCATAACCGGCTGCTGTGCCTAGTGACCTCATAAACAGCAGGATGCTGTGTGTGACCGGGCCCCAAGATGAATCACAGATGGGAAAAATATTAAAAACTGAGAGTTCTCAGTGGGTGATACCTTTTAATGGTGAACTGAAAAGATCAACCTTTCAGTTCGCCATTAAAAGATATCAACCACTGAGAACTCTCAGATTCTAATATTTTTCTATCTATTGGCTAACACGGTACAAACATTTTTTACCTTCACAGATGGGAGGCATTATAACAGCTTCTGCTCAGCACGGAAATGGCAGGGCTCTCCCTAACTTGCCAGGAGACAAATAGTTAAGTAAAAATACAGACAAAAACTGAGTCAGAGCGAACTAGTGTGAACAGGCTCATTCAGCACGTTCACTTAAACCACAAAATTGTCTGAAACAAGTAGAAAACGAAAAAAGTATGTGTGTATTATGCCCAAATACTTTGCAATAAATAAATAAAAACTAGTGTTGCTAAAAACACAGAGTACTTGATACATACCTTTTTTGCAAAAAAGGTACTTAAGCCATCCCACCACGACAAGGTGACCCGGATCACGGTTTTGGACACTGAGGCAAAAAATGCACCAAATTGAGTTTCTGGTCTCATGGAAAAAACGTGACCTCCGGGATCAGTGAAAAAAGGGCAAAACTGGATGCACCCAAAAGTTCATCCGGCCCCATTGAAAGTCAGTGAGGCCAAAAATGGATTCAGTTTCAGCCAGATTCACACAGCTAGCAAAAAACACCAGTTCTTCTATGAAGCTTGTCAGCACTGTTTTGAAGCTGGCGGGCATCATTGAAGTAAACTGTGACCTCTAATTCCCCGATATATTCAGCGCACTGCTTACAAGGAGGACATCAGAGGTGGTCGGTTTCCAAGGCAACGAGCTGTAAACAAACAGCAAATGTTAATATCTCAAAAACAGCTGAAAATTTTAAGAAGCCGTAAATTGCTAAAGTGCTTCTTTTTACAAGTTCTATCCGACGATATCCATCTCCGAAGACGGGACTGACCCTTTAAAGAGCTTGTCCTGTAATGATGCCCATTAGGAGTTACATAGCAGAGAGCAAAATCAAAAAAATAAAAAGTTCTTCAGATCTTTATTGGTCATTGTAGTATGAGGTTACGGCTAACAGAGAAGAAGGAACGTGAAGACACAATTACGCTTGTCTTGTGACTGTCTGCCAAGTCAATTGTGTCAGAGGGAAAGAGTAATTAGGAGCTTAACGATACCTTGTTACTCAGATGAAGGATGAACTGTAGACTCAGAATGAACATCATAAAAGGATTCAGTGTCAACATGGAATGATGCAAGTGTGGTGACAGGAAAATAACCTATCACTATAGTGTATGTGCATCTGTAGACAATAGGACCAAGTTATAGAAGTATAATTTATATTAAAATATTGTAATTTTGCACTTAAAGTTCAATCTGTGGGCAGCCTGGTGTAGAGCCGGAGCAGCTGAGCAGATTAATGTATAGTTTTATGGAAAAAGATTCAGTACAACTTGCAATAAAATCATTTACATTCCTGCTGGCTCTAGGTTTAATAGTCCAGTGGGCGGAGCTACACACAAAAATGTCAATCACTAATAAGACCGCCCACTGGACTCCTAAACTGAGAGTAAGCGGGAATTTAACTGAATTAATTACAAGTTATACTGAATGTGATTTCCCATATAACTGTATATAATTTTGCCCAGCTTTTTGTGTTCTATAACATGGTAATAATAATAATTTTTATTTGCATAGCGCCAACATATTCAGAGGTTCATATACAAACACACAGACTTAAAAGGGGCCCCTGTGCAAGAACAATATATGGGCCATTTACAGTCCAAGAGCTCATCATTGTAAAGGTAGAAGGGGGCCCCCTTGGGCCCATGTGCTACTGCACAGGCTGCACCAATGATATGTCCACCTCTGTACAAGTAACAATTATAAAAAATAAAATTATTAAAGCAAAAATATTAACAGCTCTGCTCATAAGAGTTTACAATTTATAATGAGCTTGGGGTGACACAGAGGACAAGGGCTGATTTACAAGGATGGTCCAGCCATCTTGAAAAAATGGAGGGTTGGTAAAGGTTGCATGAGTCATCACCAGCCAATCTGTGTAAAGTTTATGGATTTGGTGGAATTTGACGGAGAGTGTCTTCAGAGGTTGGACTCCAGGTTCAACATGACTTGTTAACTTGAATGAACTGAGAAAATTAACGGAGACCATTATAGGGCAAATGGTTATTACGAGATTTGGTGCAAATCGATTTGGAGGCCCAGTCTAGAGATCAGGTCAGAAGCTCTGGCCGCTAGAGGGGAGTCCGGAGAACTGTTACCTCCCGGCATCCGCGGCTTCTGTTTTGATTAGTCAACGCAGCGCAATGGCACATGTGCATCACGCAACAATGCTAATGTTGTTCCAGACCGGCTAATGAAAAGTAGAGCTGCCAAAGCCAGGAGGCATAAGGTGGTTCTCAGGCTCAAGGTCCCGTGGACTGATTATTGGCCAAGCCTCTGAGAATCACTTTGCACCAACTCTAGTTATCACTGGAGGATTTTGTTGACCAAGTTAGATGACCTATGTTCTAGCCCAATGGTCGGCAACCTTTCTGACCTTGAGACATTTGGTCTGAGAGAGGGTCGTGAGCCACAGACAGCTCCCTACCCTCAAAGTAGTGACTCCCAAAACCCCATTATTGGTATAATGACAGCCAAAGCTTTCCCACAGAAATCACATTGAGGCAGTATACCAAGATCCAGGGATTCCATCCTCACCTATACATAGACGTTCCAGCTCATCGTGTTGTGCCAGTCATGCCTTGGCCCAATACAAAACCAGGAAAATGAAGTGGAATCCCGCTCAACATCGATGATTTTTTTCTTTTCCAATAAAAAATGCAATACAGAAAAGATTACAAGGTCAGCGTGACCTGAGTCAACGCATTTCGGGCGGTAATATTAACACTTAACATTAATTGCTTTGTACAATGAATAGATTTCTCAAAATAAAAACAATATTGAAACAAGAGAAAACAGCCCCATCTTTAGGGAATATGACTACAGGCAAACACTTACCACGGGAACTGTACCAGAACTTGAGGCATGAGTAAGGGCGTACTCAACGTGTTGACTCGGGTCACGCTGACCGTGTAATCTTTCCTGTATTGCACTTTTTATTGGAAAAGAAAAAAGAAATAAATCTTCCATGTTGAGCGGGATTCCACTTCATGTTCCTGGTTCCAACCTCACCCCATTTAGATCTACTCTTCCTTGTGGAGCTACTCAAAAAAGTCATCATCTAGAGACCTGCTCTTCGTAGATGTTTACTAGACCTGGGGTAAATTTACCAAGCTGGAAGACATCCGCGAGCTACAAATGGCTACCGAGCTACAGGTGGGGGAACTCCTGCTCTAGCCAATAGAAAATGGTTGCAAGTGTGACAGGTTCAAATCTTCTGTGTGCCAGGGCTCGTAAACGTTCATGGTAAAAGACTTAACAGGATAAAACTACATTTATACAATTAACCTCAGTAACATCACATTCCGTCACATCTAATCCATTGCTCACAGACTATATATCAGCCGCCCGTGAGCGAGCCGAGTTCGGCCTGACATGATGGAGCGTCGTAGTTCTGTTTCAATGTCCTATGGCGTTGTAGAAAGTACAAGCAACATCATGTCACCTCTGAGGTAGAATCACATGCGGCTTGTACAAAGATGCCATCGAGGCTGGAGGCCAGATACATTACCGTGAAGCTCTGGACTTTAAAGACTTTCTCAAGAATTTGAATAGCTTTTCTACAGGCCAAAGATGTAAGAAAACAAATCATTGTGCCAGCTCTCAGTTTCTAAGCCACGTGTCTTCTGCATCCCCTTACACCACATGTTGTCCTCAATGGATACTATTAAAGGAAGGGCGCGCACATAGGGTTTTATCTGTGGTGATGGATTTGCTACTAAGTGGAGTAGACTCACCTCATTTAGTTATGAAAAATATTGCAATCTGAGAGTCCCCAGTGGTTGATACCTTTTAATGGCGAACTGAAAAGATGGTAAACATAGACAGGTGACGTAAAGCAGAGTCAGGCTAGGGAGGGGGAGAGGAGCTGGGAAAGTAAAGTCAAAATTCTAAGATAAGAGGAACCGATTGTATCATTGTTCTATGATTAGTGACCTGAAGATTCCTCAGTGAGTTGTAGAAAGCCATAAATCGAAGCGAGAGAGTTCACATAAGAAGTGTCAAAAGTTCATTGTCCTCTAACTTAGTTATGCAACTGAAAGAGCATTTAATAAAATGGCCGCTGCGGATCCCCGTGTCCAAGAAATCCAATAAAACCAATAAGAAACCTGGTATGGTACCGTGCCAACCACGGAGACAATCCGCATACTTATGATTCCTTTATTCGTGCCGACGCATTTCGTAGCATCTGCTACTTCATCATGGCCATAAGGCCTTATGGCCCTGATGAAGTAGCAGATGCTACGAAACACGTTTTCACGAATAAAGGAATTATCAGTATCTGGATTGTCTCCTTGGTTGGTGCGGTACCATACCAGGTTTCTTATTGGTTTTATTGGTCTTCAATGAATGACATTGGACAACAATTGGCCATGGTGGTCATGACTTCAGTATGAGTATCATGGACTATCAGTATGAGTATCACTAGTGACATGGAGGAGTCATTGCTTGTTATGAAGAATAACAGATTTACATGGATGTAATAAAGCTGCATTTTACATTCTGCTGCAGCGTCAACACCAGGACACCCAATTCAACTATAGATCACAGTAGGGTTATATGAGGATGTAGTTTGGGTCTGGAGGCACAACTAGTTTTAACGCTTCTACGGACATTTTATGGAGTTGTCATGAAAGTCTATAAGAACTCTGTCTTAGACATGATGAAAAACAGTCACAGGCACGTCAGTAGTCTGCAGCCGCCAAACAAGAGCCTTGGAACCTCCTTCTACCTGCCGGAGTTCCCAGCATTCTCCATACCTGAGGATATAGACACTATCAACAAGAACTGAGCGCTAGCTGCAGCACTCACGGCCTGTTCATAGCTCATTTGGTATAAGTGCAATAAAGTAAATGGCATCCTATAAAGATATATATAGAAATTGGAATAATATGGCATAGGAAAATTTGGTATCTGGTATGAAGGCGGGTAGAAGGGAGCCGGCGGTGATTGGACGTTGGGCTCGCATGATGTCACATTGTCACGTGAGCCCTGAGCCGGCGCTGGAATGGTGGCAGTACGGAAGGCAAGTACAAGGATTATTATTTTAATGGGGAAAACAAGTCAATTCAGAAGGGGTTGTCCTAGTATTGGATCACCCCTTTAAAGCATAAACATCTCCCAATAGAGTATCACAAAATCATGTATTTTTTTCTTATATCAGGAAAAGTTAAGAGGAAATTTAAGACTGGGCAAACCCAATGTTGGTATTGGTATTTAGAAATAATGTTTCTAGTGGAGAATAATTCCATACATCCAATGGAGCCCGTACTGCTGCACCTGCATCTCCATACTTAGGACCATCCATCATCCATCTTCCGTGCTTGGGCATCCTGACCTCTCAGTCCCTGGCACCAACACAAGAGCGCTTTCATCTTTCCATGAAGTTTCTCTCCATTCTGCCCACTGCTGTCAATATTAGATAACAGTTCTTACGAGAGCAGCTTATTTTGGAGTGCTGTCAGATTGAGTGAAATCAGTTGCACGGGAACGATCATACATCCAAATGGCCTAGAACAGAATGTTCAATGATGTTATCCGTTTACATAACTGCTAAAGCTGTATGCACATCTATAATTATGCCTTGCCAACTCCATCTATCGAGCGGATTGGAGGTGGGAGGGAGTTTCTAAAGTTCTGCGCCTTATGTAGGATAATCCTTCTAACTTGGTACATAGCTTGCGATCCTATAACATACAGTCTATAAAGGGTTCCTGGCTTTTCAGTTGATGTGGAACTATGAGATGAACACTACGAGTAACAGTAACGCACAGATCACTCAACATGTCATATTGATTCCCCAGAATTAACAAGGAAAGGAAACCTACGTGTTTATTGGGATTGGGGGTCCTTTATTCTCAATCTCTTGGCCAAAGTGGACTGGAGGACCTGCCCTGTCTGAGATTTCATATGATTACCCTCTGGTTTGAATGAACACCATGTAATTCATCATTTCCCCTGTGGTGGCGCTGCAGGGAATAATATTGAATAATATTGTCAAGTTTCTACACAACTGACCTTTGGTGGCTCCAGCAGGTGGACAATGTGTAATCTTATTGTCAGGAGTTGCTTCAAATAAATAGGGATTGTCCAAAGCACATGAAATGTCCAATAAGTGGTGGCTTTACTAATGGTGCAGACCCAAAAATGTGATGTCCAGAAAGTAGTGGTTCAAAAGCTTTTGGTCTCCACTTATGTCAATAACTGGTCACTTATACTTAACAGAATAGTTTGTCCCAATACTATGGATCTTGAAAACTTTGTGTCTACCCAGTGCTAGTACAACTACCATGACACCCCCTTTCTCCAGAGGATTGGTAGACCAGTTGTTGTATGTACGAAATCACTGTGCATGCATGTAGCAAAGTTGTGTGTGTATGTGTAGCAGTGTATATACAGTATATATATATATATATATATATATATATATATATATATATATATATACTGTATATATATATGTATATACACACACACACACACACACAGCTAGACTGAGCATATATAGCAGAAGTGTGTTTGTTGCAGAGGTGTGTTTATGGAGTAGAGCAATGTATGTATGTAGCTGAATTGTGTGTGTATGTAGGAGAACTGTGGGTTTATAGTAGATCTGTATGTATAGCAGAGTTGTGTGTATGTATTGTGTGTATCAAGTCGGTGTGTATGGGTATATAAGTATATATTTATATACAAGCTTAAATGACTGTATACAGCAGAACTGTGTATGTAGCAGAGCTAGTGTGTATGTAACAAAGCTATGTGTGTATGTAGTAGAGCTGTGTTTATGTTGGAGAGCTGTGTGTATAGCTGAGCCCTGTGTACTACATCTGTATGTGTATGTAGCAGAGCTGTGTATATATATATAGCACAGCAGGGTGTTCATATAGCAGAGCTGTGTTCATAGCATAGTTGTGTGTGTGTATATATATATATATATAATATATATATACACATATATACAGCTAAGCTGAGTGTATATGGCAGACCTTTATATGTAGCAGAGCTATGTGTGTAAATTGCACAGCTGTGTGTGTATATAGTAGAGCTATGGGTGTAAGTAGCAGAGGCATGTGTGTATGTAGCAAAGTCATGTGTGTATGTAACAGTTGTGTGTATGTAGGAGAGCTTTGTGTATGGAGCAGAGTTTTGTGTAGCACAGCTATGTGTGTATATAGTAGAGCTATGGGTGTATGTAGCAGAGGCATGTGTGTATGTAGCAAAGTCATGTGTGTATGTAACAGTTGTGTGTATGTAGGAGAGCTTTGTGGGTGTAGCAGAGTTTTGTGTAGCACAGCTGTGTGTGTATGTAGTAGAGCTATGGGTGTATGTAGCAGAGGCATGTGTGTATGTAGCAAAGTCATGTGTGTATGTAACAGTTGTGTGTATGTAGGAGAGCTTTGTGTATGTAGCAGAGTTTTGTGTAGCACAGCTATGTGTGTATATAGTAGAGCTATGGGTGTATGTAGCAGAGGCATGTGTGTATGTAGCAAAGTCTTGTGTGTATGTAACAGTTGTGTGTATGTAGGAGAGCTTTGTGTATGGAGCAGAGTTTTGTGTAGCACAGCTGTGTGTATATAGTAGAGTTATGGGTGTATGTAGCAGAGGCATGTGTGTATGTAGCAAAGTCATGTGTGTATGTAACAGTTGTGTGTATGTAGGAGAGCTTTGTGGGTGTAGCAGAGTTTTGTGTAGCACAGCTGTGTGTGTATGTAGTAGAGCTATGGGTGTATGTAGCAGAGGCATGTGTGTATGTAGAAAAGTCATGTGTGTATGTAACAGTTGTGTGTATGTAGGAGAGCTTTGTGTGTGTAGCAGAGTTTCGTGTAGCAGAGTTGTGTGTATGTGTAGCAGATCTGTGTGTGTTTACAGCGTTTACAGCACAGCTGAGTTTTCCTTGTAGTGTGCATGCAGTCGTGTGTATGTGTGCTTTGCATAGAGTATACATAATGTGTGTTTGCCGCAAAGCTATACATTATACATGCTGCAGAGAAATACTAACAATAGATTTACCACCTCCTTATTCTACCCTAGTCCATTAAAATTATTGATATTGACCCCTCCAACTCTTTACTCTTCTGGGGAAGTTTTAATTAGTTTATGTTTTTGCTATAGTCTGAAAAATATAGTATGTTATCACATTAACTGTAAGAAATTCCCACGTATAGGAGAGTTGTAAAATGTGACTATCATTACTTCCTATTTATGACCCAATTACTGGTTTCAGTAATTATTCGAGTCCTTGCTCGCAGAGACGTTGGCTTGATATAGAGTAATTACTGCTTAATACTTGTGCTACTAAAAATCTCATATTTGGCCAGGGATAGATCTAATTACATAAATGTAAGAATGTGATATAGAAACATCTGAGCTTCATTTTTTCTTAAATAAGGTGCCTTACTGTCGAGAACCCTGAAAAAACTCAGTGATATTAATATTTTTGCTGACCCCGTTCTCCGGTCTCGATGTCAGACCGGCTATATTTGGAAACCCATACAGCGTCTAATTGAACTTTCTCTGCAGCATTATTCAAGCTTTACACCTTAATTTATGAAAATTTCCATCTAGTTGGATATTTACCCTGGAAAAACCCATGTTTAGAGGCAATTACTAATTCCATTCAGTGTGTACATACCACCTACGCATGGGAAGGAGGTTTAAACGGGTGAATGTTCTAGTGGTTTCAAGGGAACTGTTTAGGAATGATCTCTCCAAGTTGTGAAAGTGAGTCCTTTATTATGGAGTATTCATCACATGTAGGGAAAATAAAGCTTTAGCAAACAGAACATATTTCAAAAGTAGATTATCTTTTTTTTTTATGGAAATAGTATGCGCACAATTGCAACCGAAATAACAAAAAAAGCAACTTTGCCAAATTCCCCCTACTGATTTTGTAGAGGATCTCTGCAGGTAGCAGGTAGAACAGAATGAACGGGATGGAAACTTGCAACCTCCAAAGGGTCAAATCTCAGTCGAAATTATTGGTTTTTTACATGTCGAAAGAAGGCTTAAAGCTAGATAATACTGAAAAAGTACAGGATTATACGGATGCTGAATCATCACAAGGGAGACTCATGTTCTCAAGCAGAAAATAATACTGCTGAACTACTTCTTAAATCATCTCATCTTTTGTCCTGTGAGATAAGGAAGACTTAAGGGAAACAGGAGAGGTGAGCTCGGAACATTGGGCTTGCAAAGGATGGTCGGTGACGATGCTTCAGGCTTTATTATTTATGTTAAAGGCCTTCAGCTCAATCTCAAGCCATGGCGACTTGATGGATGACGTTTGATATTGCGTGAGCCTAAATAGGTCCACCAGGGTCTTCTCAAAGCCTGGATAGGTCTATCAGGGTCTTCACCACCATTATCTTGTTAGTTTCAAATCATCGGGTTGCTGGTCTACCTCTTCGTCTTGTTCCTTCTATTCATCTAAGCTATTGTGTTGCTGATTTCCCTCTTCGCCTTGATCCTTCCATTCTTTCAAGCTTTCGGGTTACTGGTCTTCCTCTTCCCCTTGTTCCTTTTATTCTTCTAAGTCAACAGGTTGCTGGTCTTCCTTTTCACCTTGTTCCTTCTATTCTTCTGAGCCATCGGGTTGCTGGTCTTCCTCTTCGTCTTGTTCCTTCTATTCATCTAAGCTAGTGTGTTGCTGATCTCCCTCTTCGCCTTGATCCTTCCACTCTTTCAAGCTATCGGGTTACTGGTCTTCCTCCTCCCCTTGTTCCTTCTATTCTTTTAAGTCAACAGGTTGCTGGTCTTCCTCTTCACCTTGTTCCTTCTATTCCGAGCCATCAGGTTGCTGGTCTTCCTCTTTACCTTGTTCCTTCTATTCTTCTGAGCCATCAGGTTGCTGGTCTTCCTCTTCCCCTTGTTCCTTCTATTCTTCTGAGCCATCAGGTTGCTGGTCTTCCTCTTCCCCTTGTTCCTTCTATTCTTCTAAGTCAACAGGTTGCTGGTCTTCCTCTTCCCCTTGTTCCTTCTATTCTTCTGAGCCATCAGGTTGCTTGTCTTCCTTTTCACCTTGTTCCTTCTATTCTTCCGAGCCATCAGGTTGCTGGTTGTCCCCTTCACCTTGTTCCGTCTATTCTTCCAACCATGATGTCAATCACGGGTGATTGTTCTCTTTGTATTATGTGTTCAAAGTAGGCAAGTCGTAGCTTGGTGCTCTTTGCTTCCAGTGACATGTCTGGCTTCATTTGTTCCAGAATTGATGTGTTTGTTTTTCTTGCCATCGATGGTATTGACAACATTCTTCTCCAACACCACACTTTGAAGGCATTTATTCTTGTGTTTTGTTTCTTTATCATCCATGTTTCACTTCCATATGTTCCTACAGAAAAAAATCACTGTCCTATCAAAAACTGACCATGTTCCTCTAATGGTTAAAATCCGAAGTTCATGTGCCCAAAATATATGCCTACCAACCTCCCTCTACACATGCACTTTGGTTCAGCTAACGAGGAGAGTAAGCTGCTGCTGGAAACCTCTAGTGTTATCTAATCTTCCTTGACGATATTGGAACTCCATATTAAAATTCAACAATCCTAATTCTTTTTCTACCTTACACATTAGACTAAAGGCCCTGTTACACATAGCGATGTTCCAGTGACCCCACCAACGATCCTACCACGCCGCGATCGCTGGAACATCGCTATGTGGTCGCTGGTGAGATGCCAGACAGGCAGACTTACCATCGATGCCCCGACACCCTACGGTCGTTGGGATCTGTCAGGTTCTCGGCCGTAGAATGGGGATTGCTGGTTGTTGCCCCTGTCACACACCACAATGCAGCAAGCCCAGCGGGAGATCGCCGATCAAAAATGGTCCAGGCAATTCGTTAACGATCAGCGATCTCACAGCGGAGGGCCGCTCGCTGGTGTGTGTCACACACAGCGATATCGCTGGCGAAAACGCTGCTACATCACAAAACCTATGAACTTGCGGCGTTATCGTTAGCGATATCGCTATGTGTAATGGGGCCTTAATGTGAGCCAAAGTGGGTTTGGCCGATGGTCTACTGTGTATAGGGAAGCCAGCTGACAAATCATCGAGAAAGACATCAATCATGCACGTCCGATTTTAGACTACCCATTGCATTGTGCTCCTATGCTATGCGGTGGCTTTCTCATAGAGAAAACAGGAGCGCTCAGCCAAACGAGTGTTCCTGTGTATGGGAAGGATGGCTGTCAACTGAACAATCTGTCAAGTATTGTTTGGCCAGCTGCTCTTCAATGTGTCTGGCCAACTTTGCAAATTGTCTCTTAAGAGAGGAAAAGGACTTGAACTTTAGTGACAACTATTGGAATTATCAATCCTGAAAGTCAATATTGACCCTTTAATGAGCCAAAAGACTTAGGATAAAAAGCCAAACCAGAATCTTAATTTGCAGATAGGGTGGTTCAGGGTATTGCCCTTCATCAGTGCAAAGCATGATTTGGCTAGGTGAGAGGCTAAGACTTGGGATTTAAGAGACAAGTCCGCTTCCTCTCCAGGGAGACAATTGGCCAATTTAAAGGCACATTAGATGATCAGTCAGTCTTCCAAAATCACCAAGGTTGATCATCCTTAATCTAATGTGTTTGGCCACCTTCTGGTTCTCCAACAGAGCCATTCTTTAAAATAAAAATGGGCCCCATAACTCCAGCAGAAGACAACCCAATATGACGGTGACTGTTTGGAGTCAGTGACTCGCCATTCCTATTTTGTTATGGGTTGATTCACAAATAATCTAATAAAGCCTATTGATGACATGTCCTGTGCGCGATGATAGGAATATTGCTTACAAGGCATATACAAGTGGATTTGTTTGAGTCAACCCAAGAAACCCCAAGCTGGTCATGATTTAATAAGGTCTACTAATGTTTATGGTGACTCCAACGTTTTCTCGCGAACTTGGCAATGGTGGATCCCAACAGAGCAAAGCATCGATGTTCTCAAAGGCTCCAGAACTGCTCTTCTTGTAGGAGGAAGACTTAAGATAATAGTTGCATTGTGTATTGTATCAGTGACACTACATTGGTTTGACACATAGATGTTCGGAATACCCCCCTCTTCCTGACCATGACAGCAGCACAGTCTGGAGCAGCCTGCTTGTCCTTTTTAAAGGTCTAATCAAAGTGAAAAGTCCACGCTTGTTCTGTCCAAGTGTGTCATTCCGATTCAGGCTCACGTTCCCTATCCTGAGGCAGCTGACAGATCTCTTCCAGAAACAGAAGTAAACAGTGTGTCACCTCCTGTAACCCATCACAAACACGTCACACCGCCTCCGGGGAGCCGAAGTCTCAGGGGGGATGAGAGCCGTTCATTGCCGCTGAATGTCTTTGCAGGAGGGCATGATAATTAATTATTTAACGATTACAATGTGAAAAGTGCACAAGGAGAACTCAATATCTACAATCTATATTCAAAAACTTAGGAAAAACCATATAATGTTTATTGGTTTACTGAAATAATAGTGCATTGATTGGCGGTCTATTTGGGTGCAATTCTACAATTCTAAACTTTAGCATTGAGTATCTGACCTTCAATTCTCAATAAAAACTCACAAAGGTTAACCAAAGCTGTAGCTCTAGTCCTACATAGACCAGGACTTGAGTCCATCTTCTAAAGTTGCTTCTGGATTCATGGATGGAGCATCCCTGGCCTGTTCTCCTCCAAGCCCTTATGTTGCCTATGTACACAACAGTCAAAAATGTAGTAAAAGAGCTGAGTATGTAAAGTAGCTCCCTCCTCTATCAGCAGGCTTAAAGGTCCCAACCAACGTATATGTGCATGTAGCTGTTTCAAAGACAATATCTTTACATGACCAATCAATTCCTCCATTACAGAGAAATCAGCAAATAAGGCTGAAAAGCTATGGAAGATCTGATGCCTCTGTGACACCAACTGTATCGCTGCACCGCACCTCCTCCTCCTACTTTTACTGATTACTTCTTTTCATGAAGTCATACAACATAAGGCTGTCTGTCAAGTAGGAGGAGGTGACTCTGGGTGGCAAGTAGAGCTGGAGTGACAAAGGCTTCAGATCTACCATAGCTCTTCAGCCTCATTTGCATATCAATTCAAGTACAGAGTTCTAACGGGAGAAGGAACTGGCCATGTAAAGGTTTACTCAATAAAGTGACCGTACTTGTGGTTGTGGTGCTGGAGAATATTGTTATCAATACCATGGACGGCAAGAAGAACAAACAAATTTTGGAACAAATCAGGCCGGACATGTCACTGGAAGCAAAGATCACCAAGGTACGACTTGTCTACACATCATACGAAGAGAGAAATCACTGGAGAAGGACACCATGGTCAGAAGAATAGAAGGAGCAAGACGAGGAGGAAGACCAGCAACCGGATGGCTTGATACTATTAAGATAATGGTCGAGAAGACCCTGGTGGCAATTCCATGGTTCAGAAGAATAGAATGAACAAGGCGAAGAGGAAGACCAGCAACCTGATGGCTTAGATGAATAGAAGGAACAAGGCGAAGAGGAAGACCAGCAACCTGATGGCTCAGAAGAATAGAAGGAACAAGGTGAAGAGGAAGACCATCAACCTGATGGCTCTGAAGAATAGAAGGAACAAGGTGAAGAGGAAGACCAGCAACCTGTTGGCTCAGAAGAATAGAAGGAAAAAGGTGAAGAGGATGACCAGCAACCTGATGGCTCAGAAGAATAGAATGAACAAGGCGAAGAGGAAGACCAGCAACCTGATGGCTTAGATGAATAGAAGGAACAAGGCGAAGAGGAAGACCAGCAACCTGATGGCTTAGATGAATAGAAGGAACAAGGCGAAGAGGAAGACCAGCAACCTGATGGCTTAGATGAATAGAAGGAACAAGGCGAAGAGGAAGACCAGCAACCTGATGGCTCAGAAGAATAGAAGGAACAAGGTGAAGAGGAAGACCATCAACCTGATGGCTCTGAAGAATAGAAGGAACAAGGTGAAGAGGAAGACCAGCAACCTGTTGGCTCAGAAGAATAGAAGGAAAAAGGTGAAGAGGAAGACCAGCAACCTGATGGCTCAGAAGAATAGAATGAACAAGGCGAAGAGGAAGACCAGCAACCTGATGGCTTAGATGAATAGAAGGAACAAGGCGAAGAGGAAGACCAGCAACCTGATGGCTTAGATGAATAGAAGGAACAAGGCGAAGAGGAAGACCAGCAACCTGATGGCTTAGATGAATAGAAGGAACAAGGCGAAGAGGAAGACCAGCAACCTGATGGCTTAGATGAATAGAAGGAACAAGGCGAAGAGGAAGACCAGCAACCTGATGGCTTAGATGAATAGAAGGAACAAGACGAGGAGGAAGACCAGCAACCGGATGGCTTGATACTATTAAGATAATGGTCGAGAAGACCCTGGTGGCAATTCCATGGTTCAGAAGAATAGAATGAACAAGGCGAAGAGGAAGACCAGCAACCTGATGGCTTGAAAGAATAGAAGGAACAAGGCGAAGAGAAAGACCAGTAACCCGATGGCTCGAAAGAATAAAAGGAACAAGGCGAAGAGGAAGACCAGCCAGCTGATAGCTTGATACACTATCAAGATAATGGTGCAGAAGACCCTGGTGGACCTATCAAGGCTGCGCAAGATCAATCCTCCTACAAGCTCCCTCATTCCTTTGGACATTCTCTAATCTATCAAATGCTCCCTAAAAATATCACTGTACCGCTTTCAACAAGCACATAATCCAACTTAATGTCCCCTCAATCACAGCTACCTCTGCATGTCATGTTTAGAGCTGTTTATGCCACTCCCTATCCTCTTGTATGTTTTATTCTAAGCTTATATGTACAAGGCTTCTACCTAAAAAATACAAAGTTTTTTTTGCAAACTTCAAAAACGATCTGGTTAATTTAAATTAGGGATTGGAAGAAAACATGCGTCAGACTGCCTATTACCTTTTTTTGTATTATTTAGGCAAAGAATTATTCAAAGTGAGGTTGCAAAACAACGTAAAAAATTCACCTTTCAGTCAACAAGAAACGGTAATTACCCACAGTTGCAATCATGGTTTCTTGAATGTTTTTGATTTATTGTTCTGTGCAGCCAATCAAGGTGATTTATGAGGACCCATTGCACCCACATCCTAAAATTACCGCCATGGAGTTACTGTGTGCACGGAGCACAGAGGAATCCGCTAGAACAAAACATTTGCTCCAAGGCCATGATTGTAAAGTGATTTCTTTTTGTTTTTCTTTTGAACAATATTCCTGCCTGTGAGTTCATTAAAGATCACAGCGGGGAGCAGCTTGTAAGCTTTTATGAGAAGAGAAAAATAAGGAGGGCAGAAGCAAAGGAAAGAAATATTAAATAGTATATAGCACGCCAAAGATCTTAAATTCTGCAGTGCAACAGGATAATGGAGCACCGTGTGTGCTACAGAGCGGAAGTCTTACATCATAAAGTCATTGGGATGACATGATACTCAAGCCTGAAAAATACCTAAATATTATCAAGGAACATATGTACCCTTTATATGCCAATAAGCCCATGGGTAGCTTGCACTGGACCAAGCTAGCCCCTTCACTATGAGTTGTATAAACTAGAGGGGCTACCTTCTTAAGAGATGCCACAATATCTTGGAGCCATCATGGTAAGGAGCAGCTAAAGCGGTTTGCCCAAAATTGGAAGTTATTCCTTACCCGTATGATTCGAGAGAACTTACTGATCACTAGTGGTCCAAAGCCCCATTTGTGAAAAGTAGAAGCTGGGTATGCCCATGCCTATGGGTCTGATAACAAAACCTGAGCGCTGTACCCAGCAGTCTTCGGCAAATCAGTAGACTATGAATAAGGCAGAGGTGTGCATACACAATTTCTGTTTTTTCATTGGAGCTCTGGACTCCTAGGGGGTTAGTAAAATATCCCCTATCATATAGGTAGGGAAAAACGTAGTATCTTGGGAAAGGGATCTAAGCGGTAATGTTTTCCTTGTGAAGATTGTAAGTAGGCTTATAAACCATGCAATAATTCTCTGGGAAATTAAATATGCAAATTGCCTGTTCAGCTATTGGCAGTAGTAATGCTAAAAGTCAAAATCGACCCTTTATCGAGCCTTGTCATATGAATTGGGATAAAAGTCAAACCAGAATCTCAGTTTACAGACAGTGTTTAGTGCAAAGTAAGTTGGTTGGGTGAGCGGCCTTTGACTGGGGTCTAAGGTTAATGCTTCTCTTTGTGGACAGGGGTGCACCAAGCCCCTCTGCCGCCTGAGCCACAGGCTGAGCACCGGGGGGATTGCTGTCAGAACCCAGCACCGCCGCCCCTTTAGCCGCGGGTGAGGACCGAGGGGGATGGGGTGCTGTCAGAGCCCAGCACCGCTGCCCCTGTAGCGGCGGGTGAGGACCGGGGAGGGGGGGATTGACTAGCACCACCCTCCCTGCATCCGCCCCTTAACTGCCCCTTGCCGCCGGCGCCATGGGAGGGGAGCGCTGTGTGCATATGGCGCCTCCCCCTTCTGCACAGCCGCTCCCCCTGCCAGCTTGCCACCTGAGTGAAAGGGCTCACACTGTCCAATGGACGGTGCGGCCCTGTTTGTGGAGAGTGGCATGCCAGTGTAAGGAGGCTTATAAGCCATACAGTGCTCCTCTGCTTTGCTCTGATGAGGGGCAACACCTTGAAAAACATGTCTGCAAATTAAGATTCTGGTTTGGTTTTTATCTCAAGTTCTGTGGCAAGGTTCTATAAAGGGTAAATGATAACTTTTAGGATTGATACTTCCAATGTGTGGTACTACAGTTCAAGTCCTCTTCCTCTCTGAAGAGACAATTCACATATCTTGGGAAAGCCACTTTAACTGCTCCTTTCCTTTTGTCCCTTGTGTGATCTTGTCTATGTCTATTTACTTGTCTGTGTAGACAAAGCACATGCTCGACCTCCGCTATATTGAGATGAGGCTCTGCAGAGCCTCTTCTCAGAATCTCTTGAGGTTCCAGCTGTTGGACCCATCCCCCCCCCGCCCTTCCTAGATGTTTGTAAATTATTTCCTTATTCTAAGGACAGGAGATAATTTACTATATTGTGAAAATTCTGTAAAGAAACATAATGCGCTATTGAAGCTTGCATGCAAGAACCTGAACTTGGAGTAAACCCCGTTTTCCTGTTTTGCCTTCCGCTCCCCTCTTAATTATTAAAGAAGCTACCTACAGATGTGTCCTCCCTCAACTTATCTTTTGACTCAGAATATCCTGAGATGAGTAACACAAGTTCACCAGCTTAAAAAAAAATCTCTGTAGGAGATATTCATGCTGTTAGGGTACCTTTACAAGCCGCTACTGGAGGATGGATACAACCCGCTACAGGCTACAAATGTAGCTTGTAGCGTCAATATAGCCCGTAGTAGCGGCGTGTGAAGACGGGACGTGACAGCCGGCAACAGATACATCTGTTTCCGAGCACTGCTCGAAAACAGATGGCTACAAAGCCGATTGTAGCGACCTGTATCGGCGTGTAAAGAAGGAACAGAAGGGTTGTTTCTACACCATGCTATGTAGCTGGGGCGTGACACAGGCTCCGGGTTTCCGCACCCCCTTCAGCGATCATTGGAGGAAGCTCCTGCGTTGCGATTGGTTGTCGCCGCACAGGGCGGCATATTTAAGGAGCTGACCAGTCACACTACACAATTGCTCGAGCGTCAAGTATTAATCAGCCTCCTGCGATGCCTGCCCAATCATGGTATTATTGCTTTGTCCTATCAGCGTACGGACGTCTCGTAATCCACAATTGTGGCACACCTATGTGCTGTCCCTGCTGCACCAGGTACGCCCATAGTAGCTGGTTGTAGCGGTGTGTAAATGAGCTAAGATGAGCTACAGATGGCTACTTGAGACACCCGGCGATGTATCTAGCTATAGATGTTGCGTAGCGTAGCGCACCTTGTGGCGGCGTGTAAAGGAGGTGCGTTTACCGTTTGTAACCGTTTGAGCGTGCTCGTGCACGTGAAGTAGCGGGTTGTATCCATCCTCCAGTAGCGGCGTGTAAAGGTACCCTAAGTGTCTATATGTGGCCACCCTGTGGTTGTGAAGTGAGTTGTGTCTTGTCGAGAATTTTGGTAGCACGTTTCCATAATATTTTAAGTTTATATCAGAAGAAATTGAAGACCTTAGTAAAATGTGAAGAAAGTTAAATTGTAATTATTCTGTCTTCTTCACAAATACACAGCAAATACACCTGTTAGGTGCTTAGGCTATCATTTCTTCTGATGCCCCAATGGTCCATTTACTCACATACATGTAGAAGTGTTGTCAGATAGCTTGAACTCAGCTGCAAAGGCAAGTATGAAGACTCCAGAAGAAGTACTCTATTTTTCCCACTGAAATCTTGAGTTTATGCACAGTACATCAGGTAAAAAAGAAGAAAAGATGATTCTATCAGAGCTATAAAGAGAATGCAGCTACTAACATAGCTGACACAGCGTAATATGGAGAGGAGAGGAAACAAAACTCTAAAAAGAGCAAACCTATTGCATAACAACATAGTGGACACATCTGTCGGGCAGTTTGGCTTCTCCAAATACTTGCATACTATACAAGAACCATACTCTTGCTTCCATTTCCATCCATGGTGTCTGTTATTCAATTAGCGTAACAAAGCAATTATTGCCATTTTTAATCACATTTCTGATATGCTGTAGGGGGTTGGTAGGGCTCGTTGGCATATGCCATGATCACCAGGTGGCCCGCAGCGCGGTATCTCAGCACTGACCAGAACATATTTTCCCTCTCTCAAACACTCATCTGCTTTTAACCTCAGCAGTCTAATCTCATTGATTTTCAGACAGTAAAAGCTTCTTCCTTCCCCTCCGGAATACATTTCCCGTTAAACAGTAACCTTAGAGATCCATACATGGGGAGAAAACATGGCAGAAGGAGGAGGCATCGAGCAGGGGGTGATGGAAGCAGTAAACGAGACATGTCCATGCGGGTGGATGTTTGTTATTAACAGCACCACAACTCTGAACTAATAATTGTAGAAAAATGACGCCGCGCTCTGCGATATCACTGGTTTGCATCGAGATCCATGTGTATAGCTCACAATGTCTTGGTTATCCTGTAGATTACCCAAATGTTCCCAACCTTATATGGGTCTCCGGCAATTATCAAATATTCATCTGTTGCATAGAAGGAGACCGTTGTTATACTATATTCTGATGGGGTTGCAGATTTTGCATTGTGGCCCCCAAGGTGCAAATTATACCTCTGGCCACAATAAACAGTAAAGGTACCACGTCGCCGGCAACTCCCGGGAGCGCGCACGTTTTTGGCCGCTCTCCAATATGGCTGATGAGCTGTCAGACGAGGAGACATCGCCGGCAACGCATCAGCGATGTTGCTAGCAACTATCGCTGCCAGGTTTAAACTCAACCCTGGCAGCGATCCTTAACATGGGAGTCTATGGAGGAAGTTGCCGGCAACATCGCTGTTGCGATGTCAGACCGGGCGATTCAGGCAGATCGCCTGAGCAACGTCGCCAGGTTTCAGGACATTGTCCTGGAACCTGCCGATGTTGCTGAAGCAACTATCGCCGTTGAAATCACCTGTTACACGGGGCAACTCTCCAGCGATGTCGCCGCAACTTGGCCACGCCCCTCAGTTGCTGGCGATGTGGCAGGAGATGTTGCCCCGTATGACGATACCTTTAGGGTATGTTAACACACATAATGGTACCTTTACACGCCGCTACAGAAGGTTAGAAACAACCGGGTGTCTCACGTGCACGAGCACGTTCCAACGGTTGCAAACGGTACCCAATACCGCCTTTACACGCCGCTACAAGGTGCTCTACAGAAGGTTTAATTTATCTCTGGATGCACCGCCGGGTGCCACAGGTTACCTTCTGTAGAGCACCTTCCCTCATTTACACGCCGCTACAGAAGGTAATATGGGAGGACCTGCGGCAGCAGGGACAACACATAGGCGTGCCAGAGTTGTGGATTACGAGACGCTCGTATGGTGATTGGACAATGCAATAGCATCATGATTGGCCAGGCAGCGCAGGAAGGCTGGCTAATACATGATGCTATTGCAATTGTATAGCGTGACTGGTCAGCTCCTTAAATATGCCGCCCTATGCAGCGACAACCAATCGTAATGCAGGAACTTCCACCAATGATCGCTGAAGGGGGGTGGTATCCCGGAGGCTGTGTCACGCCCCAGGGAGTTAACTAGGTGACGAAAAAACCTTCCTGTTCCTCATTTAGACGCCACTACCATTGGGTTGAAACCAACCTGTTTTAGAGCACTGCTCTGAAACAGGTGTCGACAGTGACGGGTGGCAACAACCTGATTTACACGCCACTACCTCAGGTTGATTTGACGGTGCAAGATACATTTGTCTCCGACACCCGGTTGTTTCTAACCTTCTGTAGCGGCGTGTAAAGGTAACATTAGTTTTTACTGTAGCATATCCTTCAGGTACCATTACACAGAGAAACATCTCCAGCAACATCGCCGGCAACTCATGGGAGCGCGCACGTTTTGGGAACTTTGCCAAGATCGCTGTGGAGATGTAACACAAGGAGACATCGCCGGCAACGCAGCAGCGATGTTGAAAGCAACTTTCGCTGCCAGGGTTAAACCCAACCCAGCGAGTGATCATTAACATTGCAGTGAATGGGGAAGTTGCTTTCAATATTGCTGTTGCGGTGTCACACTGGGCGATTCTGGCAGATCGCCTGAGCAACATCGCCAGGTTTCACAACATTGTTGGGAAACCAGGCGATGTTGCTGAAGCAACTATCGCCGTTGAAATCACCCTGTTACACGGGGCAACTCACTAGTGATGTTGCTTTAACTTGGCCATGCCCCTAAGTTGCCGGCGATGTGGCCGGAGATGTTTCCCCATGTAACGGTACCATTAGGGTTCTCTCAAGCATTCTCCTGACTCCAGATTTCTTGGCAGGAGGAAACTTGCACTTTCTGCTGCATTTTTGGCCTGTTTTTTGTGTATTTTTGCTGAATTTTTGCCTCTCTTTTTTTTCTGCGTTTTGTCCATAGAACCAGGCCAAAACGCAGAAAAGAATGGACATGCTCATTCTTTGAAAAATGCAGCAAAACCTGTGATGTTAACACTTTCTGCAGAGAACAGAAAACAATGTGTGTGCACAGCTTTTCCCTGAATCACAAAGGTTTTGCTACAAACCAAAAACACAGGTTTAGATTAACATAAAACCAAGGCAAAACCTGACCTCAAAAACGCAGTAAAAATGCACTGTGTGAACATACTGTACCCTAAGGCTGGTTTCACATTGCGACTTTGTTAAATCCGATGTTGTCCGATGAAAATTGGACAGCATCGGATGCTCAAAATCGGATGCCATCCGACCCGATTTTTTATCGGTTCCGATTTAAATGGCTGGGGGAGGGCTGTGGGAGGTTTTGGGAGTGGTCTAGGATATTGAACATGCTCAATACAGAAAATCGGATCCGATATCGAATCAGATTTCTATCCGATCCCCATAGACTCCCATATTATTTTAATCAGATCGGATCCGATGCGATCAGATTTTTTAATCGGATACCAAAATCGTAGCAGTCTACGATTTTGGATCCTGAAAAAAATCAGACAGAATCGGATCGGAGGCAAATTGGATGCCATTAAGTGCAAATCCGATCCCCATTTGAAAACATGGGGGCTAATTCGGATCTGATGCTGCCCGATTTTCATCAGACAGCATCGGATTTAACAAAATTGCAATGTGAAACCAGCCTAAGGCTGTATGCATGCGGTGAGAATTTGGTGAGTTTTTACCTCAGGATTTATAAGGTTTAACGAGGAGTGGGTGATAAATACAGAAGTGGTGACGTGTTTCTATTATACTTTTCCTCTGATTGTTCCTCTCCTGGTTTTGGTTATAAATCCTGAGGTAAAAACTCACCAAATACTCAATGGTGCACAAGGCCTTACTTTAATAATCCTTTCTGTGAGGCCTCGCTCATATGTTAAGTATTCGGTGAGTTTTTTACCTCAGTATTTGTATCCAAAGCCAGGAATAAGTGAAAGATTCAAAGTGGTGCCATGTTTCTATTAGACTTTTCCTCTGATTGTTCCATTCCTGGTTTTGGCTACAAATCCTGAGGTAAAAAACTCTCCAAATACTCAGTGTGTACATGTGGCCTAACAGAAGGGATTTTTCATCTAAGGCCACGTGCACACGTTGAGTATTCGGTGAGATTTTTACCTCAGGATTTGTACCCAAAACCAGGAGCGGAAAAATTAGAGGAAAAGTATAATAGAAACACGTCACCACTTCTGTATTTATCACCCATTCCTGGCTTTGGCCACACACCCTGAGGTAAAAAAACTCACCAAATACACAACGTGTGCACAAGGCCTAATAAGGATTTTTCATCTGAGGCCTTGTGCACACATTGAGTATTTGGTGAGTTTTTTACCTCAGAATTTTTAAGAAAACCAGGAGTGGGTGATAAATACAGAAGTGGTGACGTGTTTCTATTATACTTTTCCTCTGGTTGTTCCACTCCTGGTTTTGACTACGAATGCTGAGGTAAAAAAACTCACCAAAACCGCAACATGTGCTGGTGGCCTTAGGCACATTTATCATTCCTCCCAACCTTACCGGATTCACCGGGACAGTTCCGATTTGGAGGCTGTTTCCCGCTGTCCCGCTCAGGAGAGGAAATGTCCCTCAGAGCACTGAGTCTGAGAAGCAGCCGACACGCTGCCAGCCACGACCCCTCACAGCAGCTCAGGAGACAGGAAGGAGCCCCGATCAAAGTGCAGAGAGTGAGTCATGTGACCTTTCCTGCATCGTGTGGAGGGGAGGAACTCACTCACCCAATACTGCTTAGCGCGGGCCTCTGAAGTTCTCTCCAGAAGATGGATGATGCCGTGTTCATCATCATCATCAGCAGACGAGGGGACACAGCAGGCTCTGCATAAGGATCCAGGTACAAGGAAAGGGAACAAGACAAGACACAAGCTGAGGACAGATATGGGGGATGGGCTGCTCTGTGCACTGCTTTTACAGGACCTGTGATAATGGCACATTGAGGGGATGAGTCAGGGGTCACATGATCAGCTCCTCATTGTATGCAGGACTCTGCTGTGCTGGTTGTCATGGTGCTGGATGAGGTAAAGGTTATGTGTGGGGTCAGGAGGGATTTACAGTGTGGATGTAGCAGAGCCGTGTGTGTACAGGGCGTGTGGAGCGGAACCGCGTGTGTACGGGGCGTGTGGAGCGGAGCCGCGTGTGTACGGGGCATATGGAGCAGGTCTGCGTGTGTATGGGGCGTGTGGAGCAGAGCTGCGTGTGTATGAGGTGTATGGGGCGTCCGGTAGCTGAGCCGCATGCGTACGGAGCGGGGGCATGTGGAGCAGAGCCATGTGTGTGCAAAGTGGAGCCGCGTGCCTACGGGGCATGTGGAGCGAAGCCACGTGTGTGCGGGGCGTACGGAGCGTAGCCGTGTGTGTACAAGGTGAGTGGAGCTGCGTGTGTGTGGAGCCACGTGTGTACAGGGCTGAGCCACATGTGTGCTGCATGTATGGAGCAGAGCCACGTTTGTACAGGGCATGCTGAGCAGAGCCACGTGTGTACGGAGCATGTGGAGCCGCTTGTGTACAAGGCATACGGAGCATGTGGGGGGAGCCGCGTGTGTGTGGGACGTGTGGAGCGGAGCCGTGTGTGTACAGAGCGTATGGAGCCGCATATGTTTGAGGTGGATGAAGCGGAGCCGCATGTGTACAAGGCATATGGAGGAGAGCCGTGTGTGTACAAGGTATGTGTACCAGTGGTAGCCCCCCCCCCCCCCCCCCCGATGCTGTGCTCCCGCTCCTATAGTCCTGGCTGCCTCTGCCGGCAGCATTCTTCTCTCGAGTCCCAGCCCCACTTTCTGCCCTCTGCAGCTCAGCATGATGATGTCATCACTGAGCCTCACTGTGCTGAGACCTACAGAGCGGCAGAGCAGGTGCTGAGGAGACTGGAGCAGTGAGAAGAGAGGTATTTAATTTTTTTTTTTAATCAGTGAATACACTATTGTGAAACTATGTAGTGTTCAATATAAGACATACTGATAGGATATTTAGATTGTGAGCTCCAAGCATTCCTGATGTATGTAAAGTGCTATGGAATTAATAGCGCTATATAAATGAATAAATATTATTATATTATATTATTATACTATATGGAGGACTATGGGTGTGCATTATACTATAAGTAAGGCTATAGGGGATGCATTATACTATATGGAGGTCTATGGGAGTGCATTATACTATATGGAGGACTATAGGGGTGCATTATACTATATGGAGGACTTGGGGGTGCAGTATACTATATGGAGGACTATGGGGGTGCATTATAATATATGGATGGTTGTAGGATGCATTATAATATGGATTATGTATTTATATATATCCAATTATATTACGGTATATGGAAGCCATTATAATATATGGAGGGCTTTGTGGGGGGCATGATAATATTTGGAGGGTGTGAGGGAGCCTTTATACTTTATGCAGGGCTGTTTATGAGCTATGTTGGGGGCCATTATACAGTGTGAAGAGGTTTAGGAGCCATTATACTGTATGAAGGTCCATTGTACTACATGGAGGGCTGTGCGGGGGTCATAGTTGGAGCTCATACTGTGCCAGTGTAGTTGAGGGGCTTACAGTAGGGTCATCATACTGTGTGTGTGGAGGAATTCACTTGGGGGGATTATCATACAGTGTTTGTGGGGCACTTTTGTTGGCATCATACTTTAATGGGGGCAATTAAAGAGGAATGTAGGGGCTTCAATAGGAGAATTACTTTGTAAGGGCAGCAAAGTTGTGAGAGATGTTCCTATGTGACCCAGTCAAATATTTATTTTGGGGGGCCCTATTAGAATTTCTACTAAGGGGCCCCATGATTTCGTGTTCTCCCCTGGTGCAGGATGCATTGTCCCTCTACTGCAGGACTGATTGGCCATAACCTACAGACCACGTCCAATGTCGCCCCTCAGTACATACAGGCATCCAGCCATGTTTCTCCCGAGCGGTGGTTGGTCAGTGGCGCTCGTTCCCCTTCCCGCTCCCACATCGTTTGCGCAACCCAATTGGTAGACCCCTGCTATTGGCTCTGGACAGCCCAGTGTGCGGTGCTTGTAATTGGCTAAGTGTTTCAGGGGGAGCCGTGGTCTGTTGGGGAAGATGCCCCATTTTCACAGTTTGGTGCAGTGGCAGATTATTGATGCTCAGACTGCAGGTCGTTGTATATGTGATGTGTGGACGATGCTGCATGGTGGACATATCTGACTAGTCAGTGCCAGGCAGCGGCCACATTGGTGCTGCCCAGAGTTTTGTAGGTGTGTGCCTGAGATAATAGGTTGGTAATCAGAGCTGCCTCCCGTGCTATAAGGATTCAGTGATACCTCCCAACCGTCCCGGATTTGGCGGGACAGTCTCAATTTGGAGGCAGTGTCCCGCCGTCCTGTGCAGGACTTGAAGTGTCCGGACTCCTGCACTGCACTGAGAAGCAGCCGCACGCCCCCTCTAGCTGCTGATCACGCCCCCCACACCAGCAGCTCAGGAGGGAGGACTGAGGTCCAATCACAGTGCAGAAAGTGAGTCCTGTAACCTCTCCTGCACTGTGTGGAGTGGAGGAGCTCACTCACCCAATCCTGGCTCAGCAGGGCCTCTGTGAAGTTCTCCAGCGTTGGATTGGATGCATCAGCACAGCAGCAGCCGGGACACAGAGGGCTCTGCCGCCACACTGGGAGCTTAGATCACTGACTGGCTCTGACTGGGAGGAACAGACAGGCAAACAAGCGCACAGGAACCAGGCAAAAGCAGAGAGAAGAGAAGACAAGGAAGGCACAGGCTGAGGACAGACACAAGGGTGGATAGTAACGAAGGAACAGGGAGCTGATAACAGAGAACACAGAGGAGTGTGGTGACAGGCTGACAACACAGGCACAGGGTGAATGACAGGCAAATGACACAAGCTCAGGGGTTAGGAGGCAGACAACAGAGGACAATAGCTCACAGCCTGATGAACATACAATAAATGTTATGGTGTAGCTTTTTGATGGCAATGCTACGGTTCTGGTGCCAGCCATGCACAATTATATTTGTAGCTGCCAATTGCTTCAAGAGAATAAGGCTACGTTCACACATAGCGATTTGTTTGCAAGAGAAAATCTGCACCACATTATGCAGATTTGTTGCAAATTTGCTGCAGTTTTTTTTTATCCTAAAATATTTTGAAGAATTAGAAAAAAAAAGACAATGGTTTGCTTCACTTTGGCATTGGGTTTCAACAGGGGCGTAACTACAATAGGTGTTGGGGTTGCGATCGCACCCGGGCTCTGCAGCCTAGGGGGCCCCAAAAGTCCCTTTGGCCTATAGAAAAAGACTAATACTGTTAAAGATTTGCCATAATTGGGGGCCCCGTTGAAGCTTTCGTCTTGCCTCATCGGGTATGGGATTTTTAAGACATCCCATCCTCACTCTGCTTCTCCCGACCGCAGTGTTATTTCAGCTGCGGCGCAGGTGGCCATGCTCCCACAGCTCCACAGCATGAAAGCGTGGCCACCTGCACCACAGCTGAAATAACACTGCGGTCGGGAGAACCAGAGTGAGGATGGGATGTTTTAAAAATCCCATACCCGATGCGGCAAGACGATGCGTCGTGAGCAATCTCCTGCGGGTGAATGCAGGGAGAAGCCACCCTGCAACTACCGCAGAACGTGGGCACAGGGCGGCTGCGGTCTCCCTGCACTCACCGGCGGGATCCCTCAGGTCTGGAGGCACTGCGTCCTACTGGCAGTCCGAGCGCTCATACCCATACAGATTTGGTGGCAGATTTCATCATTTGAAATGCAGAGGGAGAAGTCCGTGCTGTGGATTTTTGCTGAATTTTTTACAATACATAGAATATATTATTATTATTATTATTATTATAAAAAAGCGAAATGTGAACATTTTCTTAAAAATCTGCACAGAAATCACAGCCAGCGGATAGGATATGTGCAAGGCATAATATGTGGTTAAAATCTTCCGACAGAACCAGAGTGAAAAATATGCAAAAGAGACAGCAGTGATGGGTATTTACCGTATCCGTTCATTCCGCATCGATCTCTGATGATTTGTGACTATTGAATTACTGTAAATAATCCATACGTGTAATGAGTCTGATTATTTCCCTAATCAGTCTTCTCCCGAGTCAGGGAACCTAAAGTTTAGCAATGACGCAGCAAATGGTCCTATAAAGCAAAGGCTGACAGCTGATACTTTCAATCAACCTCACCCATCGATTTCTGCCACCGAGCTTGAACCTGACGCGGAGACGGCCAGCTCCGGTTCTTCATATTTTTTACTTAACACTTGAAATATGAGATCAACCGAGGAGGAAGAGCTTCATTAAAAAATCTGTTAAAGGAAAGGGCAAATCATTTTTATTATTTATTACAGAATATTGAAATGATCCAAAATGACCAATTCAGCTTTTTAACATCTATATACATTGGCAGTTTTAGCATTTTTACATTATTCAGACAGCCCTTTCTACGGATCTAGCATAGGGATATATGCATATATGATTTTAGGGATGCCAAGAGGGCACCACTGACAACAATTCTATAACTGGTGCCTGGACCACAAAAGACCCTTTCATTCCCTCAGTTTATTTTTTGAGGGGCTGGCTGTCACGACTGGGATAGAGGATGAGGGAATACTAAACAAGATGGTATGGCAGGCAAGGTATCTAAGTATCTGGTCTGACCCTGTACTCAGAGGTATCTCTGATGGTGAGGAGGTCTGAGTCACCACCCTTGCCCTCAACTCCTCAGCCCCTACCCTATGCTTTTGCGTCGGCAGCAAGGGCGAGGGTACTCGACCATCTGGGGTCAGTCTGATGGATATCATGGTGGCAGTCCCGGAGGTCGTGGCCCTGACCGAGCATATAAAAAGGGGATATTTACAAGGGGAAAATAGAGTTTATCGTGACGCCATCTGAGGTGTCTGATCAATTGGACCAGTGCTATTTGTAGTGGCCCCAGGGGATAGGTAATATGGCTGCTTAGATGGAGTAAGCCCCTGGGGTGTAGGTGGTGGTGATAAGGTGGATGATGGTGGTTATAGTTGTTGGTGCAGGAGAGCGCAGAAAGGAATGACAGACACAAGAATTGCATTTCTTACCTGCTTTTTTGGTGAAGCAGTTTAAGCAGTGCTTGCCCAGCCGGGGTGCTTTGTCCTCCAAGATTGCTGCTTGGTCAGCTCATGGGCAGTCCAGGTTCACCCCACTGAGACCCCAGGTGTATGCCTTACCGTGCTGCCCTTTTCTGACACTGTTCTGCTTTTCCTCCCATGTATCCTCGTGCTACTAATCCCTAAGCAGATGACTGCGGGCTCTTCTGAGCAACGACCTGGCACGTCCTCTTGACCCTCTCTAGTCATATGTGATTGGGAGAGTCCATGGTGGTGGCCACTGCACGTGCAGTTCAGTGGCTTCTGGCTTCTTGACTTGGTCTTGCAGATCCAAACCAAATTGGGGCCAGCACCCCTTTGCAGCTCATTCCTCTACCCGACCTGAACTGCCGGCTGTAGATTCAGGGTCCCCAGAACTGGGGGCTTCGCAGCTGACCTGAGCAGTAGGTCCCGCAAGCCCCCAGCCCTGCTTCCTCTTGAACTCCATCTTGCTACCTCCTCTCTCTTCAACTTACTAACTAGCTCTTCCCACCCCCTAGACCTACTCCTTCCTGCAGCCAGCAGATGGGGTCGAACCTTTTCTGCCCAGCATCTCCCAGGCCTCAATTTTGGATTGGTGTTGGGTGTGTGTTTTGTGTCTCCGCAGAGTTTTCCCTCTTACCTGAGAGCATGACACTATACCCATTGGATAGGTGCAGTACCACTGTGGCGACCAAACCACAGGGGTGCCACACTTGAACCTTCACCTCCACCCACCACGGACCAGGCTCAGCAGCTACTCCATCAAAAGGAAACCTTCCAGAGACTGCAGCACAAGCACCGACATCCACACAGACGTTAGGTCAAAGGCGGAGTGAATACTCTAACAGCAACGCCACCTGGTGGAGGGAGAAGCTATTTAAAGGCCAGGTGTGGACATTCCAGGTGACTCACATTTAAACTTCATTTCATCCACCACCAGAGCACAGAACAACAGCAGCAAAACTGACATTTAACTCATGCAATTCCAGAAGAAATTCACACACATTTAATCACAGCAGCATGGAAAATTGCACTGTAACATAAAAATGCACCATTGTTATGTGACGCAGGGCAAGGGGGTTCTGTTGGGGCACAGGAGCTTTAAGTTTCCTGTGTTGGGTGGTGCAATTAGGGCCCTGCATGACAAAACATGAGGTCCTTATCGTACAGTTTTGATCAAAGTGTGTATGTCCATCTGCCAGCGACCTTTTGGGTATACGCACTTTGATAAAGCTGTGTTCTAAAAGCCTGTGAGTAGCAACATGCAAAATATGATACACAATGGCATGTAATGGGAAAATACTGTATGCCAACCACTTACCAACTCTCTTTGAACATTCAGGGGTCTAAAAAAATTAGGCCTCCCAAACTCAGGAGACAGATGCCACACAAACCTCCCACAAAGCAGCCTTCTGACATGGTTTTATCATGAGTGTCACACATCTTGATGTCACCTTTTGGGGGACCTGGGGTTAGGAGCTCTCAGGGTTTAATCCTTCTGTGTAGCTCATTTGACTACTATCTTGCTAATGTGGTTTCCCTTTTATGCTGAAGGGATTAAGGACCCCTTCTCTGCTGGCTGAGAATTCTGTTATTCCAAATTCCAGCTGCAGCTTGTGATCATCTCTTCCTTCTGCTACATCTGCCCATTTCTCCATTACTGATATAGAATTTCTATTCTGACCACAGAGGAGGAACTCATGTCTGTTAAAGCAGAGGTGTTTATTTCTTTAGCAACTTTCAACATAAGAAGATCTTGGAGCCCTTTCTTATCTGTTGTCTTGCTTGGGTTACCTGTGTGTTTCCTTGCTCTTGTGTCCCTTAACTCCCTTTGTGGGGAGGGAGGACTTTAAGGGGAGTTGTAACCAGGATCTTAGCAAGGTACGAGACCCAGGCATCCTCACCTTCAGGAGTTATCTTAGGGTCAGGGATAACCTAGGGACTGCTAGCTTGAGGGACAGCTCAGGTGCCCACTGTCCCTGCTATGTAACCGTCATTAGCATGACAGGTTTTGAGGGGTTTTTAAGAGTTGAAAAATGAAAGTCTTGTCTGACAGTATTCTAGAAGAAGAAATATTGTGTTTTTATTATTTTTATTAATATATAAGTTTTTCTGCCAGTTTTATGTTAGTGATTGACAACCAGTTTCTTTTGTCGGGATTAACTACCGCTAGAACAAAGGGCGGCGGGTTGGAAAAAGATCTGTAGTTGGCGCCAAATGTGTTGTAAAAAGACCCCAATAAAAGGATCTGTCTGCTCCTAAAATGTGCATTCATTTTAAAATCTAATAAGTTTTTTGTACCACCTGGTCCTTGACCCCATTATTTTTTCCATTTTCTTCCATATATTGTCAGCCAAAAGGATCTTGCATATAATTTATCATATCCGTGCTAAATAAAGTTATGGAAAACCCAGTTCAACAATTTAGAAACATTAGCGAGTAGTGACCTACATCCGCCCACGGACATTCACGTGTGGGGAATGCAGCGAGGAGCATAAATTACCATATGTGCACAGTGAAAACAATTCTGGGAATGGTGCAAAATTATTGCAAGTTAATTAAAAATTGAGAAAATAATACATTTAAGGCAAGAAAGGCAATTTTCTTCTTTATACAAGCCTATAACAACATTTTATAAGCTGCAATACCAGGAATTCTTGACAATGCTGTTTTCATATATGTGGGATCACTAATTCTACATACGTTCTTAATTGGCCAATAAATATACCGGCAGCCATTACGGTACCGCTCGCGAAATTTTCATTGTAATGCATGGCTTTCATTTTGCATTTGTGGAGGGAGGTTGCATTACGAAACAATAGAGGAAGAGATCTCATGTCAACCGGAATAGTCTGTAATATCCAAGGAATGTTTATGAAAAGCAGAGGAAGGGTTCACACAACCCATAGCAACTAGTCAGATATTACCCTAGGCGGCACTCGAGAAATGACAGAATCTAATTATTTTCTTTAAGGAACATCAACTTTTTTCCCTGGAATGTGTTCTCGTAAATAACCCCCACCTGACTGTAATCATTTTTCTCTGATACCTAGATTGACTCGAAGGTTGCATAGTACATTTCCTGTTATTTTTTTATTTTTACAGAAGGTATTAAAAAGTTGAAAATTACAGCCCCAGGCTCCTAATTGCTAAAGTCAAAAATTAATTGTTTATGCAAATCTGTTAATAGTGAATGTTTGTAATTATAAAATTGTACTCAACGTTCTTTTCTGTCTTTTTCCTTCCCCCCCCCCACCCTGAAGACTCTTTTGGCCGAGGGGCCATGGAGAAGTTGCTATGCCTGCTGCTGATGGGAGCTCTGGGGTACTTCGGGAGAGCACAACATTGCCCCGGTCGTTGCATCTGTCAGTCCAACTCTCCAACTCTCACCATGCTGTGTGCCAAGACAGGACTTCTCTTCGTTCCACCAGCTATTGACCGCAGGACAGTAGAGTTACGACTGACGGATAATTTTATCACCATCATTCGACGCAAGGACTTCAGCAACATGACCAATTTGGTGCACTTGACGCTGTCACGCAACACCATCAGCCAAATTGTACCCCTGGCCTTCTCCGACCTACGTTCTCTAAGAGCCTTGCATATGAACAGCAACAGACTTTCCGCCCTAAGAAATGAGCACTTCCGTGGCTTGGGCAACTTGCGGCATCTTATTTTAGGTAACAATCAAATAAATACTATTCAGGCTGGGGCATTTCAAGAGTTTCTCTCCACCGTGGAGGATCTTGACTTGTCCTACAACAACCTCGAAGAACTGCCCTGGGACGACATCGGCCAAATGGTGAATCTGAACTCGTTAACTCTAGACCATAATTTAATTGACTACATTGCAGAAGGAACATTCACTATGTTGCATAAGCTGGTGAGGCTTGACATGACCTCAAATCGCTTGCACAAACTGCCTCCAGATAACCTTTTTCTCAAGTCTCAAGTTTTGGCCAGCTCGAGAGGAAGTAGTTCTTCTCTGGCCATAAGCTTTGGTGGGAATCCTTTACATTGTAACTGTGAACTTTTATGGCTCAGACGACTAACAAGGGAGGATGACCTTGAGACTTGTGCATCTCCGGAACAGCTAACGGACAAGTACTTCTGGTCTATTCAAGAGGAGGAATTTATCTGTGATCCTCCACTCATTACCAAACACTATGCCAGCAAAACATTCGTCATGGAAGGACAAAGTGTCAGCCTTAAGTGTAAAGCCGTAGGAGATCCTGAACCACAGGTCCACTGGATCGGTCCAGATGGTAAACTTATACATAATACAACAAGGATTCTAGTTCATGACAACGGAACTCTAGATATTACCATTACGACACTGAAAGATAGCGGTTCCTTTACTTGTATAGCATCTAACGCCGCTGGTGAGATCACTGCCCCTGTGGAGTTGGCAATAGTACCCCTTCCATTGCTGGTGAACAACACGGCTCATATTAAAGAACCTGATCCTGGGTCTTCTGATATCACAACGTCAACCAAGTCTGGATTTAACGATACCAAGAATTTACAAGACAGAAGAATTGTGGTGGACAAGTTGAAGTCCACCTCGGTGGTCATTCAGTGGCCATCGGAGCGCCATATCCCTGGGATCCGCATGTACCAGATTCAGTATAACAGCTCCTTAGATGACTCCTTAGTATACAGGTGAGATATACTGGTGGTAATTGTCATAGAAGGTTGATCATTACAGTAGGATTGTACATAATTACCATTAATGGGACTGAAATGTCTCAACACGTCACCAGAGATTCTGATCATGATCTACAGTTCTTGCAAAACTACAACTACTGCTATGTCCAATTCCATCTATGTACTGATACTATGTATTATGGATAGAAATATGGTCTTCAAAAGGGTTTTCACAGTATTTCAAGCTCATTCTTTAGATAGGTGGTTGATGTTAGATCAGTGGAGGTCCAACTCTTAGCACCAGCTGTTTGAAGGGGCCAAAGTGCTCATGAAAGCTTTGCAACCTCTTTAATGCCTACATTGCTCCTAATGCTTCAATGCCACAGCACTGCAAGTCCCAGACATCATGCAGGTAGATGAAGCAATGACAACAGTACATCATTTCATGGCATCTTCAAATAGAAGATTGGTAAAAGTGCAGAGACATGGACCCCCACCGATCTGATATTGATAGTCTATCCTGTAGGCCATCAATGTTGTGATCCCAGAAAACCCTCTTAATGAGCAACTATTGAGCTAGACAAGTTCTATATTTGATGAGGGCAACAACATACAGTTATACGAGGAGGAATGACTATATGAAAGGGCAGAACGGTGTTGAAAACGAAGTAGCACTTGTAGCAATCAAATGGTTACTCTACGGTGTTCTGCCGGGACGGATCTGCAGGGGTGTGGTTGTAGTGGTCACACCCCCACCTTAAAAAATTCTTCGTCTTGTGAAAGTATTACAATGTACTGTATATATTAGAACTGTGCTACATGTTCTCCTGCCTATACTGTCTTCTGCATAATTTATCACATAACCCAGTAAAAACTATTTGGGGTATGTCCACACTGGGTAAAAATGCTACTGATCTTCTGTGCAGGATTAGAATCTGCAGTACATTGCCAAGTTAGAAAAATCCACATGCTGCAAAATTTTCTACATGGAAACTGAGCTGCACTGCGGATAATTAAAGTCAATATCTGTTGCGGATTTTCATAGCAGACGTTACCTCGTTCAATGCAAAGCGGCTAAATCGTTAGCAAAAAATCTACATTTTCACATTTCAAGAATTTGTGCATTTTCCTGCAAAAATACAAAGTTGATTTTCTCACCCACCCAACTTTAGCAAAAGCCAAATTTATAAAAACTGGCAAAATCAATTCACTCACTTCCAATCATATAGAGCAATATGCCTTAAAGGGAATAAGTCAATAGGATCAGCGCTCCAAAGCCGTCTATATAAGCTTATAGGTCCTAGGGAGCTGAGTAAAATGACACCTTGATATCTTCGATCCAATATGTTATTCAAGAGAAATCCAGGGTTTTCTTAATATGTAAATGAGCTGTTAAGATCTGTGGGCGGGACATAGAGCTCCCTGAGAATCTTCCTCCAGAGATTACTTTAAATAAAAGGGCATTTACCAGTGTGAGACATGTAGATTAGGAGAGCGGACTGTCAGTCATTACATGTCTCACACCTTTTTAGACTAGTTTCATATTTGCGCAGCGTATGGTGCGCATAGGCATACGCAGTGATGAACGCAGACACTGTTATGCGAACCCAGGGGCGATTGTCTGCATGCGTTCACATAATAGTGTCCATTGGAAACCATTATAATATGGCCTGGCCATGAGAGAGAGACCCCAGAACAGGATTTGGGCAGGGAGAAGCTCTGAATTACGTCACCATCTGCTGCTTTCGTTGCGCTCGCCTGCAGATGGCACTGCACACACATTGACTTCCATTTACTGTTTGTGTGCGTCTGTCTGCTTGCGTACAAAACAATAAAAAGGGAAATGGAGCGCACATAGAGTAATTTCCTTTTGTACAATTATCCTCAGTGCCCCCCTTTAGTGGAAGGACTCACCTGATTTGGTTGTGCAAGTCACAACCAACTAACTCCGCTCTCTCTTATGGTCGCAGCAGGTGCCCAGCAAAAGTAAGGATCCAAAGGGTTAACAGAAAGTGCTGGGTTTCATAGATCCACCGCGCTGACCTCCAGTGAAGACAGAGTGATGTATAAAACTCTGTTTAATGGGTAATTTGCCTACCGGTTTCGTGATTTCAGTTATCACTTCATCAGGGCATCTCTCAGGATGCCCTGATGAAGTGATAACTGAAATCACGAAACCGGTAGGCAAATTACCATTAAACAGAGTTTTATACATCACTCTGTCTTCACTGGAGGTCAGCGCGGTGGATCTATGAAACCCAGCACTTTCTGTTAACCCTTTGGATGCGTACAAAACAAGCAGCCAGCCACGCACCAAAAAATCCAACATGTTGCGTTCGGAAGGTGCACAGATTATGCGCATGCGAATGCAAACGCAACCAAACGCAGCTACTACATGTTAAATATAGGAACGCAGTGCGCATGCGTTTGGCTGCGTTCGGTTACGCTGGCGTCCCGAACACAAATGTGAACCCAGCCTTAACTCTGGAGGCAGATCCTCAAGGAGATCTGTGTCCGGCTAATAGATCTTAACGGCTAATTTACATATTAGTAAAAATGTGGATTGCTCTGTGATAAAATATTAGATTGAAAATATTAAGGTATCATTTTACTCAGCTTCCTATGACCTACAGGCCTATATAGATGGTTTAGGAGGGTTGATTCTACAGACAGATTCCCTTTAAAGTCTGTAATTGGGATGATCGCTCCTAGAAGCCACCTTTTCCCGGCCCGTGTATTCACCGCCCTTTCTATCATTACTGTAGAAGCCATTGCCACGGAAGAACTGGGGAGATAAGATCGGCCCTTTGCCCGGCATCACTATAATGAGATTCCCTCCAGTGTAAAGAAAGAGAATGTCACACACTGCAAACAGTTTATAATGGGACAATTCAGGCTCGCTGAGCGCTATTATTTGCTGTGGATAAACATTTCGAGGAATAAAATCTGCTTAACGTGTAGATACAAGGCCAAGCTAAGTGTGCGGTGTTTAACTATACATATTGCAGCCAATATACGGGAAAATCTCATTTACGATGCTAACACTATTTTATTTCTGCTTGTCTCTCCTTTTTCACATTATTTATTGGACTCCGAGAAAGATCCTTGTGCAGAACTTGCATCGGCCACCCCACCCCACGCCCGTTCTGCCCATACTCACAGGCAACTTGAGAGACCCATCACCTTTATAGACCATAGGCATATCCAGCAGTCATCATTACACGCCAATGATACATCATTAGTAAGGTCATTAGGTTATTTATTAATCAGTAATTAGTTCCCAAATGGGGTTGCACTCTGTTGCACCCTTTATTATATCAGAGCATAGGCAAACCAAAGAATCGTCTTATACTGATGGAGCATACTGACCCAAGATGGTAACATGTCTTTATTATCAATCACCAATCTCACCATTGATTGGGTGGATATGAGGTGCAGATTTAACTTTTGCCTCAAGTTGGCCTACAAAAGTTGCCAAACCCTAACGAGAACCAGGTGTTTCCATGTTCCATGGGTGGTCTGTGTGTGGTGCTCCTATGGCCCATAATTCCGAAACAGTACCTTTCTGTACCACATCACATCATACCCAATGTTCTCATCAACAATCAGACACCTAATAAAGTCAAACAGTTGAGCTGCGGATACAGGTATACTCAAAGTAACTTAGTTGCTTAAGAGACAACATGTTTGGTGGTTGCCGTCCTCACTGGAGGGATAATGCTTTAACGTTACAGAATTTGAACACAGAACAAATAGAAAAGTCTGTTTACTCGAGTCTCCTCCTCACTCCGTGTTACTTCACATTAGTTTTCCCTGTTAACTCTGTTACATGTCGGGCTAAACTCTTCTTTTGTGGCTTGTTTTCAACATTGAGCTCTGTCCACACACACATTCTCTCTGCCTTAGTCTAACTATGGGGCAATCAGGCCACACTTCAGGCCCAACTTACATTTACACACTCAGACAGTAGGGCAGCCTTATCCCGTTGGCTCCTACTCTCAAGGGTTCCCATAATTCAATCTTAGCATGTCACTCAGTCAAGCCTAGTTTAGGACTGTAGTATTAAGGAACTAGCTCTCACACTAGTCATCTATCGGCCCATTGGGATTTTCACAAACCCTCCTAAGAGGACCCATCTTTCCTATCCCTTGAGATTGAGGTCACCAACCTAACTATCCACTGAGCCAACCACTCTTGGCAAATGGTAATCTTCAGTCAACCTACATGCAGTGGTAGCATTACACTTATAGGTCAACCTCTTCCACATCTAGACTCTTATCAGCTTGTAGATCACTTTGTTGCCTCACCATCCATCCACGTTTCACTTGATTAAACTACCATTCTGCTTCTCTTCCTAAGCTCCACACAGGCCACCGCCATTACTCCGACCTCTGGTTCACCGCCCACAAAGTCTCCCCACCAAAGTTAAGAAGTGAAAAGAAGGGGAGCGCACATATGGCTTGAACTGTGATGACAGGGGTGTACCGAGGGTTGTACAACTCACCTTATCTGGTTGTGCGAGTCACAACCAACTGAAGCCACATATAAGGAAGATGGCCGTTGCGGATCCCTGCGAGGTTAAAGTACTAGGAAGCATGCAGAGAAAACAGGTTTTTGAATTCCGCGCCAACCAAGACAACTCGATTCACTTCAAAAACCTTTAATTGTGCCGATGCAGTTATTAGCTGTCTTGCTACTTCATCAGGACTATTGGGCAATATGTTAAAGGCTTTTGGAGTGAATCGGATTGCCTTCTCTTGGTTGGCACGGAGTTCAAAAACCCGTTTTCTTAGCACCCTTCCTTGCACCGAACTACAGAGGACAAACTTGCTTCACATTGGTGACCAATTCTCAGGTTAAGAAGATGCACAGACCTTCAGCATCTATGTTTAGCTCCTCATGCAGTAAGTTAGTACTCCCCAGAGCAGCACCCAGCTCTTGTATAGCTTCTCTACCACCATCTACTGACAGCACGATGGTGCAGTTTATCAGTGTCACTACGCTATCCCACAAATAGCACCAGGTCAGCTCTCCATACCCAATCAGTCACCCTGAAACACTCTCTCACCTTCGATTAATCACAGAACCAGACATGCAACATTGCAAAGGTGCATCAGGGCCCTTCATCCCAACATAAAGCATATAAACACTGAACAACAGAAGAAGAAGATATATATATACACATGTTCTCATGGTATATACTTGCTCTGGAGACATCTTTATGACTTCAGTTAATGGAGGCTTTACACTTACCGTATGTTTTCTATTAAAATGTTCTTGATTTATTCTTCTAAGATTAGAACTGAGAGGTTTCCAACTTTTCGGGTCTGGAAGCAAATTTAGCATATTTTCTTGGCTCACTGGTCTACATGGCACGGAAGGTCTTCTTCTTTCTTCCTACTTCTTTTTCACACTCTCTCATTCTCTTTCACTTAATCTTTCTTTCTCTCCCACTTTTCCTTTCTTGTTTCCATCTTTTTTTCTTCCCCCTTTCTCTTTCTTATACTTGATCACCCCATTTGTTTCTCATACCACCAAGGTTGGACAAATGATGCACCCAGGGGTCTATGGGAACTCGGAACCCGGGCGTGGAGTTGGAGGGATGTCACAGGTGGCCTGCCCAGACCCGTAGCCCTGGTGGTCAACTGAAAATTGGGGAAAATAAAAAGGGGATGAAAGAATAATAATAATAATAATAATAATGTCTCATGACGCCACCTGCAGTTTCTGGTGAGTTCACCAGCGCCGCTGTCAGACCACCGGGGATGATGGTATTGCAGCTTGGGTGGTATGGCTCTCTGCAGGTGGAGCCGGGTCCCCGGGGCAGGATATCGTAGCACTTATTGTCGTGGTGCTGAGTATGATCAGCGTAGCTGTGCAGCAGTTTATATAGAAAGGAGGCACCGAGGTCTTTAGACTCTATACTGGTACTTTACTGGAACCGGTTCAAATGGCATTTCAGGTTACAGCTTACACAGTCTTTTAGTGGGTAGCTGGCCGGGTAGTCACTGAGGAGGGTAAAGTCTCTCTGAAGCTCCCGTAGTGTACCTTCGCTTGTCTTTCTCACGTCTCGCTGCCTTTACTTGCGCCTCCCTACTTTCCTTGCGCTGCCCTGCACAGCCCGCTTGTCTACCAGGCCCGTTGGGTGGTATGAGGTACCCTTCTTCTCTCTAAGGGGCTCAACCCGGTTTGGTGACCATGGTGGGGCTGCACATTCTGGTTGGGGGGTCGGGGTTGCTGGATTAACCCACGACTGGCCGGTGTTCACGGCTCAGGGGTGAACTCACCTGTACCGTTCCTCGGAGACGGCACTGCGTTGGTGGACTAGGATTCCCCCAGACCTGTCCGGTGGTCTGGCACTGGGTTTCCTCTTTCCTGGGTCGCCTTTTCCTCTCAGGAGCCCACCCTGGGAGACCCCTCTAGGGCTCCCTCCTTGCTTCTTCCCTCAGTACGGACTAGATCCCACTGTGTGACTTCCCGCTTCTCCTTACTCCTCACACTCCACCCCCCAGGACTGGTTACCCTGGGAATGGGTTGCCAATTGGTCCCCTAGTCTAGGTGTAAGGATGCCGGGATGGGAGCCTCAGGTTGACTTTACACTCCCCAATGACTGGAATACCGCACACTGTTGTGGGTGCAGTACATATACTGTGGCACACTGACCAGTGGAGCGCCACACAAAGTTGGACAGAGAGCAATCAGATTAGATGGTCACCTTGAGCACCATAATGGATGGGTGAGGATTGGGGTATTTGGACGTATTAAATATCATACAGCTGGCATTCTCGGCTCGGGGACTTGGGGGCATCTCTGGTGCTATTGCCTTCAGTTTCTGAGAACATGTGCTACCCCTGCACCTCTCCACTACTCCATCATTTCCCTCATTCTCCCTCACTTTCTCTCCTTTTTTATGGACTTTTTCTATATCTTTCTCTCTTTCTTTCATCTTCTTTTACTATTTCTCTTGCTTACTCTTTCTCACATCCCTGTATCCCTTTCTCTTGTTCTTTCTTTTTCAATCTCCATTTATCTTAATTTATTATCACTCTATCCCTTTCCCTTTCTTTTCCCACTCCGTCTCATCCTTCCTTTCTTATTTTATTCTTTTTATCTACTGTATATTCTCCCTCCAACTCTATCTTCCTCTGCCCTCGCCCTTCACATCCCTCTCTTGCCCAGTTCACTTTCTTTCACAATTTCTTTCTTCTTTTTTCCCTTTCTTTCTCCCTTTTTTCCATCTTTTCTATCTTCATTTCTCTTTTCTTTTTAATTCTTTCTTTTTATTCTTCCTTTCCTTCATTCTGTCTTTTTCTTTTTTTCTTTTATCTCTCTCTCTCTCTCTCTTTCATTCTTTCCTTCTTTCTTTTTATCATCTTCCCTTCTGTCTTTTTTCACCTCCTTTCCTCTCCCCACTCTTTTTTCATCTTTCAACATGTTAACATTCCTCCTCTCTATCTCTTACCCTTTGCTCACTCATTTCTCTTCCTCTCTACACCATTGCTCTCCTATCACCTGCGTTCTCTCTCCTTCTCTTCCTACCCTTCTCTCTCTCATTACTTCTTTCTTTCTCTACTTCTTTGCTTTCGCAGTATTGATTTTCTCCTCTCCCCTTTTCTCACTGTGTTTTCTCGACCACCGCAGAGTGTTCCTCCTCTCTATAGAAATCAATGGAGCGTCCGTCACGTATAGTAAATTCAATAATATATTCATTAGAGGAGGTTTTCAGTCTTATACAAACAACAGCTTAATCATTGTATAATGAAGAGTTATGAAAAGGTGTAATATTTATTGTGGAGACTTCTGTTTGCAGTCAGTGAATGGAAACTCTTATTACATGGAGGAGCAGGAACATTGCTGTGACCTTGTCCTGGTTACGGCTCCTGTACAATGTAGGTCTAGGTCAGATCTCAATAACGGCTAAAAATATGTACAAGACCCCAGCGGGACCCCGGTATAGATCACAGCAGCAGGGTCGTATCTATCTCATCAGAAGGTCCTGGCAAATCCGTGAATGGCCCCACACCTGCAATGGGCCATTTATAATACTGTACCTGTTTTACCTATCTATCTATCTATCTATCTATCTATCTATCTATCTATCTATCTATTCTGATCTTCTGTCTGTCTGTCTGTCTGTCTGTCTGTCGTCTGTCAGATCATCCACATACTACATACCGATCGACTATACTCATCATCATACATCTATCTAGCATCGTCGTCGTGTCTGTCGTCGTCTGTCGGTCTTCGTCTGTCTGTCGTCTATACTATCCTATCTATCTATCTATCTATCTATCTATCTGTCTATCTATCTGTCTATCCCTCTATGGCGGCCGTCACACACTACGATTTTGTGTGGGAACTCGATAACGATGTCAGTAGTGTGCGCACGTGCTCAACATGTTAGTGAAGGTGTCACATGTATAGATAACGTCAGGACCAGCAGCGATGTTCCTGCAGGGATCGTTCACACAACCAGCGATGATGCTTGTCAATGATGTGAATAGGAGAAATCGGTCAGAGATCGGTTATGGTGGAGTCACACAGAACAATGCAGCAGATTGGATGATCGACATCGTCTGATTGGGTCCGGTTTCCCAAATCTGTATATAACGATCTACACTTATCGCTTGTAAGATCGACCTGTCACACACAACGATGTCTAGGAGCGATGCCAAATCAGGCACTTATCCATCACACCTTTACATATTCGTAGCGTTATCTACGCCTATCTATCTATACTTCATTATCTATCTATCTATCTATCTATCTATCTATCTATCTATCTCTTTATCTATCTATCTCTTATCTATCTCTTATCTATCTATCTCTTATCTATCTATCTATCTATCTATCTATCGTGAGGTAGCGCCCCCTGGGGAACCCGCTTGGCAACACTCACAACCATGATTTTTAACGTATAACATAATGCAATAGTTTATTGGGCTGCATAAAGCCACTGTTCACACACACAACACCCTTTTTACATTTCACATAGTATTCACATCATTACATTCTCATATCACATTACATGTTATATACACATTAAACACTTTAGAAATCAACAGGACTATAACTTGACCTAGGGTCGGTCCCAATGATGGTTACAGCCGCTTGGCCTTCTGACAGGGCTCATTCCCCATCCTATTCCAGGGAGAATCTACCTCCTAACAGGGATCCTCAACCTCATACAGGGATCCTCCACCTATTCTAGGGACCCTCGTTGGACCCCTCATGTATGGCCTTTCTGCATCTGCCATCATGAGTCCCACGTTACATCACACATCTATTTTATCATCCAGGGTAATTTACATACGCCCTGGTGATACACTCACTCTTCAACGGGTCCTCAGTCGGACCCAATGGCGGCTATGCCCGCCTGGCACACATATTCGCCTCCCGTAGGGCTATACATCAACACATCACATACAGTCATATGAAAAAGTTTGGGCACCCCTCTTAATCTTACTCATTTTTTTTTTGTTTAAAATTGTTTTTTTGCAACAGCTATTAGTGTGATCTATGTAATAACTGATGGACACAGTAATATTTCAGTGTGATCTATGTAATAACTGATGGACACAGTAATATTTCAAATATGATTATGTAATAACTGATGGACACAGTAATATTTCAGTGTGATCTATGTAATAACTGATGGACACAGTAATATTTCAGTGTGATCTATGTAATAACTGATGGACACAGTAATATTTCAGTGTGATCTATGTAATAACTGATGGACACAGTCATATTTCAGTGTGATATATGTAATAACTGATGGACACAGTAATATTTCAGTGTGATCTATGTAATAACTGATGGACACAGTAATATTTCAGTGTGATCTATGTAATAACTATGGACACAGTAATATTTCAGTGTGATATATGTAATAACTGATGGACACAGTAATATTTCAGTGTGATTATGTAATAACTGATGGACACAGTAATATTTCAGTGTGATCTATGTAATAACTGATGGACACAGTAATATTTCAGTGTGATCTATGTAATAACTGATGGACACAGTAATATTTCAGTGTGATCTATGTAATAACTGATGGACACAGTAATATTTCAGTGTGATCTATGTAATAACTGATGGACACAGTAATATTTCAGTGTGATCTATGTAATAACTGATGGACACAGTAATATTTCAGTGTGATTATGTAATAACTGATGGACACAGTAATATTTCAGTGTGATTATGTAATAACTGATGGACACAGTAATATTTCAGTGTGATCTATGTAATAACTGATGGACACAGTAATATTTCAGTGTGATTATGTAATAACTGATGGACACAGTAATATTTCAGTGTGATCTATGTAATAACTGATGGACACAGTAATATTTCAGTGATCTATGTAATAACTGATGGACACAGTAATATTTCAGTGTGATCTATGTAATAACTGATGGACACAGTAATATTTCAGTGTGATATATGTAATAACTGATGGACACAGTAATATTTCAGTGTGATATATGTAATAACTGATGGACACAGTAATATTTCAGTGTGATCTATGTAATAACTGATGACACAGTAATATTTCAGTGTGATGTATGTAATAACTGATGGACACAGTAATATTTCAGTGTATTATGTAATAACTGATGGACACAATAATATTTCAGGATTGAAATGAGGTTTATTGCACTAACCAAAAATGTGAAATATGCATTATTTCAAAAATTAACAGGTGCAAAAGTATGGGCACCTCAACAGAAAAGTGACATTAATATTTAGTGGATCCACCTTTTGCCTCTAGTGGCTTCCTGTAGCTGTTAATGAGTTCCTGGATCCTGGATGAAGGGATTTTTGACCATTCCTCTTTACAAAACAATTCCAGTTCAGTTAAGTTTGATGGTCGCCGAGTATGGACAGCCCGCTTCACAACATCCCACAGATGTTCAATGATATTCAGGTCTGGGGACTGGGATGGCCATTCCAGAACATTGTAATTGTTCCTCTGCATGAATGCCTGAGTAGATTTGGAGCGGTGTTTTGGATCATTGTCTTGCTGAAAGATCCATCCCCGGCGTAACTTCAACTGTATTCGCCTCCCATAGGGTTATACGCATAAACACAACATGGCGGCTATGCCCGCCTGGCACACATATACGTAGCACACTTAGTCCACATAACATCCTTGGACTAAGTCCATACCGGGCTCAGAACCAGGTTTAGCAACCTGAGTTACCGGGTACACCAGGCGTCCCCCCAAGGTCTCCTCCAGCACGTGTTTCACCCCACGCCGGAACAAGCGCCTTCCACGGTCAGCCACGGTTCCCCAACTCCAGAAGCCATCACAACCCGTTCCTGACCACCAGCATGCACACAAGTATCAGAGGGTCAGGTGCCTCCCGCACGTCCCAAAGGGATGGAATGCCACACCCACCTGACACACCCACACCTGGAGCTGTTAGCAATTAGCACACACTGCTCTTTTAGCTCCCGCTCATTAGTCTCTTCAGCCCCTTAGATGTTAACCCACTGTGCACTGGTTCAGTCTTACAGCAATCACACCCAGTGAAACAGGCTCATGTGAACAGGAGCCTGTGCTGCAAGCCCATGTGATGCACTCCGGCATGGGACCACACCGGCTATGCCTCACTCTATCTATCTATCTATCTATCTATCTATCTATCTATCTATCTATCTATCTATACAGCAAAATTGGGCAGCACCATGGACTAGTAAAGATCCACTTTTTCTTCACTGAATTTAAGAGTATTGCCTGTTATTTTCATTTTTTGGATATCTATCTATCATCTATCTATATATTCATCCATCTGTCTATCCATCTATCTATTCATCTATCTATCTATCTATCTATCTATCTATCATCTGTATATTCATCCATCTGTCTATCCATCTATCTATTCATCTATCTATCTGTCTATCTATCTATATGCAAATTGTCACTTCAGTAAGGAATTAGACAAACTCTAATGCCACCTAATAAAATCCTAAAAGTCATAATAATAATAATATTAATTTATATAGCGCCAACATATTACGCAGCGCTTCACAATACATATTTAAACAGCCATAAGAAACAGTTATCAGAAAATACAATACAATTCAATACAAAAAACAATACAAAGAGCTTACAATCTAGCAATGAGGTGGGGGTGACACAAAGTACAGGGGCTTATTTACAATGATGGTGCGTCAACTTGAGGAGATGGGGAACAGATAGGAGCAGCATAGGTGGCCACCAACCTTTATTTGTGATCTACTTGAGACTGGTCAAGTCTGGTATAGTCTGTACCAGCTCAGGATCTGTCCCTCTGTGAGCGCTCAGTCTGTACCGGCTCAGGATCTGTCCCTCTATGGGCGCTCAGTCTGTACCGGCTCAGGATCTGTCGCTCTGTGAGTGCTCAGTCTGTACCGGCTCAGGATCTGTCCCTCTATGGGTGCTCAGTCTGTACCGGCTCAGGATCTGTCGCTCTGTGGGCGCTCAGTCTGTACTGGCTCAGGATCTGTCGTTCTATGGGCGCTCAGTCTGTACCGGCTCAGGATCTGTCGCTCTGTGGGCGCTCAGTCTGTACCAGCTCAGGATCTGTCCCTCTGTGAGCGCTCAGTCTGTACCGGCTCAGGATCTGTTGCTCTGTGGACGCTCAGTCTGTACCGGCTCAGGATCTGTCGCTCTGTGAGCACTCAGTCTGTACTGGCTCAGGATCTGTCGCTCTATGGGCGCTCAGTCTGTACCGGCTCAGGATCTGTCGCTCTGTGGGTGCTCAGTCTGTACCGGCTCAGGATCTGTCGCTCTGTGAGCGCTCAGTCTGTACCGGCTCAGGATCTGTCGCACTGTAGGCGCTCAGTCTGTACCGGCTCAGGATCTGTCCCTCTATGGGCACTCAGTCCTGTACCGGCTCAGGATCTGTCGCTCTATGGGCGCTCAGTTTGTACCGGCTCAGGATCTGTCCCTCTATGGGCGCTCAGTCTGTACCGGCTCAGGATCTGTTGCTCTGTGTGCGCTCAGTCTGTACCGGCTCAGGATCTGTTGCTCTGTGGGCACTCAGTCTGTACCGGCTCAGGATCTGTTGCTCTGTGTGCGCTCAGTCTGTACCGGCTCAGGATCTGTCTCTCTATGGGTGCTCAGTCTGTACCGGCTCAGGATCTGTCCCTCTATGGGCGCTCAGTCTGTACCGGCTCAGGATCTGTTGCTCTGTGTGCGCTCAGTCTGTACTGGCTCAGGATCTGTCGCTCTGTGAGCGCTCAGTCTGTACCGGCTCAGGATCTGTCCCTCTATGGGCGCTCAGTCTGTACCGGCTCAGGATCTGTCGCACTGTAGGCGCTCAGTCTGTACCGGCTCCGGATCTGTAGCTCTGTGAGCGCTCAATCTGTACCGGCTCAGGATCTGTCTCTCTATGGGTGCTCAGTTTGTACCGGCTCAGGATCTGTCCCTCTATGGGCGCTCAGTCTGTACCGGCTCAGGATCTGTTGCTCTGTGGGCACTCAGTCGTTACCGGCTCAGGATCTGTTGCTCTGTGTGCGCTCAGTCTGTACCGGCTCAGGATCTGTCTCTCTATGGGTGCTCAGTCTGTACCGGCTCAGGATCTGTCCCTCTATGGGCGCTCAGTCTGTACCGGCTCAGGATCTGTTGCTCTGTGTGCGCTCAGTCTGTACCGGCTCAGGATCTGTCTCTCTATGGGTGCTCAGTCTGTACCGGCTCAGGATCTGTCCCTCTATGGGCGCTCAGTCTGTACCGGCTCAGGATCTGTCGCTCTGTGGGCACTCAGTCTGTACTGGCTCAGGATCTGTCGCTCTATGGGTGCCTCAGTCTGTATCGGCTCAGGATCTGTCGCTCTGTGAGCGCTCAGTCTGTACCGGCTCAGGATCTGTCCCTCTATGGGCGCTCAGTCTGTACCGGCTCAGGATCTGTTGCTCTGTGTGCGCTCAGTCTGTACTGGCTCAGGATCTGTCGCTCTGTGAGCGCTCAGTCTGTACCGGCTCAGGATCTGTCGCACTGTAGGGCGCTCAGTCTGTACCGGCTCCGGATCTGTCGCTCTGTGAGCGCTCAGTCTGTACCGGCTCAGGATCTGTCCGCACTGTAGGCGCTCAGTCTGTACCGGCTCAGGATCTGTCCCTCTATGGGCACTCAGTCTGTACCGGCTCAGGATCTGTCGCTCTATGGGCGCTCAGTTTGTACCGGCTCAGGATCTGTCCCTCTATGGGCGCTCAGTCTGTACCGGCTCAGGATCTGTTGCTCTGTGTGCGCTCAGTCTGTACCGGCTCAGGATCTGTTGCTCTGTGGGCACTCAGTCTGTACCGGCTCAGGATCTGTTGCTCTGTGTGCGCTCAGTCTGTACCGGCTCAGGATCTGTCTCTCTATGGGTGCTCAGTCTGTACCGGCTCAGGATCTGTCCCTCTATGGGCGCTCAGTCTGTACCGGCTCAGGATCTGTTGCTCTGTGTGCGCTCAGTCTGTACTGGCTCAGGATCTGTCGCTCTGTGAGCGCTCAGTCTGTACCGGCTCAGGATCTGTCCCTCTATGGGCGCTCAGTCTGTACCGGCTCAGGATCTGTTGCTCTGTGTGCGCTCAGTCTGTACTGGCTCAGGATCTATCGCTCTGTGAGCGCTCAGTCTGTACCGGCTCAGGATCTGTCGCACTGTAGGCGCTCAGTCTGTACCGGCTCCGGATCTGTCGCTCTGTGAGCGCTCAGTCTGTACCGGCTCAGGATCTGTCGCTCTGTGGACGCTCAGTCTGTACCAGCTCAGGATCTGTCCCTCTATGGGCGCTCAGTCTGTACAGGCTCAGGATCAGTCCCTCTATGGGCGCTCAGTCTGTACCGGCTCAGGATCTGTCCCTCTATGGGCACTCAGTCTGTACCGGCTCAGGATCTGTTCGCTCTATGGGCGCTCAGTTTTGTACCGGCTCAGGATCTGTCCCTCTATGGCGCTCAGTCCTGTACCGGCTCAGGATCTGTTGCTCTGTGTGCGCTCAGTCTGTACCGGCTCAGGATCTGTTGCTCTGTGGGCACTCAGTCTGTACCGGCTCAGGATCTGTTGCTCTGTGTGCGCTCAGTCTGTACCGGCTCAGGATCTGTCTCTCTATGGGTTGCTCAGTCTGTACCGCCTCAGGATCTGTCCCTCTATGGGCGCTCAGTCTGTACCGGCTCAGGATCTGTTGCTCTGTGTGCGCTCAGTCTGTACTGGCTCAGGATCTGTCGCTCTGTGAGCGCTCAGTCTGTACCGGCTCAGGATCTGTCCCTCTATGGGCGCTCAGTCTGTACCGGCTCAGGATCTGTCGCTCTGTGAGCGCTCAGTCTGTACCGGCTCAGGATCTGTCGCACTGTAGGCGCTCAGTCTGTACCGGCTCCGATCTGTTGCTCTGTGAGCGCTCAATCTGTACCGGCTCAGGATCTGTCTCTCTATGGGCGCTCAGTCTGTACCGGCTCAGGATCTGTCGCTCTGTGTGTGCTCAGTCTGTACCGGCTCAGGATCTGTCTCTCTATGGGTGCTCAGTCTGTACCGGCTCAGGATCTGTCCCTCTATGGGCGCTCAGTCTGTACCGGCTCAGGATCTGTTGCTCTGTGTGCGCTCAGTCTGTACTGGCTCAGGATCTGTCGCTCTGTGAGCGCTCAGTCTGTACCGGCTCAGGATCTGTCACTCTGTGTGCGCTCAGTCTGTACCGGCTCAGTATCTGGCGCTCTGTGGATGCTCAGTCTGTATCGGCTCAGGATCTGTCGCTCTGTGAGCGCTCAGTCTGTACCGGCTCAGGATCTGTCCCTCTTTGAGCGCTCAGTCTGTACCGGCTCAGGATCTGTCACACTCTGAGCACTCAGTCTGTACCGGCTCAGGATCTGTCGCTCTGTGGACGCTCAGTCTGTACTGGCTCAGGATCTGTCGCTCTATGGGTGCTCAGTCTGTACCGGCTCAGGATCTGTCGCTCTGTGGACGCTCAGTCTGTACCGGCTCAGGATCTGTCCCTCTATGGGCGCTCAGTCTGTACCGGCTCAGGATCTGTCGCTCTATGGGTTCTCAGTCTGTACCGGCTCAGGATCTGTCGCTCTGTGTGTGCTCAGTCTGTACCGGCTCAGGATCTGTCGCTCTGTGAGCGCTCAGTCTGTACAGGCTCAGGATCTGTCGCTCTGTGATCGCTCAGTCTGTACCGGCTCAGGATCTATCGCTCTGTGTGCGCTCAGTCTGTTCCGGCTCTGGATCTGTTTCTCTCTCGCTCTTTCCTTTTGTCTTTCTTTCATGCTTTCCTTCTCAATTTCTTTATATTTCTCTTTTTTCCATTTTCTCTTTCTTTTTTCCTACTTTTTTACTTCCTTCTTTCTCTTTCCTTCTTTGTTTTCTTCTTTCTTTCCTTTTTGTCTTTTTTCTCTCTTGACCTTTCTTTCCTTCTTCTCTTCTTTCATTGTTTCTCACTCACTCTTTCTCTTTCCTTCTTTCACGCTTTCCTTCCCTGTTTGTATTTTCTTACTCTCTTACTTTCATACTTCTTTTTTTCCTTCCTTTTCCCTTCTTTCTTTCTTTCTTTCATTCTTTCTTTTTCTTTCTTTCTTTCTCTTTTTCTATCTGTTTTTTTCCTACTTTGTACTTCCTTTTCTCTATTTTTATTTATTTCCAGCTTTCTTTTTTACTCCTTTTTCATCCTTCTGTCTTTCTCGTCTTTCATTCTTACTTGCTCTTTCTTTCATACTTTCCTTCTCTTTCTTTTCTCTCTCTTTCATTTTTTCTTCTTTCTCTCTCTTTTTCCATCTTTCTTTCCTTCTTTCTTACTTTCCTTCTCTTTCTTTTTTCTCTTTCATTTTTCCTTCTTTCTCTCTCTTTCTTTTTTCCATCTTTCTTTCCTTTTTTCATAACTTACTTCTCTTTTTCTCTCTGTCTCTCTATTTTTTCTCTTTTCCCTTCTTTTTTTTCCCATCCTTCTTTTTCTCTTCTTTTTTTCTTTCTTTCCTTCTTTCTCATCCAAAGAAGCAAAAATAACACAACTAGCGTTGCTTAAAACTCCGAGAAGGATATTACGCTGCTGACTGTAGAGCGCAATATGTGCATTAATCGGCCCAGTGCACTAACTCAACCCCTTGTGATTTATTGATCCTCCACATCTATCTAGTTTATCCTCCGCGCTCCTTCCCCATCGCAGTCCTATAGCGGGAGCTTCACCGCTTTAATTCCAGAGAAGATTGAAAGATATTTGCACAATAAAGGGTTAATCTGTGATCCATAAGATTCCTCTGGATCTGTGAAATCCGCGGTGTTGTATTGTCGATACCATTGTGTTTAGTGTCCCGCCATCGCCTGTTCTCTCTTCTTCGCCCTTCTGCTGGTCTCCTGCCGAAATCTCCCAGCTGGTCACAAATATTTATCGTTTCTGCCTAATGAGGCTTGAAAGATACTTAAAAAAACATTAAACTTTACTCATTCCCTTGAAAATATAAGCTGCCCAGATACTATAATGTTTAGAAGTCGCGCCCCAGTCTTCTGAGTTGACACTTTTTTCTTACAATTTTCGATGATCGCGTAGAATAGACTCACAGTTTTTGGCGCTGGTTTTGGGTTTTTTGGAGCCCCCGAGGAAAATGATTCAGATGACTCAACGTCCATCTGTATAACGCTTTAAGGAGCTTTAAGGTCATGAAGATAATGACATTGTTGGGTAGAGCAATCGAGGCCGAGTTGATAAATATCTTTCTGGCTGCAAATGGATTTACCAACATCTTCTTTGAACTGTTCTGTAAATAAGTCTGCAAGTTCCCCAAAAGCAGGACTATCCCCCACAAGTGCACCAAAAGCAGGACTATCCCCCAGAAGTGCTCCAAAAGCAGGACTATCCCCCCCACAAGTGCACCAAAAGCAGGACTATCCCCCACAAGTGCACCAAAAGCAGGACTATCCCCCACAATTGCACCAAAAGCAGGACTATCCTCCCACAAGTGCACCAAAAGCAGGACTATCCCCCACAAGTGCACCAAAAGCAGGACTATCCCCCACAAGTGCACCAAAAGCAGGACTATCCCCCACAAGTGCACCAAAAGCAGGACTATCCCCCACACAAGTGCACCAAAAGCAGGACTATCCCCCACAAGTGCACCCAAAGCAGGACTATCCCATACAAGTGCACCAAAAGCAGGACTATCCCCCACACAAGTGCACCAAAAGCAGGACTATCCCCCACACAAGTGCACCCAAAGCAGGACTATCCCCCACAAATGCACCCAAAGCAGGACTATCCCCCACAAGTGCAACAAAAGCAGGACTATCCCCCACAAGTGCACCAAAAGCAGGATTATCCGCCACAAGTGCACCAAAAGCAGGACTATCCCCCACAAGTGCACCAAAAGCAGGACTATCCCCCACAAGTGCACCAAAAGCAGGATTATCCGCCACAAGTGCACCAAAAGCAGGACTATCCCCCACAAGTGCACCAAAAGCAGGACTATCCCCCACAAGTGCACCAAAAGCGGGACTATCCCCCCACAAGTGCACCGAAAGTGGGACTATCCCCCCACAAGTGCACCAAAAGCGGGACTATCCCCTAACAAGTGCACCGAAAGTGGGACTATCCCCCCACAAGTGCACCGAAAGTGGGACTATTCTCCCACAATTGCACTGAAAGCAGGACTATTCCCCCACAAGTGCACCAAAAGTGGGACTATCCCACATAAGAGCACCGAAAGCAGGAATATCCAACACAAGAGCACCGAAAGCGGGACTATCCCCCCACAAATGCACCGAAAGCCAGGCTATCCCACACAAGTGCCCAACTCCCCTGCAAGAGCATAAACCTCCTGCTTTATTCTTCACACCCAGCCATAGAAGATACAGGGGCACAGGAAAAATGGCAGTAAAGTTGGTAGTAGGCAGTGATGTATATCCTAGCCAGTATTGGTACACCCGATGAGGCTGCAAGTACACCAATCTCCTGCAAAGTACATCAGCCCTGCACATGATTCCTTGCCTAGAACTATTCTCAAACAATAGAAGATGTAGGAGCAAAGAGAAAAAGTCAAGTTAAGCTTATGAGTTGCTAGGAGGCGGTGATATATACCCTTGCCAGGGTTGGCACACCTGATGAGGCTGCAAGTGCACCAATCTCTGTAAAATACACCAGTCCTTTGCATTATTCCTGACCTCAAACTATCCCAAGCCATAGAGATGTAGGGGCACAGAGAAAAAGTCAGTTAAGTTCATGACTTGGCAGTGGGCATTGATCTATGCCCTAGACAGGGCACTCCCAATGAGGCTGCAAGTGCACCAATCTCCTGCAAATTACACCAGTACTTCACATTATTCCTCCCTTAGAACTATCCCCAGCCACACAAAACATAAGGGTATAGAACGAACGCCAGTTAAGCCCATGGACTGGCACTAGGCTGGGGGTAATGCAAGAGGATGAGAATGCACTGGTCAGATATAGCGCATGTGATGAAGATACACTGATCCCTGACTAGAGTAATTATACCTCACATTATTTCCAGGCTACTGTCCACTCTTGTGCTTAACTAATCTCTAGGGGTGGTGCTAGGCAGAAAATATAGCAGGTAACCAATGCACTTGTAGTGAATGCTCTCGGTGCACTTTGGTGGGAATTGCCCGCCCTTGGGGCTTTTGATGGCATTCGGCTTGCCTTTGGTGCTCTTGGCAGGAACTGGCCTGTCTGTGGCGCCTTTTAGTGGCATTCGGCTTGCCTTTGGTGCACTGGGCAAGAACTGGCCTGTCTTTGGCGCTTTTAGTGGCATTCGGCTTGCCTTTGGTGCACTGGGCAAGATTTGGACTGTCCTTGGTGTCCTTTTACTCAATTACTCGCTGTGATTTCAGTCTAATAGACTTCACCTTGATTTTCTTATTTATGTATCATCTGTTTGTGGCCAGAAGATATGTCTGAACTTGTCTCTTACCACCTTACCCATTAATGTGATTAGTTTGGTGCCCCTGAAGCTCCTGATGGACACCCTTTAAAGGTCAGAAACCCTATTTACCTGAAAATATAGGGTTACTCTCCAGATAACGAACATTAAAATCATGTTAGGCTGTTTTACTTTAGTAGCAGTTACCAGGAAAAAATGAAGTTGTATCCTCACTGCGACTGCTCGATCCAGGTGTATATTTAATTATACATTGATGGCTGCTGTAATCACTCCCTGACACTTTGATTGACAGCCTCGTCGGTGGTGTGTGTGAGCATTGTGTAATGACTGTAACAGCTCCCTGCTCCACCCAGATGACTGGAAGCCAGCAGCCGCAGAGAGAACATAACTTCATCTTCTACCTGCAGCCGCTGTTCCATTAAGGCCATTCATGATTTTTAAGCTGGTGTTCTGCAGATTAACTCAATATCTGCAGGTTAATATTGTGTCTGTACAGGACAAGTTCCCTTTAAACTTTTTAATATCATGGTGCATAATCAATAACACCGTCTTATAGGTTATATGTGGGTCATCCCATTAGAAATTGACCCAGGTGACAAGTCATCACTTAACAGGGCTGTCTTGTGTAGGACCTTTGGGATGCATCATGCTGGCTCTAACTCCGACATTGTTACTTACCTTACATTGATTGTAGACACTTTAATGTATAAACGTTAGAACATGTTTCTTATCTTATCTTTTTTGTTCTTTTCTATTCTCTTTATACAGAATGATCCCGCCGAGTAACCGAAGTTTTCTGGTCAACGACTTGGCTCCTGGACGGGAGTATGACCTTTGTGTCTTGGCCGTGTATGACGATGGGATGACTTCACTTACTGCCACGCGGGTGGTGGGATGTGTCCAGTTCAATACAAAAGAAGAAACTGCACAATGCCAACCGCTCCACACCCAGTTTCTAGGTGGAACTATGATCATCATCATCGGAGGAATCATTGTAGCTTCCGTGTTGGTGTTTATTATCATCCTCATGATTCGATACAAAGTGTATAGCGGTCAGGAGGAAAGTGGCAAAGCAAGGGTCAGTAATGTTTATTCCCAAACAAATGGGCAACAAGGCATGGCTTGTGCTCATTCCTGTGCCAAGTTGGGAGAAAATAACTATGAACCTTTGCCCCCAGCTTCCAAAGAGCCCTCAATGGAGGGCAAAGACACTGGTAAAGGGGAGAACCAACCTCGTTCACCTATTCCAGCTCCTCTGATGGAAATGGACAAGAGGAGAACTAAGACATCTAGTGATCTCCAAACCGTGGCTCTTCTGTCTTCTCTTTCAGGAGACCAGACAGAGACCAGTGCATTGGGCTCCACCACCTCATTATGTCTGATTACGGAAGGGCAAGCACACGTAGGGCCCAAAGCTCCTCTTAGGACTTATCAACATAGATTCTCCTTCGATGGAGACTATACTTTGTTCCAGAGCCACAGTTATCCTCGCAGGGCACGGACAAAGAGACACATGTCCGCCTTGGAGTTAAACAACCCGGATGCTGCCCTTGGACATCGAAGAGTCACATTTAGCAGCACAGAGTGGATGCTAGAGAGCACCGTGTGAATAGCACAGTAGTTCACAACTTTTTTTTGACCGAGCAGGTAATATGGAGGGACACCTCTTATGATACCTTATGTCTCAGCAATCATGTTAGGGGCACCTCAAACCTTTCTATTAAAGTTCTGCATCGTGTAGCCATGTTTAATATCTCCGTACACTTTCTTGAGCAAAGAGATTTTTTTTTGGGATCCCAGGCTACGTTCATGCCAAGTTAACTCTCATCCATGTTGTCGTAGATGGTGTACCGTGTCTTGAGTGGACCTCGAAGTGTACAGATGTATTCTACATCGGTAGACGATGCATTTGGAAGACGCATTGGCGCTGCTTTCCTGAGGGTCTTAATGTTGTCTGTTTCTCTAGAGCCCACCACCCAATGCTGCCATGTGACACAGAACAAGATGATCACCATGTCATACTCAAGAACTAACCAAGAATTTTTCGATGTGTTCCTTCAACTTGCCCTGAGGAATACCGATCCACTCTTTGCCCTCCTGTGAGCCCTTCCCTCCGCTGATTTGGGGATCTCGAGGGATATAGTCCTGCTTGGGTTGTGGTACATGAATGCTGAGCCCTTGAAGCAGTGCCTTAAACCAAGAGAGAGACCAGCACACAAAGCTTTCTGAAACCCTCTGTGACCTATCCTGTAAATGTGGACGGAGATAGCACTTCTTCAGGGGGAAACAGGACATATGCACAAACGACACGGTACCCATGCCTACTGTACAAGGCCTTCTGCACAGTAGACAAGAGGGGAAGCTTAGAGGGGTTTATTGACCACGTTGTCTGGGTCCGCCTGACACCGTAAACCTACTGTACATCTAGCTGGTCTGGATCCTTTCTGAGTTACTCAAAATCAGGAGCCTTTCTGGGACTTTGCAGGAAGAGAAATCATCTGGAATTGACAAGCACAAGTTTTTACATTAAAAACGTGTGTCGCCCTCTCTCTCCGCAGCACATATATCAATGTGGAGAGGGATGCCAGTTGGGTACAGCGGGAAATTAAAGTCCTTTCTGTGACTGCTCTGTGTGTCCGTTGTGGTTCTTTCTTCTTCGGAAAAGATACCTACATGGGTCGCGTGCATGGGGAACATTCCTTTAAGGAAGTCGAAAGTTGATAGAAGGAATTGGATCCTGGGGCTACAAATGTAGCAGCATTCCGAGTTCTACCATGTATGCAATCAATACCTTGGGCAGACTAGAGAAAGCTATGTTTTACTGCAGTGCAGTAGCTATAGGGAGCACAGAGGTAGATGTAGCTTGCCGACTCTAAGATCCAAGATTGCCTGCTTCTATACTCTAGTACTACAAATGGCACCCGCTAAGTATCAATTTATTCCCTGAATCAGTTCACTTCTTTGACAGCAATCCGAAATATTTCTATCTTCTCAATGCTGAGAGATTGAAACGCAAAGTTTATTAAGAAGCTGTCAGTCTTTACATACAACTGGATAACCCTATTTGATAGAGATCTGTAAAGCTTGTAACGTGTCATCTTTGGTGTTATTTTTTATTCTTAATTACCGTAAGTTAAATATTTAACGCTAATATTAAAAAACCCACCATGCACCATACCCACCAGTCATAAAGCATATGGCACATTATATTATGTGTTATCTTTGCACCTTAACGTGATATAATCAATTTTTCGCGGAAGGATTTCAACTGTGTTAATAGTTCAAAGCATCAAGAATTATTTATTTCAGGTTTTTATTATATAGATATTATTCAAATTTGGTTATATTTTTAAGGCTATTCATGTGATAAAAGGTGAAAAAAAATCTGACAAAATGATCTTTTATGTTGGTTAGTGGAACAGACAGTTCTGGGTCTTTGACAGCTTTGCTGTGTAGATAGGAGCAGGTTAAGCAGAGGTGAGGTGAAGCATATAGTGGTCAGTGTTGGGAGGAAGGAAATGTGCAGCTGGGACAGTAAGTATCAGCAGATAAGCATGATAGTTTTATTGTCCCTTGATTGGTGGTCTGGTCCTAGATTTGAAGATTCTTTAATTGATGTAAAAAGACATAAATCCATGCAACACATTCATTCCTGCTCTGAATGTGTCAAAGGCCATCATCAATTTGTATTTCCGGACTCTCCTGTGTCTTTGGGATTTGAAATGACCTTTCAATACTAGTATTGTCGTATCCATTATGATGTGGTGAAGAGTACAGAAATGATTGGCCACAGGTAGATCTGTTCTTTTTTTCTTTAATTGTGTAGCGATGAGAATTCATCCTAGTTTTCAGTTGTTGTCCCGTCTCTCCTACATACAGGTTCCCACTCGGACATTTGTTACATATAAGTAAGAACATCACATTAGTTGTGGTGCACCTGAAGGTACTTTCAAAATGCAAAATATGCATACATCAATAGTACCAGAAGACTTAAGAAACTTTGTAATCTAACTTATTAGAGAAATAGATTTCTTTCTCCACTTATGAGCCTTTTCATCTCCTACACTTTGACTCTCAAGGAGGACCTGTAACTAAGTAAAAAGTATCACTTTTTGATTTAGTTTTAGTCTTCCTGAGTATTACTTTTTTACTGTTTTTAAATCCGCCCTATTGTCCCAGAGATTTTACCTTATTATGTAGTGATAATTTTCATGGTCTTTCTCAAGGGGGTGTGGCTTATAGGATCCTCAGGGGCGTGTCCATAAAATGCTTTACATTATTACTCTGTGTGTTCTTTGTTCTTGACAAAGATCATGAAAGTTGGCACTATATAACAAGGCCCATATCTATGGAACTGTATAGAGGATTAGAGAAAAAATAAAAATGTAAGCAAAAACTGTTTTTTTTTACTGGTTGACATGTCCATTTTATACTCATTATCATTCACTTTGAAAAACTGCTATAATCTGACCTATCTGGTATTGATGTCTATGTTTTGGGAAAGAGAGATGAGCCAAAGTGAGACACGCTGGGTGCTGCATGCTTTTTAGTAAATATTTTCTCTCTCCCAGTGCTGGATGCACAGTTTACACTGCTCAGTACTGTTGTACAAAGCTGCTGCTGCCTCTTCTGAACATAAATCATAGTGACAGAAAAGCAGAAATTCTTCAAGTCTGTGTATGGGAGACATCATAGAATCTAGTCTTCATCCACCAGCTCAGAGACAACTGAAAAGTAGAGACTGAGTCTGCAGAGGCAACAATTGGTGAAAAATTCAGGATAGAAATCGTGCAATGGAGAAAAATAATGGTATCCTATTGTACACATGACAGCTAATTCTGGACAGTTGCCGAAATGATAGATGACAGCTTAGTTTTAGGCTATGTTCACACAGGACGTTTATCCTGCGTTTATACTTTGATTTTAGGCAAATCAAAACCTGCATTTTTGATTCCCAGAAAAACCTTCATAATTGAAGAGAAGTCATGCACAGTCATTGGTTTTATTTCCTTAGGGACATTGAAACCTACATGGTTTTTGCTATGTTTTTGAAATAATGAGCATGTTAGTTGTTTCCTGTTTTTTCCTATCGGGAGAGTGAGAGAGAGAAAGATAGAGCGAAAAATAAAAAGAGAGCGCGAAAGAGAGATAGGGAGAGAGGGATAGAGAGAAAGAAAAACAGAGAGAAAGAGAGAGGGAGAGAGAGAAAGAGCGAAAGAGAGAGGGACGGAGAGAAAGAGATAGGGGGAGAGAGAGGGAGGGAGAGAAACAGAGAGAGAGAGAGATAGGGAGGGAGAGAAACAGAGAGAGAAAGAGGGAGGGAGAGAAAGATAGGGAGGGAGAGAAAGAGATAGGGGGAGAGAGAGGGAGGGAGAGAAACAGAGAGAGAGAGAGATAGGGAGGGAGAGAAACAGAGAGAGAAAGAGGGAGGGAGAGAAAGATAGGGAGGGAGAGAAAGACAAGAGAAAGGGAGAGAGGGAGGAAGAGAAACAGAGAGAAAGAGATAGGGAGAGAGAGGGAGGGAGAGAAAGCGAAAGAGATAGGGAGAGAGAGGGAGGGAGAGAAAGCGAAAGAGAGAGGGAGGGAGAGAAAGCGAAAGAGATAGGGAGAGAGAGGGATGGAGAGAAAGAGATAAGGAGAGAGAGGGAGGGAGAGAAAGACAGGAGAAAGGGAGAGAGGGAGGGAGGGAAAGACAGGAGAAAGGGAGAGAGAGGGAGAGAAAAAGAGAAAGGGAGAGAGAGGGAGAGAAAAAGAGAAAGGGAGAGAGAGGGAGAGAAAAAGAGAAAGGGAGAGAGAGAAAGAGAGGAGAAAAGGAGAAGGATGGAGAGAAAGAGAGATCGGGAGAAAGAGAGGAGAAAGGGAGAGAGAGGGAGAGGGATGGAGAGAGATAGGGAGAAAGAGGAAGAAAAGGAGAGAGAGGGATGGAGAAAGAAAAACAGAGAGAGGGATAGAGAGAATAGGACAGAGAGGGATGGAGGCAGAGAGAGAAAGACAGAGGGAGGAAGAAAAAGAGGAGAGAGAGGGAAAGAGAGAGTGAGAATATTCTGTATATTCTGGTAGGCAGAAATCTATTCACCACATTTATGAAGCCAAAGACATTTTATATATTTTCAATTGTAAAACCAAACTAGAAAACCGCGGTAAAAACGGAGCAAAACCGAACATAAAATCGAAGCAAAACCTTACACAAAAGCGCAGGGAAACATCTGTCAGTGAATTTGTTTACAATCATTTCACATCAGGTTTTGTTGCAGAAAAAACACTGCAAAAACACCCTGTGTGAACATAGGCGTACTGCCGTTGGCCTAGGTGATAAAGACATATTACAGCTGTGATGTCACTCTTTCGTCTCTATACGGCAGCGCGCCATTTTTACTCTGAGATATACATCCTATATCACTGTCCATACAGACAACCCAGGAAGGATATGACATTCCCTTCATACCAGGTCATAAAGAAAAACACAGAAAATGACAAATGCATCAGCAGAGTGTATCCTTGTGAAGATGAATAATATATGAGTATAGACTATGGGGGTAAGAAGTGTGCGGTACGAGAACAGCATCGTATAAAGAGATGGGCGGCAGTAACAAAAAGATGAGAGAGGTTCTAGTATAAGGAGGTATAGTATAATAAGTGCAGGAGATAAAAGAGTCCTCAGAACAAAGTAAGGTGAAAAGAGGGGCTGTGGTGTAAGAACATTGAGTAGGATTACCGTGGTGGGGTGGGCAGGATTGAAGGTTAGGATCTCCTTTCTATCCAACATCATTATGTGATCAGTTCTCCCCAAACTCAATAATTAAACGAACTGGCAACAAAGTTTTCCCTACATCCCATACGTCCTGAACTCAGTTCAGTGCTCAATACTATTCGCTTCAAGAAATCAGCTGTCTGTCTGCACCGTAGACTCAGTGTCTTCGGACCTGAGGGAAGCAAGAGATCTACACGGGTGGATGAAGCCGCCCTGTGCCCATGATCAGCTTTTGGGCAGGGCCGCTGAGATTGCCTCCGACTGCACAGCAATAAATTGACATGCTGCTAAGAAGCAGCGGCACAGAAAGCCACCCTGCATGTCAGTTTACACTGCGGAGTAAAAAAGCACAGTGGGCAAGGGATTTGTAGAAGTCCCACCCACTGTACTTGTACTGCACAACACAGCGTTATGGACATAGCGGTAATATGCTGCGTCCATAATGCTGCAAACACTGATCGTGTACATGCAGCCTTTGGGCCTCAAATCTTGGGTATACCCCAAGTGTCCGCGCTCCTAGATCTAAATCCTGCTCAAGACCATGGTTTCCATGCTCTTGATTCCAGATTATGGCCATGACCCTAATATCCATGATCCTAGTTACAGATTCAGCCCTTAATAGAGGTTAGACAAGTGTGCCAGGAGTCACAAACCACTCCTGTATCGGACGATTGAGTTTCATGGAAGGTGGCCACCAGAGAGATCCCAGAGTATGTTACACGATTAAGTCAGGAACCCAAAGACCTCTAGACCCAGAGATGCTCTAAGGCTAGGGTCACATTAACGTTAAAGTGGGGTTGCGTTCAAAACATAGGTTTTGGCAGCCTTAACGCAGTGCTACCCCCATGGTAGCGTCGCGTTAACACTGCCAATGCTTACCTATGGTGACGTGGCCCCTAGTGCGGCTCAAACGCCACCAACAACGTCTTTTCTCGTGTTAGGTAACAGTGCGAGATTTCATTCAGATGCCGGTGTTTGAGCCGCGCTACGGGCCGCGTCACCATAGGTGAGCATTGGCAGTGTTAACGCGGCGCTACCATGGGGGTAGCACTGCGTTAAGGCTGCCAAAACCTATGTTTTTAACGCAACCCCACTTTAATGTTGATCTGACCCTAGCCTAACAAGTGAAACGGCTGTAGTCCCGGCAGGCTCATAGATGCTCCCTTTCCCCCACACTCATATGCAGACGCATTTAACCTTTTAAACTTTGGATCAATATAGAAGCTGTTTTTACGGATGAATGACGCCTTCACAAAATCACCGAATAGGTACTAAGTATTATATAGAAAAACTCACCAAAAATTGGTCGCTTTTTTCTACCCCTTGCATCTAGCAGATGGCTGCAAATTCCCCCAGGAGGTAGCACATGCGTCTAGACACCGGTACACAGACCCCTGCAACCTATAACATGGGGGCGGTTTGTAGCAACCAGGCGACCAGCCATGTATGCAGGGAGAGGCTGGTGGTGAATGCAGACACATGGAGACCATTAGGCTCCTGCCACACTCAGGTGTTACATAGTGTCTGAGCAGCCAATTGGTGACGCCTCCTATTAGACCGGGCGGGCCGCTCAGCACTGAGGACATGCATCACTGTGACAGACGCCCCCTTGAGGAAAATAACCTCAACTGCAATGGATAAAAAGATGCAAGTTGACACTAAAGATAATGATGTAAGGTGTCAGTTTGGTATTATGGCGCCAGAATATCGTAAGCTCGTGACCCACCGTCAAGGGCCCTTACACTCACGAGTACCTAGCCACATGTATAACACATGTATAATTTAGCTTTAAACAAAATATCACCGAATAGGTACTAAGTATTATATAGAAAAACTCACCAAAAATTGGTCGCTTTTTTCTACCCCTTGCATCTAGCAGGTGGCTGCAAATTCCCCCAGGAGGTAGCACATGCGTCTAGACACCGGTACACAGACCCCTGCAACCTATAACATGGGGGCGGTTTGTAGCAACCAGGCGACCAGCCATGTATGCAGGGAGAGGCTGGTGGTGAATGCAGACACATGGACACCATTAGGCTCCTGCCACACTCAGGTGTTACATAGTGTCTGAGGTGTCAGTTTGGTATTAGTACCTATTCGGTGATTTTTTGTTTAAAGCTAAATTATACATGTGTTATACATGTGGCTAGGTACTCGTGAGTGTAAGGGCCCTTGACGGTGGGTCACGAGCTTACGATATTCTGGCGCCATAATACCAAACTGACACCTTACATCATTATCTTTAGTGTCAACCTGCATCTTTTTATCCATTGCAGTTGAGGTTGTTTTCCTCTAGGGGGCGTCTGTCACAGTGATGCATGTCCTCAGTGCTGAGCTGCCCGCCCGGTCTAATAGGAGGCGTCACCAATTGGCTGCTGTGTGCACGGCCGAGTGCTGTGTCCTACGATCAAGGGGTCCAGCCACTCCCAGGTAGATTGGAGACACTTAGCCAGCACCCCGTTCTGTGTTCCTTTTCTGGGTTGTCTCCCTCTTGTGCTGCCTCTCCTCCTCCTGCCCTGCACCTCATGCTCAGTGTCCCACGCCAGCGGCCTCAGACCCTGCCTGGCAACATACTCTTTGTTCCCTTTGGCCCTATCCGGCCACCTTTGCAGTGAATGGCGTGGATTCGGCTGCTGCTCCTGGAGATGCAGCAGCCTCCAGTTGTCTAGCTGAGGCCTCATGTCTCCTCTACTAGTCTGGGCTCGGTGACCTTCTGCGGCCCTGGTCCCTCCACTTGCCTGCCTGTGACCGGCAATGGATGTGAGCCCCAAGGGTGGATTTCTCACTTCCCCTGCCTCTGGGACCGCTTCCTTCTCTGGAGTTCCTGCCTGGTTCCCTTCTTCTCTCTTTCCCCCTCTCCGGTACAAGCTCCTCCAGCTCCAGTCCTCTGGTCTCAGTCCTTCTCAGCTCCTTCACTGGAGCTCAACTCTACTGCTCCTTTCTCCTTCCTTCTCCACACTCTCCTTTACCTTTTACTGTTCTGCTCTTCCTGTCACTCCCTCTAAGTGGCTCTCCTTGCTACCGTTCCACCCATCACCTTATCTTATCCCCATCTCTAGCCAGGGATGGGGGTTTGATCAATTCCCCCACCTTTTTGGCCTGGAGTGAGTAGTGGTGGATGCAGTTGTGTGCAGCTGGTGCTCCTTATTGCCACTCCCTTCTGTTATTTACATTCACTCCTGCCTCTCCCATGTGCTAGTAATAGTTCTTCTATGTTGACCTCCTAGGAAAAGTTGTTCCTGTCACATCGGTGGAATTGCTTTTGTTCTTTGTTTCCCTGCGTTTGTCTCTCTCCTTCGCTAGGGTCACATTTGGAAGGATCATTGCAATTACAGCATCCAGATCTGGATGCGGTAATCGCATGAGCCTTCAGACATATTTTGTGTATATATAATTTTGTGTATATATAATGTGCAATCCGGTTGCGGATTCTATGTTCATCCCTGCTGCAGCAGGGATGAACAAAGCATCCAGCTACCGCAGGCATTCACATGTGCCTTGCGGTAGCCGGATGGGCTCCCATAGGAGCCCATTATAGCAAGCCTACTGCGGTTTGCAAACCACTCCGAAAATTGCAGCCTGCATGATTTTTACCGCAGGCTGCAAATCCGGAAGCGGTAACCGGATTGCATGTAGTGCAATCCGGTTTTATAATGGGCTCCTATGGGCTGCGGATCCTGATCCGGTTTTGAGCATTTTTACAGCTCAAAACCGGATCAGGATCTGCATTTGCTACCGCAAATGTGACCCTAGCCCTTGTGTTGTTTTATCATACTACTAGTAAGACTAGTGTCTTGCTGGGCTGTTCACAAGCCAGGGCTAGCCCAGGGTCAGCCAGGGCTTAGGCATGTGATTGCACATGGACACTCAAGGGAGTGCCGGGTTCAGGCACAGGTGAGTGTCAGGGGGCCACTCCATCCCTGCTCCCTATCATTAAGGTTCCCCCTTTACCTTGTCCCTCAGTCTTCCCTTTTCTCTGGTGACGCACACTGAGCATCATTCTCCTTGCTCTGTCTTGACAGTCATGTTGGAAACATACAACCATCATATTGTGTAATAGACAGCAGTCTGACCGCACCCCACTAATATCTTGTGTGGGTTCAGTAATAATATAATAATAATATTCATTTATATAGCACTATTAATTTCACAATAATTTACATACATTTGCAACACTGTCACCATTGGGGCTCACAGTCTAATCCCCTATCAGTTTGTCTTTGGAGTGTGAGAGGAAACTGGAGAACACGGAGGAAACTCAGCAAACACAGGGAGAACATATCAACTGCTTGTAGATGTTGTCCATGTTGGGATTAAATCCAGGACCCCAGCACTGCAAGACTGCAGTGCTAACCACTGAGCCACCGTACAGTGCTAACCACTGAGCCACCGTACAGTGCTAACCACTGAGCCACCATATACAGTGCTAACCACTGAGCCACTATATACAGTGCTAACCACTGAGCCACCATACAGTGCTAACCACTGAGCCACCATACAGTGCTAACCACTGAGCCACCATACAGTGCTAACCACTGAGCCACCATACAGTGCTAACCACTGAGCCACCATATACAGTGCCAACCACTGAGCCACCATACAGTGCTAACCACTGAGCCACCATATACAGTGCTAACCACTGAGCCACCGTACAGTGCTAACCACTGAGCCACCATATACAGTGCTAACCACTGAGCCACCATATACAGTGCTAACCAAAGAGCCACCATATACAGTGCTAACCACTGAGCCACCATATACAGTGCTAAACACTGAGCCACCATATACAGTGCTAACCACTGAGCCACCATATACAGTGCTAACCACTGAGCCACCATATACAGTGCTAACCACTGAGCCACCATATACAGTGCTAAACACTGAGCCACCATATACAGTGCTAACCACTGAGCCACCATATACAGTGCTAACCACTGAGCCACCATATACAGTGCTAACCACTGAGCCACCGTACAGTGCTAACCACTGAGCCACCATACAGTGCTAACTACTGAGCCACCATATACAGTGCTAACCACTGAGCCACCGTACAGTGCTAACCACTGAGCCACCATACAGTGCTAACCACTGAGCCACTATACAGTGCTAACCACTGAGCCACTATACAATGCTAACCACTGAGTCACTGTACAGTGCTAACCACTGAGCCACCATATACAGTGCTAACCACTGAGCCACCATATACAGTGCTAACCACTGAGCCGCCACATACAGTGCTAGCCACTGAGCCACCATATACAGTGCTAACCACTGAGCCACCATATACAGTGCTAACCACTGAGCCACTATACAGTGCTAACCACTGAGCCACTATACAATGCTAACCACTGAGTCACTGTACAGTGCTAACCACTGAGCCACCATATACAGTGCTAACCACTGAGCCACCATACAGTGCTAACCACTGAGCCACCATACAGTGCTAATCACTGAGCCACCATACAGTGCTAACCACTGAGCCACCATACAGTGCTAATCACTGATCCACCATACAGTGCTAACCACTGAGCCACCATACAATGCTAACCACTGAGTCACTGTACAGTGCTAACCACTGAGCCACCATATACAGTGCTAACCACTGAGCCACCAGTACAGTGCTAACCACTGAGCCACCATATACAGTGCTAACCACTGAGCCACCATACAGTGCTACCACTGAGCCACCGTACAGTGCTAACCACTGAGCCACCATATACAGGCTAACCACTGAGCCACCATATACGTGCTAACCACTGAGCCACCGATACAGTGCTAACCGAGCCACCATACAGTGCAACCACTGAGCCACCATACAGTGCTAATCACTGAGCCACCATATACAGTGCTAACCACTGAGCCATCATACAGTGCTAACCACTGAGCCACCATACAGTGCTAACCACTGAGCCACCATACAGTGCTAACCACTGAGCCACCATACAATGCTAACCAGTGAGCCACCATACAGTGCTAACCACTGAGCCACCGTTACAGTGCTAACCACTGAGCCACCATATACAGTGCTAACCACTGAGCCACCTATACAGTGCTAACCACTGAGCCACCGTACAGTGCTAACACTGAGCCACCATAAGTGCTAACCACTGAGCCACCATATACAGTGCTAACCACTGAGCCACCTATACAGTGCTAACCACTGAGCCACCTACAGTGCTAACCACTGAGCCACCATACAGTGCTAACCACTGAGCACCATATACAGTGCTAACCACTGAGCCACCACAGTGCTAACCACTGAGCCACCATACAGTGCTAACCACTGAGCCACTTACAGTGCTAACCACTGACCACATATACAGTGCTAACACTGACACATACAGTGCTAACCACTGAGCCACCTATAATACAGTGCTAACCACTGAGCCACCATACAGTGCTAACCACTGAGCCACCAAATACAGTGCAACCACTGGGCCACCATATACAGTGCTAACCACTGGCCACCATATACAGTGCTAACCACTGAGCCACCATACAGTGCTAACCACTGAGCCACATACAGTGCTAACCACTGAGCACCTATACAGTGCTAACCACTGAGCCACCATATACAGTGCTAACCACTGAGCCACCATACAGTGCTAACCACTGAGCCACCATTACAGTGCTAACACTGAGCCACCATATACAGTGCTAACCACTGAGCCACCAATACAGTGCTAACACTGACCCAATACAGTGCTAACCACTGAGCCACCATACAGTGCTAACCACTGAGCACCACTTACAGTGCTAACCACTGAGCCACCATAACAGGTGTGTAACCACTGAGCCCACCGTACAGTGCTAACCACTGAGCCACCATACAGTGCTAACCACTGAGCCACCATATACAGTGCTAACCCACTGAGCCACCGTACAGTGCTAACCACTGAGCCACCTATACAGTGCTAACCACTGAGCCACCATATACAGTGCTAACCACTGACCACCATACAGTGCTAACCACTGAGCCACCATACAGTGCTAACCACTGAGCCACCATACAGTGCTAACCACTGAGCCACCATACAGTGCTAACCACTGAGCCATCCATACAGTGCTAACCACTGAGCCACCATACAGTGCTAACCACTGAGCCACCATACAGTGCTAACCACTGAGCCACCATACATGCTAACCACTGAGCCACCATACAGTGCTAACCACTGAGCCCACTTACAGTGCTAACCACTGACCACCATATACAGTGCTAACCACTGAGCCACATTACAGTGCTAACCACTGAGCCACCTACAGTGCTAACCACTGAGCCACCTACAGTGCTAACCACTGAGCCACCATATACAGTGCTAACCACTGGCCACCTATACAGTGCTAACCACTGAGCCACCATACAGTGCTAACCACTGAGCACCATATACAGTGCTAACCACTGAGCCACCATATACAGTGCTAACCACTGAGCCACCATACAGTGCTAACCACTGAGCCACCATACAGTGCTAACCACTGAGCCACCTTACAGTGCTAACACTGAGCCACCATATACAGTGCTAACCACTGAGCCACCATATACAGTGCTAACCACTGAGCCACCATACAGTGCTAACCACTGAGCCACCTATACAGTTACACTGGCACCTACAGCTAACACTGAGCCACCATACAGGCTAACCACTGGCCACCATATACAGTGCTAACCACTGGCCACCATATACAGTGCTAACCACTGAGCCACCATACAGTGCTAACCACTGAGCCACCATACAGTGCTAACCACTGAGCCACCATATACAGTGCTAACCACTGAGCCACCATATACAGTGCTAACCACTGAGCCACCATACAGTGCTAACCACTGAGCCACCATATACAGTGCTAACCACTGAGCCACCATATACAGTTGCTAACCACTGAGCCACCATATACAGTGCTAACCACTGAGCCACCATATACAGTGCTAACCACTGATCCACCATACAGTGCTAACCACTGAGCCACCATATACAGTGCTAACCACTGAGCCACCATATACAGTTCTAATCACTGAGCCACCATATACAGTGCTAACCACTGAGCCACCATATACAGTGCTAACCACTGATCCACCATACAGTGCTAACCACTGAGCCACCATATACAGTGCTAACCACTGAGCCACCATACAGTGCTAACCACTGAGCCACCATACAGTGCTAACCACTGAGCCACCATATACAGTGCTCATCACTGAGCCACCATATACAGTGCTAACCACTGAGCCACCATACAGTGCTAACCACTGAGCCACCATACAGTGCTAACCACTGAGCCACCATATACAGTGCTAACCACTGAGCCACCATATACAGTGCTAACCACTGAGCCACCATATACAGTGCTAATCACTGAGCCACCATATACAGTGCTACCCACTGAGCCATCATATACAGTGCTAACCACTGAGCCACCGTACAGTGCTAACCACTGAGCCACCATATACAGTGCTAACCACTGAGCCACCATATACAGTGCTAACCACTGAGCCACCATACAGTGCTAACCACTGAGCCACCATACAGTGCTAACCACTGAGCCACCATACAGTGCTAACCACTGAGCCACCATATACAGTGCTAATCACTGATCCACCATACAGTGCTAACCACTGAGCCACCATATACAGTGCTAACCACTGAGCCACCATATACAGTGCTAACCACTGAGCCACCACACAGTGCTAACCACTGAGCCACCATATACAGTGCTAACCACTGAGCCACCATACAGTGCTAACCACTGAGCCACCATACAGTGCTAACCACTGAGCCACCGTATACAGTGCTAACCACTGAGCCACCGTATACAGTGCTAACCACTGAGCCACCATATACAGTGCTAACCACTGAGCCACCATATACAGTGCTAAGCACTGAGCCACCATATACAGGGCTAACCACTGAGCCACCGTGCAGTGCTAACCACTGAGCCACCATATACAGTGCTAACCACTGAGCCACCATATACAGTG